>CM068831.1:117300113-117942613 GCA_028554795.2 Sinohyriopsis cumingii
GTTATATTTATTATAGTCATGGGCAATCAACATATCATCAATGGTTATATTCATTATAGTAATGGGAAATCAACATATCAACAATAGTTATATTCATTATAGTAATGGGAAATCAACATATCATCAATGGTTATATTCATTATAGCAATGGGCAATCAACATATCATCAATGGTTATATTCACTATGGTAATGGAAAATCGACATATCATCAATGCTTATATTCATTATGGTAACGGGAAATCAACATATCATCAATGGTTATATTCATTATGGTAATGGAGAATCAACATATCATCAATCCTTATATTCATTATAGTAATGGGAAACCAACATATCAACAATGGTTATATTCAATATGGTAACGGGAAATCAACATATCATCAATGGTTATACTCATTACAGTAATGGGAAATCAAGATATCACCAATGGTTATATTCATTCTGGTAACGGGAAATCAACATATCATCAATGCTATTACTTCATAGTAATGGGAAATCAGCATATCATCAATGGTTATACTCATTATAGTAACAGGAAATCAACATGTCATCAATGGTTATATTCATTATGGCAATGGAAAATCGACATAACATCAATGCTTATATTCACTATGGTAATTGAAAATCAACATGTCATCAATGCTTATATTCATTATGGTAATGGAAAATCAACATATCATCAATGGTTATATTCATTATAGTAACGGGAAATCAACATGTCATCAATGCTTATATTCATTATGGTAAGGGGAAATCATAATATCGTCAATGCTTATATTCATTATGGTAATGGAAAATCAACATATTATCAATGGTTATATTCATTATAGTAACGGGAAGTCAACATGTCTTCAATGCTTATATTCATTATGGTAACGGAAATCATAATATCGTCAATGCTTATATCCATTATGGTAATGGAAAATCAACATATTATCAATGGTTATATTCATTATGGTAACGGGAAATCATAATATCGTTAATGCTTATATTCATTATGTTAATGGGAAATCAACATATAATCAATGGTTATATTCAGTACGGTAACGGGAAATCAAGATATCATCAAAGGTTATATTCGTTATAGTATTGGGAAATCAGCATATAATCAATGGTTATATTCAGTACGGTAACGGGAAATCAAGATATCATCAAAGGTTATATTCGTTATAGTATTGGGAAATCAACATATCATCAATGGTTATATTCATTACAGTAATGGGAAATCAACATAACATCAATGGTTATATTCATTATGGTAACGGGAAAACAACATATCATCAACGGTTATATTCATTATAGTAATGGGAAATCAACATATCATCAATGGTTATATTCATTATGATAATGGAAAATCGACATATCATCAATGCTTATATTCACTATGGTAATTGAAAATCAGCATGTCATCAATGCTTATATTCATTATGGTAATGGAAAATCAACATATCATCAATGTTTATATTCATTATAGTAACTGGAAATCAACATGTCATCAATGCTTATAGTCATTATAGTAATGGGAAATCAACATATCGTCAATGGTTATATTCATTATGGTAATGAAAAATCAACATATTATCAATGGTTATATTCATTATGGTAACGGGAAATCATAATATCGTTAATGCTTATATTCATTATGTTAATGGGAAATCAACATATAATCAATGGTTATATTCAGTACGGTAACGGGAAATCAAGATATCATCAAAGGTTATATTCGTTATAGTATTGGGAAATCAACATATCATCAATGGTTATATTCATTATAGTAATGGGAAATCAACATATCATCAATGGTTATATTTATTATAGTAATGGGCAATCAACATATCATCAATGGTTATATTCATTATAGTGATGGAAAACCAACATCTCATCAATGCTTATAGTCATTATAGTAATGGGAAATCAACATATCATCAATGGTCATATTCATTATGGTAATGGAAAATCGAGATCTCATCAATGCTTATATTCATTATAGTAATGGGAAATCAACATATCATCAATGGTTATATTCATTATGGTAATGGAGAATCAACATTTCATCAATGATTATATTCATTATAGTAATGGGAAATCAACATATCATCAATGCTTATATTCATAATGGTAACGGCAAATCAACATATCATCAATGGTTATATTAATTATGGTAACGGGAAGTCAACATATCATCAATGGTCATATTCATTATGGTAATGGAAAATCAACATATCATCAATGCTTATATTCATTATAGTAATGGGAAATCAACATATCATCAATGGTTGTATTCATTAACGTAATGGGAAATCAGCATATCATCAATGGCCATGTTCATTATGGTAATGGGAAATCAAGATATCATCAATGGTCATATTCATTCTAGTAACGGGAAATCAACATATCATCAATGCTATTACTTCATAGTAATGGGAAATCAGCATATCATCAATGGTTATACTCATTATAGTAACAGGAAATCAACATGTCATCAGTGCTTATAGTCATTATAGTAATGGGAAATCAACTTATCATCAATGGTTATATTCATTATGGTAATGGAAAATCGACATATCATCAATGCTTATATTCACTATGGTAATTGAAAATCAACATATCATCAATGCTTATATTCAATATGGTAACGGGAAATCAACATGTCATCAATGCTTATATTCATTATGGTAATGGAAAATCAACATATCATCAATGGTTATATTCATTATAGTAACGGGAAATCAACATGTCGTCAATGCTTATATTCATTATGGTAACGGGAAATTATAATATCGTCAATGCTTATATTCATTATGGTAATGGAAAATCAACATATTATCAATGGTTATATTCATTATAGTAACGGGAAATCAACATGTCTTCAATGCTTATATTCATTATGGTAACGGAAATCATAATATCGTCGATGCTTATATTCATTATGGTAATGGAAACTCGACATATTATCAATGGTTATATTCATTATGGTAAGGGGAAATCATAATATCGTTAATGCTTATATTCATTATGGTAATGGAAAATCAACATATCATCAATGGTTATATTCATTATAGTAATGGGAAATCAACATATCATCAATGGTTAAATTTTTTATGGTATATCATCAATGGCTATATTCATTATAGTAATGGGAAATCAAGATATCATCAACGTTTATATTAATTATAGCAATGGGAAATCAAGATAACATCAATGGTTATATTCCTTAAGGTAATGGGAAATCAATGGTTATATTCGTTACAGTAATGGGAAATCAACATATCATCAAATCTTAGCGATCGTATTATTCAACATCATAAGAGATCGAATCTCGTTCAAGTTGGTATTTATTGAGAGGGCTATCTAGAAAATAAAATAAAAGTAGTCTGATGGGATCTAAAGCTCGCAAATGGAAGTTTTTATATTTTCGTACCAGATTTCTATATTTGTTAAAGAGAGTATAGAATTATAGAAAGACAATACATACAATTGAAAATAAATTGAGTGCATGTTATGTGTGTGGTTTACTATCTCGTAATTGTTAGTATTATTATATGTTCCATGTGTTTTTTGTGTTCGCTATGTTCTTATTTATTGAGCGTCCTTTTGGGGACATCAGGTGTGACCCTTTACTACCTCGCGTTAGCCACGTAGCATTGGTATCACACCATCATGCGCTCCTTACTCGGTGCGGTCAATACTCCGTCCAAGTTGTTTTGTGATGTACCCAGCGTTGTTAATATTACTGGTTTTCTACGAGATAGTAGTATTAGAGTTAACGTTCTTATTTCTATTATGGTCTACCTCTTAATGGAAAAAAGAACTTTTTTGAAAAAAAGATATCAAGGTTACAAATTTAACATTACTACGGAATTTATCATCCTCATAAGATGGGGGATGAGGTGAGTGGCCTAGAAAGGGCACGAGGGAGTGGTTCTGGCACCACGCACTGGCTGGAATCCTCCCCTAATGGGAAATAAGTCAGTTCCATCCCCCATCCGTCTCGTGCCTCTCCTCTCATCTGTATGAATTCAATTGCCTAAGAGGCAGCCATATTTTTATTTGAAACTCTGTGCCTAATTTTATATAATGTGATGAATAGTATACAAATTACACTTATAATATTTAGAATTTGGATAAGTGTGTACAGGTGACGAGGGTATTGTGGACGGGTAAGGAGCCGGACTCTGGCCCTGCATTGCTGGAATCTCCCCCTCATGGGTGATAAACTAGGATCATCCCTCACCCGTCCTCCCCCTCTCACCTTACACTCTTACACCCTTCAAATGTGATTTATATAAAAACATTTCTTATATTTTTTACACCCTACAAAGGTGTATTAAATTAAAACATGTTTTTTTTTTTTTGTTTGTTTTTTGTGGGGAGGGATTTTATAATATTGATGACAAAGTCCTTTAGGTCTATATACAGTTTATCATCGTTGATCTCATTAGTATTGTTACGTGTTTAGGCTCGAATAAACAGTAACACAGAAAGAGTGAAAACGACAAGCTTTTTAAAATTTAACAAATAATTTATTTCCCTGGAAAAATTCTGTAAAAATGAAACAACGAGAAGAACTTACGGTTTCAAGGATCAAATACAAAATAATCCGAGAATAACCCACGAATTAAATCGTAAAAGTCCTAGTAATAAATGTTCTGATAATTTCAAAATTCGAATCCTAGTGGAAAATCTAAGATGGATTACGATGACGTATGCTGTAGTCAGTACTGTGCTAATCTACAGTTTTTTGTAGAAATATAAATAATGACACTCCGGTGTTGGAAATCCAAATTAAATTTGTAAGCAATGTCTTTCCAAAATTTCTGTATGATCACTCCTCAAAATATTTCTAGAGAAAAATGAATTAATCCTTTTGAAATCCAACTGATCTGAAGAAAATTTTAACTCAAAATCTGGCTACAACAAAATAACTTGACATCAGTGTAAAAAAAACCAAACTGAGAAATCTCTCTCTGCGCATATCTATTAAAACTAACAAATGCGCAGTAATGGAAAAACCGCAAATGCAAAATCGAAAAGGGGGGGGGGGGGCACGTTATTGTTTTTGTCACGTACACCAAAAATGACCCTGACGAAAACCAATCATTTGAAAATAAAATAGAACTTGTTTACAAAAGTGCCTACAGATTCTGAAATAAGGTTAGATTTTTGGTCAACACCTGGTGTTTACGAAGTTTACGAAGGAATGATTCAGGTCAAATGATTTTCTGGAAAAATGTCATCTCCAGTGAATAAATTTATATAATAATAGCATAAAATAGAATAAAAAAAATTAAAACTGACAAACTATTAAATTAAAATAAATATGAATTAAATCAGATATATGTAACAGTATGTAGGAAGTTACTAACTGCCACTAATCCTTGTTTTTGAAAAAAGACTTCTTTTATTTTGTTTCTCGCAACCCGCCGGTTGAGGGCAGTGCAGGATCAAGAGCTTCTTTGAGTCCGTGTTTTTGCCGCAGAGATGGCACGGAGTGATAAGATGGATAATATGTCTGTTAAAGGCCTCCTCTCCGGTCATCCAGGCATCATGCAGAAATAGCAACATAATTGTTTGATTAGAGGGTGATTTAAGTCCCGCCCATTTCCTCCATATTTTCTTTCAATTTAACGTTGGATTTCTTATCTCTACTGATATTTTAATGTCTCAAATTATTTTCGTTAAATTTTAAATAAATTGTGTAGTCTTGATATTTTCTCCATTCATTTATGTCTCTGTTTTCGTATATAATGTAACTCACACGTTTACACTTACGTGGAGCTACTAAACATTTAGTTAATTTATTATTCTTATAAGAGAGGTCATATTGTTTACATATATATCCATAGAGATATACATATATTGCCTCCCATGGATATTGAAAATTATCGTTTAAGTTTATTATTCTATTAACGATATTTGATCTTTGTTTGTTCCCTAAGTGGGGAAGAACTATCACTTTTGGCTATATACATCAGTTTTTGTTGGAGCTAGTGAATTTTCCTATTGCATATAAAATGGATGATTTTGTCTTCTAAAACATTTAACATGTTTTCAGTCAGCACTACAGTTTTATTTATATAATGTATTTTACCATAAATATACGTCTTAGCAACTTTGATCCGTTCCATTATATTCCATGGGACGTATTGCCATGTGTCTATGTTGTCTTCCACATTTTTTAGAATATATTTAAAGTTAAGGTCTATGGAGTTTTTCCCATAGAAGACTCCTAGTGCCTTAACACGCTTTTTAAGGTCAATCCAGGATGACTGCCCCTCCAATTCCAAATTAACAGTAGTTCCGTTTTAGTGTGATTTATGGCAGAGCTTGCGGCTCTTGCAAAATTAAAATATTCCTTATTCAGGTGTTGATACAAATCTCCATTCCGAATAAAATTTGTACAGTAATCCGCATGGAGAAGGGTTTTAAATTCCGTCTCCATGATCGGAATCCTTATACCTTCTATGTTATTATTTGTTAAAATTTTTTTGAGCGCTTCAATCGCTAACACGTATAGGAGCATGGACAGACGGCACCCCTGCCTGACTGATCTTTCTACAGAGATGTGTCCCGTCAATGCCCCATTAACTACTACTCAAGATGAAATTCAATTATCCATGGCTTGGATCCAGGTGGTACAATTCTCACCGAATCCACATTTAGTTAAAATTTTAAAAATAAAGCCATGCTCTATCCGATGAAAAGCTTTTTCCTGATCGAATAGCAGCATGGCTCCTCTCTTCCACTCTGCTTCAGCAAATCAATGATGAAGCCAAAGGAGAAAATGTTGTTTAAAATATTTCTCCCTTGACCGCCACAACTTTGGTTGGGGTCTACTAATAATCTTATACACGTACTTAATCTATCTGTTAGTATCTTACTAAGTATTTTATATTCGGTATTAAGTAAGGTGATAGGACGCCAGTTTCCGATGGCCTGCCGCTCGCCTTTCAGTTTATAGATCAGGTTAATAATCCCTTTTTTCATTGATTTAGTCATTTCTCTTTTAAAGATAATATTGTTAAATAAAAGTTCCAATATAGGGCATAATTGTTCCTGGAACTTTATGTAAAAGTCAGTTGTGACTCCATCGGATCCTGGCGTCTTACCTTTTTTAAGGGTTTTTATTGCGCCACGGATTTCATCAATACTGATGAATTCGTCGCACATTATTCTGGCCGCATCTGTAATTCAGTTGAGTTTTGTGTTGTTAATGTATTGATCCATTACATTTGGAGCCATTGTTTGGGAGGTATATAATCTATTATAATAGTTTTGAACTTCATTTAGCATTTCTCTTTTTATTAGGTATCACTTGATTATTTATTTTAGTTTGTCAATCTTTTTATTCTTCCCTCTTTTCAGTTCAAAACCTTCTGTATATTCCTCTTCCTTTTGTATATAAATCGTTGAATTTCCCGGCTCTAAGTGTAATACCTTCTGTAATATTTCTTTGTAGTATCTCATATTCAACTTCTGTCTTTTGAACCTCCTTGATTTTATTCTCTTTCTTTTGTACTTATTTATAATTCTTAAAGATCCAATCTTTGTGTATTTTCTTTACTGTACTGTGATATTTCGACACACTTATGATTAATTCGTTTTGTCTTTCCCATTCAAGGAAAATATGTGGTTGTTCGTTTTGTATAAATTCATTCAGATATAAATGAACCGAGCTCACATAATCATTATCGTTCAGGTGAGCACCGTTCCCTTTCCATACGCCTTGACCCAACTTGGTCAGATTCTTAGTTCGTAAATTAATTGCAACTGGTTTATGATCAGAGATTTGCTCAGACAAAATTGTACACGAACCAATATTCACTGAACCCATCTCTGATATATAAAATTTATGAATCCTGCTCCCTTTAGATTGCATATATATGTGTGTATTCTACTTTATCTGTATATAAAAATCTGAATATATCTAGTAAATTGTTTCTGTTTTTAAAGATTTTAATATATGGGCTGGCAGCTGAATCTGCATGCGACATCCCTCCATATCTGTCTAGATCAGCGTCAACCCAGTTAAAATCACCGCTTATAAGGCAATTTTCTGGCACGTATTTTTGTAAATATGTAGTTAAAAAAGTTATAATTTTTTTTATATTCATACTTGAGGGAACATAGACATTTATTATGTTCCAGTTACTTTTTTTCATGTAAATAACAACCTTTTAGTTCAGAAGGAGTAGACTATACTTCTAGGTTTAATCCCTTGGCTTTCCGTCTAATTATTGAGCCTACTCCAGATTTAATCTCTGAGGTATGCTCATTTATAAATACTAAAGCATTTAGCTTTTCTTCTAGTTTTTGTATTGTTGCTTTAGACGTATTGTGAGTTTCTTCTACAAGTATGATATAATTTTGAGATAAAAGGATTAATTCATCTGTTTTCCCGTTAATACCGTTAATATTAACGGTAAGAAGTTTGAGGATTAATCCCTCCATTTTTATTCTTTCCAGGGTGATAATGTACATTTAGTTATTACTGATAGTTATCGTTCGATTAATATTATATTATATGAGAATATATGAAGTGAAACTAGGCTAAATTATCTCGTAGAAGGGAACAATAGTGTTTTCCACTAAAAAAGTCTCCTTTAATTTTTAGCTTTTCCTTCCTCTCTTCTTCCCGTTGTTTTCTTATTTTTTTAATTCTTAGCCCTTCTGTTTTCTGCTGAGCTCGTTTGCTCATAATTCAGCCATGGGTTTGAGTTTGCAGTTGGGTCTATACTGAGTGATGAGGCCCCAACAGTCACTTCATTTTGTGCATCTGACACTGGTGGCTGTGGTTCCGGATCTGGAACTCCCTGAACTTCCTTTTCTATTAGCTCTTGCACTTTGTCTTCTTGAATTGCATATAATGGCTTGAAAGTCGGGTTTGGGCATTCCCTAGGCAGGTGGCCACTTTTCCCTCAGCAGTTACACCATCTGTGGTACTGGCACCCCCTGTATCTGGTTTTGACAATGAAGCCCATTACGTATACAAACGGGAATAACTTCTTGGCATCTTCTTCACTCACTTAGAGAATACGTACTCTGGTTAAAATTGAGGAGAAGCCCCAGAAGGGTGCCATTTTATCTCTAATTAATTTTGTTCCAAACTTCTTAGCTAGCATATTTTTCAGTTCTATGGTCGGAACTTCTAGTGGTAGTCCCGAACAGTGGACATCAGTGAATTTACCACCTAACATTCGAGTAATTGGTGGTGGAGCTCCAATTTTGATTTTGTGGCCTTTGACTTCCATAACGGAATCATTGGCATATAGGGGAATGTTTTCTTTTGGGAAGAGGAAATAGTTTCCTCTTTCTGTATTCTGCATCCCTTTGATGTCCTCGACACTTGTTCCCTTTGCGACCATATACTGCAAAAGTTCAGCAGGCTTTGGGCGATCTTTTTCAGGGATCACCGAAAGGTCGAAAACCAGGCATCCTTCCTCCCGGTATGCTCTCAAGGTTATAATTTCCAGTTACAATGCCAAATGTATAGATAATGGATGTAATACTTGTAATTTGATTGATTGATAGATTGATTGATACTATTTTGACGGCGCATCAGCACGATTAGGCTATTTAGCGCTATAGAAAAGGTTCTATGTAGGGTTTTTTAAAAGTGGTAAAAGGTTTCGTATCAAAGAGCGATGTAACGTAAAACGACAAGATGGAAACGGTAATAAATAAATCTTCCCGATCAACGGGGAGTGTAAACGGTGTATCTTATTGATGGCATGAAAATGTACTAAATGTAAAGGACGGTATATTCATTATAGAAAACTTCTCAGCGTGATTGCATACAAGTTATAGTTTACAACAAATATTTGCTTCTTTTAAGAATTTCAGATTACAACTTACGTTTGTTGTATCAAAACGTTCCTTCATGTCATACGCATTGCAGTACTGATCGCGCGTAGGTTTCAGGTCGAAACACTCCATCATAATGCGCTTAACAGTGAATTGTTTATTGGAGGTAACGCACTCTCGTGGGTCTTCACCTTTTATTATGTGGGAGTGGGTTATATAAGTATGACCAATTCGAATTCTTGCAATGACTACCTCCTCTCTACGGATGATTCTGTAGGAAGGAGTCCATTCTCCTAGGGTTGGCTTGATTGCATGATGTTTGTTATTCACTGCATCATTCCATGTTGCCTGCCACTTCTGACGTAAGGAAATTTTGATACTAGAATCAGTATACGGTATTTTAAAATCAGATAGTTCTTGAGATAGGGCCATTTTAACAGCACTATCTGCTTTTTTTGTTACCTTTAGTACCAATATGGCTGGATAACCAATATTATATTATATTGTGGGAGACACTCAGTTCGGTATTTTTGACGAGTATATTGGTTAATAATGGGTTCTCCAGTTTTCTATTGTGTAGTGACTAAAGTACTGATAGAGAGTTGGAGAAGATGATGCTGATTAAAATACATTTGTTTTCAATATATTACAGAACAAGGTCTATTGCCCTGATTTCGGCTGAAAAAAATGATGTACCATTTAGTAAGCGAATTTGTGTGATTTCCACTAACGACGGCTGCAGCAGCCTTTTCCTCATTCTTTGATCCGTCGGTGAAAATCTTTGTGTAATTTTTAAATTCGGTGAGGATTTCATGATAATTGTTTGGAAGATGGATGGGTTTTTCTCGGATTATTTTGGTTAAGTAGCCAGGGCGTAGTTTCGGGAATTGTCGTTTTTTGAATTTTAGAAAGATCAATTTTTGTTCTCTCAAAGCTGCATGATATTCTAATCCCAAAGGAATGTATGGCGTTTGGTTTATTTTCGTATAAGGTTTTGTATTCAGTTTGAAAATCAGCCGAAAAAGCAGGGTTCAGAGGATTTGATTTTAATTTGAAAGCATACTGTGCGGAAAGCATTTCTCTACGATGTGATAAAGGTGGTTCGTTCGCTTCAGCTAGAAGGTGTTCTCATGGGGATGTCTAAAATGCTCCAAGAGCGAGTCTTATTCCTTGATGATAAATTGGATCAAGCATTCTCAAATATGACTTTCTGGCTGAAGCATAAACAACGCAACCATAGTCCAGTTTGGAGCGAATAAACGTTCTATATAAATTGAGGATGACTCTTCCATTAACACCCCAGTCAGTGTGCGCTACTACTTTAATTAGATCGAAAGATTTTAGGCATTTATCTTTCAGGTTCTTTAGGTGTGGAATACAAGTCAGTTTTCTGTCGAAGATAATACCTAAAGACTTTGTTTCCTCAACAACTAGAATAAGTGTTCCGTCCAGCGTGAGGTTAGGTTCATGGTGACGTCTTCATAACCAACGTAAATGGATACATACCGTTTTGGATTTCGAGAATTTGAAACCGTTAATACTGGCCCAATTTCGAATCTTGTTTATGTTTTGTTGTAGTTTTCTATCAATTATATGCATGTGCTTTGATCGATAACATATTATAAAATCATCAACGTATAGCGAGCAATCCACACCAAGAGTCAAATTCATGGTGATGATACTAATTTTGATGTTTAAAAGCGTCACAGATAAAATACTGCCCTGGGGCACACCTATCTCTTGCTCTTGCAAATCTGAGGAGGTAGAGCCCACTCGTATTTTGAATTCTCTGTCGAAGGGAAAGTTTGATATGAAAGCGGGCAGACGGCCTTTTAGACCTAAATCGTGCAGGTCATTTAGTATCCCGTACTTCCATGTCGTGTCATAGGCCTTTTCTAAATCAAAGAAAACCGCTACTAAATGGTCCTTCTTGATAAATGCATCTCGAATAAATGTTTCCAGTCTAACCAGATGATCATTGGTGCTCCGGCCATATCGAAGGCCACTTTGGAAAGGAGATATTAAATTGTTAGTTTTCAGGTACCGTACAAGCCGAGAGTTGATCATTCGATCCATTGTTTTACACACACAGCTTGTGAGTGAAATAGGTCGATAGCTGTTAGGAAATGTGCTATGTTTACCTGGTTTGGGAACTGGTATTACTGTTGTGTCTTCCAAATATTTGATACATTTCTGTAATCCATAAATCATTGAAGGTTTGCAGAAAAACTGTTAATGTATGTTCTTGAAGGTGTTTCAAAAACTGCCTACGTATTTCATCAGGCCCAGTGGATGTTGCATGGGTCTTATTCAGAGATTCCATCACCTCAAATAGTGTTAACGGTTGATTATAATTTTCTGAGTTATTCGATGTGAATTGCAACCGTGTCTTTTCTTTTTTAGTTTTCAATCTTCTGAAGGCTTCTGAATAATTAGACGACGAGGAAGTTTTAGAGAAACTGTCAACATTTATATTAGCTATGTCAAGTTTGGAATTGAAATTCTTGTTGTTTAGTTTTAGATGTCCAAAGGAATTGTGTTGTCCCTTTCCATTTATTTTGCGGATCGTGTTCCAAACTTTGTTTATAGAGGAAACAAGATTTTAAAGTCGAAACATATTTTTGCCATGATGCTCTTTTACTTTCTTTAATTGTTAGGCTTGCTTTGGCCCGAACATAACGGTACTTTGTTAAATGTTCGAGCGTTGGACGATTGTTAAATTTTTTCAGTGCTTGTTGGCGTTGACTAATGGCCTCTTTACAATCTTTTGTGAACCACGGTTTTGTGGTTCTTTTGTAGTTTCGTGAGGACTTGGGAATGGATTCTTCTGTAATGTCGGTTACAACAGAAGTAAAATATTGAAAAGGATTATTCCGTTTAAAACGGTATCCTTGTTAAGCCTAGCTTTGCAAAGTGTTTCAAATTTGGCCCAGTCGACCTTCTTTAAATTCCACAGTGGAATAGCTTCATAAATTGTAGCGTCGGTGTTCTTAAGAGAGATTGGAAAGTGATAACTGCTTTGAAGAGCATCAACGACCTTCCATTCATAGTCCAAAAGCAGCGATGGCGAACAAATTGTCAAATCGATACACGTGTATGTACTCGTTCCTGGGTGTAAATATGTCGGTGATTTGGTGTTATATAGACACCAATCGTGTCTAGAAATGAAGTCTTGTACCTTGTGGCCTCGGTCGCTTATGTGGTTTGATCCCCATTAAATTTTATGGGCATTAAAAAATCCCCGAGTGAAACAATTGGTGCGGGAAGTTGTGGAACAAATTTGTTTAAATCGTTTGGTACTACGTTGGTGTTTGGAGGTAAGTAAATATAACAAAAGGTAATTAATTGATCTAGAGTGACGCTTACAGCAATGGCTTGCTGATTTGTGTTTAAAGGGATGACGTTATGAGGGGCTCTATTGTTCACAACAACAGAAACTCCTTCTGAGGCCCTGTCAACAGTTTGGGGGGTAGGTGTTAAACACGGAGTACTTTTTAAATGTAATGTTATCTGTATCTTTCAAGAATGTTTTCTGAACGCGTTGTACCACAAGCTCATATTGTTTAAAAGGAGGAGAATATCATTGCAATTTGCTTTAAGTCCTCGAAATGTTCCATTCTATGATGGTGTTCTTCATTATAAATTTAAATTGAAGAGTGTGGAGCTAGGTTAGACCTTTCGCGGAGGGAATTTGTGTGGCTAGTTCTCTGGAGTAAGTACGGGGTCGAATTTCATGTTTTTAGGGCTGGAGCCACCATGAACACATGGAGCAGTTTCTTCTGCATCCATGTTCTCGATGTCTCCAAACCTGTTATAGGGTTCGAAGGGGTCATCCGACCCCTTTTGGTGCCTATTTCCTTGTGAGTTGTTTTTATTTCTTGGTAATTTCGGTTGTTGGGTGTTACTGAAAGTAGTTTGAGTAGATGCCGTGTTTTTTCTATGCTTGGTAATGGGTTGGGGTGTTAGAGCCTGGTGTTGAATCGGGTGGATCTGTCTGTGTTTGGGCGTTCTTTGTTGTTTTCGGATTGTTCTTGACTGCATTGGAGAAGGATGGGCCAAGATTGGCTGTTTTAGCCTGTACGAGTTTTCCGGCTTCTGGATGATATGTGTAGTTTCCACCCTGTATTTACTTCTCCTGTTTCCAGGTATCACAATCTTTGGGACTGGCGTGGTGCTCCTTTCCACAGTTGACACAATGCGGAGTTGCTATACAATCAGATTCATGATGAAAATGGTCTCCGCATCGGCCACATATATGGCTTTTTGAGCGACGGTCTTTGTGACGGCCGTATTTCTGACACTTATAGCACCGAAGTGGGTTTGGAATGTGGATCTCGACCTTCACATGCAAAAAGCCAACTTTCACCACTTTGAGTATTGTTGGTTTGTTGAAGGTGAGTACAGTGGTGTTAGTGTCATGCAGATTATTATTACGTTTAATACATATTCTACGGAATGCAGTGACATTTTCGTTTTTCATCCATTCAATGATATCAGTGTAGCTGACTCCAACCATGTCACGACAGCGAAAAACGCCTTTGGACGTGTTGAGTGTGGAGTGAGCGAATGAGGTCAGTGGGATATCGAAGAAAGTTTTCACTTTCTTAATATTTTCTGTTTGACCTCGTCGCTCACACTCAACAAGAAGGCAACCCGATTTTAATTTTTTCACACTTTTCGGTGTTCCGATCGTTCTCGTAATAGTCTTTTGAATAACAAAGGGAGAGAATGCGGAAAGTGGTTTTGCGGCATCTTTCGATTGTATAACCATGAAGTGTGAAAATGACTACACACTACATGATTCGTCATCCGAGTCTGATACTGTTTTTGTACGTTTGTTTTGAATTTGTTTTTAATGGTTAATGTTGGATTGTTTAAATTTCAGCAACCGTGCTCCCCGCCCACCATGAAGCCCAACAAGGAGACACGTTTCAAGTGCGAGGGATACACAGATGCTATACTCAGTTCACAAAATTGCCTATAAATTGACCCGTGAAGCCACCGCCTTCTAGGGTCAGTAAAATTACCTCCTGATTGACCTGTTAAGCCACCGCCTTCTACGATGTCTTCTAAGATTTGGAAAGGGAAAGATAAAGGAATAGACTGTAGTGGCAACTGTGGTATCAAGAGACTTGCAAAAAGAAAGATGAAGAAGGTGAGCGAGTAAATAAAGACTTCCTATCGCTTGGTGTGATCAGCCGATTTGTCGAGACCCGACCCATCCCGAACACCCGTCTAGAAGAAGTAGAGGCCAAAGTAGTGTATTGCATCAGAAATCCTCCGATCAACTACCAGGATCCTTTCCTTCCCCGACACGGGACGCAACCCGCAGCAAAAGGGTTACCTCTACTTAGTCGCCTCTTACGACACGTCGTGAGGACACGTCGGGCCAATTCTACTACCCCAGACCCGCAGGGGGCTTCAATGGTGTTGGTGTCCCGCAGATTGCTATTACGCTTAATACGTATTCTACGGACAGCAGTGACACCTTCGTTTTTCAACCCTTCAACGATATCTGTGTCGCTGACTCAAGCCAAGTCACGACAGCAAATAACACCTTTGGACGCATTGAGTGTGCTGTGAGCGAATGAGGTCACTGGGATATCGAAGAAAGTTTTCATTTTCTTGATATTTTCTGTTTGACCTCGTCGCTCACTCAACAAGAAGACAACCAGATTTAAAAAATTTAACACTTTTTGTGTTCAGATCGTTCCCGTAACGGTCTTTTCAATACCAAAGGGAGAGAGTGCGGAAAGTGGTTTTGAGGTATCTTTACATGCAGCGGGGAAATGACTCCACGCTAAGTGGTTCTTCATCCGAGTCGCATAGAGTTTTGGTTCGTTTGTTTTCATTTTGTGTGGAAATAACAATATTGGTTTGTTTAATATTCAGCTCCCTTGCTCCTCGCCCACCATGATGCCCAACAAGGGGACACTTTTTAACCACCATGATGCCCAACAACGGGATACTTTTTTAAGATCCATTGATACACAGATGCTATACTCAGGCGATAAAATTACGTATGATTGACCCGTGAAGCCATCGCCTTCTAGGAAGTCTTCTAAGACTTGAGAAAGGGAAAGTTAAAAGGATAGACTGTAGGGGCAACGGTGGTATCAAAAGAGATACAAGGAGAAATATAAAGAAGGTGAGCGAGTAAATAAAGTCTTCCTAGTGCTCGGCGTGACCAGCCGATTTGTCGAGACCGGGCCCATCCCGACCACCCGTCTAAAAGAAGTAGAGGTCAAAGTAGTGTATTGCATTGGAAAACCTCAGCTCAACTACCATGAACCTTTCCTCCTTCGACACGGGACGCAACCCACGGCAAACAGGTTGCCTCTACTTAGTCGCCTCTTACGACACGTTGTGAGGACACGTCGGGCCAAATCTACAACCCCGGACCCCCAGGGGGTTACCGTAACTGGACACTAGCTGTTGATATGGAGAACCTATATATTGGCTTCCACAGTCTTGTTCATTGACGCATTCAGTTCTTTATAGTCTTTTTATTATTCTACATTAGCGTTTTTATTTTGTATAATTTTCATTCCAGTGGAAGCGTGAATAATTTTTATGCGGCAGAGACACTGGTTTTCAATGCATATTAACCTGCTATTTTATACTATATATTATTACTTTAAAGAGCAGGACGATGTTTTTCAATTTAACATAACAGGAGGAATGCGTGACTGAACAAAATGTGCACTAACTTGCTTAGCCATGTGATTATTTCTTTGTTAAACAGCCAGCTTTATTGCAGCAAACAGTTTGCGTATATGTGAAGAAATCCATTCGT
Source organism: Sinohyriopsis cumingii (assembly GCA_028554795.2). Lineage (NCBI taxonomy): Eukaryota > Metazoa > Mollusca > Bivalvia > Unionida > Unionidae > Sinohyriopsis > Sinohyriopsis cumingii. The sequence goes on from CM068831.1 coordinate 117,316,715, forward strand.
TTTGGAGAGATACTGCCTAGTGTCTCAATTATTGTTGAAGGAGCACTTTTTGTATACAACTTTTAACATCAAGGTCATGTCTCTGAGGTCCTTTCTTGATGAAAGATACACAAACCTACAAAGCATACTGCACCCATATAATTCTCAATTTTTTAAAAAATATTCTTGCATTATAATCATAATTAACACACTGAGACAAATATTCATTAAATTGACATTTTTAAAGCTTGCACTCTCTTTTGCTACAAGAAGGCTTTTAAAAACGACAGAGCTATGATGTAGAGGTAATTACAACTACGAATGTATTAGATGTCGATCTCGAAGTAGATTTATTTTTGATCCAAAAGCTAAACCCCTTAAGTTTGTAAATATTAAGGTAACTATTATGCAACAGTGCCAATGCACTTAGAGACATTATGCTAAGGTATCTAGAGACAAAACCAGTTTTTACGGACATAAACATTATTACGTAACATTTAATGCTCAAGTTGCCATTGGCGATTAAGCAAAGAAAGTTAGCAAACGGCCCGCTCAAACACGATCCACCCTACCCCTCCATACACAAAGGAATCGTAAACGTCATCGTAATGAATGCTTTGAAACCAGACCAAAAATGCAAGAAATTCTCCAATTGGATATTCATTGTAGGTATTAATTGGATACGTTAAGTGTTTGTGCAATCCATCTGGGCAATTCAACCGTAAAACCCAGCTTGAAAAGGTTGTGTATTCTGGTGGTTTTGGACAGACCTGGGAACCTTTGACAGGTAAGTCCAGTTTACTTTTAACTTCATGGTGCAAATTTTCATAAATGTATTTGATAAGAAGTTCAACATTTGTTTGTGCATTTGTATCCTTTTTATACATTTCACAGGAAGAATACTTGTATCAGCAAAGCTATTATATAAGTTCCAATTTGCAGCATATATGAATAGGACAACTGTTTTGCTCGTATTCTCAATGATAAATGATTTTGTTTTCTTAACACAATTATGGTACATGATTCGTTTGCAATGACAATGTGTATTATATTTAGATTTTTTCGCGGATTTTAATAATTTACTGATACGTGCATTTGATAGGCATTCTTGTATATATATATATATATATATATATATATATATATATATATATATATATATATATATATATATATATATATACAAATTTCTAAATTACTTTTTTGATCTTACAAGATTTCGTTTCTTTTTTTGAAGTACTTTGTATACCGACATTTGTCTCACAATTCATATATTGGACAAATGTTCAGCGATCTATATTTATTAAACATGTAAGAACTTCTCTACCAATATTTAATAACATATAGACATGGGAATGACTGGCACTAAATTCTTTAAGCAATTCACTTTGGTCCTTATATTTTGAACATCATTGTATGCTTTACGAACATGTCTGTATGTCTGATTAACGCCATTATATCACCCAATTTTGCAACCATCAAATAAAGTTAAACTTCACTTTATGGTCACTTGGGCACGCTCTTCCCATTCTTATACGACTCAGGTATGCTTTGGTGCAACATTGTAAGGTACCAATACGGAATGATGCCATATTTGGAAGCATAATTTCACATAGCAATATTGTACTTTGTACCGATTAAAAGGCAATCAAAATACTGCTAGCCACTTTCCTTTACGTTTCGTATGTAAGCAAAGGTATGTAAGAATTAGGTTTCGGATATATGCTATCAACGTTTGTTTGTGATAGTGTGTCTGTCTACTTGCTATATCCTGATTTGTTAATGTTTTTTTCAAAAGGCTTGTTTCGCGCTAACAGCTTTCGTGTCGTTGACAACCCGAATGCAGATATCGGCTCACTTATCTATTTAATAGTATGATTCATTTTAAAGCTTTCAAGCAACAGATACACACACGTATAATGATGGCGTTAGTGACAAGCGATTGGCATTTCCTCAAAACAAATTTACACACACGCACAAGCGCCACCAACATAATGCGGATATTTAAATCTAAAGGTAAATACAACGCCATACTCAGTGTATTAGGAAAGGTCGAGCATTGTATCTTGATAATGGCAGAATCGAGAACACGAGAGAGGGAGAATAAAAATGGAACCATTCACCAGCTATTGGCGAATTTTCCATTAACTATATACACTGACATGACAATTCTACATGTTTTAGTGGATTGAAGGAAATGTTCCTCTGTCACCAACGACTTGTGATATTGTTTTCAATCCACAAGTGAAAACAACTATTACTTTTACTGGAGAAGCGTAGATACCCTTTGCGTTTTCGTTTGATACATATTGATGCACTTTCAGGAAAAAGGAACTTTATCCGGGCGCATTTTCCCCTTTTTTATTGTAGCCAGACACTGACTGTACACATACATTTCCTTCTCGAAGCTAAGGCCTTGTTTTATTATTCAAAAAGGAAAGTTACTCTTTCTGTATTTCTCGAGCTGATCAATCAATGACTGCACTATTAGATTGTCAAAGGTTTCTACTCTGTGCATTTAAGAAAGATATCAATTATTAAATTTGAAAATCACTACTTGCACTTATGAAAGTAAGAGAATATATCACCAGTGTTGTTTCACAGTAGACAATAATATGATTCATATGATAAAATGAACTACATTACAATTTTTAATTGATTTTCAAAATACTTTTTTGATCTTACAAGATTTCGTTTCTTCTTTAAAAGTACTTTGTTTTGGTGCAACACTGTTGGGTACCAATATGGAATGATGACATATTTGGAAGCATCATTCCACACAGAAATACTGTACCTCGCACCCATTAAAAGGCAATTAAAAACCCTATTAATTCAGCCACTTACCCTTACGTTTCGTATTTAACCAAAATATGTAAGAATCAGGTTTAAGATTCATACTTTGTATGTTTGTTTATGCTAGTGCGTCTGTCTACTTACTATATCCAGATTTGTTAATGCTTCTGTCAAAAGGGTTGTTTCGCGCTATGAGCTTTCGGTTGTTGGACAACCAGAATGTAGATATTGTTACACTTATCTATTTAATAGGTAGGATTCTTTTTAAAGCTTTCAAGCAACAGGTACACGCACATATAATGATGGCTTTAGTGACAAGCAATTGGTATTTCCTCAGAACAAATAAACTCACACGCACACACACACGCAAACGCAACCAAAATAATGCAGATATTTTAAATCTAAGGTAAATATCATGCCATGGTCAACATATTCAGAAAAGGTCGAGAATTGTATCGTGATAATTGCAAAAACACCTAGTGAGAACACGAGAAAGTGGACGAAAAATTGTAACCATTCATCACCCTCAGGCGAATTTTCCATTAAATGCATACACTGAAAGACAACTCTACATGTTTTAGTGGATTGAATGAAATGTTTTTCTGTCACCAGCGACTTGTGACAATGTTTCTACTTCACAAGTAAACAAAGCTATTACGTCTATTGCAAAAGCGTCGTTTCCCTTGATGCATTTTCGTTTGATACATATTGATGCACTTTCATAATAAATGAAATTTATCCGGCCGCATTTTTCCTTTTTCATTGTAGTCAGACAATGACTGTACACATATATTTCCTTCTCGAAGCTGAGGTGTTGTTTTATTATTCACAAAGGAAATTTGCGCTTTCTGTGCTTCTAGAACTGATCTCTCATTGACTGTACATTTATATTGTCATAGGTTTCTACGCTGTACATTTAAGAAAGGTATCAGATATTAAATTTAAAGATGACTACATGTTGTTTCACAGTAACCATTAGTATGACTCGTATGTTAAAACGACCAACATTAAAAACGTCTAATTAAGTATTAAAATTCTTAATGTTTGCAAATGGACCATGGAATTTGCCCCTTTACAATTTGAAACTTCTCTACTAGTCTTTACTGTCATGTTATTCTGAAAATTATTTTCAACTGGTTCGATTTTAGATCCTGGACATTGCATTAAATAGTTAAAACGTTGTAGTATGGAAACATGTACATACATTTGTTTTATTGATGTTAGATTCAAGACGAATTCCCAAAATGTCATAAGTTACATACGTTCACCGCTCCGGTGGCCTAGTGGTTAGAGCGTCCGCCTCGGATGCGGGAGGTCGTGGGTTCGATCCCTGGCCGAGTCATACCAAAGACTTACAAAAATGGTACTAACAGCTGCCTCGCTTGGCGCTCAGCATTAAGAGGTTAGTGTTAGGACTCGTCGGCCCTATGTCAGGATAATGTGACTGGGTGGGACATCATGCTTGCATGTCTGGGACATGATGTCCCAGTGCTAGACATCACTATAAACTGCCACATTGCAGACATAGTAGCGATATGACTGAAAAATTGTTAAAGCTACGTTAAAAATCAAGATCACATCACATACGTTAATTACAATGATAAGATTATTATTGTTAACAAATAATATATTATACATGTAAACAAAACGTCCTTGCAGAGTTACAAAAGTTATTGTTCTTCTTATACTTTCTTTCCACAGACATAGTATTGCAAACATGTCGACGAATACTGTAGCTTTGATGTTCCTCGCAATCGCCATCAGTGAGTAGTAATTTTTCAAATATATCTGGTAAACACACGCTACGATAGTAAACAGGGTAGTGTTCTACAGAATATATAATCTTTGTCTTGTACATGCTCAGTTATGTCCAGTCGATAATAAATTAATAGTAGGTATTAATGTTAGTATGAATTTAATTTAAAATTCATTGAATATCTAGTTAATTTGTTAGACGTCTTTGACAAGTTATGACGTGATTATTTTGTATCTGTACTTAAAGGAACTAATTCAGTGACCTATGGCAACCCACTACCCACTGTTTCTACATCTGAAAAGGAAGAAGCTATACAATCAACAGATGCACCATCAATCCCGTCCTCTGAGGGAGAATCAACAGTGGCATCACCATCGGTAGCAAGTGATGTTAACATAGATGAAAATTCTGATGAAGAGGAAGAGGTAGAGGAGGTGCAGGCAACATATGCACCAATGATCCAGTCATCTGAGAGAGCATCGACAGTGGCACCACCATCTGTAACAAATAAAGTTGATGGAGACAGTGATTCTGATGCAATTGAAGAGGTAAAGGCAGTGAAGGAAACATATGCATCAGTGGACTCATCTGAAACATTACCAGTACCAGAAAACGATGGTGAAGAGGTGGAGCCGCAAGAAGAATCAGAACTCGATTCATCTGAGATACCATCTGCAGTGGTACCAGATGTTGATAAAGAAAGCGATTCTGATGGAAAGGAAGTGGTAGAGACAGCTCAGGCAACAGATGCACCAATGAGCTCGTTCGTTGAGGGAGCATCACCTTCCGTAACAACTGATGCGGACAGATATAAAGATTATGATGAAGATGAAGAGAAAGTGGTAGAAAAGGTACAGGCAACATATGCACCAATGAGCCCCTCATCTCAGAGATCATCAGCAGCGGTATCACCATCTGCAGAAAGTGATGTTGATGGAGACAGTGATTCCGATGAAAATAAAGAGGTAGAGACAGTGCGGGAAACAGATGCACCATTGGGCTCATCTGAGATAGCATCAACAGTGGCATCGCCATCTGTAACAACAAATGTTGATGGCTACAGCGATTCGGATGAAAATGAAGAGGTAGATTCAGTGCAGGAAACATATGCACCATTGAACCCATCATTGGAACGAGCATCAACGGACACATTATCATCAATAGATGCTGACAGAGATAGCGAATCTGATAAAGAGGAAGAGGTAGAGGAGGTGCAGGCAACAGATTCACCATTGAGCCCGTCCATGGAGGGAACATCAACGGACGCATCACCATCCGTAACAACTGATGCTGATAGAGTTAGCGAATCACCTGCAAAGGAAGAGGTTCAGGCAATGCAGGCGACAAATGTACCAGTGACACCATCCTGGGACGAGGAGTTGATGGATGCAATAACAGCTGACTATGCAAACAAATAAACCAACACACCCAGATCCATCTGCTGGATATGATGTGGAAGCTTGACGTATAGCACCATATGAAAATTCGAGCCAACATGAAATACAACTGACGATCTAGATGTTTCTGTAGACTTTATAGACAATATAAACCTCTGGCTGAAACGCTAACGATTATTCACGGAATGTTGCTTTGAATACATCATTGTGTTTCATTTATCCTTGCTGTAATATTCTGTTGCTATTATATAAATCTTGTATTAGACGTAATATATCTTTGTAATTTGTACCGTAATGTCTTCCCCAATAATCACTTTAGGAGCAGGCATTAATCTGCACGAAGCATCTATCTATCAATCAATCTATCTATCTATCTATCTATCTATCTATCTATCTATCTATCTATCTATCTATCTATCTATCTATCTATCCATCCATCCACCCATCTATCTATTTATCTGTCTATTCCTACCATTTCAATATTTCTTCTTTGATCACAAATGATGCAAGTTCAAAACATAACTCAACTGTATAGCAAATAAAAGGATAATACTTCCAGTGTTAAGTAGGTTTTTCAAGGCGAAATAAATAAAAATATATCTACGAAAAGTTTACTGCAAGAAATTAGACACTAATCCACGAAACGTCTTCATCGACGATATCCCTCACGAGCATGCATATATATGCCAATTTTCACTAGCGTAAACAAAATTAAAGAAATCAAACAATCTCCCTGGATCGCATAACGCAGATATCTATCTATCTATCTATCTATCTATCTATCTATCTATCTTTCTATCTCTCTATCCATCTGTCTGTCTGTCTGTCTGTCTATCTATCTATCTGTCTATCTATCTACCTACTTACCTACTTACCTATGTCTATATTCAAATACAAAACATAATTCAGTCGTTGAGCACGTATTAGGATAATAATCCCATAAAGATAGCAAGCGTGATAAAGAAAACATTCATGGCCTTTGAAAGCTGAATTCTCTGTACTGGATTCTAATGATAGAAACAGATCGATTTTTGTCATTAAGAGTATAATACATTTTTACCTCAAATTGACAATGATGTTTCGCATGTAAGAAATTAAGGCTGATGGCGCCTTGTATGATCTTATTTTTTACATAATTATTGTAATAAGGCCTATACGAAACTTGGAATACATCTAATCTCGATTATAGGATAGGGCATCTGAAAGAGCAATGCTAATAAATAGCTTTTATGTATATTATTATTTTATGTATATTATTATTTTATTTCAATGTTTCTTCAACATATCGTAAGTGGGATAGGGACATGGAAGCGACCCAGTTTCTTGAACGTACTTGTTTTTTCCTTCTGCAACATGCTCGGATACAGTATAATAATTGTGAGAGATATACAGCGTTTCCAAAAGGTCATTCGTAGGAATATTTATGATATGGACATTATTTTTATGATCTGTATGATTCGGAATTATTACATCTCAAGGAGAATTTCCATTCCAAACCATTCGTCCAAAAGTAATAAGGAAAAGAATATAACCCAATATCAACACGTTATAGCTTCTAAGTTTACAAATGTATCACCACCCCACACACACACACACACACACACACACACACACACACACACACACACACACACACAAGTGATCTTGGTACTACCTGACTAATCGTAGAAAGCAAAAATTGCGTAACAACATGTATCCTAGTGAGAGCGCTTAACATTATATCAACACGGAGTAGCGTGTAAGCCTCTTTCTGACTCCATTAGGCTGAGTTGTAAAGACTCTTACTGATTCCCTAAGGCTGAGTTGTAAAGACGCTTACTGATTCCCTAAGGCTGAGTTGTAAAGACGCTTACTGATTCCCTAAGGCTCAGTTGTATAGACGAATAAACATTATACTGGAAGCCATATGTCAGTTCATTAGTAAGCGTTCAAGAGTGATCTTACAATCCTACGATGTCGTGTTAGTTTGACGGTAGTAACTTTTGTTTTCAGTCAAAATGTAATAGTTTTGAAACCTGCACGTCTGAACCTAGCAAGAGTGCTCACTGTTTTCGAAAGATTAACTTATTTGCTAATTTGGGGATTCTAATTCATTGTTTTTAGGAAAATATCAATGCGTGTAGAAATATAAAAGGATTAGATGTTTGTCATAAAGGTGATTGAAAATAAATATATTGAACACAGTTCAGATGTCTGAATGTAAATTATATGCCACGCGGTTTTAGTGAAGGAGGGCATAGGAAGCTTCATGGAAAACGGGTATGCAATAACAAGGATTACACATAGTGGCACATTTATCATGGCCCTCCATTGCACAATCTTACATCGTAGCAGACACGGAAACATGAAACATTGTTAAAAAAGACTAACTGATGCTCCGTGTGAAGATTAGCCCAGAAATTGTTGTCAACAAATTTTAAAAACTAAAAATAGGTCACTGAGGCCTGCAGATGTAGTACTGCTTAAGGTGACTGCACTAGAATGCAAACACAACAACACAGACAAGATTGAGGTAATTGAAGCTATTTGAATAAACGTATCTTTCATCACCACATCTTGAAAGGTGGCTAAGTATCTTCGACTGATAATTTAATATAATCGCAACCATCGAATTGTATGACTTTATCTGCCATAGAGTCATAAATATTTAGATGATTGTGAAATACATTGTAACTGCTAAGGATGCAATATAGGGTAATGTAGCCAACGTTCGCCAGTTGCATGTACAAATGCATTAATTTAAACAAAGTCACTACGTTTCCTGGCAATGCATGAACGCTGGCAGAAACCAAAAGAAAATACGAATCCTAACACGGACTACAATAATCAAATTTAATATTTATTAGCGGCTCTAATGGGGTTCCTATTTTTCCACAACTTATACCCTTTGTTTTCGGATATTTGCTATGCATTAGCATACCAAATTAGAGGTAGCAGCAGCAGAGACTGGGCCCACCAACTATTTCGTCCAACAGGACCATCTATCGAAAACTTTTCTGATAGAAGTTCTTATTTCACAAAAATAACCCTTCTATCCAGAAACTATGATGACTAAATCCTCTTTTCTGGATAGAAGGGTTATTTCGACAGCGATAACTCACTGTAAAAAATGTTTCTTCACGTGGTGACGTCGACGAAACACTTTGTGGTCCAGTCTCTCTGCTGCTATCATGTAAAATATTTTAGGATTTCTGTTGTGAATTAAAAATTTAAGTTAACAATAATGGCCAACATCGGAGAAGCACATTCTGCTAGACTAGCTCGAGAGCGATTAGAAGCAATAAAAAAATTTCTTCCTGTTCGTGATAGTGTCAGAGAAAAATTACAAGCACGGCAGCTAGCACAAGTTGAATTTGCAACAGGTGCAGAAGAATTATTTAAACCCGTTACAACAGCTACTGAAAAGGCTGCGGTGGTCACAGAGCGAGCTTTACTAGGAGAACCTAAGGATGATATCAAAGAGGAGGAGGAACGAAGAAAGGGTATTCTTCCAACGCTAAAACGAACCGCTGAGCAAACTGAAAAGATTGCTAGAAGAACCAAACAAACAAAAAAGATTTTACGAGATCTTCCAGCTGGTATAGCTGCAGCTCAACCTCCGCCCGTCGGCAAAGAAATACTTGAAGGTATTGGGCAAATTCGTGCTGAACTCGCGTCCAAACCAATAAAGGAAAATATTGGACTGATTGCAAAATTTAGGGAGGGTTTAGCTGAAGATATTAGAAATACTCCAAGAGAAGAATTGCCCAGAAAAATATTAATTGGTATGTTTAATAAATCTAGTATCTTAAAACCAGGTTTTGAAAACGTGAATGATGATAATTTTATTAAATGGCTATATCGTATATATAAAAACAAAAAAAAAACAAGCCAGAGATGATGATTTAGAATACAGAAGTCTCCTTGAAGAAGTAAAAAGAGTTTATACCGAACAGTTAAAACAACTAGAATCCTCCCAGCAGAAACCTTCTTCATCTTTACAACAACAACGGCAGAGGATAGCAGATACTGACCTGGTCCCGTTAAGTGAATATGAGGTTGCATCTGAACAAAGTCCACGTCGTCAAAAATCCGAGCCAACTAGGTCGCCGATAATTGGTTTAACAACATCTCCTGAAAGTTTACCGCAAGATGTTTTAGCCCCAAGAATTGTAGGACAACAACCAAAAACTGGAAAGGGTTTAAATATTTGTCCTGATAATATCATCAATGATGTATCACGGCTAGAAGTTCTCATAGGAGGAAAACGAGCTGGAAATAACTCTCCGGAAATAATTAATGAAGCGGCTGATATCTGTCAGCGACTATTTCGCGGCGGCATCATGGATACTCACATCTATCGAGAACTTATTGATGAACTCGTCGATAGCGACTGAAGTCGTCGCGATTAGAGAAATAACTAATTAAATAAATGATAGTACACAATTCTCAACGTAGACCAGTCATGGTCAGAGTGATAAATTCACGACTACCCGTATACAGGATGACTTATGGAAACGGATTCGGCGATGTTGTTACGGGTTTATTTGCGGGAATGGCACCTAAAGCAATACCGATCGCAAAACAATTAGGCATGAAAGCCATTGATGTTATTAAAGATAAAGCTATTGGCGCTGCTGGTAGCTCTGCCGGTAAAGCATTCACGGCGATCAAGGGCAGACTAGCACGACTGATACGTAGAAAACCTCCACCGGTAAAATTACCAGCCACCGCAGACATGCCAGCGGATGTCAGTAAAGTAATAAACGAAGCTGCAAATCAAAAGCTAGCCGCGCTAGTCAACGAAATTCCTGAACAAATAAACACAAGTTTGGTCGCGGGAAGTGGTCTTCGTTTTAGACGATAACTTTTACAATAAAATGTACAAACATGAATCCGATCCAGCATTCGACATAGACGAACCGGTTCCTAAAAATGAATCAGTGCGTGATTATCAGTATTATTCGTATGACGCACGAGAATCAAACAGACGAGGACGAATTGAATTTCAGGTTCAGGATACCAGTAGATATTTCCTGCCTGCTGAAGCATTTATTGAGGTAGAAGGTGAAATTATAAGAGACAATGACACAGAATACGGACCTGATATTAAAATCGGTTTTGTCAACAATGGAATTATGGCGCTGTTTAGTAGCGCTATTTATATGATTGATGGAAAAAATATCGAAGCGATTCAGAATGATGTCGATGTTGCTACAACAATAATTGGTTTAGCGAGATATTCTGATGATTATACAAGATCAGCTGGTCCATCAATGATGTTTGCCAAGGACACTTCTAATTTTCCTAACAGTGATCAGTACAATATTAGACGACCAAGAAAATTTGCCGGTAACGCTGACGCTGATGTGACGCCGTTGGTTCATGGTGCTAATGCAGAATTTAATTTAGGTTTCGCTACACGCAGACAAATGCTAGTAGGTAATCGCAGAAATTTTTCTTGTGCGATTCCGCTGTCTCATATCTTTGGATTTTGCCGGGGAGTCAGAAAGGTAAGTTTCGGAGCAAAACATACAGTCGTGCTTGTTAGAAAAGGCGGCGACAATGATGCGCTATGGCGACCTATGGGCGACCCTGGTCAGGTAAACATAACAAAACTATCACTGTGGATGCCGGTATTGTCCCCTGCACTTGCCCAAGAACAGCAACTGCTTTCTTTCATGGATCAAGGTGGCAAAACGCTGCTATCGTGGCTTACAACAACCACAGATAGTATTCAAAGTACCGTCAATGGTTTATTCACGTGGAATATAGCAACACAGCAGGGGGTTTCAGCGCCGCGACATATTTTCATTGCTTTTCAGGATGTTAGACGAATAGGTGATCAAACACGTTCGCATATGATATTTGATCAACTTGGTATCACTGACGTTTCTCTGAAAATAAACGGGCATCAAGAACCAGCTGAAAATATACAATTAAATTTTGGTAACAACCATGTTGCACGTGCATATCAACGATTGACGAAATATCTAGCGCGTGATCTAAATATCGACACTGGTTTGCAAATATCGCAATTGGATTTTATATCTAATTATCCAATCTATTACTTCTCGCTGGAGCATCTTGATCTAACCAGACAGTCTGTCGTTGATATTCACTTCAGGGCTGCCGTAGATAGAAACGTAGCAGCTATAGCTAATTATACAGCCGTCGCGGTCATACTTTCCGATAAAGCAATGTTGCTTGAAGGTACTGGCGGTCGAATGAGAGTCATCGATGCTCCCGTGGAAAACTTGTAAACAATTAGATCAATATCGTATTCAATAAAATGTCATACAGTCATGTTAATGTCACACTGACTCCTGGTCAGGTGAAGAAATTACAATCGAAAAACGTCAGCACATGTGGGACATCAATAACACTAAAACACGATCAGCTAGCGGGCGGTCCAAACAAACTGTCATTGACTAAAACCCAACAAAAACATTTCAATAAAGCGAAACAAGCAACGACTGGAGTTCGACTTGATCTCTCTCCGGCCGCGGTCAAAGATAGGGTCAAAAAAACCGGCCGAATACTTCCATTTCTTCCAATAATTGCCGCCGCACTAGCACCAGCAGCAGCCGCAGCAGCAAAGGCAGCCGCGTTAGGAGCTGTTGGAACCGCAGCTGGAATGGCACTAAAGAAAGCCACCGGGAAAGGATACAAAAAAAAGGGATCCGGTCTAAGACTACCGGGAACTCCGGCGTCATGGTACCCAAAAAAGTTCTAAGTGTTTTCAACGCTAACGTTTTCACACCGATGTCCAATTTTGATTTGCTTGATGCTGTTAAACAATTACGTATAAAGAATTTCAGAGGTGTATTTATGCGAGATCAATTTTACCAGCACGACCGAATAATCTAGAAACAGGAGTTATTAATCTCGACAACAAAGAAGGTCCTGGAACTCATTGGGTTGCTTACGCGATCGATCCACGTGGAATTATCTATTTCGATTCGTACGGGCTAGCACCACCAGTTGAGTTTTTCAGGTACGTCCAAAGATTTTCCAACATTCCAGTTTGGCAGTCAACGTTACCAACACAAACACTGATTGATCCTCCGATATGCGGTCGTGAAGTATTAAATGTTCTTGATGCGATCTCGAAATCAGCGAGTCCTCCGCATAAAGTCGTGCATGAATACACCACAGATGTGATTTCCAAATTTAAACAATCCCATAATTGATAATGGTTGATATTTACGGAAGATCAAGCAGAACCAAGGAAAAAAAAGAAGATATTGATTTATCAGCGTATGCGACCAAAGATGAAATTGATAACCTGCTAACGTTAACCGGGATAGACCCAGATGAAGTTGTTATTTTTCAGGACCGACAAGGAAAACTAAAAACCAGTAACATTAAGTGGAATGACATAATTCGCAGGGTTATTGGAGCTACCACGGACAACATCGTTGTATTCACTGACAGCGGCAGAATCAGAGATTCGTCGATATCAATTGCAGCTCTCCGAGATGATATGCAAAAACTTGCACTAGCCCGTGTAGCGAAGACCGGTGATACAATGACAGGTGAACTCAGCATGAACGGTAACAAAATAACTGTGTTAGCGGATCCGGAAGGCCCCGAAGATGCCACCAACAAAAAATATGTAGACACCATTGACGGTAAACTAGCCACGTTGCGGGCAGAGTATGATGTTCACGTGGGCTCGTTTACAAGACTTCGAAGAAACTTCGCAAAAGCTGATGAGTCCATTGACAAGTTCTTTGGGGCTCCTCCAGTCGTCGACGTAAAACTTTCTGAAATCAAGACCGACATTGACACGATCAAACAAACACAGCAAAACATCGTAGCGGAGATTCCTGAGATCGTTAACAAAACCAGTCTGATTAAAGTCCCCACTGGAGTTACTCCCGGGCATATCACCAACATCGTATTCACGGTATCATCGGGATTTGCAACATGGTCCCGACAAAATAATACTATCAAATACACAGCAACAGCCACTGGCGTGTACAGGTTGTCTGTGTTTTCCGCCGCTAAATTTGAAATCTTCACAACATATCCCTGGAGACATTCCACCGACAGGTTTTCCGTGGTTTGCACTGTAATATTGAACAGCGGAACCGAAGAAATATTTATACTTGAAGCCGCAGACAAGAAATTAACCGCAACATCTTACTGGTGGTGTTTGGAATTCGTCGCAGAAACACCTCAATTAGTTACCGCGTAATTGAAAATCACTGGTGATTTTGAATAATAAAAATGAAATCAGCATCAACGACAACATTAGACGCTCAGCAATACAGGTATGATCAGGTACGCGAATGGCAGTCAACGTTGAAAAGCGCCATTGACAAATGCGTAACAAAAATAAAAAAATACAAACGGCGTGTGACCGCGCTAGACACAATAGTGTATTTGGTATCCGCGTTAGTTGCATCCACGGGTGTGCTATTGTCTGCGCTGACACCAGTGACAACTGCAATCGCGATCACAATCACAATTTCAGCATCAACGACGATCGCAGGAGTTGCTAATATAATTGCAAAAAAAATATCCTCGTGCGCGATAACAAAATTACACGAGTATGAGCGGCTAAACAGCGCGGCCAACAGCGCCTACTCGAAATTGTTCTCTTTGATATCATCCAGCCTTGACGATACAACAATATCAGATTCCGAATTCACGTTGATGTCTGGCATATACAACGATTACGAGCGTGCAAAGAATTTTAATTTGAAAACGATGAAGATAAATAATGACGGAGATACTTCAGCATCGAGCTTTGCTCGACATAGCCGCAAATACAACTCCGGTAAGGACCACAATGATATCAATATCTTCGACGCAACCTGAATTCGATATTAATTTTCCAACTGCAATTCCAGTCACCGAAATAGCACTGACACAATTACGAGTATATCACAGTTGGCCCAATATCAGGTCGACATCATTTCACGGACAGTTGCCAGATAATTCATTTGTATTTTCATATCAGAATAGCGCTGATGGCACACCAGATTGGAATACTATTACACTTCCCACTGGGAGTTATCAGATAGAAGAAATCAACAAAGAAATACAGCGTCAAATAAAACGTGTCACCGGAACAGAAGCAAAAATAGCAATCACCGCACACGAGCCAACGCTGTCCACGAATATCGAAATCTCAACACCGGGTTACGCCGTTGATATCTATAACAGTTCAATCAGAACAGTATTAGGATGGCCTGAAAATCCACCACCGACACCACCGACACCACCGACACCAACGAAGTCTGATTATATCACCGATAAACAATCATATCACGGACTTACACCGCAATACAAACAACATCTTGATGATCTAAAAAAAACAACGTCGATTGGCTTGGCCCCCAACCCCCCTGGAGATGACAGAGATCTTATGTGGTATTTTACCCTCCCAGAACTTAACGGTGAGCCGCGGTTGCGGGAGGGATTTAGTGTTCGTATAAGCGGAATTACTGAATATTTTAAAATTGTTAATGTGTTTCACCGAGCGCAACTGGCGCATCTACGACAACGCCTCCAAGAACATCTTTCCGATGTGACAGGTTCACGTGAAGAAATTATTAAACGAATTGAGATATTAAATCAGATTGCCCACGATATGGAACATTATAACCAGCTAATGATTCAGTCAATAATTGGCAATAAACCCAGCGATAAACAAAAATTTCTGAATAGGTTCTCGCTGACCGAAGCTGAACTACCGAATTTTAAATTTCCAGGATACGTCCCGGTGGCCACGCTACAAAAACACGTCACTGATAT
Source organism: Sinohyriopsis cumingii (assembly GCA_028554795.2). Classification (NCBI taxonomy): domain Eukaryota; kingdom Metazoa; phylum Mollusca; class Bivalvia; order Unionida; family Unionidae; genus Sinohyriopsis; species Sinohyriopsis cumingii. Next base: position 117,332,387 of record CM068831.1, read on the forward strand.
CGTCGATGAATACTTTCCGGATATTCTTGACTTGTACAAGCGAATATTGCCACCGCCAACTATCTTAACACACAATAATTCCACAACGAGCGATGGCCGGCATATTTCTCCGGGAATTGTAAATATCACTGATGTCGTCGCGGTCAATCTTGTATGTGACGTAATCGATGTCAGTTACAACATAGACACAACAATATCAAATCAAGCCCAGCAAGGGTTTATATTGTATTCATTTACTCCTAGAGAACCACCTGGGTTTTTTGATTGTGCAAGAGCCAATCAATCCTGTATTTCTGCGGTGTCATAACCCTACGCTGACAAGGATAAATTTTAAAGTCACTGACCAACAGGGTAGACTTTTGGACCTGCGTGGGGAGACGGTTAGTATTAATTTGCTGGTGAAGTCGTAAAAAATCTTCGATTTTTTCAAGGACTTTCAATTAGCGATATCGCTATCATAATAATGTCCAAAAAATCTTCGAATTACCAACAGTATGATTCCGATGATGAAAATCTCTCTGACAGTTCTGACATTTCCATGGAAACACAGCGTGATTGTGAATCACAGCGTGATTCTGACAGTGATTTTGTTGTCAGTGATGAAGATGAAAATGTTTCCGACATTTCCACTGACAGTGATTTCGCTGACAGTGACAGTGAAACACAGCGTGATTGTGAATCACAAAGTGATTCCGATGATAGCCCGGTTGGCGTTTCCAACGACATCACCATCAGCGACAGCACTGTCGTAATAAATTATATTAAATGAACGCGAAAATGATAGTATGTATCAGTACGTGAAATGTTTAATACACAACAAAAGCGCGCTTGAAGAATTCATCCGAAAAATATTTACCGGAAATCATTTCCCGGACGTTGTTAAAATAATCATCGATAAGTACGGCAATGATGATTTTTTACTGACAGAATTTCAGCTGAAGCAACTCCGCGAAAACAATATCACGATGATTACTTGTGACGCAGACCAAATCCTCAATGTTGCTCACTCGTGCATTTCACGGGATCATCTTGATAAGATACTGCAGTGAAAATTCTTTAAAAATATTTTACTTTATATATATTTTTTTACCACTGGCCATTTTCCCGATTTCATAGGGGTATTTGCTAGTAAAAATCAACGAAATCGTCCATTTCACTGGTTTTGATAGGGTATTTGCTAGTAAAAATCAACAAAATCGTCCATTTCACTGGTTTTGATAGGGTATTTGCTAGTAAAAATTAACAAAACAGACCAAAGTCACGGATTTGATAGGGTATTTCCACGAAAAATCAACGAAATCGGACAGTTGCAGAATTTTTCTATAATATAATCTTTTTCACTGACAGTTTTCGCTGGTATTTTGCTATGAAAACCAACGAAATCGGACAGTTGCATAATTTACAAAGTAAAAAAAAAATATTACTTTTTTTTACTTTCGATTTCACTTCTAGGTACCCGATTTCACTTCCTTGATGAAATCAAGGACGACGTCAAGGAAGTAATGCAATCATGGTGAGGTATTTACTTCGTCATCCGTGACGAATCTATCATTGCTTTCTAAATTCTCTGGATTTTCACCCAAGACTTCGTCATTGACGCTGTCAAGGGACATACAATGCTTTAATTTTCTGACCCGATTGTTAATTATCTTCTTTGTTTCATACTCGGCTGCCAGTGCCAGCCTGATCTTTTCGATTGCACGAGACAGTGGAACAAATTCATTTATTTGTGTCTCCGCTACGCTGGCCAGCGATTTATACAAATTATTTTGAATCATCTTTATGAATCGATATTGAGCAGGAAGAATATAACGCCCTGCGCGCTTAGCTTCGTATAATGATTCAAAATCTGACAGAATAGTTTCAACATTTAGTAATATATTAAATCCTTGTTTTTCTAATTTTTTAATAGCATCAATCACATCATTGATATTTTCTTGATTCATATTTATATATATTTTTATATCTTTAAATATTTAAATATTTAAAATAAAAAAACATCACATCTCCTTTGAGTCTCTAGCTTATCATATGATAGGCTACCAAACGCAGGAGGGGGCGGAAACACTACCCCCGATTGAGCTCCTAAACTGCCAAATAACAGTCTAGAAAGCGAAACGACGAGACATTCCCCATTTGTGAACCTCCTAGCTTACCATTTGATATGCTAGCAAGGCTCATATGGGGATAACACATAACATATAACTTATCCTAGTACTTAATTCTAACTTATCCTAGGGACGGCACAAACATATAGTATTTACATCTGTAAAGCTTCTAAAATGCCACTGCCTTTTAGCAAGCTTACACAGTGGTATAACTTAATTCTAACTTATCTTAAGACGGCACAAACATGTAGTATTTACAGTAGAAGCAATTTACAGCAGTTGTATTTTACAATTGTATATATAACTTATCCTAGGACGGTACACAAACATATAACTTAATTCTAACTTATCCTAGGACGATACAAACATATAGACAACACAGACAGATGCGGAGTTATAATTCTACATCCAACGAAGTTGCACCCCTACCCCTGAAATCAATCCCGTTTGGGGCAAAAGATCACCCCTGACGGGTGATAACGTAGAAAGTTGTGCAACTTCGTTGGGGTCCCCCCCCCACTATTATAAAAACCCTATAAATCGGGCCCGTCGACAGTATGTCCGTAACGAGGATTCGAACATGATATTTGATAGCGCCGGGACGAAAGTCAAACGCATTACCATTGTGCCACTTTCCAATCTGATAATACAGGGTTTAAAAAAATCATATACTGATCTACCTGTGAAATTTATACAGGTAGTTATTTACTTCCTTGTGCAGAAAAATCGTCTGCTCGCACCTGTAAAGTGTTATAGCGCGCTGTTGACAAAGTCACCTTGACAGCGTCAAGGGGGAAATAATTGTATCATTGACTTTCACACAGTCGCTGCAGAGTTATCTCCGTTGGAAAATTCTCTCGATTACAGTAAATTACCAAACAATAATGAAAAACAATTTTCTGATTATTATACTTTTTTGCCAGAGCTGATTTGGTAATATTTTCTGCGACTTTTCGTACTGAGGGTGAACAAATACCGAAATACTTGCCAGCTGAGGTCATTGTGCGAAATATTATTTCTTCATTTGTATTTAAGTTTATGGAAACAACCTTCTTGGCGTATTTACTATAACAACCAGTATTACCAGCCCTACAATTTTCACTCTGCGTCACTGTTCTCAGATTGGATAAATTATTATTAAGTTTGTCTCCATCAATGTGATCAATTACAAGACCGTCTTTGATTATCCCAAAGAAACACTCGAACACGAACTTGTGGTTAGGATAACTTTTTTTTTCCAACAATAAGTATTAAATAACCAGCATTATTAACAAAATCAACTGGTTTTTTCACTCTACAGTGTCTCACTATTCCCTGTCGTGATGCTTCATAATTCTTGATGGTTGGATGCGGGACAAATTCTTGATTCATTTATATAATAATATATTTGTCTAATTTATAATTTGTCTGAAAACTTAATTATATAATCACTCTCGGATTTTAGCGCGTCTCCGTTATTTTTTTTATTGTAATATCGCTTGAGTTCCCGGTATCGTTTCCCCCCGCACCCCGCACATAATTGTGTTTTACCTCTGACACCAATGCCACATCGCAGGCAACGAATAGGTCCTGTGCTTCCTCGTTTGATGCTCTGTATATGTTCACCGCAGAATTCTTTCCTGCAGGGCTTACCACAGACTGTTACGGATCCAACTTTTAACCATTTGCAGTTGTTCATTGTATATATAATATTTTCTTATTTAAATATTTGTCTTAAATATAATATGACAGTGTTTTCGAAATTATTCGCAGTTGGCGCCGGGAGATTCGATCTTGACAGGCTAAACCCGGATCCACGATGACGGCATCTAACTGATCTGTTTAATATTATCAACGAGGGTAAAAAAGAATTTCGCGACGACGGCGCATCTCATGCATGGTCGACATTTAAAATTATCCGCGACGTTGACGATGTCATCGATGAGAACATCATCGATGCTACAATGACTGATGCCCGAGCAAAAACAATTATTGATTATATTGATTTTCATCAACGTGAAAATAAATATTTTTTCAGAATAAAATTTATTGTCAACGTTGAAGACGATACGTGGATTATCCGTGACAAACTCGACCCTGTTCTTGCTAACGGAAAGACCGCTCTGTTAAGTAGCAATTGTAAACCAGGAATGCTGACCGGGATTGATATACCATATTACGCTCGAGCGTATCCTGTAACCGCAGTCATTTATGGAATATATCCTGTAAAAAAACCAAAAATTGATAAACTCGCTCCGATGCGAATGACTGCGGCATTTACTTCGTCGACGACTACGTCGTTGGTGTTGAATTGTGTAGCCGAGCGAGTAATGGAACATTTTAAAAACGCAAAACGAGGAAACGGTTTAACCGATCTGCGACGTGAAAAAATAACAGCCTGGGGCGATTCGGTTAAGAATACCGGGGCAACAATAAATGATGTTGCTGCGCTATCAAGTAAATTAAAATGCTCAATAACAGTAAAAACACTAACCGGGGAAATACTATACAGTTCGAAGCATTATAAAAAGTCAGGAACACCGATTGAAATTATTGATCATAATTCGCACGCGTGGACTGATGCGGTTACAATATTTCCACGAGACCGTGTTGTCAAGTTTTATCGCGGAAACATATACGAGGTTATTTACGCGCTGAGTAAAACCGACCCTGTGTCGGTGTGGTTATTTAGGAGCTCTGAAGATGGCGACTATGATCAATTTGTGAGACCCAACGGAGAATTATACAGAACAGAATCGTTGCAACAACAAATGAAAAAACTCGCAAAAACGTATATGAGAAATGCTAGCGATGAGCAGTTATTGGTTAATTGTTTTACAGTTCCAAGTGTTGCCGCTCACGCCGCCAGAGAAAGAAATTCGTGGAGACCAACCCGAAGTCAGTTCCTCTCGGATATACAGTTAAGTTGTGTCGAGTATGGTCATGGCGGGTTGTGGAATACCCGGTATGACTACCGGGATATGTTTTCCGTGGATATGATTGCCTGCTACCCAGGAAGCTTTCTCGGGAACGGCGAGTGCCGCGAATACTTTGCGCGGTTTGGACACCCCACGAACTCGATGACACGAGTCGCCGTAAACGGCAGTTTACCCGACGCTGACCTGACAGGATTTGCTCGTGTGACTTCGTTTGAATTTGCTACGGGGCTTCATCCGATTTGTTATGTTTGGTTTGGCAGACACTTCGTTGAAAAGCGCTGGGTACCAATAGTGTTATTGCGATACATGCTTGACAGAGGCATACTGGTATCGTTGACTGTCAGTGAAGCAATCATATGTTATCGACCGCAGACCTCAGTTTGGTTACCAACACCGGAGCGTGTTACCCTCGAAGAAGTTATCGGCGAGTATGCACGAGAGTGTCCAAATACCCCGATGGATGTCAGTGAGGCTCCTAAAATTCTCAAGATCAAACTCAAAAACAGTGAAAGCACAGCGAAAGATCTTGGACGAAGAATAATCGGTAAATTTACTCAGGGTGCAGCATTTGATCATAAAATGCATCACTCGCGGTTGATTATCGATGAAGCTGAATTGGATTTTATAATCGCCGACGCGGTTGCCAGAGACATATTTTGTAACAGGGAGGATGTGTTCTTGTCCGACCGGAAAAAGTTGGGCACAGTTGTAAGTTATATCGACGGAGAATCGCCTCAATACACACATTTGAGATCTTCAATGCTGGCTTATGTTTCTATAAATTTGTTATCGATGGTAAATCGATTTCCTGACCCATACCATACTGGTAACGCAGTCAGAGTTGCCACGGATTCATTTTATATCGATAAAAAATATTCAGAATCACTGACCGGTATAATGAAATTCTGCGGCGGAGATGAATGGGGTTCGTGGAGAATAAAAGCCGAGATGTTGCACGAGTATTGTGAATCCGCTGATGTTGCAATCGAGGATAATTATTATAAATCCGAGATGCCAGAAATATCTTCCACACCGTCTGTGGATGATCCAATCACCAGACATAAAACTGTTCATTTGAACGGGCCGGGCGGGTCTGGTAAAACAACTCGAGCGATTGAATTATTTCGAAAATCAGATATGATAGTGCTAACACCCACACACAGGCTTGCCAGAGAGATGAAACAGCGAGGAGTCAATTCTTGTACTTATCACAGCTTTTTCAAATACAGCGGCGGTGTGTGGACGCCAGATCGAATGGGAACAAAATATATCAATGATATAATAATTTGGGATGAGATATGTACGGTGCCACTGGAAACGTTAAAAACATTTCTTGATTGGCTGTTAACGAAAAATACTGCAGTGATTATGTGCGGCGATCACGGTCAACCTCCTCCGTTTGTCGGCGTATCTCCGCATGATTGGCTGAGGAATTTTGTTGATTATCACGAAGAAGTGTCTGATGATTACAGAGCACTTGATGCAACGTTGAAAGAATTTAAAACACCTATCAGGCTACAACCGAATAAAATTCAATGTGAAATCATGCGCGAGATGATTCCTGAAACTTCGATGAGTGACATTTTACGAGTGTGGAAACCAGACGATTTGATAGTGGCAAGTAGAAAGATAGTCAGAGACACACTTCAACAACAGCTATTTCAGTTGCAACAAGAAAAGTTTCCAATGCTGCCAACGCCGTTATGTTATAGACCAACTGATACGCGGTTACAAAATATAGATGCTGATATTCCAGGAAAGACAGAGAAACAGAATTTAGTATTGCATGATATTGTGTTAGTTGACATCGATGCTGTCGAGGATGCACTAGCGATGAATAAATCCCCGTGGACGCTAGGATACGCAATGACCATTCATTGTTCTCAAGGACTGACTATTTCAGATACAACTGTCTGGATCATTGATGATCGAATCGAATGGTCAAACTTAGTTTACTTAGCGGTGTCCAGAGTCAGAAGAATATCTCAACTGCGAAGAATTGTCTTGAAAAATCCTTCGGATTTTCATTCAAACGCTGATAGCGATGAAAACAACAGCAACATAATAAGAAAAAAACTCGCCGGTTACAAACAGAGTGACAAAAAAAATAATCGCGATTTTGATCTTGACAACAACAGAATAATCACTGTGCGAGCTGTAATTGTATAATGCTATGGCAGTATTCGAATAAAAATTCAAGACAATTTACCGTAGACAGAAAAGATAACAGTCGTGGTCATACACGTGATAATGTCATGTTGACCTGTCTTGAGTGTAATCGACGTCGGGGTGCCAGCGCTAGTTAAGTCACTTCAGTGATTTTGGCGGCAATTGTGTGTCCTCGGGAATTACCTGAAGTTGCTCACGGGTGAATCCGCGTTGAGGAGCAGTTGAATCCAGCCTGTAGATTGCTGGTCTGCCAGTGGATCTTGTCACGGTGGATATCTTATGTGTGGTAACACTGCAAATGGGATCAGTCGCTCTTCGTTTACCACCTTCAAGTTCACCTGGTTCATATAAATATCTTACAGTAACATTACCCAGTATCGGCTGTGCTGAAGAATCACGTCGTACGGGTATACTTTTTTTCGTGATCGCGATGGAAGGTTTCATGTTGGTTGTTCGAGTTATTTCATTATTTAGCGCAGTTATCACGCTTGGTAATCTTGCAACCCATTCGCGCGATCTCGTATCCTGAATGAATTCCCTCGCGTATTGATATCCAAATAACCGCTCAGCAAGTGTTCTATTGAATCGCTCAACAATTGCCTGATCACGGTGAATTTCAGTGTGTCCTCGTCGTATGGTGACGTTATGTTGTTTCATCAACGATGATACTACACCTTGAAATTCTTTGCCAGGATCAACTTGTAATAAATTTGGCCAACGTGGAGGTCCTCGCCGATAAATTCTTTCAAACGCAGAAGCAACCTCAGATGCTGTTTTAGTTGTTAACGGTTCCGCATCTTTGTATCTACTGGCAACATCAACTATGGTTAACGCGTAATTGTATGTACGTCTTCGGATAGTATCATGTGGCAGAAATTATATATCAGCTTGATGAACCTCATTTGGTACACTAATATCGAAATGCGCGAAGTGAATTTGTTTAGGGCGCGGTAGATAAATTTGCCATATTGCCTGTCTGAATAACCAATTTTTGGCAACCGCGCGTGTTACTGATGCCGCGCTGGCAAGTTTATCAATTGCTGCGTTACCTCTCCAGTATCCGTTTGGGGAATAATAAATCGACTCCATTATATACCAGTACCTAACGCTAATTTACCTTTCATTGCGGATTTTATCAACCAGGATGTTAACTTTTCTTTGAAAGATTTATCAGGGATGGCATTTAACGCGTGAATTAATTTCACATCCGCGAGATGGCGCTGTTGCAAATCCTTGCTTCGGTAAGCTACATCATGAGCATGGCACGCGCTGTCAATAGCGTTTATCGGATACTCACCGGGTTTTGGTTGATCCTGAGCATCAAGTCTGATATCAAGTCGGGTTCCTGGACCACAGTAATTATATCCTGGAAGATGTTTTTCTCCTGGGTATTTAGCCCACGGAGCTCCTGGCAGCGCTGTTAACTTGGCTGCGATATCACCTCCGCTTTTTTTTAATAAATCTAAATTTTTTTGTGCCACATCGTTCACACTTGCCTGTAAGCGCTTGTCGATTATTTTTTGTTGTAATTGTTGTCGTATCCGTAGCTGGGGTACGTGCTCGGCATTTCACACAATATAAATCCATATTTATTTTATGATATTTTAAATGGAAATCACTGACGTTTCCGCGACAAAGCGACGAGAGCCAATCAAGCATAACTCAGTGCTACCAAATTCTATCTGAATGATTATCATAGGTCCATCTGGGTCGGGTAAGACGCAGTTGTTACTTAATTTGATAATGAAGTGGATGAAGTGGGATAAATTATATTTGATAGCCCCGTCTGTGGACGATCAGCGGTGTTATCAAGTGCTAAAAGATTTTAACGAAAGTGCAAAATCGATAAACGACGAAGATGTTATTGATTTTATAACTGACATCGAAGAAGCTCCATCCGTCGACGACATTGATGGATCAATTAACAACTTAGTTGTGTACGATGATGTAATGTTGGATAAACAAAAAAATCCAGCCAGAATATTCTCCCGTGGTCGACACAAAAACACTGATGTCATTTATGTGACTCAGCGGTATACACAAATTCCAAAAGTGATCAGAGACAATTGTAACATCCTTGCAGTGTTCAACGGAGTTGACGTACACACGTTACGAAATATTCATCAGACTTGGTGCAGCGGTGACATGGACCTCAATAGATTCAGAAATTTCTTCAGTCATGCACAGCGAAAACCACACGGGTTTGTAACAATAAATTTACATGATCCTAGGACACGATACCGAGTTGGGTTAGATACATTTTTTAACTAAAAATCCTAAAATATTTTACATGATAGCAGCAGAGAGACTGGACCACAAAGTGTTTCGTCGACGTCACCACGTGAAGAAACATTTTTTATAGTGAGTTATCGCTGTCGAAATAACCCTTCTATCCAGAAAAGAGGATTTAGTCATCATAGTTTCTGGATAGAAGGGTTATTTTTGTGAAATAAGAACTTCTATCAGAAACGTTTTCGATAGATGGTCCTGTTGGACGAAATAGTTGGTGGGCCCAGTCTCTCTGCTGCTGAGGTAATCATCTACTGGAATAGACAGGTGTTTGTATATCAGGATAGAACTCGAAGAATGAACTAAAATTAGAACCTAATGATTTTAGGATTCGAGAAGGAACAATGAATTTCTGAAAACGCTCACATTCTTAATTATATCTGCTTTGAACTGGAAGAACTTGTCAATAAAAGTAATATATAAAAAAAATGCAAATATAAGCGTCATCGATAAAGTTACAGATCTGCTATCTCTGCCCAACTGACTGTTGGTCGTAAAGAACATAAAAGGTGCAGGACGGCCAAAGACGCACGAAGACGCTAGTTAGTATCTAGAAATAATTTCGAAAATAAGTTGAAGTATTTACAGAAAGGGTTTGTATCACGCTATTTAATCTTCTGTTTTGATGTCCCCCTGCGAGTCCGGGGTTGTAGAATTGCCCGAACGTGCCTCACTACGTGTCGTAAGAGGCGACTAAGTAGAGGCAACCTGTTTTCCGTGGGTTGCGACCCGTGTTGGGGCAGGAAAGGATCATGGTAGTTGAGCAGAGGCTTTCCTATGCCATATACTACTTTGGACTCTACTTCATCTAGACGAATGGTCGGGAAGGGCCTGGTCTCGACAAATTGGCTGGTCACGCCAAGCCCTCTAAAGTCTTTATTTACTGGCGCAACTTCTTTATCTTTCTTCTGGTATCTCTCTTGATAACACCGATGCATCTACAGTTTATTCTTTTATCTATACCTTTCTCAAGTCTTAGAAGACTTCCTAGAAGGCGGTAGCTTAACGGGTCAATCAGGAGGTAATTTTACCGACCCTAGTAGGCGGTGGCTTCACGGGCCAATCATAGGTAAGTTTATCAACTGAGTATAGCATTTGTGTACACCTGACACTTGAAACGTGTCCCATTGTTGGGCTCCATGGTGGGCGGGGAGCACCGGTACTGCATTTTAAACAAACAAACATGGAAAAATTCATAACGAACGTACATTATCAGACTCGGATGATGAACCAGGAAGTGTGGAGTCATATCCACGTTACATGCTTATACAATCGAAAGATGCCTCAAAACCGCTTTCCGCACTCTCTCCCTTTTTATTGAAAAGACAATTACTGGAACGATCAGAACACCAAAAAGTGTGTACAGATTGAAATCGGGTTGCCTTCTTGTTGAGTATGAGCGGCGAGTTCAAACAGAAAATATAAAGAAAATGAAAACTTTCTCCGATATCCTAGTGACCTCCTTTGCTCACATCACACTCAATACGGCCAAAAGCTTGATTCGCTGTCTTGACTTGGCTGGAGTCAGCGACACATATATCACTGAAGGGATGAAAAAAGAATGTGTCACTGCAGTCCTTAGGATACATATCAAACGTAATAACAATCTGCAGGACGCGAAACACCATTGTACTTCCCTTTAACAAACCAACAATGTCCAGAGTGGTCAATGTTGGCTTCTTGCAAGTGAAGGTCGAAATCTACATACCGAACCCCCTTCGATGCTATAAGTGTCAGAAATATGGCCATCACGAAGACCGCTGCTCAAACAGCCAAATATGTGGCCAATGTGGAGACCATTCTCATTAGGAATCTGATTGTAGAGCAACTCCACATTGTGTCAGCTGTGGAAAGGAGCATCACGCCAATTCCAATGATTGTGATACTTAGAAACAGGAGATGGAAATACAGAGTGTAAAGTATACATCTAATATTTCCTATCCAGAAGCCAGAAAACTTGTACAGGCCAAAACAGCCCATCATGGCCCATCCTTCTCAATTGTAGTGAAGAACAATCCCAAAACAACGAAGGACGATCAAACACAGACATATTTACCCGTTTCAACACCAGGCTCTAACACCCCCATTACCAAGCACAGAAAAACATTGCATCTACTGAAACAACCTTCAGTTATACCCCACCAACGAAATCACCAAAGAAGAAAAATAAATCTCAAGGAAATAGGCAGCAAAAGGGGTCATATGACCCATCAAACTCTATCACAGGTTTAGAGACATTGAGAGCAAGGATGCAGAAAACACTGTTCCATGCTCTCAAGGAAAATCCGGACCTAGCAGCAGAAAATGCACCCCCGTACTTCCTCCAGAGAAATAAACACACTGGTTGCTCCGCTGAAAGGACTAACCTAGCTCCACAATCCTCAATTTAAATTTATTATGAAGAACACAACCATACAATGGAACTGTCGAGGACTTAAAACCAACTACAATGATATTAGTCTGGTTTTAAACGAACATGATCCTGCAGTACTATGCCTTCAGTAAACATTCTTAAAAGATACGGATAGCATCATACGTAAAAATTACTCCCTGTTTAACACCTACTCCCAAAATGTTGACAGGGCCTCAGGAGGAGTTTATGTTATTGTAAACAACAGAGCCCCTCATAGCGTCATCCCTTTAACCACAAATATGCAAGCCATTGCTGTAAGCGTCACTCTATATCGAATGATTAAATTTAGCTCTATTTACTTACCACCAAACACTAACCTAGAACCAAATGAATTATACAATCTTGTTCAACAGCTTCCCGCGCCATTTGTTTTACTCGGGGATTTAAATGGCCATAACATTTTATGAGGATCAAATCATATAAGTGACAGAGGTCGCAAAGTTGAAAACTTTATTTCTAGACACGAAATGTGTCTATATAACACCAAAGCACCGACATATTTACACCCAGGAACGGGTACATACACATGTATCGATTTGACAATATCTTTTCCTTCGCTGCTTTTGGACTATGAATGGAAGGTCGCTGATGGTCTTCAGAGCAGTGATCACTTTGCAATCTCCCTTGTAAATATTAACTGCACAATTGATGACGCAATTCCACAATGGAATTTAAAGAAGGCCGACCGGGCTAAATTTGTAACACTCTGTAAAACTATGCTGAATGAGGATATAGTTTTCAATGCTAATGACCCTATTCAGCATTTTACTTCTATTTGAACCGAGACTGCAGAGGAATCTATTCCTAAGTCCTGACCGAACTGTAAAAGAACCCTAAAACCTTGGTTCACTAAGGAATGTAATGAAGCCATTAGACAACGCCGATTTGCTGTGAAAAAATTTAACAATCGTCCGACGTCCGAAAATTTAAGATCATATCATATTCTCCGAGCCAAGGCTCGCCGCACAATAAAAGAAAGTAAACGAGCATCATGGAAGAAATATATTTCTTCTTTAAACTCTCGTTCCACTATTAAGAAGGTTTAGTACACTATTCGTAGAATAAACGGAAAGAAAAAACACAGTTCTCTCCGACATTTGCAACTTAACAATAACACTTTTAGTTCAAAACGAGGCATAGCAAATATTCTTACTGACAGTTTCTCTAAACATTCCTCATCATCTAATTATTCAGAAGCCCTCTGAAGATTAAAAACTAAAAAAAGAAAAGTCACGTTTAAAATTCACATCCAACAACTCAGAAACTTATAACCATCTGCTCTCACTGTTGGAGCTTATGGAGGCTTTAGACAAGGCCCATGATACATCCGCTGTGCGTGACGAAATACATTACCAGTGTTTGAAACACCTTCCAGAATCATCATTAACATCTCTTTTGAAAGTCTTCAATGATTTATGGATTACTGGTAATGTACCTAAGATTTGGGAAGAAGCAGCAGTTATACCAGTTCCCAAACCAGGTAAAGATAGTGAAGATCCTACCAACTATCGACCTATTGCACTCACAAGTTGTGTGTGCAAAACGATGGAACGAATGATCAATTCTCGGCTTGTATGGTATTTGGAAACTAACAATTTAATGTCTCCTTTCCAAAGTGGCTTCCGACCTGGCCGGAGTACCAATGATCATCTGGTTAGACTGGAAACATTTATTCGCGATGTATTTATCAAGAAGGAACATTTGGTAGCTGTTTTCTTTGATTTAGAAAAGGCTTATGACACGACATGGAAGTACGAGATACTAAATGACCTGCACGATCTAGGTATAAAAGGCCGTCTGCACTCTTTCATATCAAACTTTCTCTCAGACAGAATTCAAAGTACGAGTGGGCTCTACCCTCTCAGTTCTGCACGAGCAAGAGATGGGTGTGGCCCAGGGCAGTATTTTATCTGTGACGCTTTTCAAAACACAATTAATAGCATCACCAACTGTTTGGCTCTTGGTGTGGATTGCTCAAAGCACACGCATACAATTGAAAGACAACTACAGCAAAATATAAACCAGTTACAAAACTGGGTCAGTATTTACGGCTTCAGATTCTCGAAATCCAAAACGGTATGTTTGCATTTCTGTCAGTTACGAAGACACCACCATGAACCTACACTCACGCTGGACGGAACACCTATTCCAGTTGTTGAGGAAACAAAGTCTTTAGGTATTATCTTCGACAGAAAACTGACTTTTATTCCACACCTAAAGAACTTGAAAGATAAATACCTAAAATCTTTTGATCTACTTAAAGTAGTAGCGCACACTGACTGGGGTGCTGATAGAAAAGTCATACTCAATTTATATAGAACGTTTATTCGCTCCAAACTGGACTATGATTGCGTTGTGTATGGTTCTGTAAGAAAGTCATATTTGAAAAGCTTGATCCAATTCATCATCAGGGAATAAGACTCACACTGGGAGCACTTAAGACATCCCGAATGAAAGCCTCCTCGCTGAAGCGAACGAACTACCTTAATTTATCACATCGTAGAGAAATGCTTTCCGCACAGTATGCTCTCATATTAAAATCAAACCCTTTGAACCCTGCTTTTTCGGCTGTTTTTCAACCCAAATACAAAACCTTGTACGAAAATAAACCAAACGCCATACCTTCGTTTGGCATTAGAATAGCATCCAGCCTTGACAGTACAAAAATAGATCTTTCTAAAATTCAGAAAACGTCAATCTCTGAAACACTACCCTGGCTACTTAAACAACCAAAAGTATTTTTTACGCTACACGATGGAAAGAAATCTCAGACAAACCCTTCCGTCTTCCACAACTCTTATCATGAACTCCTCACCGAATTTAAAAACTACACAAGAATTTACACCCACTAGTCAAAGGATGACGAAAATCTGCTGCAGCCTTCCTTTGTGGAAATCACATAACGCAAGTTCGCTTACCAAATGGCACATCAAGTTTTCAGCCGAAATCAGAGCAATAGACCTTGGTCTGCAATATATCGAGAACAAACGTATTTTAAACAGCATCATCTTCTCAGACTCACTATCAGTGCTTCAGTCATTACACAATAGAAAACTAGAAGACCCACCAGAGTGCTTTTCTTGCAATGAACCATTCGCTGTTAACCACTTTATGATAGAGTGTTTTGACCTGCAACCTACGCGCGATCAGTACTACAATGTGCATGACATGAAGGAACTTTGTGATACAATAAACATCACTTGTATTATAGAATTCCTGAAAGCAGTGAACATTTACTCTAATCTCTAACTTTTATGCTATCACCTAGAGCAGTTTTATGCAATATATATACCGTCCCTTTTTTTCAATACCTTTTTATCACTCTTCATTAACATACACCATTTACATCCCCCGTTGATCGGGAAGCTTTATTTTTCACCATTACCATCTTATCGTTTTAATTTCAACTATCTGGTTTTATATCGCCGGTCGATAGGAAACTTTTTATAATTTTTAAAAGATTATACATATAACATTTTGTATGGCGCTAAATAGCCAAACAGTGCTGATGTGCTGTTAAAATAGAATCAATCAGTCAATCAATCAATCAATCAACCGTCCTTTTTTCAATAGTTTTTCATCTTTGTTCATTTCCATACGCCATTTACATCTCCCTTTGATAAGGAAGCTTTATTTCATCTTGCCATTTTAATTTCAACTATTTGGTCTTTGATACAGCTTGTCGATATGAAACGTTTTATGAGTTTTAAACGATCATACATGTAACTTTTTTTTTTATGGCGCTAAATAGCCTAACAGGACTGGTGCGCCGTTAAAATACAATCAATCAATCAATTATTCAATCAATCTGTTTTGATAAGTGTATCAATATAGCAGTAATATTTGGAATATTCATAGCGTTGGTATTAAAAACAAACATTTTCCAATCAACGAAACCTTTCTTATATCAGATACATATTTGGCAGACAACTCGGGTCTTGAAGATGTTCATATTTTCAGTAACTTTTCCGAAACCGAGACTGCGTCATATAAAAGAAGGAAGTCTCCTCCTCACCATTTTGAATGATAGAGTGTTTAGGAATACAGTAAGTATTTTCGAAATTTTGAAACAACGCATATCTGATTATATAATACACAATTTTAAAATCAAATCTCTTATGACTTCGTATTCGTCCACTACTTCAAAAAATTGTCTCTGTTTCGTAATCGAGTCAGCGAGATATATTATATACGAAACATTTTACAACTGTCCCTTTAGAGTTACGGTTATGAATTAAATTTGAAATGATCACAAATCCAAATGTATAGAGCAGTATAAATGAATGTCCCGATGAGTCAGCCTTGAAAGTGCAAAGTCAAAAATGGTCATGTGATATATAAATATGATATAATCCCAAATGTCAGTGAATAAATTGCAATGATTCACAAATGGTGATTTAGTCCTAAAATCAAGGAGAACCTTGTAGTTTTAATGATTTTCTTGTAATAAAGAAATCTTCAACCTCCAACACATTTTAAGTTGTAAACAACGTTATGTCTCTGAATAAAAAAATTACAAAGATCAGGTGGACCAGGAATTTACAAGGGAAAAGCTAATGTCCTGATGTCAAATCCATGTAACATGTTTGCAAAATTTATCTTACAGGTTAGTTTAACTCATGGACACAAGTTAGCTTGAAAGATGATGTCAAACCCGTGAAATGCATATTTGACATAAGTATGACTTTAATGAATTATGTTGCTGGCAACATTGATGAATGTAGTCGTTTCCAGTGATATAACATTTTGCAGAACGAAATGCGAAATGCATATATCATCTACTGGCTCCCATCGTACTGACGTGTTCTGTAATAACATGTGATCGCGCTATGGAGAGAGAGAGAGAGAGAGAGAGATGGGGAAAGGAGGGAGGGAAAAAGAAAATTATTGATGATTTCAGAGATATTTAATTGTTCATCTAAACTTGGCATTATTGTAACAAATGACGCATTTCTCACAATGTTCACAATTTAATTCAAACTTTTGAATCAATATATTTTTTCTTTCTTTTGACCATTTTAGTTGTCAGTCTAATTAATGACGCCAATTTTATGTTAATACTGGACAAATGCAGAAGAAAGATAAGAGAAAAAAATATATCGCATCATTAACGGCACAGTTCTGCAGTTATATATAACTAAATGGGTGTGTCTGATATGGATTTTTAACGTAGCTTTAACAATTTAACAGTCATATCGCTACGATGTCTGCAGTGTGGCAGTTTATAGTGATGTTTAGCACTGGGGCATTATGCCACAGACATGTAGCATGATGTCCCACCCAGTCACAGGCAGACCACTCCTAACACTAACCTCTTAATGCTGAGCGCCTAGCGAGTCAGCTGTTAGTAACAGTTTTTATACGTCTTTGGTATGACTCGGCCGGAGTTCGAACCCGCGACCTCCCACATGAGAGGCGGACGCTCTAACCACTAGGCCACCGGAGCGGTGTCAACCAAATGGAGAATTCCTTAGCCTCAGTAAAAATCACCCATACAAACCATCAAATAATTAGTTGTATATATAAATTTTTCATTGCTAAGGCAACAGTTGTCAGAGGTGGTATTTAAATTGTTATAAGCAAAACCAGTGTGCATGTACTTGTATCTGTGTCTGGGTAATAATGAGAGACGGAGAGAGAGAGTGAGAGACAGAGAGAGAGGCAGACAGACAGACAGACAGAGATTCATATCAGGTTTGTTTGCGGTAACTTGGTTGAATGGATGGTAAGCTTAATTCAAATTACTGCTCTTGCATTGAGAGACAACCCATCCATTTGATAACGCGAATGATGTAAATCGTAGAATATAATTCAGCCGTAGAAAACATATAACGGGAATACTAGATAATGAAAGCAAATGTGGTAAGTTGACATTCACGTATTGTACGAGCCTTATTCTCAGCAATGGTTTCTAACGGCGGACACAGTTCGACTTTTGTCATAGTTCGACTTTTGTCATAGTTCGACTTTTGTCATTATGGCTACAAATATACTTTGATTCACGTTGAATATAACTTCATTGCTTTTTAGACAAAATAAATTAAAGATGGGAGAGGCAGAATTACATAATCTTATTTGATATAACATTATTACAATATGGCCAGGAGTATTCTTGTAATACATTTAACTTGTAATTTGCGGGTCCGGCATTTGTAAGAGCAATGATAATAAATATCTGTTATGTATATTCTACTTCAATGTTTGCTTAACAAAGCTTATGCAGGGTTAGGTTAGGAATAAAGTGCCGACCAAGTTTCTTTCCTTAACATGTTTCATTTACTGCTTTGCCTTTTGAATACAAACTATGATATTTGTGAGAGATATACAGCGGTTAAAAAAGGCCGAGATTATGTACGTTACTGATAAGTCGTATGAAATCTAATAAAACGGTGACATTATTACTTATGATATCTATGGTTAGGAATTTGTATTTATGTTGGAGAATTTGCAGCCAACCCAGGAGACCGAAAGTGAGGATAAAAAAAATATAAACGAACATTATCACGAACTAGTTTCTACGTTTCTGAACATGCCCCTCCCTCCTCCCAACACACAATTTTGGTACTATCTGAGCAAACAATGAAAGTAAGTAATACGTGACAATATATAATTTAATGAAATTCTTTGACATTATCTTGGCAGTGAGTAGATCGTAAGCGTATTACTAGAGCTTAGTAGTGAAGGATTTGCCTTTTCAGCTAGGATTCTAGCCTTTCATTGTTTAAAACCCAAAACGGTAGGTTTTAAATTCAGTCTGACCACAATATGTCGAGAGGGTATATGGCATGACACTGTTCTTATTGTGCAGAAATGAAATTTTCAACAGACGGACAAACGATCAGACATCATAATGTGATATATTAATCCATATGGTGGACGTATACATACAATTACTATGGAATAAAGAAATCATACATGCGTACCTACCTTATTAGGGAAATTCAACAAAGCGTTGTGGTAGCAGCAGGGAAGTTGTACAGACCAGACGGTTCCGCCAAAATAAACCTTCCTACGAGAACTTTCTCCGTAGAAGCCTCAGAAAGCAGAAATAAAGCTTCCTACGAAAATTAATTTGCGTAAATTCGTCCCCGAGTGCAATTTTTGTGTGCAAAATCTATCATCACGGACAAGGAAAAAACGAAGATTTTCAGGGGGGGGGGGAATTTATTCTGGTGTCGTGTGTGCGCGCAAGGATTTGGCTGCGGATCCTAATTTTACCTCGCATTAAAACAATATACTTGAAAATAATATGAGTCCGAAAACTAGTACAGTTGGAGAGCCTCATTCTGCTAGATTAGCGCGAGAAGAATTAGCGGCAGTAAAGAAGCTTATCCCGGCAAAACAATTATTTAAGAAAAAAGTTCGTGATTACGAAGACGCGCAATATGGAATTACCGAGATATCATCGAAATTGTTGAGTCCAGTCACTGGAGCAATCGAACAGGTAGCGTACGGTGACAAAAAGGAAGATAAGGAACTTAGGAAGCGCGGACTTATTCCTATGACAAGAGACATTGAGGAACACACTCGAGTGGTTCCGGGTCGTCTTGAGCAAATTCATCAAGGACAAGAACAAGCACGAGCAATGCAAGCACAAGCAGGAGTGCGAACACAAACACAAAAGCTACAGGGACAAATACAGCAGGCACGAACACAAGCGCGAGTACGAGCACAAACACAAGCGCTGCGAGAACAATTATAACAAGCACAATCAGAAACGCCGCGAACACAAACTCGAGAAATACAACCAGACGATTGGCGGGATCAACTTTTGGGAGAATTAAGGGAAGAACAAGAACAAGCGCAACAACAACTAAAAGAGGAAGAAGAAGAACAACTAAAAGAGGAAGAAGAAGAACAACTAAAAGAGGAGGAAGAAGAACAACTAAAGGAGGAGGAAGAAGAAAAGAAAAAGCAGAAAAAAGTAATCGATCCTCTTGAGAATATAAAAAATAAATATTTTAAAATAGAAGGCTTTACCTCGATAAGACTAGAATTAGACAAAATTGATTCTAATAATCTTAAGGAACTTGGATATTTTGCAAGAAAAAAATTTTACGACAGAGACACATATTTAACGAACGAAGGATTAAATTATTATGATCGAGAAAAATGGAATAAGGCAATATACCGGATAATGTATAATGTACCTCAGGCCAGGAGTAGTGATACAAGATTCGTTCAATTTGAGACTTATGCAAATGAACCGTTTCCTACGGGACCAATGGAATTTCTGAGAATCACTAGAATATTTCCCAAGGATGATTTTACCCCGGCAGGTTTTAAAAAATTATATAAAGGCGAATTGGTTAAAATTGCCAAAAATTACAGCGATAGGGGTAAATATTTACGTTCCGAAAATTTAGATAAATATACCCCCGAGGAATGGGTTCCAGCTGTGTATTTTGCCGCAAGGGGAGAAAAAATCGATCCTAATCACCCCGGATTCAAAGATTTTCAAGAAAAAGTGAGAAAATTAGGTGAAGAGGAGAAATTCGAGGACGTATTATCGCCATCGCAATTTCCAACACCAAAGACAGGAAGCGGATATACCATTTGCCCTGACAGTGTTGTCAACGACGTGTCTCGCCTCGAGGTATTAATCGGAGGAAAACGAGCTGGAAATAACTCTCGCGAAATAATCAACGAAGCCTCAGATATTTGTCAGCGATTATTCCGCGGTGGCATCATCGATTCTCATATTTACAAA
The DNA here is from genome assembly GCA_028554795.2 of Sinohyriopsis cumingii. Lineage (NCBI taxonomy): Eukaryota > Metazoa > Mollusca > Bivalvia > Unionida > Unionidae > Sinohyriopsis > Sinohyriopsis cumingii. The sequence continues at coordinate 117,352,994 of CM068831.1, forward strand.
GAACTTGTCGATGAACTCATCGATTAAAACAACATAATTGAAATAACATGATTGTTCACAAGCATCAGCGCAGACCCAAGCAGGTCCGCGTAGTAAACTCTCGATTGCCCGTATACAAATATATTCACGGCAATGGATTCGGCGATATCATTGGAAGTCTCGTTACGCGAATAATACCTAAAATCGGACCCACGATCAAGCAATTCGCGTCAAAAGCAATAGGAAGATCGGCGAGACTGCCATTTCTGGTATCGGCAATTTGGCCAGCAAGGGCTTCAATGCTGTCAAAAGTAAAATATTAAATTTAATGCGTAAAAAACAGCCCGTCAAATTACCTAGCACCAGAGAAATGCCACCCGAGATCAGCAAAGCCATAAACGACGCGGCAAATAAAAAAATAAACGACCTAGCGCAGGAAGTTGCTAAGACAAATATAGCGCAGGAAGTTGCTAAGACAAATCTAGCAAAGGAAGTTGCTAACACAAGCTTCATTTCAGGCGGTGGTCTTCGTTTTAGATGATATTCTTAATAATAAATGTTCGCACAAGTGTCAAACGAAGTATTTGACATGGACGAGCCTGTAGGTAGGGACACATCAGTACGAGATTTCCAGTATTTCTCGTATGACGTAATTGATCCAAATGCACCTAATCGCAAGGAAATTCAAGTCCACGATACAACACGATATTTTCTTCCATCTGAGGCGTATATCGAATTTGTTGGGAAAATTGTAAAGGAAGATAATACCAACTACGATGCAGATTATGGTGTTGGGTTTGTCAACAACGGTATCATGGCATTATTCAAGAGTGCCACTTACATGATCGATGGAAGAGAAATTGAGTCAATCACGGACAACGTTGATATAGCAACTACGATTATAGGCCTAGCGAGATACTCGGATGATTTTACCAGGTCAGCCGGTCCTAGTATGATGTTCGCCAAGGATAATTCCAATGACCCTGAGCATTCCCCGTATGATATCGGCAGACCGGTAGACCCCGCTGGTAATCCCGCCGATGTTCGCTCAGTGATGATTGCCCCCAATAACAATTACAACCTTGGATTTGCCACGAGAAAAAGTATGCTGAGGGGAAATGAACGAAGATTTTCCTGTGCAATTCCACTATCTCACATTTTTGGATTTTGCAGGCATTTCAGAAAAGTTATTTACGGAGCAAAACATACGATAACTTTCGTTCGAGACTCTCCCGCGGGCGATAATAGAGCCATCTGGCGAGATCCTGGTGATGCTGGTAAAGTTGTCCTTGAAAAATTTACCCTGTGGATGCCAGCAATAACTCCATCGATACTCGAGGAAGAAAAATTATTATCATTCATGAATCAAGGCGGAAAGTCCGTCATGTCCTGGTTGACAACGATGACCGACTCCTTCGATGTTGGTAATATTAACGGAATATTTACTTGGCGAATTGCGTCACAACAGGGCGTCTCGGCACCTAGGCACATCTTTGTTGCCCTTCAATCTGCGGATAGATACGATCAAAATCACAGTCATATGATATTCGATCAATTCGCAGCAACAAACGTATCATTGAGAATAAATGGCCAACAGGAACCATCCGAGGAAATATCAATTGATTTTGCCAATTATTCGACAGCACGCGCGTATCATCGCTTGCTAAGTTTCATGGGCCGCGATCAAAATATCGATACCGGATTGCAAATATCACAGCTAGATTTTAATACTCGCTATCCTATCTATTACTTTTCCCTGGAGCATCTCGATTTGGTAAAACAATCCGTTGTCGATATCCATTTCAAAGCCAGGATTGACACAGGTGGAATTGCAGCAAGAGCCATCGCGGTGATACTCAGCGATAGAACAATGATCCTGGAAGGCATCAGTGGTAGAATGAGAATCATTGACGCTCCTGTCGAGAATATGTGACAAATTCCAAATTTAGATTAAGCGATTATTAATATGCCATACGAACACGTCAGCGTAACACTGACCCCGGGTCAGATGAAAAAGCTCCAATCAGCGATATCAAAGCGATGCGGCATGAAATTAACCTTGAAAAACGATCAAATTCACGGTGGGCCTAACAAACTATCGCTGAGCAAAAGTCAGCGCGAACGTTTCTCCAAAGCCAAATCAGCAAATTCCGGTGTTCATGTGAGCCTTTCCATAGGAGCCATCAGAGACATGGTCAAAACAGGTGGATTTCTTCCTTTCTTATTGCCTTTGGCGAAACTAGCTCTTCCGGCGATCGGAAAGGCATTAGGATTAGGCGCGCTCGGAGGGGTAGGTTCTGAATTAGGATCCACAATAATGCGAAAAATTACCGGAGGAAGATATCGTAAAAAAAAGGGAAACGGCCTTTATCTAAGACGACCCCCATACGGATCCGGCCTAAGTCGAGCCTACCAGCCTCAAATTTAGATTTGATCAGCGAAGTAAAGAAAAAGAAAATAAAATTTTTCAGAGGCGTATTTATGCGAGATCAACTACCAGACAAACCAAACCCTACCGAGACAGGAATAATAAATCTAGATTCAAATACCGGCCCTGGCACGCACTGGGTTGCCTACGCGATTAATCCTCGCGAGGTTGTTTATTTTGATTCGTATGGATTAGCGCCACCAAATGAATTTATCAGTTACGTGTCTTCGCTGAATCTTCCGGTTTGGTATTCGACACTTCCAACACAAACATTAGCTGATCCACCGATATGCGGCCCAGAGTCAATTAATGTTCTTGACGCAATTTCAAAATCATCCGGTCCTTATCACAAAATTGTATTTGAATACGCCGTAGATAAATATCATGGTTGACATTTACGGTAGATCCCTCTTCAGGAAGGAAAAAAGAGAAATAGGCGACATCGATGTATCAAAGTTCGCCACAAGGGATGATATTAACAATCTTCTATCGCTGTCAGAAGTGGATCCTGGCGAAGTTGCTGTTTTTCAAAATACCGAAGGGCGATTACAAACCAGCAATGTGAAAATAGCTGATATAATCAAGCGAGACGAATACCGCGATCATATTAGTCAATTTACTCGCCAATCGGAATCGGTATTAAAATCTATCGCTGATATTAACGATATCATCGCGGAGTTTCCACCAAAGGCCGATCTCGTGGATATGAAACAAAAAAATAGCGAGCTATCAGCGGCGTTGCTCCTAAAGGCTGATAAGGCACCAACCGACGATTTCCAGGATAAAATAACAAAAAGATTTAACAGGCTAACTAACGATCTTAAAAAACTCGATGATGTATCAAAAAATCTCAACAAAAAACTCGACGAGGATATAAAAAAATTCATCGATTCCTCCTCAACTACACACGATAATCTCACCGAGAGAATAAAATCCATCAACGAGGAAATAAAAATCATCGAGGATAATCGTCACAATGACGCTAACATATTAACTAATATGATATTAAAAAAGGTCGAAAAATCAGTGCACGATAGAGAAATTCTAGATATTAACACGAAACTTCTCGACGCAACCACAAAAGTTGACGATATCAACACAAAAATATCGTCAATGAATCTTGGAAGATTAGCGCGTATTTCGATACCAGAGGAAGTAGAAACAAAAAATCTACCCTGCCATGTACCATTTGTGTTTAGGTCATATGATCTTACCTGGAGACCCGAGAATAACGAAATTCTTTTCACCGCGCCAATTTCTGGTGTATATCGAGCATATATTATCTCCGATATAAAATTTAAAGTACGACCAGTACAAGAAAGACAACCAAATTCTGGTTATAAATTCCATGAATTTTACCCTGGATTTTTTATTATTTCGTTAAATGAAGGTAGCAACACATTTTTCATGCTAGACCCACCAGATAGATCTTTCACAGAACAAGCTGCCTATTTTGCAATTTTCGAATTTTTATCCGAATATACGCAGTAATCCGTAATTGTTATCGTAGATTAATAAATGACCGCATCTGATTACCGTTACAATCAAGCGCGGTCATGGCAGGATTCGTTAAAAAAACTCCTCGACGAGTATCAGATAAAAATAAAAAAATACCAGCGTAGATTAGTTACCATTGACGTCGCTGTGTACGCAGTATCTGCGGTAGTCGCCGGTGCGGGAATAATATTATCCGCGGTAACAACGATAGCGCCAATCGTAGCAACGATAATAATCTCGTCAACAACAACAATCGCTGGTGTTCTCAATATCATCGCGAAAAAAATCTCCTCATGCACGAGTGAGAAATTATCCTTATACAAAAATAAACTATCCAAGGTAAATAACGCGTACTCGAAATTATCATCGCTTCTTTCTGAAAGTCTCAACGATGGCGTTATCTCCGATCTAGAATTTTCTTCGATGATCAGCATTTACTCGGAGATTGAACAAATGAATATTAATAATGTCCGAACTAGCCCAGATCGTGACAAACACGACACCACCGACAACAACACTAATATCGTTAAGCTCCACCAAACCTGAATTTAGCATTAATTTTCCAACACCAATCAGCGTCAATGAAATTGCGTTAACACAACTGCGTGTCTACAACAGCTGGCCCAATATCAGATCGAAATCATTCGGTAGATTATCATCGAATAATTCGCTTGTTTTTGCCAACAAAAACAAACTCGATGGAACGCCCGATTGGATCGTCGTTGGCATACCAACAGGCAGTTATGAAATTGATCAGTTGGATAAGGAGTTTACCACCAGAATATCAAATATAACCGGTGATGCTACTCCTGGAATAAAGATATCCTCGCATGAACCAACGCTGTCATCGATGATAGAAGTGAAATCGCCGTACATGGTAGATATTTACCAATCATCGATTAGGACCATATTAGGTTGGCCTAAAATCGCGCCTCTGGCAAAACCAGAAAAACCAGATTTTATTATTCCAGGTTGGTACGAGGAAGCTCCTCCGGAACTACCGGAACCCAAAAAATCATATTTTACCACCACCGAAGGAGGGTACGGGGATATCAAACACAAGCCTCTGATCGGTAGCGCCATCAACCTCATGAATAACCACAAATTTAACCTGGTAATGTTCGCTTTTACTTTTATTAACGAAAGAATTCTCTCGTGGTTGCCTCTTCCTAAAATTCCCCCCGGTGTGAAAATCTTCGACGCTACCAACATTAACAGGATAATAGCCCCCATAGACGGTATCTTGGTAAGAAGAACCCTCGACGAATTTATTCAAGAACATACAATACAATTAAATTTATTGCGGGAATCCTTTCATGAATGCATCCTAAATAAATCAGGCTCATGTATCGAAATTATCGAACGAGTGATGATTTTAAATCAACTCGCGTATGATATTGAATATTATCATGGTATGTTCATTCAGGCGATAGTCGACGATATATCAATTGCCGATTATGTTCTTCCTATTAGCAAATTCGAGTTGATCAAAAATTCAGGAGAAAAACAAAAATTCATGAGAGTATTTGAATTAACCGAGGAAACGCTACCAAATTTCAAATTTCCCAATTATGATGTTGATGAAATGAGAAAATCCGTCACTGATACCATCGATGATTTATTTCCGAAATTACACGCCGCGTGGACTAAAAAAGTACAATCGGAATTGATTCTCAAACACAATAACGATCCCGCCGGGCAGGGACGGCATATATCGCCAGGTATCGTTAATATAACGGAAGTGATCGCGATTTATCTTCACGCGGATGTTGTCGAGGGCAGTTACAACTTTAATTCGTCAGAGTCAAATCAAGCACAGCAGGGATTCATCTTGTATTCGTTTTCACCTAGCGCTTCTCCTGGTTATTTGATAATAAAAGAACCAGTGAATCCGTTTTACCTGCGATGTCATAATCGGTTATTATCGAGGATAAATTTCAAACTAACAGATCAGAAGGGAAATTTGCTTGATATACGCGGGGAAACGATAAGTATCAATCTCCTGGTAAAATCGTGAGAATCTTCGATTCTAATTTTCAAATTGTGAGAATCGCAGATTTTTGAATCTGTCTGCGGGAAAAAACAGGCCAAAAAAATAAATAAAATCCAGGGGAATTTTCAAAATTAATATATTTTTTTAATTTTTGTTTTTTTTTGTGGAATTTCTTCAAGAATTTTCGATTCTAGATTCAAGAATCTCCGATTCTAACTTTACTTTCATCAACAAGTTTTTTCAGCTGCCTGACACGCGAGCTTGTAATTTTTTTCGTTTCGTATGCATCTGATAAAATCAATCTAGCTTTCTCCACCAGCGTCGATAATTTAACGAAATCCTCGATTTGATCATCGCTGACTGTCGCAAGTGATTGATACATCGCGATTTGGATTTTCTTTATTAATTTGTATTCTGACGGCAGCGTGTATTTATATTCGAGTTTTCCTTGAGCAATCGTCTCGAATTCGGATCGAATTTTATTCGTATCTAGATCCGATGGAAGATTTATTTTTTTTCTCAGTTCATCGATGGCTTCGATGATGTCGTTTATATTTTCCTCATTCATTATACAAATTTGTAATATTCAATTAATCTTCAAAATCTTCGTCGCTTTCCGAATCGAATATTATTGGGATGTAGGAAAATTTGATCCAAGTGCCGAGATTATATGAAAATGTCGCATTGATTTTTCCTTCAGCCGCTCGCCTCACCGAGATTGAATTAATATCATAATATTTCGCAGCGGCTCTCATCGACTCAAATATAAACTCCTCACCTGTTGCTTGATTTATCGATTTGACGGCCTTGGCGTATTTTGGATGTTTGCCGGTATTACCAAATTTATTATTATCACTCTGCGTTACGGCCCGGAGATTGGAAAGTTCATTGTTGAGTTTATTTCCGTCGATATGATCGATAACAAGTCCAATTTCTATCGGTCCGTGGAAACACTCGAATACGAATCTGTGGTTGAGGTATCTTGCGCTTCTTCTCTTATTATTTTTATTGACAGTAAATCTGAGATAACCAGAATTACTAACTGTACCAACAAGATTCTTCGTTTTAGTATTTCTGACGGTACCATCCGATGACGCCTCGTAACCCTCGATGGTTGGATGAGATTTGAACTCGTATGTGATTGTTTCAGGAATCGTTGATTTCAGATTCATTATATAATATTTATCTGTCTAAATCGTAATTTGTCTTGAATCGATTAATATAATCTTCTTCGCAAGCTATCACCGACGAGGATTTCTTTTCGTAATATCGGCGTAATTCCCGATAATTTTTCCCTCCACAGGATAAACACAATCGTGTCTTTCCTCGAGTGCCAACTTGGCAAACCAAACATCGCTGTGGTCCTTTACTGCCACGTCGAATTGCATATATATGAGCGCCACAATATTCGCCTCTGCAGGATTTGTCACATGATTTTGTTGATCCGATTGGTATCCACGAACATTTATTCATTATAATTTAGATATTTGTCTAAAATATAATAATGAATGCATTTGATCTTGATGAGGCAGAATATATCATTCCTGAGGTCGATCGTGCGAAGAGAGAATTCCTCGATGATGGAGCGGTTCATGTTTGGTCAACATGGAAAACAAATTCTATTGATGCTACGATGAATCTGGAACGGGCTAAGAAAATAATCGAGCATATAAAAAACTCGCATAAGGAAGAGCGATTTATCTTTGGAATAAAATTTATCGCACAAATGCCTGACGATACTTGGATCATTCGTGATAAACGAGATCCCGTGCGTGGCGGTAAGAAAAATGTCGTTCTTGATAAAAATTCGAAGCCAGGATTATTATTGGGAATTGACGGTCCTTATTATGCTAGGGCGTATCCATCTAGCGCTGTTGTCTATGGTATTTATCGGCTGAATAATAATCCTGACATGAAAAATCTACCTGCGATGAAAGACTCTACAATGATAAATTGCGTTGCCGAGCGCGTTATCGAGCATATGAAAAACACTCGACGTGGATCTGGTCTGACCCAGTTGAGGTTGAATAAAATTAACGCGTGGGCAAAGACAGTTGTTGATGGTGCATCGATTGACGATGTGGCTGCGGTGAGTAAGAAACTTAAATTTCCTATCACGGTGAAAACGCTATCGGGAGAAATATTATACTCGTCGCCGTATAGATCTCGAGGAGTACCAATCGAGATTGTTGATCATAATTCACATGCGTGGTCGCAGTCGGTAATGATATTCCCGCGAGATCGTGTTGTTAAATTTTATCCCGTGGAAAATTCTGCAAAGGACAATTCCGATGTCATGTTCAGATATATCAAAATATTAGCCGCGTCTGATCCAATATCAGTTTGGTTATTTTCGAGCGAAGAAAAATATGATCAGTTTATCTTGCCGCGCGGAGATATTTACCGTGATGAAAAATTAAATGAATCGATGAAAAATATCGCGGTGAAATATTCGTCAAATCCAGATCAGTTACTGACAAATTGCTTTACGGTTCCATCTGTTGCTGCTTACGCTGCCAGAGAGAGAAATTCATGGAAACCTACAAGGAACGAATATCTCGCTGATATTCAACTTAGTTGTATCGAATACGGCCATGGCGGATTATGGAATACCAAGTATTATTTCGAAGATATGATCTCCGTTGACATGAGCGCGTGCTATCCTGGAAGTTTCCTTGGATATGGCGATTGTGCGGATTATTTTGCTAAATTTGGCCATCCCACCAGCGAGATGACAAGAGTGGCAATTAACGGACCGTTGCCTGATTTTGTCATGACAGGATTCGCTTATGTTACTTCGTTCGAGTTTGCTGAAAATTTACATAAAATTTGTTATATTTGGTTTGGTCGGCATTTATCTCAACGCAGATGGGTTCCTATGGTGTTGTTGAGATATATGCTGGATTCGTCGATGTTAGTATCGTTGATGGTGAGTGAAGCGATTATATCGTATAGGAAACAAACCGAAGTGTGGCTACCGACGGATTGTGAAAACGCGAAAAATATAGGAAGAAAAATAATTGGTAAATTTACTCAAGGAGGATCCGTTGATCACAAGCATCGACACGCTAGATTGTTTATCAATGATGCCGAGATGGACTTTATTATCGCCGATACAGTATCGCGAGGAATATTCTGCAACAGAGAAAATATTATCATTGATGGAGCAAAGTTAGGTACGGTAATCAGCTACCTCGACGGAGAATCAGCGCAGTATACGCATTTGAGGTCGTCAATGCTCGCTTATGTTAGTATAAATTTACTGTCGATGATAAATAAATTTTCTGATATCGCGGTAAGGGTCGCGACGGATTCGTTTTATATCGATAAGAAATACCAATATAGGCTGGATAATTTAATCGCCGATGGTTCTTGGGGGACGTGGAGGATAAAAAACGAGGATATCCTAGATTACTGTGAGGACGCCGATGTCGAAGATTGCGATAAATTTCATCGAGATAAATATGAAGAATCTTCGATTCTAGAAATATCTACGGCTGCATCCGCATTTGACCCAATTTCGCGTAACAAATTCGTCTACATGAATGGTCCTGGTGGTAGCGGTAAAACAACGCGAGCGATAAATTTATTTTCAAATTCCGATATGATCGTATTGACTCCAACTCACAGATTAGCGCGAGAAAAAAGGCAACGCGAGGTTAGTTCTTGCACGTATCATAGTTATTTCAAATACAGCGGTGGATTGTGGGATTCAGCTCGCATGGGAAACAAATACATCAACAAGATCATTATATTTGATGAAATTTGCACAGTAAGTCTTGTCACGTTAAAATCATTCCTGACCTGGCTGGAGGGAAAAAATACCGCCGTGATAATGTGCGGCGATCATGGCCAGCCTGATCCTATTGATGGTGAATCTCCTCATGAGTGGCTCAGGAACTTCGTTGATTATTATGAGGAAATCGACGCCGATTATAGATCCGATGATATTTTACTGACCGAATTTAAGAAAATAATTCGATTGCAATCGAATAAGTTTCAATGTGAGGTGATGAGAAGAATAATAGATGAAACTCCGATGGATATTTTTCTAAATTTGTGGCGTCCCGATCATCTGATTGTTGCTAGCAGGAAAATTGTTCGCGATGTTATTCAGGAAATGTTATTTAAGCTGCACTGCGAGAAATTTCCAACGCTACAGGTGCCGTTATGTTATAGGCCCGCTGATACCAGAAAACAAAATATTAGTGTTACTTTACCCTGCGGAGAGGAAAGGATCTTGGTACTGAACGATATTATTCTCGTTGATATTAATCTTGTAAATGACGCGATAAACGCAGAAAGATCGCCATGGAAACTAGGATATGCAACAACGATACATTCGTCGCATGCGGCCAGGTCTGGATCGTCGATGATAGAATTTCCTGGTCAAATTTAGTGTATCTGGCCGTGTCGAGAGTAAGAAAATTATCTCAGTTAGGTAGAATTCGAGTAAATCACATAAGTGACGCTGACGGTAGTTGAGTATCTTTCGGTATTATTTGTAATTCTTCCTTGGTAAATCCGCGTTGTGGTGCTAGTGAATCTAAGATGTAAATTGCTGGTCTTCCCGATGATCTTGTTACGGCGGATATTTTATGTGTTGTAACGCTCCAGTTTGGATCAGTTGCTCTTTTTCTTCCTCCTTCGGCCTCGCCTTCCTTATATAAATACCTGACCGTGACGCTACCTAACACAGGCGGAATTGTGGAATCTCGCTTTAGGGGTATATTCGGTTTTGTAATTGCAATTGCGGGCTTCATTGCTATTGTTCTCGTTGTCTCGTTATTTAGCGCGTTAATCACGTGAGGCAACCTCGATACCCAATCATGAGATCGATTATCTTGGATGAATTCGCGCGCGTACTGATATCCAAATAATCGTTCCGCTAGTGTTTTGTTGAATCTTTCAACGATAGCCTGATTGCGATGAACACCAACTATACCACGTCGGATTTTAACATTATTCTTTTTCATCAATGAAGTAACCGCACCGAGGAATTCTCGTCCTGGATCAATCTGGAGAAGCTTCGGCCAGGTCAACGGAGATCGTGAGTAAATTTTGTCAAATGCTTTAGCAATTTCCGTTGCTGTTTTATTTGATAACGGCTCCGCTTCCTTGTATCTGCTTGCGATATCAACAACCGTTAGCACATATTTGTATGTGACTCCGTCGACGGTATCGTGAGGAAGAAACATAAGATCAGCCTGATGAACTTCATTAGGGACACTGACAGAGAAACTCGCGTACGGTATTTTCTTAGGCGGAGGAAGATATATTTGCCAGACTGCCTGTTTCGATAGCCACGATTCAGCAACGGATTGTTTTACTTTTGCGGCCTTGGCAAGTTTGGCTATTGCTGATTTTCCTCGCCAAAAACATCGCGGAGAATAATATATCTACTCCATTATTATTTACCAGCACCGAATACTAATTTACTTTTCATTGCGCCTTTTATCAACCAAGTTGTCAATTTCTCTCTGATATTTTTGTTAGGAATTGCATCTATTGCGTGAATTAGCTTAATATCAGCGAGATGCCGTTGTTGTAAATCCCCGCTACGATACGCAAGATCGTGATAGTAACACGCGTTATCAATGGCGTTTACTGGATCTTCGCCGGGATTTGGTTGATTATTATCGTTGAGTCTTATATCAAGCCTCGTGCCGGGTCCGCAGTAATTGTATCCTGGTAGATGCTTCTCTCCGGGATATTTCGCCCAGGGCAGCCCAGGTAGATTTTTCATGGAGGCGGTAATGTCTCCTCCGGTTCTATTTTTTTTTTTACAAATTTGAACTTGCGTGTGCTACAAACTTCGCATTCGCCCTTGATTGCGTTTCTGTTGTTGCGTGTGACGATTTCGATTGGATTTAGCGTAGCAGTGCGAGTGCGACACTTAACACAATATAGATCCATATATTTTAGTAACATGAATGTAATTGATTTTTCCGCCACGAAGAAACGCGAGCAAATAAAACATAACGCGGTGTTACCAAATTCGATTAGAATGATAATCATTGGCCCGTCTGGTTCTGGAAAGACACAGTTGTTGCTAAATTTGATAATGCGATGGCTAAAATGGGACAAGTTGTATTTGATTGCGCCGTCCGTTGATGATCAGCGTTGTTATCAAGTGCTAAAGGAATTTAGCGACAATACCGATGAGGGCACGATCGAATTCATCACAGACATCAATGAAGCTCCATCCGTGGAAAATTTAGATGGTGATGTTAATAATCTTGTCGTATTCGATGATGTCATGCTGGATAAGCAGACTAACCCGGCTAGGATATTCTCGCGTGGCCGACACAAGAATACCGATGTGATTTACGTGACGCAGCGATACACGCAGATTCCTAAAGTTATTAGAGATAATTGCAATATCTTATCGGTTTTCAATGGCGTCGATACTCACACGCTGAGAAATATTCATCAGACTTGGTGCAACGGCGATATGGACATAAACAAATTCAAAAATGTCTTCAGTCGCGCTCAGGCAACACCGCACGGATTTATCACGATTAATCTTCATGATCCGCGTAGTAGGTATCGAATCGGTCTTGATCAAATTTATTCATGAGACTTGCAGCCAAATCCTGACAAACTCCACGACACCAGAATAAATTCCCCCCCCCCCCCCGAAAATCTTCGTTTTTTCCTTGTCCGTGATGATAGATTTTGCACACAAAAATTGCACTCGGGGACGAATTTACGCAAATTAATTTTCGTAGGAAGCGTTATTTCTGCTTTCTGAGGCTTCTACGGAGAAAGTTCTCGTAGGAAGCTTTATTTTGGCGGAACCGTCTGGTCTGTACAACTTCCCTGCTGCTCTGATAAGTCGTATGAAATCTAATAAAACGGTGACATTATTACTTATGATATCTATGGTTAGGAATTTGTATTTATGTTGGAGAATTTGCAGCCAACCCAGGAGACCGAAAGTGAGGATAAAAAAAATATAAACGAACATTATCACGAACTAGTTTCTACGTTTCTGAACATGCCCCTCCCTCCTCCCAACACACAATTTTGGTACTATCTGAGCAAACAATGAAAGTAAGTAATACGTGACAATATATAATTTAATGAAATTCTTTGGCATTATCTTGGCAGTGAGTAGATCGTAAGCGTATTACTAGAGCTTAGTAGTGAAGGATTTGCCTTTTCAGCTAGGATTCTAGCCTTTCATTGTTTAAAACCCAAAACGGTAGGTTTTAAATTCAGTCTGACCACAATATGTCGAGAGGGTATATGGCATGACACTGTTCTTATTGTGCAGAAATGAAATTTTCAACAGACGGACAAACGATCAGACATCATAATGTGATATATTAATCCATATGGTGGACGTATACATACAATTACTATGGAATAAAGAAATCATACATGCGTACCTACCTTATTAGGGAAATTCAACAAAGCGTTGTGGTAGCTAAAACGTTGGTATGTTTGGTTATGGGAAAGGAAGTTATGTGATAGGCGCTAAATGACATACTGCCAGAGGAGAGGTACCAACTGCCTCCATCTCAGTTTTCCTAATTAGTAACTAATAGCCCTAATTAATGTTAATATATATCTGTGTGAATCTTTGTTAACACCCAATAGAAAGGTTTAGGTTGACCAGGGCTGGTGCACTTTCTTTTTCATGTGCATCGCGTGTTGTTCGTAATGCCTTAGTAGTATAAGGGGTGAGATTAGCGACAATGGGAATTAGCATTAAAACCACCCCCTGGGTAAGATTAGCGACAATGGAAATTTAACATTAACCACCCTGGGTAAGATTAGCGACAATGGAAATTTAACATGGGCAAAAAACCCTGGGTAAGATTAGCGACAATGGAATTTAACATTGGAGAAAGGAAAAAAAAGGAAATATTGATTTTAGCGACAAAGGCATTCGAACAATGGAAAAAAAATATCGATTCTAGGGACAAAGGCAATTGAACATGGGGAATAGAGTTTGGGTCTGTCTAGGGACAATGGGAATTGAACATGGGAATAGAGTTTGGGTTTGTCTAGGGACAAAGGGGAATTGAACATGTTAGAAAAAAAACTACTTTAGGGACAAGGGGAATTGAACAGGGATTTTTTTTTTTTTTTAAATTTTTATAAAGGGGTAGGCAATCGAAAGGCTATCTCTTTTCGAGAAATGTGGGTGGCCCTGAATAGGGCCTTTGGATTTATGTTAATATTAATATTAACATAGACGGCATCTGTCACATCTTCTTCTTCTTAAACTCCTTCTAACTGCAGGTCCATACACAAGTACCCTCTTGAGGCATCCTTGTCTTTCTATGTAAACTCTTCTCATCCATAGACTAGTATCTGTCCTATCAACAACAGTCCACTTGGACCGGACATACATGAGCATGTTCGTCCTAAACATCATTGAAGACACAAGGCTGGATGATTCAACTGTGGTCCACATCGTGAGGCGACGAGAACAGGTGAATCAATGCAGTGAACTGCGCTTATTTATAGGTAGAGGAAGGATTGAAACGGATTGAGTTCATTCACCAATCCGAACACACGTTACAAAATTCAGTCAATCCGCATCCAATCCGAAGAGAGCAGTCTGTGACGTCATGTGGTCTATATAGATTCGCTAGCGCCTGTGTGCTGTCAATCTATGCGACAGTGATTCAACATGACGGAAACTCAGAAAACGATCCATTGGGGTGCACCAGCAGTGGAGACCACCCAAGGGAACCCGGACTTACTTTCAGAAGAGGTACATTGGGATTTTGTGGATTTTCTCTCCTCGCAAGAATTTGTTCCGGAACCTTCGTCTCATTCTTCATTACCGCAAGTGGAGAATTTTAGACAGAGACAGAAAGAAGAATTGGAGAAATTTATGCAACGACAAAAGGAAGCGGAACAAGCTTTTCTCCTACAGCAACAGCAACAGCAACAAGAAGAGGTAAGAAAAAAACAACAACAAGAAGAAGTAGCAGCAAAGAAACAAGAGGGTGAAAATCAAACGGCTACGGTACTGTTGGACATTTTAGCGGAGTTAAGAAGTCTGAAACAAATGTATCAGACTTCTTTATCACGACCGAAGAGAATACGAGCTTCCCGAGCTAAACACGCCAACCCTGTGACTAAGCCTATCGTACCACCCTTAGTGATTTCAACCCAATCATCATCATCAGAAGTAGGCCTCGGCCGTGGCAAAGGCTTAAGACAGTTAAAGTTGATTGCTTAAACTCACCCCTACACCAAAAAAGGCCCTTTTCAGGGCCACCCACTTCTCTCGAAAAGAGATAGCCTTTCAATTTGCCAATAACTAAAAAATCAACAAAAAAAACCCATTTTACCCTTATAGTACATGTCTGTGTATGGGTGCGTGAGTGTAGCTTCTTATTTTAAAATCAAAACTCAAAGACACTTACCTTATATAATTAATGTATTCTTTTCTCCATAGTTACAATCCAATTCACAATTCACAACAGAACACTTTATAAATTACATGCACTTCTTCTGTTTCTTTTTTTACTCTCTCTTTTTTTTAAATTTCTTCACCGTCACAGTCTTTTCCTCCTCTTCCTCCTTACTTTCTTCCCTTCTTCTTTTCTTCACCTGGCTGCTTTCTTCCTTTGAAGAATCTCTCTCTTCTTCTGAAGAATCCCTCTTTTCTTCCGACTCCTCTTGTTTCTTTTTTGGGCAATCTGGAGACCAATGTCCTTTTTCTTGACAATAATAACATGTATCTTGACTTTTGTCTTTTCTAGCCCCTTTTTTTGTTCTTTTTTGACGGTCTGGACACTCTGAAGACCAATGCCCTTTCTTCTGACAGATATAGCAAGTATCTTGACTTTTATCTCGAAAGGAAGGAGAGTAGTCCGTCGGCTGGTCTGAAGAGAATTTTCTAATGACCCCTCGCAAAGCTCTGATGAAACGCTCCATCTGGGTAGTCTCTTCCATCGTTGTGCTCGGTTTGAGAGTGAAATGAATAGTGAAAGGACAAGACACACACCTTTTTATATACGCTGGTTTGCCATGACTATAAATTAGTCTATGGTGTTTAAACTTGAGTCATTTGACGTTTTGCACTCAAGATGAAACGATCCTATTCATTCAAGAAGAAAGAAGAAGAACAAAGTAAGAGGCAGAAACGTGATCTATCGCCTCGTACCAGAGCTGAAGTCTTGGCACAAATTCATGCCATTGATTTTGAAGAGGACATGAGTGAACCAGAATCCGAACCCTCTAAACAAAGTTCACCACTCTTAGTCAACCCTGAAAAGTACTATTCCATTCGAGAGACGGAAAAGCGCTCCTCTAGAAAATTTAGAACCACGGCTTACACCTACACAGTGAAGTTTAAAGATTTCAAGTCCGACGTACCATTGGAGAAAGCAGAAGGATTTATCACCGAGATGTGGGATTCTTTGCTCACCGCACTCAAGCGACAATGTCAACCCAAAGAAGACGATCGCTTGACACTATCCATAGATCACGACAGCTTGAAATCCCCTGTTTGGATCGAATTTAGCAGACCCGCAGAACTAACCCCTTCCAAAGTCATGGACAAGATTCAGCACGTACAAAAATCTAATGACCAGTTTGACATCACCGATGGTAAAGCAACACTGAAAATGGCCCACGTCTCTCCTCCTCAAGGGACCGGACAACGCAATAAGGTGTTATTGGTGAACGACCTTCGCAACACCAAAAAGAGTCTCGTCCAAATTCACAATTCTCAAGACCAGATGTGTTTAGCCCGAGCCATCGTGGTGGGACGAACCTATGCCAACAAGAACGACACGGTAGAATGGAAAAGAGCCTGGAAAACCATTCAACGATCCGACCGAGCCAAACAACGAAACGAAGCAGAACTCATGTTACAACAAGCCGGACTGTCCAAAGACACACCCTGTGGCATTCCTGAGATGCAAAAATTGCAAGATGTCCTAGCTCCACTCTACACCTTGAAAGTGCACCCTCAAGAAATGCGCGGACCTCTGTTGTTTCGAGGGAAAGACTTTAAGGACGGAAAATACATTCATGTATATTATCACGATGACCATTTCGATACCATTACCACTATCACTGGATTCCTGGGATACAGTTATTACTGTGAGAAATATGACTATGGCAATAACAATCGAGAGCAACACAAACATTGCGGATGGAAATGCCCAGGATGTTTGGCCTCTCCACCCTGTCTGAGCGAAGGACAAGAAAGAGTACAATGTCCTGCTTGTCTGCGCACGTTTGTCAGCCCTACCTGTTACCAACAACATCTGAAGACGCAAGGTTCACAGCAGAAATGTGCTTGTCAACTGCTGAGATTGTGCCCTACGTGTCGAAAAGGCCTACGTACCAATAATACCAAGGCACACGTATGTTCAGGAAAGAAAAAATGTCACATTTGTCACCACATCGTGGACTTGGAACACCAATGCTACGTGCAAAAATACCAACCCCCACCAGAGAAAGAGGACGGTCACAAGAAGAAAGGCAATTTCATCTTTTTCGATTTCGAATGCATGCAAGAGACTGGCATTCACATTCCTAATTTCTGCGTGGCGCATCGAGCGTGCGACAAGTGCATTCAAGAACCTATCTTCAGTCATTGCCCTCACTGCAGCAAGATTCCCGGAGGGCGTGAAAAAATCTTTCGAGGACCGAACACGTTAGCCGATTTTGCCCAATGGGTCTTAGATCCCATCAACAAGACGTGGAGCCAAGAGGACATCGAACGTTACGGAGATTGTCATCGTCATGCCACGGTGATGGCTCACAATTTCTCCGGATACGATGCACAGTTTCTTTTGAGGTACTATACGGAGCATGGCACCGAACGTCCTAAAGTCACTTTGAACGGAGCCAAAATCATTTTCATGCAAGTGGGACAAGTGCAGTTTAAAGATTCGATGAGTTACTTGGCCATGCCTTTGAGTCGAATGCCTAAAACGTTTGGAATGACAGAAATGGCTAAGGTTATTTTCCTCACTTTTTCAATACGGAAGCCAATCAACACGCCGTTCTACCCCATTGCCTGAGGCTCACTATTACGACCCCGACAACATGCGTACCGAACAACGAGAAGCTTTCTACGCTTGGTACCAGACTCACGCCTCCGACCCTTTCGACTTTCAGGAAGAAATGCTAAAGTATTGTCGTTCTGACGTGGACATTTTACGGCGTTGCTGTGGAAAATTTCGAGAACTGTTCATGGAACACGGAGGGGTCGATCCTTTGAAAGAAGCTTACACCATTGCCAAAGCGTGTTCCTTAGTGTATCGACAACGATTCATGCCTGAAAACACCGTGGCTGTCATCAGTCCTCAAACGACCCACTATGTCAAACGTCAATATTCGATCAAAGCCCTACGTTGGTTACATTACTTGTGCGACAAGGAAGACAAATGGATTCAGCATGCCCGCAACGGAGGAGGCAAAAAGACCATCGGAACGTATTCGGTCGATGGCTGGGACTTAGAAAACCCGAAGATCGTGTACGAGTTTAACGGTTGCTTATTTCACGGATGTCCCGTCTGTTACCCTGATCGTAGCACTAAAAATCAGTTTTTACAACGAACCATGGAAGACTTGTACGAGGACACTTGTCAGCGACGCCTAAAGTTAGAACAGCAAGGATACCAAGTGGTGGAAATGTGGGAACACGAGTACGATCACCGTATGAAAACCGATCCCGAGTTTAAACGTGCCGTGGAAAGTTACAAGCTGATGGAC
This sequence comes from Sinohyriopsis cumingii, assembly GCA_028554795.2. Lineage (NCBI taxonomy): Eukaryota > Metazoa > Mollusca > Bivalvia > Unionida > Unionidae > Sinohyriopsis > Sinohyriopsis cumingii. Next base: position 117,371,593 of record CM068831.1, read on the forward strand.
CCCCTAAACCCGAGGGATAGTTTGTACGGAGGAAGGACCAATGCCACCTGTTTGCTGTACCAAGCCGACGAAGAGAAAGGAGAAGAAATCAAATACTTGGACATGTGTTCGCTGTATCCTTACGTGTGCAAATATTGTCCCTTTCCTGCAGGGCACCCACAATTGTTCACGGAACACATCGACCTGTAAAACATTCGACAATACGAAGGCTTGATCAAGTGTAAAGTTTTGCCTCCCACGAACCTATACCATCCCGTCTTACCTCACCATTGTCAAGGCAAACTGATGTTTCCATTCTGCCGTACTTGTGCCGAAACGTGCAACCAAGACCAACCTTGTCAGCACACCCAGGAAGAACGTGCCTTGACGGGAACCTGGATCAGCGTAGAATTGTTCAAAGCTCTGGACATGGGATACCAACTGTTAGAAGTGTACGAAATTTGCCACTTTCCCAAGACACAACAATACCACAAGGGTGACCCCAGTAAGAAAGGCATTTTCGCTGACTACGTGGATGCCTTTTTGAAACTGAAGCAAGAAGCCAGCGGCTATCCTTCCTGGTGTCACACTTCCGAACACGAAAAGACATTCAAAGAGAAATACTATGAACAAGAAGGCATCTCTTTAGACCACATCGAGAAAAACGAAGGCAGGCGGTCGTTTGCCAAAGTGATGTTAAATTGCTTGTGGGGTAAAATGGCACAACGACCGAGTTTACCCAAGACGGAATATTTGACAGAACCTTCCCGCTACTTTCAGATGATTCACGACAAAACCAAATACATGAAACACGTGGACGTCGTTCGCGAGGATTTGATCTTGGTCAATTACGAAGAAGATCTGGACTTTGTACAAGACGACTCTTTTGGAAATGTCATCATTGCGGCTTACGTGACAGCTCATGCTCGCTTAAAATTGTACGAAGCTTTAGAACTGTTAGGGGAACGTGTCCTGTACTTTGACACGGACAGTTGCAATTACATCCATCACCCGAGTCAACAGCACCCTGACATCGAAGGAGACCGTTTAGGAGCCTGGACAGACGAGCATCCCGACGACAAGATTCTAAGTTTCGTCAGTGGTGGTCCCAAAAATTACGGCTACGAATACCGGGACCCACAAGGAGAATTGCACACGACGTGTAAAGTGAAAGGATTGACTCTGAATTATCGTACCAGTCGTGTGGTGAACTTTGGGGTATTGAAAGAAGCCTTGCAATCGGGAGAGGATGCAAACTTTAAAGTGACCACCTATCAACCGAACAAAATTGTACGTTTACCCACTCACCACATCGTCAGTTGACCCTTGGAAAAAGTCTATCAGATCGTGTACCAGAAGGGAGTGCGACTTCCCAATCATTTCACCCTACCGTATGGACACGTCGGTATTGGTCTGTATATAAAAAGAAACCCTAGGCAAGATCGATGGTTCATTGTGACTACCAAGACCGAGCGAACAAGATGAATACTTTCAGAGAAACACAAAACAAGTTTAGACAGGCACAATTCAAGTGTGGGGCTTCTGAAGTGGATTGCGATTGTGAGCCTTGCGACGTTTCAACCTGTGTTAGTGACGGTGCCAGAACAACCCGTCACCCAGGACGGGACTGTCGTGGACAGGCCTGAAAGACCCTTTCGGGAGGACACTTGTGTGACCTTACCCCCTACTATAGAACTGGTTAGAACATTACCCAAAACATGTTTTACAGACATTTGTGTTTATTCCACGTTAATGGTTATCATGTGCCTTTTATCCTTATACTTAAGCCTTTGGCTTTTATGTATTTTTGTCTTTCGTATTCATGTTTGAAACATTCAATAAACGTGTTCTGAAAAAAAGTATATAAACTCTTGTCTTGTTTGTTTTCGTGTCACAAGTGACATTCCTAACACTATGGCTACCTCTGCTGTCTCTGCTCCCTCTTCCTCTACTGTCAAAGTCATCGACGAACACTTAGATCGTGCCAGTTAGGAGGCTTTGTATCTTCGCCATCCCTTTAACATGCTCATTGCTGGACCTAGCGGTTCAGGCAAAACCGAATTCGTCAAACGTTTGATCGAACATAAACATCATTTGATCGATCGGCCACCTCAACGGATCGTGTGGTGCTACAAAGAGTGGCAATCGGCGTACAGCCTCTTGCGAGAAAGTCAAGGCGATTCCATCGTGTTTGTGGAAGGCATTCCTAAAGAAGACGACGGCATCGTCTCTGACTCCCGTCTAACCCATTTGGTCATTTTTGACGACATGTTAGGAGAAGACGAAGAAGAAATTAAACTGTGGTTCACGCGCAAAGGGCATCACCGTAATGCCAGTGTCGTTTACATCACCCAAAATTTGTTTCAACAAAGTAAAGACGATCGCACCATCAGTCTCAATGCGCATTACGTGGTCTTGTTTAAAAGCCCTCGAGATAAATCGCAAGTGCAAGTCTTAGCCAAACAGTCAGGAACGCCTTGGCTGACTCAGGCGTACGACGATGCCACTCAAACGCCACACGCCTATTTACTCGTCGATTTGAAACCTACGACCCCCGAGGATTTGCGATTTCGTACCCACTTGTTTCACCACTGGTGCCAAGACGGAGGGCCTGTCCTGTACACGTCTCCGTCCTCGACTTAATTTCACTCCACAAAAAAAATCTATAAAAACCTCAGACCCTTTTCGTCTGTCTCACACAGCGTCAACATGACGTCCCTTCAGTCGCATCTTCCCGTCAAATTGATTCGTGCCTTGTATGGCATCAGTCGAGAAAAAAATCCACAAATACGAGCTCGTGTCTTAGAAGCTAGTCTCAAAGAAGTGTTATGATGGTTCACGGTGACGGCACGTCAATTACTCCAAGGAATCATTCAGATTCCTCATCAAACCAAACGCTTTTTCGATCGAAACAAAGTCGCTTTGGTCCAACTGGCCGATCCCCGCATCGACACTCAAACCAAAAAACAAATCATTTTGAAACCTGGAGGGAGCGGTACTCTAGGAGGAGTCATCATTCGCTCTCTCTTAAGATGGGATCCTAATGCTCCCAAACTTCTCCCCAAGAAAAAGTCCAACGAAGCCCCAAGAAGAAGAAAAAGACCAGGTCCCCAAGAAGAACTTCTCCAGTGGCGGGACCCTCCTCTGACCAGACACCACCCCAGAAAAAGAAAAGAAGCCCCCAGAAAAAGAAACAGAGAAAAAGTCCCCAGAAAAAGAAAAGTCCACAGAAGAAAACTAGTCGCAAGAGAGGCACTTCGGCCAGGACGCAACTTTACACTCGCAAACCACGACCTGCCACGGCGGTGACCGCATCTCCGGCAGCCTCACGTTCATCCACTTCTCCGTTGATGACACCATGAACTGAAGAGTACTTGGAGACGTTGATCACACCAAGAACTTCTCCGTTGATGACCCCAAAAATTGCTTCCCCAGTGGCAGGACCCTCCAATTTAGTGGCAGTGGCTGCTGCTCACAAAGTACCTTCTCCCAAAATCAAAGTTCAAGAAAGATCGGGCATGTTACAAAGTTTACTGGATTTGTCCAAGCAAGAACTGGCTCGATTTAGTCCGTTACGTACCCCTGCACGACGTGTCATGCCTGTCCTCAAATTGATACGACGTAAAGACAATCAGTGGCGACGCGTTCCAGTATAAAAAAGGTGTGTTACCAAGTAGGGTACCAGTGTTTTTTGGTGCTCCTGAAGACTCAAAGATGTCACCCTCCAGAAAACCCCAAGGAAAGAAAAGAAAAGGACTACCACCACGTTTAATCAAACATGGGGACATGTTATCTGTCCTGTCCAAAGCTTCTCCACCTCTACGAAAATAACTCATTCAATCGGCCTCCAAAGAGGTCATCGATACTGTGTGCGAATGTTGTTTGAACGTCTTGAAAGGCACGATCCCTTTGTCCAAACACCAGAAACAATGCTTAAGCAAACATCGTCACGTTCTTCGCCAAATGGTTCAAAAGAAAATTCCGATTCGTCAAAAAAAGAAGATGTTGGTCCAACGTGGAGGCATTTTACCTCTCTTGTTAGGCCCCTTACTGATAGGAGTCTTGGGAACCATGTTGGGAGGACTGGTGGGAGCAAGATAAAAAGGCCCTCGGAAGTCCCAAGATTTCAGAATCGACCCCTGACAACCCCATGGAAGGACGAAAACTAGCTTTAGTGCCTTACAAACGATGGATGGAATACCATCGGTGGCAAGAACAACGCACCCCGCATTTACCTCCCAATCCCATTTGAGCGAGATGTCCCAGTTACAACACGAATTGCAGTCCTTGATGGATCGCCAAGATTTGTCCGAAACAGAAAAATCGCAAAAGTACGGTCAACTCTTGCAACGACTGCAACTCTTTCACCAGAAAGCTTTAGACGAAACAGCTCTACCCACTCTGAAAGATTTTAAGACCTTGATGAAAAGTCCAGCACCATCACCAGTACCAGTACCAGTACCAGTACCACCACTACCAGTGACCAAGACAGAAAAAGGAGAAGAAGAAGAAGGGTTTCAAACTCCACCAGAAAAAGTACGCAAGTTAACAACACCACCTACCTCCAGAATTGGATGGATTAAAAAGATGATGGCCACCCCTTCTTCATCACAAGAGAAAAAGAAAGTGAAGACAGAAGTGAAGACAGAAGTGAAACAAGAACCGATATCCCCCGCTCAGACATCCTCCTCTTCACCACCTATTGCCGGTGGCACACGCAAAGCATTGCAATCCAAGAAAATACCCCAAGAGAAAAAGAGTAGCATCCTCCAAGAGTGGGTGTCTTATTAACACACCAACCAACACAAAAAATGGAAAAAGTCTTAGCCAGCATTTACTACGATCCCTCCCATCCTGCAGGTTACGCAGGAGTTCAAAAATTGTATCGTGCTGCCAAAACGCGACTGAAAAGTCTCCGTTTACCTCAAGTGCAACGATGGTTATAAGAACAAGCTACCTACACTTTACACAAACCCATTCGACGCAAGTTTGCCAGAAGTCGCACCCGAGTGGAAGGCATCGATCATCAATGGCAAGCCGATTTAGCCGATGTCTCTCATTTGGCCAGCTACAATCGTGGCTACAAATATTTGTTTTGTGTCATCGACGTCTTTTCCAAATTTGCCTGGGTCGTGCCCTTGACTTCCAAATCGAGCAGCGAGTTAGTGCGAGCCCTGCAACGAGTGTTGAAACAAAGTGACCGTCACCCTCTTCGATGGCAAACGGACAAAGGCACCGAATTTCTGAACCAAGCTTTCCAAAAAGAATTAAAGAAACGTGACATTCATTTTTTTACCACCGAGAATCCCGAAACCAAAGCCAGCATCGTGGAACGTTTTCAACGCACATTGAAAGAACGCATGTGGAAATATTTTACGCATCACCACACTCTGAAGTACATCGACATCTTACCGCACCTGGTGCAAGCGTACAACAATCTTACCATCGAAGCATCGGACGTGCCCCGCAAGACGTGACTCCCGACAACGAAGTGCTTGTGTTTGAGCGCCTGTTTGGTACGTCCCCGACGAGGGCTGTCCCCAAGAAAAGTGGAGAGTTGACCGTAGGAGATTGGGTGCGCATTGGCAAAACCAAACGCACTTTCGACAAAGGTTACTTACCTAACTGGACGACCGAATTGTTTCGTGTCACTGGACGAGTGCATGGTCGTCATCCTGCCGTCTATAAATTGGAAGACATGAATGGAGAAGTGCTCAAAGGAACGTTTTATTTGCCCGAGTTACAACTTGTCACCAAAAAAGAAGACGACGTGTACGACATCGAAAGCATTCTCGAACGCAGAACCCGTAAAGTGGGCAAACGACGTGTCAAAGAAGTGAAAGTACGTTGGAAAGGATATCCACCCAGTTTTGATTCTTGGATCGACGCTTCGCAAGTCATCGACTATAAAAAGAAGTGACCATCATGCCCTTTCACACAGACGCAGCTACGTCAACCACTCCTCCTTCACCTAGTTCTTCTGTGCAAGATTTACAAAAACAACCCTTGTGGGTGTGGTGTGGAGAACGTGTGCCTAAAACGCAAATCGTCTTTTTCTGCCAAATCTTCGTGGTGTATTGTGTCATCGGGGCAGCCATTGCCAATTTGAGTTTGCAACAAGGAGACAAACAATTGTGGACCATTTTATTGAGCAGTTGCATCGGTTACCTGCTTCCTAATCCCTCCCTGAAATTCTCCTCGAACGGGAACCCCGGGAACCTTGTGTCCAGTGCCAGTGCCAGTCACCACTCCAACAACAATCACAACCAGAACCCCATTTTGGGCGGAGACATGCCTCTGACATCCACTAACCCCTCGGACAGCCACAGAACTCTGGAATTATGAGTCACCAAAACCAATTTTACTTAACCTTACCCAGTGACAGTTCCATGGAGGTGTTCCCCAACAACACGTTGTGCTGTTACACGGCCAAATTACCTCAAGCCATCCAGTTTGATCACGAAGCCCATTGGGAAGTGGCTTTGGTAGAAATGATTCACCCTACACAAATTCAAAACATCACCGAAAAGCAAAACACTTTTGAGGTCGAAATCCTGAACCAACAATTACAAGAAGCCATGAATGACATCGGGTTTTCAGGGGACACAAGACCATCCAACAATTCACCCTTCAATATCTACACCTTGAAAATTCCGGCAGGGTTTTATTTTAGTGGTCAACATTTGGTGGACACCATTACTTCCAGGTTCGAGTTAGCCTTTGGCAAAGCCCTGAACAGAGTCAAAAAAAGTGTCACCCTGGAGTACCATAAAGTGGCTCGTCGCTTACTGATGAAATTTCAGGATACACAAACGTTGTCCATCAGTTTTAATCGTGACTTGTTTGATATTTTAGGTGGAGACACAAAAATGGCTCCAAATTTTAAACCGAAGATCAACAGCAATACGGAATTTTACAAGTTTTTTCGATTCCCTGTAGAACTGAAGCAAGGACTGAATTTGATGTTCGTGTACTCCGATGTGGTGGAGTATAACGTGGTGGGACACACCTCTGTGCCGTTACTGCGTGTCATTCCTTTCAAAGTGGATAGTACCACGACCAGTGACCAGGAAGGTGGAAACACCTATCACGTCCACCGGGAATTTGTGCATCCTCATTATGTGCCTGTCAGCAAGTCGTATTTGGACACGGTCAACATTGCTATAAAAGGAGATTTGGGACAAAATATTCCATTCACCAAAGGAAAAGTCACGGTGAAACTCCATTTTCGAAAACGGTTCTCTCACGACTCGTAAGTCATGTATCCAGTGTATCGAGGGGTTGCTCGACAGCGAGGACACGGTTTAGGAGATATGTTAAAATCGGCCTTTCGTTCGGTGGCCCCAGTGTTGAAACCGATGGTGACACGCGGATTGCACGCCTTGAAAGATGCGCCACTGACGCAAGGCAAAGAATTTCTCCAAAATGTCATCATCGACAAACAAAACCCTAAAGAAGCCTTCATGAGGGCAGGCAAAAATGTCTTGCTGCAAACAGGCAAAGACCTTTTGGGCCGACGCGAAACACCTATAAATGCCCTGCACGCTACCGAGTCAGGCATTCAGCAAGGACAAGGCAGAAAGAGACGACGAAGAAAACACCCTTTCACCAGACCTCAAGCTAGAAAGGCAAAGAAAAGAAGAACCGTTCGAGACTTAGACGTTTTCGATTATTGAGACACAGCAACAAAAAAAAATGATGCACAGAGAGTCTTGCGCCTGTTCCAAGACAGAACTGGATCTGTTTGCCATGCCACCCACCATGATGACCATGCAAGAATCCCAATGGGTGGAATTTCATCCCGTCTCCTCATTGACCGATTCCGCTCCCATCGAGTTTGAAATCAAAGGACAGCCCGAAGATTACATCGATTTGAATAGCAGTTACTTGTACTTGAAAGTCAAAGTTCAAGATAAGGATGGAAATGCCATAGACACTGAGCCAGTAGCTCCCGTCAACAATTTCATGCATTCCTTGTTTAGCGGAGTGGACTTGTACTTGAATAACAAACTAGTCAGTAGCAGCATGGATACTTACCCTTATCGAGCGTACCTGGAAAATCTCTTGACGTACGGAATCGACGCAAAGAACACTCATCTCAATGCCTGTGTGGTATGGGAAACTGACGATGCAGACGAATTTGAAACATTAAAAACTGATACAGCCAAAGACCACAATGCGGGATTTGTAGAACGAAGAGACAGAATCAAAGACGGACACAGTTTAGAACTGATGGATCGTTTGCATTTGGACATGTGGTTGCAAGAAAAGTATTTGCTGAACGGGGTGGATGTCCGCCTGAGACTGAATCGCAGCAGTGCCGGTTTCCATTTAATAGCTGATAGTGACGATAATTACAAAACCAAAATCCAAGAAGCCAGACTCTACGTACGCCGTGTGGAAGTGTTACCTAAAGTGGGAAACGACATCAGTCAGACGTTGAGCAGAACGACCGCCAAGTATCCGATCCGACGCGTAGAAGTGAAAACCTTCACCATTCCTAGGGGACAGCGATCCATGATTGAAGATCATCTGTTCCAAGGACAGTTACCCAAACGTTTGATTGTTGGTATGGTCGAGAATACAGCCTTCAACGGAGCTATCGCTAAAAATCCTTTCTACTTTCAACACTTTGACGTGTCCAAGATCGAAGTCAGTCACGATGGCAAGACCTTGTGTACCCGACCTTTCGAACCTAACTTTGACAAGAAGAATTACTTGAGGTCGTACTTGTCGCTGTACGAAGCCACGGGACAGTTAGGAACCAACACCAGTCACGGCATTACGTACGAGGATTATGCAGGAGGCTACGCTTTGTGGTCTTTCGATTTCACTCCAGACCAAGGCAGCGACTAGGGACATTTCCACCCTATAAAATCTGGCCAGATTCGTGTGGAACTTCAGTTTGCAAAGCCACTGGACGAGACAGTGAACGTCATCCTGTATGCAGAATTCGATAATACCATAGAAATCAACAGTTTGAGAAAAGTCATTCTAGACTATTAGAAGCTATGGAAGACTGTTCTCCCTCTTTACCAAGTGGAGAAGCTTTGAAGATGGAATGTGAGGAGACCGTGGAAGGAGAATCCCAACACAAAGACGAAAAGGACATCGTGATCAAGTCGAGATGTCCAGAACAAGAACAGCAATTGGTCCCCTACTGTGCTACATACCTGGCAGACACAATTACGATATGGATGAAGCATGATTACTATGGATGTCAAAACATCAGTCAAGAAGAAAAATTCAACGAATATCTGGACGAAGCTTGGAGTCTGTTTAAAAAAGACGTGTTACGTTGGTGGTATAAAGACTTGCGTGAACATTTCTGTCCTCCATTAACGACTCGAGACATCCATTACATCAATGCCCTCTTTGACAAATTCAAAGAGAAAGTCGAGATCGAAATTGATCACTTATTATCAGCAAAAGAACATTTAGTAACTTATTTTGATCGTGATTTTTCTAGAAACGATGAGAAAGTAAATCGTTGATTTTGTGACTAGTATGCTTATTTTGTTGTCTTCAGCTAGGAAACGTAGTGTCCATCCATGACTCAATGACTTGCAACAGTGGAAATCACAATTTCATTCACAACGTTGCCAACCCTGTTTAAAGTAGAGTGTAAATTGAAAAAAAATGTTTGTCATTTGAAAAAAATGTTTGATGTTATATTGTTGGATTATTGTTAAAAAATGTTAGAGTTGTTGGTTAATGTTAAGTGATTTTGAATAAAAAATGTTGTGTTTTGAAAAAAAATGCCTTTGTGGTTTGTTTGGTTATAAGAATGTTGATTTATGCTCTTTGACTTCTTACTATCCCTCTCATGACACTCATTGAACGTTGCGGCTCGAAAACCGTAGAGGGATGTTTCCTTTCACGTCCGCGCTTTGACTTTAAGAACCGGGTTGTTTCCAGTCTAACCATCCATTGTCGACTCATCCTCCTACGAAGATGTGCTCCAAACTAGCTAAGCTAAACGAAGCCTACGTGAATTTGCATAGGGTCAGACACAGTCTGATACCGAAGCCTGAAGAGATAGAGAATGTGAGAATGTTAAAAGTTACTGAAGACCTGATAGAAGAGCTCTTCAGAGAAGAAGTGAATAGGGAGAAAGAAGAATGGACAGAGAAGTACAGACTTCAGAGACAGCAGCAGCAACAGCAACAACAACAGCAACAGCAGCAGCAACAGCAACCTGAACCTGACAGAGGCTTTGTCTATTGTTATCGACACCAAAGAGTTCTTCTTCTCTTTCCGAAGAAGCAGACCTATTGCCAAAAAGTCTATCCTCAGAGGACATCGCATTCTTAGAAACTAAAAGATTGCCATAGCAAACAAAAAAAGACAAAAAAAATAGCCCTTTTCAGGGCTACCCAATACTCTAGAAAAGAAATAACCATCAATTTGCCAATGTGTGTAGGTAGAGTAGTGTGAATATAACACTAACTCTTTTTTAATAGTAAGAGTGTATGTGTTTGTGTGTTTGTGTTTGTGTGTTTGTGTTTGTAACGGATGAAGTAGGTTGGTGTGGATAGTAGATTAAGATGATGTTTTTTTGGTGTTTGAGGTGTGGGGAGAGTAGATTTGGGGGGTTTGATTGGATTGATTTGCGTATGTGGATAGTCTATTGAAGTGATTAATGAAAAAAAAATTTTAGAATAGGAATGGGTAGTATAAAAAAAAGTGAGTGAGTGTTTCTTTTAGGTCCGCGCGTTGTTTTGGTCATGATCTAGGTAAGATCAATTTTATGTTTTTAAGGGCGATGTTTTCCTTCACATCCGCGCTTTCACTATAAATTGAAACTCGCTGGGCAGTCTAGCTACCCTTGTTGATTGATCGACACCAGAATGAATAGCAGAATAAGCAAACTTCTTGAACTCCAGATACATCTGGAATATGTCAGGCGCCTGTTAAATGAACTGGCCGCGGAGGCTATAGTAGAAGAGGAAAGAATAAAGAAGGAAGAGGAGGAGAGAAGACAGAGGGAAGAGGAGGAAAAGAAAATAGGAGAGAGGATGTCGTACAATATTCCAGAGACAGAGGATTGGGGTGCTGAAGCGAATCATCCTCCCTCTGCGCTCCCAAGAAGAAAGGTGAAAGGAGACTGGGGAAGAAGATGCGTGTGTGGCGCCAGGCCAGGAAGGTGCCATCATTAGATAGGTGCATCTGGAGTTCAAAAACAAACAGCCCTTTTAAGGGCTACCCAATACTCTAGAAAAGAAATAACCATCAATTTGCCAATGTGTGTAGGTAGAGTAGTGTGAATATAAACACTCACTCCTTTTTTAGTGTGAGGGTATGTCTTTGTGTGTTTGTGTTTGTAAGCACTCAAGTACGTGGGTGTGAATAGTAGATTATGGATTTGTTTATTGTTTCTTAGCGTATGTGGAGAGTATAGTTCGGGTTTTGTAACCTTTCATGTATGATTGTGTGGATAGTAGATTATTGATTTTGTTTTAATGATTTGCGTGTGTAAATAGTAGATGTGGGGTTTGTTGATTGCTGGTTCACGTATGTGGATAGTAGATTATATGACATGAGAAAGTAGGGGGATGTTTTCCTTCACGTCCGCGCGTTGTTTGTTCATGATCTAGGTAAGATCAATTTTATGTCTTAGGGGGATGTTTTCAATCACGTCCGCGCTTTAAGTATAAAACTAACAGTGTTTGCCATTGGAGCCCATTCTACGGAATAAGCAAACAAGAAGATGCCAGCAGCTTGAGCTTTGTATAACAACCTTATGGGAAGTTGGTATTGGATGGTGGATGGATTGAATGTAGCAGAAAGGCTTGAACAGGAATGGAGGCATGCAGTGACAAAAGACTTCGTCTCAAGACAAGTAACCAGCCTCCACTTAGCCATCAATATTGTAACAGAAATGATAGAGGATGAGGAGAAGAGAATCAGAGGTTTAATTAACCCATCGTATGTGAAAGTGGGTAAGTTGAAAGAAGCCATAGTTTATGTGACGAGTGTAAGGTGTTATTTAGAAGACATTGTAGAATGGACAGATTGGTCTTTTGTGAAATGGGGCTTAGACAAGCTTAAGAAAGCCGAAGAAGTAATGAGAAATGTGCTGACCGAAGAGGTCAAGAAGATCAAAGAAAAGTGGTCAAAGGAAAGAAAAGAAGAAGAAAATAGAAAGAAAAAGGAAGAACTAGAGAAACTAAACTCAAACTGGATGAAAATCCAAGAGAAGTTCCGAGCCATGGGTCACCCGGACTGGATGCCGGAAACAGAAAAGAAGAAAAAGAAAGGAATGATGGAAAAAATAAGAGGATGGTGGAAGAAGTTAAGGAGTTAGAAAAAGAAGAAGAAAAAACCCAAAGGCCCTTTTCAGGGCCACCCATATTTCTCGAAAAGAGAATGACTTTCCATTGCCTACCCCTTTATAAAATTTAAAAAAAAAAAAATCCCATGTTCAATTCCCCTTGTCCTTAAAGTAGTTTTTTTTCCTAACATGTTCAATTCCCCTTTGTCCCTAGACAAACCCAAACTCTATTCCCATGTTCAATTCCCCTTGTCCCTAGACAGACCGAAACTCTATTCCCCATGTTCAATTGCCTTTGTCCCTAGAATCGATATTTTTTTTTCCATTGTTCGAATGCCTTTGTCGCTAAAATCAATATTTCCTTTTTTTCCTTTCTCCAATGTTAAATTCCATTGTCGCTAATCTTACCCAGGGTTTTTTGCCCATGTTAAATTTCCATTGTCGCTAATCTTACCCAGGGTGGTTAATGTTAAATTTCCACTGTCGCTAATCTTACCCAGGGGGTGTTTTTAATGCTAATTCCCATTGTCGCTAATCTCACCCCTTATACTACTTGCCTTCATCTAAGGTCCTGTAGTTTTGGAAAACAAGCAGAGCATAACAGTTTGAAATTTGTAACTGGTCTAAGTTACTCATTAATCAGAGGGAAGGTTTGAAGGTTTCCTGAATACTTAGTCATGAAACCTGACGGGCGTGTTCACATTTGAAAGACATCATGCATAATTAAAGGTATATGTAAGTACAAGTGATATACTTTTCTAGTACGAGTTCCTTCTAAAATCCCAGTCCCTTTTCTTAAAGTATATATCGGTTTTGGACAGACTGGGGTAGTTGGCTTTTTAAATAGAAAAAATACATTTTAAATGTTATGAATGAGAATTTAATTATTCTACCTAATGATATCAGTTAGGTAGGAATCAGGATAGCATCACCTAATTTTGCTAGATTTTGTTTAAAGCAACTAGTTTATGTCGCTATCATGTGGCTTCCGAAATGTATTTTCAATTGAGAATACGCTCCAACATAGTAGCCTGTATATCAATCACAAGGTTGGAAAATAAGATAAAACTTAAGCAAATAGTTTTCATTCACTAATAGTTCATATATTTTCTTTCTTTAGCTTTGGAGTTAATTTACGTGAAGAACTTTGCTGCTTACGTTTAGAACATTGGCAAATTAAAATATAGTTACATTGACTACTTAGATCCTAAAAAACTCTGCTAGTCCTTTGAAACTTTAGCTGGCCGAGCTGGCGAGACATAGAACTGAAAAAAATTATTTTGATTCATTCTTGCCAAAACAGATTCCAGTTGTATCAACATTTCATTTACAAGCAGAGCGGAACATACGAATAATGTGAATAACATATCGGAAGAAACTGTCGTGATTCACCCAGACAAAATAGTTAATTTGTAGGTACAAAAGTTACATTACATTAATTCCGAAAGATGGAAAATATGCTAATAAAATGCTGACACATTTTAAAAGATACTGAAACAATACACGCTAAAAATAACGATGATTTATCATCAATATCTCGTCATACATGGAATATCCGAGGACAGATCTAGCCCTTATTTCGCTAAATTTCTCAAGAGCACACCTCAAAACAAAAACGCATTAGCATCAAATATGACGTCATACATTGAAAGGTCAAGGGTTAGATCTGGTCCTTGATTCACCCAATTTCTTACATTTGTTTTTAAATTTTACATTATTATCCGTATAACGCTGGAGTCAATACCAGTATAACTGTATAATGTTAAGGAACAAATCTACACCACTTCCAACTACTTCTCTCCAGTCGACCTTCCGGACATGTTTGCAAATTTCTTCCGTGACAAAGTACAAACCATTAGAGATAAGATTGACACCACAAGTTCAATTGACTCGTCGTCACCATACAGTTGGGATACAATATTTGAGCGGCAACCATTAGCAGCATTTGAACCTATCTCAATGGATTTCGTTCGTACAATCCCGATGAAAAGCGCACCAAAGTCATGTGAACTTGATCCAATTCCAACATCACTGCTGCTTGAGTGCTTAGATCCAGTATTGCATTCACTAACTGATGTTATTAATATCTCTCTCTCATCAGCGGAATTCCCATCATTTTTCAAAACTGCCATTGTAAAGCCGCTGCTGAAGAAACCAACACTAGATCATAACACTTTAAAGAGCTACCGCCCAGTTTCTAATCTCCCATTCATATAAAAAATCTTAGAAAAGGTTGTTCTATCCCAGCATGTATCTCAACTGAATTCAAACAGTCTTATTAACAATGTACAATCTGCATCTCGCCCTTGCCACAGTACTGAAACTACTCTTCTAAAAGTAGTAAATGACATTCTCTCTGCTTTGGATAGCGGAAAGATTACAGTCCTCTCCCTCCTTGATTTGTCTGCAGCATTTAACACAATAGACTATGATATATTACTTCACCGTCTCCAGCATGTATTTGGCATTCATGATACAGCCTTACTGTAGTTCAAGTCCTATTTGGTCAACAGGACACAAATTGTGTCTGCACATGGAATACACTCCAGGCCAATTGATCTATGCTGTGGTGTTCCACAGGGATCTGTTCTTGGTCCTGTTCTCTTCATTATATACACTCAGCAGCTCTCAAGTGTCATAGATCATCAGCCAGTGTCTCACCAGTTGTACGCTGATGACATCCAAATATACAAATCTAGCCACCCAACTGAAGTTGATGCTACCATCCAAGGTGTAGAGAGGTGTATTTCTGATGTGAAATCATGGATGACATGTAACAAGCTGCAGATGAATGATGATAAAACTGAGGCCATTCGATCACAACACAAAGACTTTCTCATTCACATCCTTTACCTCAAACAATAAAGGTCAGCAACACCAACATTAAATTCACAAATCAGTAGGAAACCTAGGTGTTACTCTGGACAGTACTCTCACATTGCACCAACATGTCATGAACAGATGCAAGGCTGCATATCTTGAGCTGAGACGCTTCAGCTCCATTCGCAAATATCTTTCAGCTGATTCCACTAAAACACTTGTGTGTTCATTGGTACTTTCAAGACTGGACTATTGTAACTCAGTTCTGTCTGGTTTATTTCAATATCTAGTCCAGAAACTTCAAAATGTTCAAAACACAGCTCGGATCATACTTAGAGTACCACGATCAGAGCACACCTCCCCGCTGCTCTGTACCATACACTGGCTATCCATTCGATCCAGAATCAAACGCAAAATTTGTTCTCTGTGCTACGTTTCACTGACGGACTCTAGTCCAACATACCTATCCGACCTCACCCATGTGTACACACCAGCAAGATACTTACGCTCCTCTTCCGACAATAGTATACTCATTATTCCCACTATAAAAACAAAGTCATATGGACAGCGTTCTTTTGCATACCAGGGCCCAGCAACGTGGAATGAATTGTCTACTGAACTTAGACACAAAGACACAGTGATCCCATTCAAGAGTGCTCTCAAAACGTACTTATTCCGACTGCAAGAACAAACTTAAAGACCTAATAATGTTTCCTACTTTAAATATTCTCAGCATGTTTTTTATGTTTTCTAATTTCATGGTGTTTGTTTTTGTAATCATATCATTATATATATTTTTTATGTTATAGGTGTTATATGTTTTTATGTTTTCTAATTTCATGGTGTTTGTTTTTGAAGTCATATCATTATATACGTTTTTTATGTTTTAGATGTTGTCTAATGTTGTAAAGCGCTTAGAGCTTCTAAAGATTAGGCGCCATACAAAGTCCTCATTATTATTATTATTATTATTATTATTATTATTATTATTATTATTATTATTATTGTCACATGTGAAGGAAACTTATTTCACTGATTGTTGTCATGAGTCAGTGCAGGAACACTCAATGTGTGCACTTTCGTTTAGTGTTTTACAACGAACTAACCAGAAAATTCATAAATTTGACCTATATGTGTTTAAATGGCAGTTCAAATATAATCAGGGTTTCAAATCTTCCAATAACGTAGCAAATAGTTTCGATATTTTATATTGTTGCACAGGATTGTTCAGGACACCTTGACTTTGAAACCTGTCTGATAGAACAAGGGAGAGAATTATAGCATCGTCCATATGCCAGTCTTCAAAACGATTTAAAAAAAACAACAAATTCTAGCATGATGGTGCCCGTTAGCATTTGATAAAGTGTGCTTGTATTTGTTTCATTGTGTATACAAATTTCAAAAACTTTTTTCATTGGTATGACTATGGTGAGTACACCTAAACTCGTTAAGGAGTGTTTATCTGTCTATGAACGAATACAAAAAATATATATTGTTGGATATTCTTGCCTGAAATATGCGTCATATGATTCATACGTAATGAAATTCAATAGTCAGTCGGCGTTTTTTACACCCAGTTAAATAACATTTCTTTCTTTATTTGCAGCATGTATAAAAAGGGTTAAATCTTGTATAGTCTGTGTAGTTTTTATGGTTTATGCATGAATGAACTTTCAAAAATTTAATAATTGCGTTACTAAAGTAATCTTGAAAATAGGAACATAAGAGGAGATAGTGATATTAATCACCTATCACTTGTATTCAATAGCATTCTTTATGGAAAACGTTAGCCTGTCTTCCAGTTTCAACTGGGAATATGTGATGTACAGTTTTCAACTTCATTAAGCTTTTAAATATATATTAGATCTCTTTTCAAAATCAAAACTAGCTTTAAATAACCTGAAAATTAGACCTTTAGGTGAGGTACTAATACAATCAAGATTAACTAGTCATCGATTGGGATAATTCAAATTAAAATTTCTGGGGCTACCACGCGGCCACAAATAACACAG
Organism: Sinohyriopsis cumingii; assembly: GCA_028554795.2. Taxonomy (NCBI): domain Eukaryota; kingdom Metazoa; phylum Mollusca; class Bivalvia; order Unionida; family Unionidae; genus Sinohyriopsis; species Sinohyriopsis cumingii. The sequence goes on from CM068831.1 coordinate 117,388,678, forward strand.
CAGAATCATTTTTATTCTGAAACACTATAATTTTCAAAGACTCTTTGTCCATATTTGAAATAGCCCTGGCCTAAAAGATTTTCTTCATGCAAGGATATAAATTTGAGCATAGTAAGGTTAACATTTTAACTTATAAAGTACAATGAGCTATTTTGCTAAACTAAATAAATGTATGCGATTTTGTATGTATGTATGTATGTATGTATATATATATATATATATATATATATATATATATATATATATATATATATATATATATATATATATATATATATATATATATAATCCTACGTTTAATTTATACGTAACTTTTCAGATTGGCCTGGTGGGATTGTGGTATATATTGTTCATCTGTATCTCCATATTGTTGCAGGAAATCAAGCAGCCCTCCAACAATGGCTGCACATGGGTTTGTGGTGCCCAAGGGCAATGTTCTTTGTGGCGCCCGTACTGAGGCGCCCGGGAGCAATGTTTTTTGTTGCGCCTCTACTTTGCTACAGATAACAGTTTTTATATCAGTTGTTAACCATCACCCATCAAACCTATCTAAAAGCAGCAGAGGGGGCGAATCCCACAAAATATTTCGCTTAACAGAGCCTTCTATCGAGGACATTTTAGATAGAGATACTATTTTCACAAAATAAACCCTCCATTCAGAAAAAACATGACAAAATGGGCTTTCTCTGCTGACTTGGAAGAGTTACATCGTGAAAATATCTACCCGTACAGCTATTTCTCGTACAAGGGTCTATGCTGCGAAAACTCGGGGATGTTTAGCCCCTCTGCTGCTCTGTGAAAGTCCCTGGCAGAGTTTGCTTGTCGTCGCCGTTTCTGCTGCTGTAAATTAAAAATTTAAGTTAACTATGATGGCCAACATCGGAGAAGCACATTCCGCTAGACTAGCTCGAGAGCGACTAGAAGCAATAAAAAAATTTCTTCCTGTACGAGAACGTGTAAGACAAAAATTACAAGCGCGGCAACAAGCGCAAGTTGAATTTGCGACAGGTGCAGAAGAATTATTTAAACCCGTTACAAAAGCTACTGAAAAAGCTGCGGCGATCACTGAAAGAGCTTTATTGGGAGATGAAAAGGGTATTCTTCCAGTGCTAAAACAAAACGCTGAGCGGACTGAAAAAATTGCAAGAAGAACCAAACAAACAAAAAAGATTTTACGAGATCTTCCAACTGATATAGTTGCAGCTCAACCTCGCCCGTCGTCGAAGAAATACTTGAAGGTATTGGACAAATTCGTGCTGAACTTGCGTCTAAACCAATAAAGGAAAATGTTAAAATGATTACAAAATTTAGGGAGGGTTTTGCTGAAGATATTAGAAATACTAAAATAGAAAAATTGCCTGAAAAAATATTAATTAGTATATTTAATAAATCTAGTATCTTAAAACCCGATTCTGAAGGAGTAACTGATGATAATCTTATTAAATGGATATATCGTATATATAAAAACAAAAACAAGCCAGAGATGATGATTTAGAATACAGAAGTTTTGATAAAGAAGTAAAGAGACTTTATAAAGAAAAGCTGAAACAACTAGAACAACCCTCCCAGCAGGAACCTTCTACACCTTTGCAACAACCACGGCGGAGGATAATACACACTGACCTAGTCCCGTTAGGTGAATATAAGGTTGCATCTGAACAAAGTCCACGTCGTCAAAGATCCGAGCCAACTAGGTCGCCGATAATTGGTTTAACAACATCTCCTGAAAGTTTACCGCAAGATGTTTTAACCCCGAGAATTGTACGACCAAAAACTGGAAAGGGTTTAAATATTTGTCCTGATAATATCATCAATGATGTATCACGGTTAGAAGTTCTCATCGGAGGAAGACGTGCCGGAAATAACTCGCCAGAAATAATTAATGAAGCGGCTGATATCTGTCAGCGATTATTTCGCGGCGGCATCATGGATACTAGTATCTATCTAGAACTTAATGATGAACTCGCGGACAGCGATTAGAGAAATAACAATTAAATAAAATGATTGTACACAATTCTCATCGTAGACCAGTTATGGTCAGGGTTGTGAACTCACGACTACCAGTATACAGGATGACTTATGGAAACGGACTGGGCGATGTTGTTCGGGGTTTATTCGCGAGGATGGCGCCTAAAGCAATACCGATCGCAAAACAATTATCAATGAAAGCTATTGACGTTATCAAAGATAAAGCTACTGGCGCTATTGGTAGCGCCGCCAGTAAAACATTCTTGGCAATCAAGGACAGACTAGCGCGACTGATACGTAGAAAACCTCCGCCGGTAAAATTACCAGCCACCGCAGACATGCCCGCGGATGTTAGTAAAGTAATAAATGAAGCCGCAGATCAAAAACTAACAGCCTTGATAAGTCAAGGGATAAATCCTGAACAAATAAACACAAGTTTGGTGGCGGGAAGTGGTCTTCGTTTTAGACGATAGCTTCTATAATAAAATGTTTAAACGGGAATCCGACCCAGCATTCGACATGGACGAACCGGTCCTTAAAAATGAATCAGTGCGTGATTATCAGTATTATTCTTATGACGCACGAGAGCCAAATAAACGAGGACGAATTGAACTTCAGGTTCAAGATACAAGTAGATATTTCCTGCCTGCTGAAGCATTTATTGAAGTAGAAGGTGAAATTATAAAAACAGATGATACAGTATACGGGGATGCGGTTAAAATCGGTTTTGTCAATAACGGAATTATGGCCTTGTTTGATAGTGCTATCTACATGATTGATGGAAAAAATATTGAATCGATTCAGAACGATGTCGATGTTGCTACAACAATAATTGGTCTAGCAAGATATTCTGATGATTATACAAGAAAATCTGGTCCATCAATGATGTTTGCCAAGGATACTTCTAATTTTCCTAACAGTGATCAGTACAATATTAGACGACCAAAAAACTTTGTCAACAACAATGACGCTGATGTGTGGCCGGTGGTTCATGGTGCTAATGAAGAATTTAATTTAGGTTTCGCTGCACGTAGACAAATGTTGAAAGGTAATAGTAGAAATGTTTCATGTGCCATTCCGCTGTCGCACATCTTTGGATTTTGCAGAGATGTCAGAAAGGTAATTTTTGGAGCAAAACATACGGTCGTGCTTGTTAGAAAAGCCAACGATAATGATGCGCTATGGCGACCTCTAGGTGACCCTGGTAAGGTAAATATAACAAAACTATCACTGTGGATGCCGGTAATGACTCCTGCAATTACTGAAGAACAGCGACTGCTTTCTTTTATGGGTCAAGGCGGTAAATTGTTGTTATCGTGGCTTACAACAACCACAGATAGTATTCAAAATGAAATAACGGTTTATTTACATGGCATATAGCATCACAACAGGGAGTTTCCGCGCCGCGATATATTTTCATTGCTCTTCAGGATGTTGCACGGGTGGGTAATGAAACACGTTCGCATATCATATTTGATCAACTTGGTATCACTGACGTTTCTCTGAAAATAAACGGACATCAAGAACCGTCCGAGAACATACCGTTGGATTTTGGTAATAATCATGTTGCACGTGCATATCAACGCTTGACGAAATATCTAGCGCATGATCTAAATATCGATACTGATTTGCAAATATCACAATTGGATTTTATATCTCATTATCCAATCCATTACTTCTCGTTAGAGCATCTTGATTTAACTAGACAATCTGTCGTTGATATACATTTTCGGGCTACCGTGAATAGAGACGTAGGAGCTATAGCTAATTACAGAGCAATCGCTGTTATACTTTCTGATAAAGCAATGTTGCTTGAAGGCGCTGGCGGCCGAATGAGATTCGTTGATGCACCAGTAGAAAACTTGTAGTTTTCCGAAGATATGTAACAATTAGATCAATCGCGTTTATTATAAAAAATGTCATACAGTCACGTTAATGTCACCCTGACTCCTGGTCAGGTGAAAAAATTACAATCGAAGAACGCGAGCACATGTGGGACAAAAATAACACTAAAACACGATCAGCTAATGGGCGGTCCAAACAAACTGTCATTAACTAAAACCCAACTAAAACATTTCAATAAAGCAAAGCAAGCAACGACTGGAACTCAACTTGATTTCTCTCCTGCAGCTGTCAAAGATATGGTTAAAACAGGTGGTATATTTCCTCTTCTCGCCGCGATACCAGCACTGATAGCTGCTGCTGCCCCCGCAGTCGCTAAGGCTGCCACGTTAGGAGCTGTTGGAACCGCTGCTGGAATGGCACTAAAGAAAGCCACAGAGAAAGGATACAAAAAAATGGGACGCGGGCTAAGACTTCCAGGAACTCCACCATCATGGTACCCAAAACGGTTCTGAAAACCGCTGGTTTTCTACCGATGTCCAATTTTGATTTGCTCGATGCTGTTAAACAATTAAATATAAAAAATTTCAGAGGCGTCTTTATGCGAGATCAGCTACAAAAAATATCCTCCTGACAAAGTCAGGGTCAGGGTCAAAATTGTGGTACTCAACGTTGCCAACACAAACACTGACCGATCCTCCGATATGTGGCCAACAAGTATTGAATGTTCTTGATGCGATATCAGCGTCGACCAAACCACCTCACAAAGTTGTGCACGAGTATACCACGGGTCAATTTAAACGGTTTCCTATCAAATAATGTGGATATCTACGGAAGATCTCTTCTCGAAACAAAGACAAGAAAACGCGCCGATGTGGATATATCAAAATATGCGACCAAAGATGAAATCGATAATCTTTTAAGTCTGATCGGGATAGACCCAGATGAGGTTGTTATTTTTCAAGACCGGCACGGAAAACTAAAAACCAGCGATATTAAATGGCATGAAATAATTCGTAGGGTTATTGGAGCTACTCCGGGTAACATCCCTGTGTTCACCGACAGCGGAAAAATCCGGTATTCGCTGATATCAATCGCGGCGTTGCGAGATGATATGTACAAAGTTGCAGTAAAAAAGACCGGTGATACAATGACAGGTGAACTCAACATGAACGGCAACAAAATAACCGTTTTAAGAGATCCAACATCGTCGGAAGATGCCGCAAACAAACAATATGTTGACGCAAGCGCTAGCGCCGTTGACAGTAAACTAACAACGTTGCGAGCCGAGTATGATGTTCATGTAAACGCGTTTACAAATCTCCGTAGAAACTTTAGAAAAACCGATGACGCCACGGATAAGTTCTTTGGAACTCCTCCCGTCATCGACATAAAACTCGTTGATATCAAGACCAACATTGACACGATCAAACAAACACATCAGGATATCGTATCGGGGATTCCTGAGATCGTTAACGAAACCAGTTTGATTAAAGTCCCCACTGGAGTTACTCCCGGGCATATTACCAACATAGTATACACGGTATCATCTGGATTTGCAACATGGTCCCGACAAAATAATACTATCAAATATACCGCAACAGTCACTGGCGTGTACAGACTGTCTGTGTTCAGTGCCGCTAAATTTGAAATCTTTACAACATATCCCTGGAGACATTCCACCGACAAGTTTTCCGGGGTTGTGACTATCATATTAAACAAGGAAACCGACGAAACATTTATACTGGAAACCGCCGACAAGAAATTAACCGCAACATCTTACTGGTGGTGTTTGGAATTTGTAACTGAAACGCCTCAATTGGTTACTGCGTAAAATAATAAATGACAACGACAGTGACGCAGTCACCAACAACAGCGCAGCAATACAGATATGATCAAGTACGCGAATGGCAGTCAGAGTTAAAAATTACCATCAACGAATATACAACAAATGTAAAAAAATACAAAGGGCGTGTAACCGTGTTAGACACAATAGTATATTTGGTGTCGGCGATAGTTGCATCCACGGGTGTGTTATTATCAGCGTTAACGCCAGTGACAACTGCAATCGCGGTCACAATTACAGTTTCAGCATCAACGACAATTGCAGGAGTTGCTAATATTATCGCGAAAAAAATATCTTCATGCGCGCTAACAAAATTGCACGGGTATGAAAAGTTAAACAGCGCGGCCACGAGCACCTACTCGAAATTATCGGCGCTGATATCATACAGTCTTGACGATACAACAATATCAGATTCCGAATTCGCGCAAATGACAAAGGTGTACAACGATTACAAAAAGTACTTCGATTTGAAACGACAGCAGATAAATAACAATGTCAACGACAATGACACAGTCACCAACGGAATTGCTTCAGCAGATAGTCGCAAATACAAGCCCGGCGCGAACATCTTTCTTAACAGTAACATCAACTAAGCCACAATTCAGTATTAATTTTTCAACTGCGATTCCGGTAAGCGAGATTGCGTTAGCACAATTACGAGTATATCACAGTTGGCCCAATATCAGATCAAGATCGTTTGGCGGATTGCCAGCAAATAATTCGTTTGTGTTCGCATATAAAAATAAACCTGGTGCCGATGGCACTAATAGCAGCCAGACTGGAACGTCATTGGGTTACCAACCGGGTCTTATCAAATCGAAGAAATCAACGAGGAATTATAACGTCGAATAAAAAATATCACAACAAAGGAATCCAAAATAGCAATAACTGTTCATGAGCCAACGCTGTCATCCGCGATCGAAATAAACACCCCAGACTACGCCGTGGATATATACAACAGCTCAATCAGAACAGTGTTAGGATGGGCTGAAGTCGCTCCACCGACGCCGCCAACGCCGCCAACCCCGGTGAAGTCTGACTATGTCACAGACACGCAGTCATACCACGAAATTACACCATTGTACAAAAAACATCTGGATGATATAAAAAATGCAACGTTGGGTGGTTGGGTTAGCTTCCACAGCGCGAATAATATTCAGTGGTTCTTTAGAAGTAAAAAAGTCCTTCCGGGGGTGGGAAATCTGGGTATAGATCTTGAACTAGGTCAAATTCTTGAATATTTTAAAATCATTAATCAAGAACATAAAACACAACTAACGCGGCTACGGCAGCTTTTCCAAGAACATCTTTCAGATACATCGCTACGTGGTAAAATCATCACGCGGATTGAGATATTAAATCAGCTTGCCGTCGACATGGAATATATTAACCAGCGAGTAATCGAGGTAACAATCAATTACGATGACGACGCACGCACTAAACAAAAATTTCTAACTAAATATTCACTGACAACAGCCACGCTGCCAAATTTTAAATTTCCCGGGTATAACGTGCCCGAGTTAAGAAAATCCGTCACCGACCTCATCAATGAGTTCTTTGATGACATACTTGCACAACACAGGCGATCGCTACCGGAGCCAACTGTCCTCAGACACAACAATAACCCCGAAGGGCAAGGCCGTCATGTATCCCCGGGCATCGTAAATATAACTTCAGTGGTCGCGGTCAATCTTGTGTGTGATGTCATTGATGGCAGCTACAGCACAGACACGACAGTATCAAATCAAGCCCAGCAAGGATTTATTCTTTATTCATTTACTCCGAAAGAACCACCTGGATTTTTGATTGTGCAAGAGCCAATCAATCCGGTCTATCTACGATGTCATAATCTGTGGCTGACCAGAATAAATTTCACACTGACAGACCAGTCTGGGAATCCCCTTGATTTGCGAAATGAAACACTGCATATTAGTCTCCTGGTAAAGTCCTAAGGACTTTCAATCAGGGTGAAATCCTAGGGATTTCCAAGCCTTTTCAATTACTAATATTATATTATAATAATGTCCCTGAAGAAAAAATGTGATGATGATAGCACTGATGTCACTGATGATGATGTCACTGATGTAACTGACGATGATGATAGCAGTAATGTCACCGTCAACATGAAAAATATTTCAATAAATTATAACATGACTTGTCACAAATAAATCACAGGAGATTTCCACAATTAATCGTCGGGTATTATATAATGTATCACCGCGTGAAATGTTTCATACATAATAAAGAACTTCCTGATAGCGCTGTCAAAACCGGAAAAGTTACCCCGGGAAAAATAATCATTGATATATACGGCAATGACGATTTTATACTGACTGATAACCAACTTCAGGTATTAAACAAAGATCATATTGTGATCGCGCATTGCGGTATACATCAAATCCTCGAATATATACGCGTATTTAGATCTTAGATTAGATTTATATGTACCACCACACAGATGTTTTCGTGTATGACAAACAAACGCTCGAGCAAGCAGTCAAGGCTGCAGTTGCACAAGAAGAAATTAACGTTAAATTCATCATTGACGAATACGGAGACGAAGATTTCTTACTAACACAGCAACAGTCGGATAATCTCAGACGCGAGCATATTACCGCAATAGTATGCGACAGAGATCAAATTCTCAATTATGCACATTCCTGCCTTAAACCCCACCGACTTATCGACTTGATTTCATCAAGGAAGTAAAAAAAAAGTGATATATTTTTTTTCAGTTTGGGTAAATCAAGGTGAGGTATTTACTTCCTTCATCGCTGACAGCGTCAAGGTGAGGTATTTACTTCTTGATTTCGTCATTGATTTCGTCCGCGGACATACAATTTTTTAACTTCCTTACCCGGGTATGTATTATCTTTTTTTATTTCATACTCGGCTGCCAATGCCAGCCTAATCTTTTCAATTGCACGAGACAATGAAACAAATTCATTTATTTGTGCTTCTTCTACGGTAGCCAGCGATTTATACAAATTATTTTGAATTCTTTTTATAAACCGATACTAAGCAGGAAGAATGTAACGCCCTGCGCATTTAGCTTCATGTAATGATTCAAAATCAGACATGATTGTTTCAGAATTTAGCGATATTTTAAATCCTTGTTTTTCTAATTTTTTGATAGCAACAATCACATCATTGATAGTTTCGTCATTCATATATATATATATATATATATATATATATATATATATATATATATATATATATATATATATATATATATATATATATATATATATATATATATATATATATATATATATATATATGAATATCATATATTTAAAAGAAAAAAAATGTGGGTCTTTTGACCCTGAAGCATATTTACAGCATTGTATATTTACACTATTTACACTATTTACAATATTTACAGCATTGTATATTTAAACTATTTACAATTGCATATATAACTTATCCTAGGACGGTACAGACATATAGTATTTACAGTAGGACAACACAACATATAGTATGTACAGTAGGACGGCACAGACAGATAGTATTTACAGTAGGACAGTACAACACATAGTATTTACAGTACTTATCCTAGCGGAGTCATTTTCTACACTCAACAGCGGGACAATACCATCCCGAAAATCAACCCCTGGATGGACGCAAAAAGCATCCGCCATGAGTGGATATGACGAGACGGTATTGATTGCTGTTGAACTTCGAAGACTCCGTCTTCTAATAGGATCGTATCGTATGTAAACCGACTGATACTTGGAAGTTCAAAAATAGCTCAGCGTGATTTGTTTAAAATGTTTTATTTGTTTTTTTTAAATATGATCGTGCGGAAAATACAGGTGTACCATAAACCCGAACAGGTGTAATAAAATAAAGATTTCATCTGTGAAAAAAAGATAAATAGACAATTACGCCTTTATCCCTGACTTTGTCAGGGATAAAATCATTCTTGACGCTGTTAAGAAATAAAGGGAAGTTATTTACTTCCTTGTACACAGAAAACCGTCTGCTCGTTGTGTTACCTGTAAATAATATACTTCTGTAGTGGTAACAGACAGTTAACAAATTCTGAATTGAAAAATACGTGAACGCGGAAGTGTTATAAGTAATAATTGTATACCGCTAAGCCGCACTGAATAAATTTACCCACAATGACATCTCAAGGAGTATTGCACAAGGGGAGGGAACTAATTGCATGAGATATGCCTAACGGAGTTATCTCCGTTTGGAAAATCCTCGGATTTTAGTGATAATTAAAAATAATCTTTTGCTTATTATATTTTTTTGACAACGCGGATTTATATATTTTTTCTGCGACTTTTCGTACCGAGGGTACGCAAATATCAAAATACTTGGCAGCTGAATTCATAGATGGGAATATTATTTCTTCATTCGTACTTTTGTTGAAAGATTTAACTGCCCTGGGAATTTTTACAAATTTACCAGTGCCACCTCGTGCAGAATTCTCGTTCTGCGTGATGGCTTGTAGATTAGATAAATTATTATTAAGTCTTTGTCCATCAATGTGATCAGTTACAAGACCGTCTTTGATCTCTCCATGGAAACACTCGAACACGATCCTGTGATTATGATACTTCTTTTTCCCAAGAGTAAATCTTAGATAACCAGAATTTTCAACGACACCAGCTGGTTTTTTCAATCTACGGGATGCTTCATAATTTTCAATGGTTGGATGTGGGACAAATTCTTGGCTCATTTATATAATACTATACTTTTCTAATTTATAATTTGCCTGAAAACTTATTTAAATAATCGCGCTCGGATATGTCGCTGGATTTTTTATTGTAATATCGCTTGAGTTCCCGGTATCGCTTTCCTCCGCAGCCCGCACATAACTGTGTTTTACCCCTGACTCCGATGCCACATCGCAGGCATGGTATTGACCCTAAACTCCCCCGCCTGACGGTTTGGGAATGTTGTCCACAGAATTCACCTCTGCATGATTTATTACAAGGGTTTGATGATTTTGTACCAAGCCACTTACAATGATTCATATATATAATTTTCTTATTTAAATATTTGTCTTAAATATAATATGGAGGAGTTTTCGAGGTTGTCTGCGTTTGGCACTGGAAGATTCGATCTTGACAGACTAACCCCTGATTCACGGAGACGAGCCCTGACTGATCTGTTTGATATTATCAGGAATGCCAAAAAAGAATTCCGCAACGATGGCGCATCTCACGTGTGGTCGACATTTAAAATTATACGCAACACTGACAGAGGCAATGTCATTGATGCTACAATGAATGATGCACGAGCGAAAACAATTATTGATTATCTTACCGCTGGTGGTCGGAAATATTTTTTCAGAATAAAATTTAATGTGCGGGCTGATTCTGACACCTGGATTATCCGTGACAAACTCGACCCTGTCCTTGCTGGCGGAAAGACCATTCTGTTAAGTAGTAGTTGTAGACCAGGAATGCTGACCGGGATTGATAAACCATATTACGCGAGAGCTTATCCTGTGACCGCAGTCATTTATGGAATCTATCCGATAAAAAAACCAAAACCTGATAAACTCGCCCCGATGAGGTCGTCGTTGGCGCTGAATTGTGTAGCCGAGCGAGTAATGGAATATTTTAAAAATGCGATGCGCGGAAATGGTCTGACTGCGTTAAGACAGTCCAAGATAACAGCGTGGGCTGAGCGAGTCAAACACACAGGAGCATCAATAAACGATGTTGCCGAGCTAGAAAGCGCATTAAGATTTCCCATAACCGTAACAACGATAACAAAGGAAGTGTTATACAAATCGAAATATAATCGATACGGGGCTCCAATAAATATCATTGATCATAACGCTCATGCTTGGACTAATGCAGTTACGATATTTCCGCGGGATTGTGTTGTGAAATATTATCCACCAGGGAACTCTGGCGGGAATATATTTGACTTTATCAAACAGATAAGCATCAGCAACCCTGTGTCGATGTGGTTGTTTAAAAGCTCCGAAGATTCCGAGTATGATCAATTTGTAAAACCCAACGGTGAATTATACCGAACGGAGTCGTTGCAACAACAAATGAAAAAACTCGCAGAGAAATATATGAAAATCGAAGATTCTAAAAACACTGAGCAGTTATTGGTCAATTGTTTTACAGTTCCGAGTGTTGTCGCCCACGCTGCCAGAGAAAGAAATTCGTGGAGACCAAGCCGAAGTGAGTTTCTCCCGGACATACAATTAAGTTGTGTCGAGTATGGACACGGCGGGCTGTGGAATACCCGGTATGACCACCGGGATATGATTTCCGTGGATATGATTGCTTGCTACCCGGGAAGCTTTCTCGAGATGGGTGAGTGCAGCGAATACTTTAAGCGATTTGGACATCCCACGAACTCGATGACACGAGTTGCTATAAACGGTCCATTGCCTGATTTTGATTTGACAGGATTTGCTCGTGTGACGTCGTTTGAATTTGCTAAAGAGCTACATCCGTGCTGTTATGTTTGGTTTGGCAGACACTTCAGTGAAAAGCGCTGGGTACCAATAGTGTTACTGCGATATATGCGCGACAGCCGAATACTGGTATCGTTGACGGTCAGTGAAGCAATCATATCATATCGACCGCAGACCTCAGTTTGGTTACCAACGCTGGAGCATATCAGTGTAGACGATGTCATTGGCGAGTATGCACGAGAGAGTCCAAATACCCCGATGGATGTCATTATCGGTGAGGCTCCTAAAGTTCTCAAGATCAAAATCCGCAATAGTGAAAAAATAGCAAAAGATCTCGGACGAAGAATAATCGGTAAATTTTCTCAAGGCGGTGCATATCATCATAAACTACATCACTCGCGACTGATTATCGATGATGCTGAATTGGATTTTATAATTGCTGACACCGTTGCGAGAAATATATTTTGTAATCGGGAGGATGCTTACTTGTCCAACGGGGAAAAATTGGGCACAATTGTAAGTTATATCGACGGAGAATCGCCTCAATACACACATTTAAGATCTTCGATGCTGGCTTATGTTTCTATAAATCTACTATCAATGATAAATCGATTTCCTGATACCGCAGTTAGAGTTGCAACGGATTCATTTTATATCAGTAGCAGATACTTAGAATCACTGACTCGTTTTACAAAGAGCGTCGAAGACTTTTGCGATGAATCATGGAGTTCGTGGAGAATAAAAGCGGAGATGTTACATGAATATTGTAAATCCGCTGATGTTACAATTAAGGATGATTATTGTAAATCAGAATTATCAGAAATGTCAAACGCACCATCTGTGAATGATCCAATCACCAGACACAAAACCATTTATTTGAACGGACCGGGTGGGTCTGGTAAGACAACTCGAGCGATTGAATTATTTCGAAATTCAGATATGATTGTGCTAACACCTACACACAGGCTTGCCAGGGAGATGAAACAACGAGGAGTCAATTCTTGTACTTGGCACAGCTTTTTCAAATACAGCGGCGGTGCATGGACTTCACATCGAATGGGAACAAAATATATTCCCGGGAAAATAATTTGGGATGAGATATGTACGGTATCGTTAGATATATTAAAATTGTTCCTGGATTGGCTGCTAACAGCGAATACAGCTGTGATAATGTACGGCGATCACGGTCAGCCACCACCTTTTGTTGGGCCATCTCCACATGATTGGTTGAAGGATTTTGTTGATTATTACGAAGAAGTGTTTGATGATCATAGAACACTTGATGCAACATTGAAGGAATTTAAAACATTAAGCAGATTACAACCGAATAAAATTCAATGCGAAATTATGCGCGAGATGGTTCCTGAAACTTCAATGAGCGACTTTTGGAAAACATGGAAACCATACGATTTGATAGTGGCAAGTAGAAAGATAGTCAGAGACACACTTCAACAACAGCTATTTCAATTACAACAAGAAAAGTTTCCAATGCTGCCAGTGCCGTTATATTATTGACCAGCTGATACGCGGTTACAAAATATAGATGTTGATATACCAGGACATTCAGAGAAACAGAATTTAGTATTGAATGATATTGTGCTAGTTGATATTAATGCTGTCAAAGATGCACTAAGCATGAACTGATCCCCGTGGACGCTAGGATACGCAATGACGATACATTCATCTCAAGGACTAACTATCAGTGATACAACTGTCTGGATCGTTGATGATCGAATCGAATGGTCAAGCTTGGTCTACTTGGCTGTGTCCAGAGTCCGAAGAATATCTCAACTGCGAAGAATTGTCTTGGAAGAGTTAATAACTGATAGCGATGAAAACAACAGCGACGCAGTCGCCAGCGATATAATAAAAAGAAAATTAGCCGGTTACAAACAGAGTGACAAGAAAAATAATCGCGATTTCGATCTCGACACTGACTTCATCAGCGCGCCGAAACAACAGCAGAATAATCACTGTGCGAGCTGTAATTGTATAATGCTATGGCAGTATTCGGATAAAAATTCAAGACAATTTACCGTAGATAGAAAAGATAACAGTCGCGGTCATACACGTGATAATGTGATGTTGACCTGTCTTGAGTGTAATCGACGTCGGGGCGCTGGCACCCTTGGCGCTAGTTAAGTGATCGGGGTGGTAATTGTGTGTCCTCGGGAATTACTTGTAATTGCTCACGTGTGAATCCACATTGAGGAGCAGTCGAATCCAGCCTGTAGATTGCTGGTCTGCCAGTGGATCTTGCTATGCTAGATATCTTGTGTGTAGTGATACTCCAAATGGGATCAGTCGCTCTTCGTTTACCACCTTCAAGTTCACCTGGTTCATATAAATATCTTACATTGACATCACCCAGCGCTGGCTGCGCTGAAGAATTACGTTGCACGGGTATATATTTTTTTGTGATCGCGATGGCAGGTTTCATGTTGGTTGTTCGAGTTATTTCATTATTTAGCGCAGCTATCACACCTGGTAATCTTGCAACCCATTCACGAGATCTCGTATCCTGAATAAATTCCTTCGCGTATTGATATCCAAATAACCGCTCAGCAAGTGTTCGATTAAATCGCTCAACAATTGCCTGATCACGATGAATTTCAGTATGCCCTCGTCTGACTGTGACGTTATGTTGTTTCATCAGCGACGATACTGCACCTTGAAATTCTTTGCCAGGATCAACTTGTAGCAGCTGTGGCCATCGTAGAGGTCCTCGTTGATAAATTTGTTCAAACGCAGAAGCAACCTCAGACGCTGTTTTAGTCGCTAACGGTTCCGCATCTTTGTATCTACTTGCAACATCAAGTACAGTTAACGCGTACTTGTATGTGTTTTGACGTCTCCGGATTTTAATAGTATCGTGTAGCAGAAATAATATATCAACCTGATGAACTTCATTTGGCACACTAACATTGAAATGTGCAAAGTGAATTTGTTTAGGACGCGGCAGATAAATTTGCCATATTGCCTGCTTGGATAACCAATTTTTAGCAGCAACTCGCGTAACTTTTGCCGCTTCAGCGAGTTTACTAATTGCTGCACTACCCCTCCAGTATCCACTTGGGGAATAATAAATCGACTCCATTATATACCAGCACCTAGCGCTAATTTACCTTTCATTGCGGATTTTATTAACCAGGATGCTAACCTCTCCTTGAAAGATTTATCAGTGATAGCATTTAACGCGTGAATTAATTTCACATCCGCGAGATGGCGCTGTTGCAAATCCTTACTTCGGTAAGCTACATCATGGACATGGCATGCGCTATCGATAGCATTTATCGGATACTCACCTGGATTGGGCTGATCTTGGGCATTAAGTCTGATAACAAGTCGGGTTCCAGGACCACAGTAATTATATCCTGGAAGATGTTTTTCTCCTGGGTATTTAGCCCACGGAGTTCCTGGTAATTTTCCTAACTTGCCTGCGATATCACCGCCTCGCTTTTTTTTCGGAATAAATTTGAACTTCGCTGTACCGCATCGTTCACACTTGCCTGTAGGCGCAGATCGATTATTTTTTGTTGTAGTGGTTGTTATGTCTGAGCTGGGGTACGTGCTCTACATTTCACACAATATAAATCCATATTATTTTATAATATATCTAATGGAGATTACTGACTTTTCTGCTACAAAACGACGAGAGCCAATCAAACATAACTCAGCGCTACCAAACTCAATTCGAATGATTATTATAGGCCCATCTGGGTCCGGTAAGACGCAGTTGTTACTTAATTTAATAATGAAGTGGATGGCGTGGGATAAGTTGTATTTGATAGCTCCATCTGTGGATGATCAGCGATGCTACAGCGTGTTAAAAGATTTTAATGAAAGCGTAAAGTCGCTAAACGACGGCGATGATGTTATTGAATTTATCACTGACATCGATGAAGCACCAAGTATTGATGATATTGATGGGAGAATTAACAATTTAGTCGTGTACGATGATGTGATGTTGGACAAGCAATCAAACCCCGCAAGGATATTTTCACGCGGCAGACATAAAAACACTGATGTGATTTATGTAACCCAGCGATATACACAAATCCCAAAAGTGATCAGGGACAACTGTAACATTCTTGCGCTATTCAGCGGCGTTGATACTCATACACTGAGAAATAGACATCAGACTTGGTGCAGCGGCGACATGGACATAAATAAATTCCGAAATTTCTTTAGTCGTGCTCAGGCAAAACCACACGGATTTGTAACAATAAATTTACATGATCCTCGAACATGGTATCGAGTTGGGTTAGATACAATTTTTAACTAGACGGGCGACGACAAGCAAACTCTGCCAGGGACTTTCACAGAGCAGCAGAGGGGCTAAACATCCCGGAGTGTTTTCGCAGCATAGACCCTTGTACGAAAAATAGTTGTACGGGTAGATATTTTCACGATATAACTCTTCCAAGTCAGCAGAGAAAGCCCATTTTGTCATGTTTTTCTGAATGGAGGGTTTATTTTGTGAAAATAATATCTCTATCTAAAATGTCCTCGATAGAAGGCTCTGTTAAGCGAAATATTTTGTGGGATTCGCCCCCTCTGCTGCTCTAAATATAAACATTGTGAAGAATTGCCCTGATTGCACTAAGGTGAAGTGAAATACTATGCAAATTTCAGCCGCAAAGAAAAACAGAAGATTAGCTTGATGGCACCCACATTTGCCTTACCCATTTTACAAACAAACATCGCAATTAAAAAGTACAACGTGTGACGAAAATTATGCGAGGCCCAACTATGAGAATTGAATTTGATAATAATAATTAATGTGCCATTAAGCATAAATGGAGGGTGGAAGATTCCATGGAAAAATAAAATGGCTAACGCTTTGTAAACACGATCTAAAACACTTACTTTTGAAAACCTCGCTATGGTGTGTTCAATCAAGATACCAGCTTTGTTCCGGTAATTATTATATCGACGGTAAGATAAAGAAGTAGACATAAATAAATTGGCTGGATATTACTGTTGCTCGAAAGGTAAACAGTTGCACAAAACACAAGTAAAATGTTTCAAAGGTTTGATGATCGTTGTTGTCATATGTATATCTTCATTATAAACTTCTTTCAAGGTTTTCATTGTTTGGACAACAACATTCCAGCTGGTAATTTCTGACATCAAAGTTTGAAAGTTTGGAGAAAAAAATATTCATACGTATATCTCCATAGAAAAAGTTGTATGAAGAGAAAGGTTTTTGTGGCATACATTACCCCCTATTCAGCAACTTGATATGTCCCTGTCCCCCTCTTGTGTATGAAGAAATGATATCACTCCTTTAAACGCTTTCTGTTATTTTTAATACATTGCTCGTCTGGATATTCTTTATTTTGCCACTATATTGCAATAAATTATCTTCCAGCAGATTAATACCTCTTGTGAATACCTTCGATGTTGTTTGTTTGCTCGAATGGCACTATCCTAAGATAAAGGTTTGTTTTAAACAATATTTATTTTAGAAACTTTATCAAATGAAATTACAATTATGTTATATTGGGGGCAGTAAATAGAAAGCATACGTTTGTTAGCACTGTCTCCCGAACAGTAGCAAAAAATATAACATCAGTGTTCTCGATGCTGTTATAAACGGTTATATATAAAATATGCATAAATTTACATACATAACCTAACAAAGAATACAAACTAATTAATTGCGATTCAAAAGGTTGTGGGTTCAGTCAATTAATTAAATCTCTTGTTCGTCCTCATATAATTTTGTACAGTTAAAAATATTTGTGTGTTGTTTTCTACAGCTAAAATTGGGTTGTCAAATAATGTTTCAATCGAAATAAGTAATGTGTATAGAATTTGATCTATAACATGTTAATATTCTGAACAGTCTAGAAGAAAGTGGTTTGCATTCTCATTTTAACCGCAGGAGCAATACTTATTATTAGATACATGATTCGTATATAAATCGTAATTAAAGTTATTAAATTTGCTCTTAGTTTAGCATGCATGATCTGAAACATTAAATCACCAGCGTAGCACTAACGTGGGATAGTGTTTTTTTATCATGGTTTAAATAGGCTTTAAATTATGTATTGGAGGGTTGTGTCTTACTTCAAAGGGTAACAAGTTCAATATTAGAATTGTAGAAGGTAGAAATGAATTATAGAACAATGTCGTTCTATACATTGGAAGTCGAAGATCATTGGAAGATCGAATAGAGTAGGTTTCATATTCTATGAATAAAGGTCACGTCAACTCTTCAAGATATTCGTTAACTACTCCGTGGTAAATTTTAAACAACTGAAGCAGTTTATGCTTGTAACGGCGAGAGTTTAGACATTCCCATGTGGTTTCATTGCACAGTAGTAAAGGAGATGCACGTTTGGTTGTACCCGTTATTATTCTCGTCACCTCATTATTTATTTTTCTACGTATTCTTTATCGTGCCTTGTGCATAAGTCCCAAAGGTCATCAGCGTAGTTAAAAATTGGAAAAATATAAGATTTATACATGTTTTCCAATGATAATCGATCTGGTTTCAATTTGAGATATTTTGAACAGTTCAATTTCTCCCATGCTTTGTCGGAGATATCATTAATGTGTGCGTGCCATATGGCATCATTTTTTAATAATAAGACCCAAATGTTTGTGCTCAATAACGTCTTTCATTTTGTTACTTCTGACTTTTATAATATAGGATGGTGGTTCTGGGTCAGTTTTCCTGTTATTTGCATTGATTCAGAAAAAAACGTTTTCGAACGGTATTGACCCCGACAGATTTGTACTTGAGAAAATTCTATGAGCAGGTTAGCAGGGTGTAAGTTGTGGGATGAGACGTGAATTCGCAAGATGTTGAAGGCTTGGACTGTCAAGAGTCACAAAAAGATACCCATAAACCATCACACTCGGAAACCTTTACGCAGCAGAACCGGCTCTAGGTCAAGGCGAACGAGGCAACCGCCCTGGGCCCCGCGCGTTCAGGGAATGCAATATTTTTGTTTGGGGCCCCGCGCTCAACGCTTGCTGCCTTGGGCCCCGCACATCCTAGGGCCGGGCCTGTTAAGCAGTTTCTTATGATGGGATCAGGTATGTGTAAACCAACGTCCAAGATCTTTTCATACACACACTCTTCAATAGGTGTGAAAAAATTCACTATCTGCGCGTTTCTAAGTTAGGTCTCTAGGGACCCTACAGTGGATAAATCACACGAGAACAATGTTTGGACGAAAGCTGTGACCTATAAATTATCAGCATTTAACCGTCACGTCTTGAAAATTGTATTTCTATGCTGTGCCCACCGTTGAAAATTGCGGAACAAGTATTTGGACAGTTGCCCTCAGTCTGAACGTCAATTATCACCCCCCACAAAAAAAAAATAAAAATAAAAATAAAAAAAAATAATAAATAAACAGCCGACACAAGTGATGTTTGTATATCTTGTAGATGTGATGAGTCTTTCTGAAACCTTTGGAAATGAAAGTAATCAGGCTATCCTACATAATTTATGCATCTTCTTTTTTTCTTTTTTTTTTACGCATGTAATGTCTCCATAGCAAATACCGGTCACGAAAACAATTAGGACAATCGGAAAAAGTGATATTTACTATATAATCTCTGTCTCTCTCTGTCTCTGTCTCTCTATGTCTGTCTCTCTGTCTCTCATTCTCACTCTCTCTCTCTCTGTCTCTCTCTGTCTCTCTCTCTCTCTCTCTCTCTCTCGTAAGAAAATAAAAGGACGATTGGCGTATAGCACCGGCGCACCGTGTACATTTGCTCGTTATATAGACTTAAAAGAGAACGGCGCAGACCCAGATTAGCAAACATATAATGAAGTGGAAGACAATGGTAAATTCATTTATTTATTTTTTTCAATAAAAAGTCCCGTTTAAATACGTGCAGCCATTGCTGATCTGGGTCCAAACCATTACGGTGAATTTGTTTGTTTTTCTTTGATAATTGAGTATGAACGGTCTTTTCGACAATGTTTACACAAAAACAGGGTGAGACTGAATTGTCAAAATTCACCTTTAATTCCCTTACATACCTCGCGCCCTAACACACACAGCATATAATCAGATGCGCGTTGCATAATGAACCACTACATCAGTTAGAAATTATTTGTAGAACAAAAAGAGTAGAACATGATCTGCCGAGACACTATTGATTGGCCGTGGTCTACCTTTTTCGCGTTTTGGGATTGTACATGATTACCTACAGTCATATTCAGGTGAAGCTTTTATAAATATTGTAGCTTCTGGGATTAAGTTCCTGCTAATATTGATGTTCTACGACGAGAATGTAAATAGGCAGATGTTCCAAAAATAAAAAGTATATGAAGATGGTGAGGAAAGGTATTGACAATCATAATAAACATTGAAGACAAACTCAAAACCTTTTATCCAAATTTCTCAAGAAACACAGACACTAGTTAAAAGAAAGGCGTGTATGTGTGTGGGGTCACATGAAGCTTTTGACCACTGCTACTCGAAAAGTACGGGAAAATGTTTAATAGACCCTAAAACGATATTTTGGCATATATACGGTCAAAGATATTCGGATAAATTATTTCTGGATAAAAAGTTTTCAGTATACTTATCAAGGAATAGGAGCAAGACAATTCTTGATCTATTGAACAAAGATCTAACTCAGAACGAAACAAATGAATTTAAAACAATAAGGTTTTACTTAGTTCAGAATACTAGCATTATAAGAAATGTTTTATACGTCAAATATATCCGTTTACAGAAAAGCAACTGAGGATTTTATCCAATGTTTCCAATAAATTTTCTCTATTCCTCAGGTACGACAACCACTTTTAAATATAAAAATAAACTTACCATAACGATGACTCCTAGGTGACATGATCTATTTAAGATTCAGCTATCTTGAATGAGGTTGGTACCATATTGATAGAAATCAATACTTGTGCCGATGGTGTCACTGTCTGTTGATCTTGTTATGCAACAGTTAAAACTTTATTATTTAGGAAAAATGAATTGAACATATATTACATTGTCAACTATCAACATAGACTAATTTACCAGAATGGAAATAATATAAACAATAATCGTCGGGAATGTATGTATACCTGCAGAAGTGTTTAGTTTCTCCGTTCTAGCTTTTTACTTTGGAATCGAAGCCATTTTACGCTGAGCACTGGCATGGAAATATTGTGGTATTCGAGCAGCATTTAGCGTTGGAGACGATGGACAAGTTAATTCCATTGGCAAGCAGTCAAACACTATATCAGTCTCTGGCAAGTAATTTTACAACAATATATCAGAGTTCAAAAATAAATATTGTGATGAAGATAATGCGAGACCCGAATTTCGCAAAAAGGATTGCGCATTAAAGGTAATGCAACGTAGGCAGAGTTTGGTGGGTTAGTAATTACTACGATGTCTGAATGAGAAGTGAAATTGCACAAAAGCATATAGACATTTTTTTTTTCCGAACATAGTCTCTAGAGCGTGTTGAATAAAGATTTGAATTTAACGACATGAAAGAGTAATTTAATCCAAAATGATCTTTTTGTTACAGTGAATAAACATGTATTTTGCCGGCTAATTGGTCATTATGCAAATTAATTCAAGACAGTTGAAAATAACTATAGTTGTCTTTATTTGGACATTTTCATTACGAATCTAATCATAAATGTTCCACAGGATTATTTTCCATGTAATGAAATACACTAAAAGATTCCTATTGAATACGATTAAGATACGAGCAGTTTACAATACTGGAACAATGAATATCTTTAGAACCGTTACGGTAAAATATCTTAACGAGTTTTGACTTCCCGGTTCTGAGAATGTTTTGACACAACTCTGTGGAGAAAAAAAAATCAGTCTACCAAAAGAACACACTCTCTCTCTCTCTCTCTTCCTCTCTCTCTCTCTCTCCCTCTCTCTCTCTCTCTCTCTCTCTCTCTCTCTCTCTCTCTCTCTCACACACACACACAGACACACACATAAATCTCACTGCAACAACGTAAGTCGCAGGAAGAGTTAATTAACCTAATATAATTAACAACATGCTAAATGTAGCCACACACTAATGCAAACACGTGCAATTTTCTCATTATTTTGCCGCACGCATTGTTTTTCTTGGTGTAAAGTAAGAAGAACTTTGTGTCATCTACCAATACTTTAATTAAACCGTAACACCTCACCTGCTTAATTTAGCTACTCTTTCGTGCACTGACACGCACACCCACCCAAACACACACACACACACACACACACACACACACACACACACACACACACACACTGTAGTATTCTTTCTGTTTCTAGTGAATAATTTTAAACGATCTGGATAAAGATTATTCCAGTAGGCAATTCCGCATGGACTCTTTGTGACCATTATTAATAGAAAAATCCATGAACCGTTTAAAAATGTGAAAATATTTGCGATAACCAAATCAGTATCAAGACATGTCGGAAAAGAATTTAAATAGTCAATATACTAACAGATTAATTTTCTTGTGGGGGTGGGGGTGGCGAATAGGGTTTGCTTATCCTATTAATGAAAGTTCTTTAATTTAGTCCCAGTAGCGAGTTGAACGACAAATATATAACCAGATTGACATAATATTACCTATCTGTGGGTATTGATTTGTCACTGGATTGCTTTAAGAAAAGGGCTTTCGTTACGCAAGTGCCATTAAGTAGGTAATGTTGCATAATGACTGTTTTCATTAAAGTTATGTATGCTTGGTGATAAACATCTAATGTGTGTACTTTAGTTTCTTTTAGTGGATTACGTAAAACTATTTGCACATACAGACACATTTTGTGAGGAAATACTTTCCTTTAAAACGAGATTGGATAAATGCCAAAATAAAAGTCTGATGAGAAATCTATCTGATCAAAGATATAATTCGAACTGTTATTTGATGATTTTGATTTGCAATAATATGCAGCAAAATTTAATATTCCTTTGCAATCAATGAACATCATCCATACTAGCAATGAAACCATTTTTTTTCACATATATACAAATTTACAGTGTCAAGAAAACAGTTGTTAGCGGTGGTATTTAAACTGTTAAAAGCAACACCACTGTTGATGCACTTGTATCAGTGTCTATGTAATTATGAGAGAGAGAGAGAGAGAGACAGAGACAGAGACAGAGACACAGAGAGCGAAAGGAGTTCTATTGGCAGTTTGTTTGAATGGATAGTAAGTTTAATTCAAATTTCTGCTCTTCCGTGAAACGACAAACAATACATTTGATAGCACGAGTGACGTAAATCTTAAAATATAATTCATCCGTAGAACACGTATAAGAGGAGTAGTCCGGCAATGAAAGCAAACCAGATCCATTAAAATGCATGTTCTTTAGGAACCCAACTCTCAGCAAATGTTTCTAACGATTACAATATAATAATCGAGAGATATTCAGCGTTTCCAAAAACGTTGAACTTATATGTTGTTTATTATTAACATTATGAATTTTTAAATCTATTGGAGAACCTGACACCAGGAACCCGAAAGTGAAAATAAAAATGATATAACCGAACATGTTCACTTACTGGCTTCTAAAAGTTTCTGACCCCACCCCAAACATGTGCATGTACACCTGATACAAGCTGGATCGGAATCAAAATTGATTTGGTAAAGGATTTCTTCAAGCTTTTGAACAACAAAAGACCACCCCTACCCCGAGCTAATGGAATGAAAAGAAATAAAAACAAAGAAAACTGTGTCGTATCAGGATTACCTGGTGGTGCAAACAGTAGAGAGAGGCAATTTCATAATGGCACAGCTTTTTTGACCCTAATGAAGCACAAAAGACTATGGTCGTTATTATATTTTGAGTCAGAAGGACCATCTATAATACTATCTTTCTTATATTGACTTGGACTTTTATATTTGAGTTTTATAGCAACCACTGAATCCACAAAATTTTGTTTTTTCCATGAAAATATTTAATTCATCTTATTCACTGATATAACTCATAAGCTGCGAAGAAAATATTTGAAAATATTTTGTTTGTACTGTAACTATTCCAACTAGATTTGTTAAGTCTTGTACCGCTTTGCTTTTCCGCCATTCCCATACTTGCTCCTCGTGTACACAAAATTCACGTGTGGCAGTACATTTGTTATTCGCTTCGGTATATTCAATCAATTGGAACCAACATCATAAGAAGAACGCTTTATTTTATTGTCACCAGTTTTTATTTGTAATATTGCCTTAAATTTCTAGAAAGAATAAACTTAAATAACTTATATAGTGGTATTATCCTGTTTTTCTATATCATGTACTTTTCCCATGGTTGTTTAGTAATACAACTATATTGGATAATTATTTATTATTGTTACTTTTGTACTACCAGTAGCTTGAATCAGTGAACGAAAGTATGATTATCTATTAGTGCATACACTTTTACACACAAATCCACGTCAAGCATGTGTGACAGTTATGGCTTTGAACAGAAAACATGACCCCTGCTGTAGCTCATTCAACAATACAACATGGAGTCGGTATGGATTAGTAAATTATACGCCATTGTGCAACAAAACAACCCCTTTGTCACTGAGGCATTATCTACCACGGATTAAGCATACCAGCAGTTATTTTCTACAGCTTAAGAAGAAAATGAGACAAAACGTAAAACTTTGGTCTTATGCCAGTCCAAGTATAATTTAACTGAGCGAATACAACAAGTAGCTTAGATGTATATTTACATAGTAAGATACAGTACGTAATGAATACAGTTAATTTTACCAATAGGATGTTACACTTAACAAATAGAGAATTTATAAATTGTACATAGGGGGGAGGGACGGGGGGATTTTCATCACCTCCCCAGATATTATTTTTTTTTAATCTTAAGAGGAGGTGGACTCAATGTTCCCCACCGCAAAATTATGCTGCTATGCACGTTTTTTTTATACTATTTAATATACTAATTTCTTTAATATTCTGTATTATCACTGATATTTCTGTGAAGTATAGCAGCCTTAAAGAGTTAAAATGCATGTAATTTTAGGGGAAAAAAATTGTTTTCTATGATACAAAACTACAGTTTTCCATTGGGCAGATTTGATTGTTTAAAAGTCAATTAATTACACCATGGTACATCCATTGCGAATTTCAGTCGTAACTACTCATATCTGAAATTGACCTCGTAACACTGCATACTGCGGGTGCCAGAGATTCACGAATTCCCGACGTAGGGAATGGTTAATTTTTTATCTTTAAGGCTGCTATACTTCACAGAAGGGATGTCAAGAACAAAGAATCTTCTTCGGACTGGGATTGCTTCAGTTCCTGAATTTGAGGAACAACTCGGTGATTTTATTAAATGAATGCCGAGAAAACGGATACATTGTCACAAGTAATGCAATTCGTCAGTGTGCTACGCATTTGGAGAAAGACGACAAATACAAGTTGGCAGATTTATCCAAATTCGTTGCGTTAGCCGGTTGTTGTTCACATTTTATGAATGCGTTTAGAACTTACCGCGTGTATCTTGAAATGTTATCTCGGACTTATGGGTCGGCTTCACAGGGGTCATACTCTTTTTTAAATGATTTTACGCGAACGTATTGATACGCAAGTATATGCGGAAGTTAATTTAGTAGGTTTGGAATCTGTATTACTTTAATATTTATATTATTTTGAAATTTGGTAGCATATTACTACATATAGTAGCATGGAGAGGGAACATTCCTGTATGACTGAATGTTCTATGATGAATTTATAAGTTTTTACCCCATTTATCTGAATACATGCATTTATGTTTTTGTATAAAATTTTATCCAATTTCAAATCTGTATTTTAATAAAACTAGAGCTATATTAATGTGTTCTATCCTGCCAAAAGGGTCGTACGCCCAACCAAAGACCTATGTCTATGGCAGTTTTCCTTCCCCCTATTATATTTGCGTTCTTCGCTAGAGAGCTCCTGCAGTCCTATATGTGATATGTGCATTATGCTACAGTGCGTGTATACTATAGATGTTTTTGTTGGGACAGCTATTTTTCCAAAATTTTCCCCAGGTTGAGTTATTTGTTATTGATATACAAAAAATATTTTACTGGAATTATTTTTCTTTTATGTCTCTTTCTTTTCTTTTCCTTTTTACAATTTTTTTTTGGGGGGGAGTTTAGTTATGAGAGACTCATGTAATTTTCCGTCAGAAAAAAAAAAATGAAAAGAAAACCTAGAATTGAGGATACTAGGTCCAGTGGCGTCAGTAAGGTTGGTGTCGCCCAGTGCGGTAACTCATGGTGTTAGCCCCATGAACCTCCTTCCTGCACACAAATTCAAACATTTTTTAGACAGTCATTTTGATGTCACCCCCTCTGATGATGTCACCCGGTGCAGTCCGTACCCCCTCACCCCCTAGTGACCCCACTGACTAGGCCAATCCCATGTATATAGACACATTTTCTTTATTTCTTACGTATCACGCTTCCCTATGCATTTCGGCACAGTCTCAATTTTATTTCATAAACAAATATAGTATCTGGAAAATCGGCCGAAAGTCTTAAGAAAAGGTGAAAATAAAAAGATGGGCTTATGAATTATTTTCCCATTTAGTATTTGTTTGTCTGTTGTTATCATTGAGGTAAACTTACTGTTTGGTTAGCATGTGTTTTTGTTACCTTTATGTCTGTTTGTAAGACTGTCTTGTGCTGCGCGTCAGAGTTTAGTTTTCTTGATCTCCTCCCTGTGGTATCTGCGCTTCATTCTTCCTCCGACGCACAGGTTCCCTGTCCCCGTTTGAAACAGACTTTGTGTTCCTACAAAAAGGTGTGTTACACTTAATGTAAGTTTCGCGAGTTTCTTTTTTTCTGTATTGTGAGGTTAGACGTTAATTTTCATTAAAGCAAGTTACCGGTAATCAAACAGACCTTCCCCTCCGAAAGCCCCATGGAACTTGTGACATGTGAAAGAGGACCATCAACCCCGTGCACTGGCTGGAACCTCCCCCAAGGCGGGACGGTGAACTGGAGCCCATCTCTGACAGTTGTCATCCCCAGGGGTTCGGGAGAGGTGTTTCATTTTGTGTGCGATTATAGTTTTATTCTTACTACTTGACCACACTTTAACATGTTTTACTATATAATCTGTTAGGTTTTAATGATTTTGTGTAATCCCATCTGAATATAAAAGATTATCTTTCTGATATCTTCTTTTTGATCCATCGACATCATTAGGTTAATTCTCTCAGCATGGGTTTTTGTAAAATTGGCTTTTGCAACGTGGGCATTTCGGGATTATGCCTATCATGTGGTGTTGTGGGGCGGTTTCACCTTTAAGCCACACATCATGCAAATATTTCAAAAGCATGCTTTGCATTGTCAGTGATTTTTTTTTCCTACCCATATTTCTACATGCTGGCCCAAATTATTCTCCAGTTCCTTTGTTCTGCTTTCGTAGGCACATTATTCGTTATTCTTTTTCGTATCCATTCGTATGTGTTACTCCCTTCTATTTCCCATAGGTTATATTTTTCGCTGTATTTCAGTATTAATTCTATAATGTATCTAAATTTTCTGTGCACTTCCAGCTGCCTTGTCAGGGTGTTATTTTTGTATATTTCAAGCCTAATTTTTAAGAGTAAAGCCCAATGTATAATGATTCTCATGCTGAAGTCGGGTTCGCTTTTAATTTCTTTATTCTATTTACTATATTTGTTAATTTTGCAAAGCACATATTTATTACGTTAATTCCTCCCCTGTTCTCCCCCTATATAAAGTTTCTCTTGGTAGGTAGTGCATTTTGTTCATTCTATATATAATGTATGATTGGATTACCCTGCTCGTCTAGTTTCATATTTGACGTAAATTTAGTATAATTCATTCTATTTGTAGGCAGCATTATAGGGTTTCGTCATAAATAAGTAAACGTGATTTGACTATCGAGCTATTGGCATGATTTGAGTTAGGATTTGCGTGCGTATGGAACACGTTCGTAACACCGGTATAAAAGGGGATTATAATGCAAACATGTATTGGCATGTACTCAAGACACGCCAATGTTTTGGTTTGTTTCGGCTGTAAGTCTTGGTGATTGGGCTACAAAAAAATTTATTTCCTAGCGATTGTCTAAAGTCATTTACAAAGAGAACCTGTTACCTTTTTATAGAGGAGTTTCAGTTCTGCGTAATACATCTCCACACATATGCTACAACGATGGTGATTGGAAATGTAATTTACAATGTCCCCATTATCTCTTACACTCCATAACAACGGATGCTTCTATGGCCATGACCCCTCCCTCACCCCCAAACACCGGCTCATGAATTAAAAAACCTTATATTTAAGAAAGCAACATTCATGTGATATTTTTGTCTTTTAAAAGGAGGAGAATGTTATTCAACTCTTTGTATCTTGTGCACCATATTTCAAAATCAAAACATTTATCTGTATCTTTTGTCCCTAGGAATTTTAACTATAGTGAATGAACAATTAGTTAATGACTTTCATTTGTAATATTTTCCATTTATTACATGTATAATTATTCCAGACCCAAGTTTTAATTAATTTTGTTCAATTATCTAAAACCCACAGTATTTTAATGGCGGAGAAATGACAGATCCGACTTCGCAATTTGCTTTTGAGGCAAAACGAAGCTACCTACATCTGCAAGTGATAAAATCAGGGTCAGAAGAAAACGATGTCCGTTGTTTAGAAAGAAGACGATATCCAAGCACTTCACAGTCTAAGGTCCAAGAAGCGGTTTCTCAGTAAGTATTATAAAACCCGTTTAAACTATGTAATTAATATTCTTCGAACTATACTACTTTGATTTTACACTGCAGTGTTACTTCCCATATTTTCTGTATACTTGCATGGATTATGCATTTGCACGAGCTTTTCGTGGGTCTCACTTTCGCATGTCAGGGAACATATACTAAATTTCTCACGTACGATTAATAGGACGCGCCACCGATTATAGAAATACGCGACTATACAAAATCCTTAAAACAGCAGCAACAACAGGTACAACAACACTGCCAATAATACATGAAAGAATAATAATAATAACAGGAAGAAGAAGTAGAAGAAGAAGAAGAATAAGTAGACAGAAGAAGACAGAAGAAGACGAAAATAAGTAGATGATAAGTGATAATCGTTTTTGTCATTGTTATTATTATTATTATTATTATTATTAATTTTTAATTTTTAAATTAAAACTATTTGAAAGGAAAAGGGTAAACATCACTAAAAAAAATAATCAAATCAAAGTAAAGCAGGAATGCACATTAAATTGGGCTGCATTGTATATAAAAAGACAACTTTCCAATAAAATTATCACCTACAATGATAGTAACAGCCAAGAAAATTATTCTTTTCGTTGTATCCTTTCTATTCAGCGTATAATCCAACGTATGATCCCCGCGACTTTAGCAGAAAGGTGGGTATTATGGAATTATTCTCGTCAGAACCAGAGTGTGTGAGTGCGTATGTAATATCATGCAGTTCCTCCAACACCATTGCATATAAAGACTTTAACTCGTTCAGTAATATATGGGATGATACATACATTTTCACAATGGTCTGACATTTTCATCAAATCCTGATGACAGAGGCTGTGATGGGTGTGTAGGAATAAGGGGCAGGGACGTTAATGCCTACAGGTGGAGATAAAGCTAAAAAGAAGAAATATTTCAATAATTTTGCTTCAAAACATACTTCGATTGTTAAAGTGCCGACCTTTTTTTTCCTAGGGTACTTCACAAAAGACACCAACTGTACAAATATAGATTTAGAGTCGTACTACGAGCAATCATTATGAACTTTGTCTTGACTGAGTATAGCTTTTATAAAACATAAGCATCTTAACATTGTTTTTATCGTTTCTATAAACTATATCTAAACTCTACTTCTGTTTTCGGTTGTTTTCACAGACGTCACGATTATGAACGCAAATACCCACAATGCAACGGGCTCGTACCTTGCGCCGCCATTTTGAGTCCCTAACAAACCTTTATCAACACCAGTCATAATAATAATAATAATAATGAGGACATTGTATAGCGTCTAATCTTTAGAAGCTCTAAGCGTTTTACAACATTAGACAACACCTATAACATACAAAACCCATATATAATGATATGATTACAAAAACAAATACTATAAAATTAGAAAACATAATAAACACGCTGAAAATATTTAAGGTAGGAAACATTATTAGGTCTTTAAGTTTGTTCTTGCAGTTGAAATAAGCGAGTTTTAAGAGCACTCTTGAATGGGATCACTGTGTCTTTGTGTCTAAGTTCAGTGGGCAATTCATTCCATGTTGCTGGGCCTGGTATGCAAAAGAACGCTGTCCATATGACTTTGTTTTCATAGTGGGAATAATGAGTATACGATTGTCAGAAGAGGAGTGTAAGATAATAATCTGATTTAATTGTCGATTAGGATATTTACTTAATCGAAACAATGCATAGATTATACTTGAAATTATGTGCCCCATAGCACGAAAATAAAAATAAAACTAAGTTGCCTAGCTTACATCGAAAGACAGAAGAGCTAAGTTAAACCGCAATCGTGCATATTGCTATCAAATAGAAATACAGTTATTTTTATACAAACAGACAATATTGTCTTTTTTTATATAAAAAAAACCAAACTTATTTTGTGTGATGTCCTTAAGCTTGTCACCTTGAAAAAGTCATTCCGGACAATGATCTTCGGGATACAATAACAGTTACAGTAATATAATTTCATAGCATATGTATTATGCCAGAACTTTTATGTACAAATACTTTTTGCCAAAACGTGCATGTGCCAAAGACAGCTGACAAACCAGTTTTAATATGTACGGTCAAATATTGTATTTGTGGTGGAGATGATGGACGTAAGATAATACTGAATGTAAGCGATAACCGTTCAAAGAAGTTTCGTCTAAAACGAAACATTTGCCGAACAGAACATAACTTTGTACCGAATGTCAAAACCGATTATTCTTGAAATACTTTCAGAAATATGAAAATATATATTAACAATTGGCTTTTTAACTTGAAATATAATCAGATGATTGATTTCAGCCATGTAAATTGAAAATCATTACATGTTTCTACTTGTTTGTGTATTCATTTTCTTATATGTCTGTTTATTGATGGATCTATTTGTTTATGAAAGAATAACAAAGATGCTGAAATTTCAATGTTTTACTTGAAGAAAAAAGGGGAAAAGTCACGCATTTGGTCTCGTGCATTTAAAATGCACAACAATGCGTGATGTTATATTGACCTTGCGCACAAAATGAGACGTGCCTTCATAATTATGTGGGATGAACAATGTTGGTAGGTGCCGGTTTGCGTGCCTAGAGAATCAAAATGGCGGATATGGAAGTACACATATTTTGTGACGTCACGTGAAAACAACCGATTCTATGGCATGACCGCAACGGTTTGCTACAGGAAACAAATTCCCCCCCCCCCCGCCCCGAAAAAAAAACACCTGTCTATATACATGTACGTGTACACATTTTATACGTGACGGATCTACATATTAAAGAAAGAGAGCTTTGTACATGAACACATTT
This sequence comes from Sinohyriopsis cumingii, assembly GCA_028554795.2. Lineage (NCBI taxonomy): Eukaryota > Metazoa > Mollusca > Bivalvia > Unionida > Unionidae > Sinohyriopsis > Sinohyriopsis cumingii. The sequence goes on from CM068831.1 coordinate 117,420,215, forward strand.
TGCTCAATAGTGTACGTGACGGATCAACATATTAAAGTAATAGAGATTTGTACATGTACACATTTTGCTAGGATGTGTACATGTACAACTCTCTGTTACTTCACAAGTAAAACCAATTAACATTCCGTAGGAGGTAATAAATTTGAAAGAAAAAATCACCTTTCTGATAACCTCTCGGCTTATTTATTTGTTCGTCTGAACCCAATTACACTGGCCTCTATGTTAGCAAGAATGCGGGAGAAAACCTACATCACAGTTATAACAAAGCTGTTCTCAGTTATAAGCAATCATGTGAGTACACCTCTCTCTTTCTCTCTCTCTCTCTCTGACTGTACATCCATCCATAGATACTGTGTACGGATTTTTCATTTTATTTTACTGTATTTAACGTCATAATTGGCATTGATGATGGGAAATAGTTTAGCTTTCATTCTGTGAAATGAATACGAGTTTGTGATTTTTGAAGGTGTGGAAGCGATAAATCTGTTCTACCAGTGAATACAATTAACGCCCTATTTACGTCATTGGAAAGGTAGAACAATTTCTACACAAATTATAAAAATTGCTGAAATGCTTTTACTCCCAACAGAACAATACTCTCCGATGAATACTAACAACTTTCTGCAACTTGTATTATATACAGTATGCTTCTTTATTTTTTAGGTCCGAAAATTAGAAGGCTTTCAAGGAAAAGAAAAAAACGTACGTAATTGGAATTTTGGCTTCATACTTCATTGAAGGATATCGGAAAAAAGTCCCGTCTTCCTGTCAGTCAGGCAAAAACTAGTCGGCATTTTTGTTCTCCAGTTTTGGAGACAGAATACTTATGGAGCAGTCATGTAAGTTTTTAATAAATAGACCTTTTTGAAGTATAAAACAGTAAAAGAATGCTCGCTCTGTCTATAATACTTTTTAGGTTTTGCCCACGATATATATGACCCATTAATTATTGTTATAATGCTAATTTCTGAATTTCCCGAATTTTCTTGAACATTACCACTCCGATAACTTTAATAAGAGGTTCATTCGATGGATTATTTATGATACAAATAACTATATCAATTTCTCATGGAATATATTCTTTCTTTTGATTTCAGTGAATTTTGTCTTGCACTACGCTGAGAAAAACTTAACGTACAAGGAATTAGAAAAACTTCATGGCATAAATATGAGGTAAAATGCATACTACATTTTGTAATGTACTTATTTCTGACGTTAAATACAATCTGATATGTTTAACGCTTGTCGCATTTCAATCATAAATACAGGTCAGTCTTTTGCATTTCATGAATATTTCAAGTCATTATGAGATTTACACGTATTTATACGAGTAGGCAGATTACACATTATACATTACGATTTCTAAAAAGGAATACCATTCGTGAACATTTAAATTAACTATAAGAACAATGGCTGGTCGAGGATGTAAGAAAACTACCAGACATTTTGTTTTTGTGTTTTCAAAATTAATATTCGTTATCAAATTACTCCTTTGTTCGTTATATTTAGATATGTATTATATACTATTTACTTCAGTCATCGCCAATACAAATTGTCCACTTTCTTAGTAACTTCATCATAGCATTATTTGCTATATAAATGTACCTTATTGTAAAGATTCAACATTGGAAAATCCTGGAAACGATTGCGATTAACATTCCATTTTCTGCCCAGATCTTGAATTGCAGTAGTGTGTGTGTGTGCTCGTGTGTGTGTGTGTGTGTGATTTGGATTTTTAACGTGTTCATTTGTCTCTGAAGATAAAACATATCAGTGTAAGATACCAATTTCGTTTTTGCATGATAAGCCAATAAAATGAAAGCAGGCATATTTATATAGCCATAGATGCATTGACAAAGTTATTTTTAATATATGCAGGTTTCACAGATTGTCTTCACCATGTGTTTCAAGACGACATAGACTTCGCATTTTTCAATATAGAGAACCAAGCAGAAGTGGGTCACAAGAATTTGACTTGCGTGCTCGTAGTGTATTTCACAGACTGGGCTGGAGTGATGCACATAATTGGAAAGAGCAATATTTCAATGTGTACTTTGAAACGATGCAAAGTACTTTCCATCCCTCTGTCCATAACTTAAGAGTATTCTGCAGATCGAATATAGTGTCAAATACAATCATCTGATTTAATGTTCTTGAAATACAAACAGTCTTAAGAAGCCGCTGCTTTCTTCCTTTGAGATCGGAAATGTACAGCTTGTTCAGTTTGCTGGAATGCCATTTGCACTTACAATGCTTTAATTTATTGCCGCAAATAAAGAAGCATAATAAAGATTGTTTTGTATATTTTCTTTCTCTTAACGACCTAAGGTAACGTGCAAATCTTCATGCTACTGTTGCGTGTGTGGTTTGTTACTTTAACCATCTGGTCAAGAAGTATGACACTTTGGTCACACGTTTTCTTCATTACATATTCTACAAACTCTCGATCCAGTTCGCCTCTTGTTTGGAATGTAGCATTTCCAGACATGTCCCTAGAAAGGGGTCAGATGGTCAAGAGGTATTCTTTACACTTTTTAACTAAAATTCTTGGCACCTTTCAACTAATAATATATTTAACTAGTTGCATATTTGAAAATTTTAACAAATGTTTTTCATTACTGAAATATCACATGATCATATAATGTTTCTCAGTATCGTTCCATCACTTCGGTTATTCCCATACATGGAGCAGCTTTGCCATGAATTAACCTCAACTGCAAGGTTGATTAACGGTGCGTTTGTCAGCACGAATAAAGTGGTGCTGAAGTAACTATGACTGTATGATGTGTTCCATTTGGATTCAGTATCTACACTCAGTTTAAGTTCGTATGTGTCAATGAAACAAAGACTCGAATTTGCAAATAAGGGGCCTTTGGGGGCCTGATATCGGTAACATTGCTTATGTTGGTCTGTAATATTATATACACATTGGGAGCAGGCACAAATATATTCACCGAGTAAAAGGTTAGTGGGTATGTTATAAACAACTGATGTTGCTGGCAATCCATAAAACAGTAAGCAACAATGCTTACAGTTTTGCAGGAATAAAGGAAGGATAGATTTTATTTTGTTTTTATTTGTTGGAGCCTCGATCGGCAAAAAAGTTCCATTTATAGATGTATGTACATTGTACCAAAGCACATAAAATACACATATTTGGCGTCCGTGCAGTCGACATTTCTCCTCTCTCTCTCTCTCTCTCTCTGTATTCATTGCACGAGATGTAATGACTATATTCATGCTGTACTATATGTAGCTTGCGCATTCGCTTTCTCTTTATATGTTCTCATCACTTAGGTAAATTGTACGTTTTGACTTGCGTTATAAAAGTATAATGTACCTACATGAGGAGCATCCTTATCGAGGATAGAAAACGCCATATATATATATATATATATATATATATATATATATATATATATATATATATATATATATATATATATATACAGACATAGACAAAGAGGGAGACAGAGATAGTAAAATATTGATTTTAATGATCCGGATTATTTGTACGTGCTGACTTCTATCGTATACTTAAGTGTCAGGCAACACCTAGGTAATATATATATACATATATATATATATATATATATATATATATATATATATATATATATATATATATATATATATATAGAATCCTTGCATATACACTTTGTTGTGAATATAATTTATAATCTGTAAGTGACATAGACAATAACAACTGAGAAAATTTCTAAGTTTTTCTATTCGGATTTGCTAATTATAGGAATGTTTGTGCCAAGAGAGTTAGACGGACAAAAGATCCAGTAAGTTCCTACTTCGACATAGTCAGGAAGTAATTAATTATAAACATGGAAACTACTCAAATAATTTCTTCGTGGATGGGTTATCGATATTTGAGGGAACTAGATTATTTTTTTACGATTGCACATTATAATGTATGCAGATAAATGTAATGAGTAATTGAATATTAATTCCAAATGGCACATTTTTTATCTTGACGTATTTTTCGCAAAGTCCTTTACCATGAAGTATGAACCTCTTTCATTTAGTTGACAAGTTTTCTAGGTGCGATAATAAGTTCTCGTCTTATATTTCTGATTACGATAATGCATGATTGAATTATTGAAATTTAATATTTTCTTTCGTAATTGAGGATGAGCCGCTGCTTAAGGGTTGGTTGTACATCAAAATGAAAGTTTATTTGTAGGATGCATGATCGTTGTTAATTATATGTACGGGGTATGGACAATTATGCGAGAAGCACCTTGGTTTGAAACATGTTATGAGCCTTCTAGTCAGTAGTTAGGCACGCTAGGTGCTCCTCTGGGGTTACAGATGCAAACCGCAGCAATTAATATGAATCACACACGTAGGTTGACGGTGTAACTGCTAAAAGATGACAGTGTGCTTTTAATTAGCAATACTGATTGATTACTGTTGTACAAAGCGTAACCGATTAGATGTTTCCTTTCATATTAAACTATTACCCCAATATATATATATATATATATATATATATATATATATATATATATATATATATATATATATATATATATATATATATATATATATATATATACATGTCTATGGGCCAAAATGTTTACATATTAATTTGTTTATTATTTGGAAAGGATGTATTGGCATGTCTAAAGCTTTCATAATATTACCAATACAATGGAGTATATCTAACGTTACATACAAGACTAAATGGCTATCTCATTTAAATGCTTGATACAGATTTGTCAAAGATGTTCAGAACATGATGTTAAAATACATTTCCGGGGCCCACTGATAACGTATTTGATTCAGAAAATATCTTGGAATAAAAGCAACGAAAACCTGTCAAGGAAAATAAAACGACGTAAAAAGTCATTTTTAATATTGTGAGAGAATATTTTAAGTAAGTTCTTGACGGCTAGTGAGGAAGAGAGTGAATACCTCATTATTGACAGGGAATATAACAATTGTTATATTGATACTTTCAGAATTAAGATAACAAAGGCATCCACACTCAGCAAGCAGTGGAAAAGATTTTACGAACCACAGTCTAGGTCCAGGGAGGCAAAATCCTTATGTGAGCCATACAAAGAATCCAAAATGTTTAGAACTATTGAATTTGATACTACAAATGGAATTATACAGGTTGGTGCAGTACTCATTTCCAGAGCATTCGACCTCATCTGGGCGAACATCGACTTAAGAAATATATATATATATATATATATATATATATATATATATATATATATATATATATATATATATATATATATATATATATACATGTACCTTACAGTGTATACCGGCAATTGCAACTTTGTACCATTGATTATATAAACACTTTATAAAGGTTCCAAGTGAAGTGTAAAAATACCGTTGTGAAAAATGATATTGTAGGTTACTTGGTGCAATTTCAGTTTTAATTTTTTTTTTATCCAGCCCAATTTCTTTGTCTCCCTCACTCAAGATTTTTGCATATTTTCCCCCTTGTGCATGACAGGGGAGGGGCAAACGGACCAAGAAAGGATTGCGAATAATTGTGTACCATGTTAAATTCATTTAGAAAATGGGTATTATTATTACTTTTTATCGTTTATTACAAACGTCACTAATGAGCAATGAGTGGAAATTCATCGTTGATCTATAGAAATAGACCAAACAGCACACAGTTTCAAGAATGTTTATGTATGCGTATTGTTCCGCCATGGGTGGATCACAATTTGATATACAAATATTATTGGTATATCTAATTGCTTTATACCAACACTTTAAAAACCATGTTATTTTTAATGCATGTGGTATGAATAAGTTTATTGATTTACTTGTTACTGATTATTCAGTGTTAATTTATAATACCCTCATACATTATTTTCGATTACCAGAAATTAAGAACTTACTCAACATGATGCCTTATTTAGTCCAATTAGATAAACATCTCGCTTTTATATATATATATATATATATATATATATATATATATATATATATATATATATATATATATATATATATATATATATATATATAAGAAGTCCAATGACACATTGATGTAATCACCAAAATATGAACTAAGCCGCGAAATTTGCCACTACGAATATTGTAATCGCATCAGTTTGAGTAACGTGTTGGTCTCGGTGCTCGACCACGAATTAAACGTTGTATTGTAGTAATGTAGACTAGTGTAATCAGCTTTGCTGGTCTTATAGATCTGTTTGGGAATATTATCGAAACAAAAGATGACTGCGGCGGATTCAGAGGTAAACCGCAGCGTACTATCATATTATAATCTGGTAAAAAAATAACATTCTGAAATTTGTAGCTGAGCAACGGAAAATGAAATTACGTATATCATTTATGCAGACTTCGAATGCCTATACGTTAAAGTGGGCGCTTATGATGTTCAGTCAAATACAACGCAAGTAGCCGGTTTTGTTACACTGTAGTAAGATGCAATAGGCAAAGTGAGCTGTCAATGTTGTATCATGGTTAGGACATCGTTGAGGTGTTTCTTAAATCGCTTGAGGTTAATATAAAACGGATTCGACAACTCTTGTCCCGGTCTGATTTGACTATGATTAGCGATAACATTTGTGACTAATTCGCGGACACTCATTGCTGAATCTGTGATCGCGTTTTTAGCTTCAGCAACGAAATGTGCACGATTACTGTCACATAACTGCCATTCATAAAAAGCAGTACAAGGTGCATATAATCTATTTTTGCGCATTTACAAAGAAAAAAAGAAAAATCTCTTTGGTAGTTCATAACCTGCCTGAGTCTGATGGACACTTGGTAATGCAAGACATCTCAGCAGCACGAAAGGCGCCAATAAGTGTAATACCCAAGAGCATGGAAAAATACATAGCGGTTAGGCTTGTTCATCATGGAATATTCTAGTCAGTACCCATTGCGACGGAATCCAAAGATCGATTTTATATCACCAGTTGATTTGGTACTCTAACCGTGACAATTAGAAGATGATGACTAGAAAAGGAGTGTACAAACAGAGCGAATGAGAAAAGTTTACCGAAACTCAGTTACCGCTGATCGATGAGTCATCGTTGTCTTGCGTTATTCTGCCATCGAACATGAACACGCTAACAAAATCCAATTCAGATGCAAAAATATGGGCGACAATCATGATCTAGCAATCTAGCCAGTATCCTTGCGACGTTATCCAATTAACGATTTTAAATCACAGTCGATATGGTGGAGCCAGTTCTGACGAGCTGAAGATGATGACTAGACAATGGGTGTACGATTGCTATAGATGAGACAATTTCATAAAAGAATAAAGATTACATAGATTCAGACATACTACCGATGGAACTGTGTTTAATAAAATCTACATATTGATGAGTAAATATGCCTTCATATGTCTTACATATCTCCGTAAGTAAAGAACAAAGGAGAATATTCATATGTCCGTTCATATGTACAGCAATGGTCTCTGGCGGCCCTATATTCCTATCATTATAGTTCGTGTGGATACTGTACCACAATGGTCACTAGAAGCGTTTGTACAATGAAGAGATAGAGTCATTTGTGAAAGCTATACATATGTCTCATGATGAAGTCATTCGGAGAACTTTCCATTTCTGTTGAGTAATTGTTAAAAAATAATACGTGATAGTTACATAACTGTTCTATGATGATGCCACCGCAAAACTTTATATTTCTATTCAGTCGATTCTTTAAAATACCTTGGAATCCGAAGGACCACTTAGTCAACATAATAACGGGTAGAAATGAACTGTCGATCGCTTCGCATAAAAATGGTTTACTGTCTATATTTGGTTGAGAAAACTAGTTAGTATCCTCGGTATATTGAACGGTGTGTGGTACGGAAGACCCTGTCCGGACAAATTGAATATGTGAGGTGCTGAATAACATTTGACACAGTTGAAATTCAGGTACAATATTGCTGAAGCATTCCCTGTCCGTACAGAGACTTGTAACACAGGCACGATATTGCTGTAAGTATTTCTTGTCCTGACAGAGCATTGTAATGTAGGTCCAGTATGTCTCTAATTATTCCCTGTTCGGACAGAGCGTTATAATGTAGGTAAAATATTGCTATACATATTCATTGTCCGGATCGAGATTTGTAACACAGGTACAATATTGCTATAAGCATTCCCTGTCTGGACAGAGACTTGTAACACAAGTACAATATTGCTGTAAGTATTCCTTGTCCTGACACACCATTGCAATATAGGCACATTATTGTATTAAGCATTCTCTGTTGTAGACAGAGAAGCTTGAGAAATGTAATTCAGAACGACAGAGAACCGTTTTAGCTCAGAAAGGGTAATAGGTCTGTGTTCTTGCTTGTAAACTCGTCTCGAAATACTTCGAAATCCGGCTCACCAACAGTTAAATTAGTTTCGAGTCCAGAGATATATGAAGTGGTCATTAATATTCGTATACAACGTACACTGCATCAATATAACCAAATTGCTGCATTTATGGCATCTTTGGAAATTAAAGATTGCATACTAAACAGTGATTGGAACCTAAAGATTGCATACTAAACAGTGATTGGTGTTCTGAAAAGTACCGTGACATGCTACCAACTGTCCAACTAATCACCATTAAACATACATAATAATAAAATATTTGATTGATGTATATATCATCATAACGAGTAATCACGCTGCTGAAGATTTACAACGGAACACACAAAATTACGCAAGGGTGGGCCAACGGGAGCTAAACAAGGACCATTCAGATAGATATTTCCTGAATGACGTCATAAGCAGCCCTATCTGCATTATACTAGCAGATTTACTGTTCGAGTTTATATGGTGTTTGGAATTCGAAAAAAATCATGGAATCTCAAGATAGTGTTAAAGAAAATATATTCTGCTCCCAATTAACTAATGTCAGTGTAGTATTCTTATATGTGATTTACGTGTTAACAATTAAATAGAGAGTGATGTATTTATAACGTGACTGTTTCCTGTATTTTGCTTAGTGCATAAAATTAAACTCTGCTGAATTGATGCGATGTTATGCATGTAGAATCTAGAAATGTTGCATATATATTCCATATATTTCAGCAAGAAGTGTATAAATGTTTGTTTTTGTTTGTTTGTTTGCTTGTTAGTGATTGTATTACCTTTTCTGATTCCAATGTGAAAATCGGTAACAAAGGTAAAAAATTAGGAGAGAAAATTTATCTTTATTTCAATGTAAGTTTGACAAACAAAGCATAATTTTGAACAGCAAAATAGAACATATTGAAATACATAATGTTCATTAGAGTTGTTCGTTTAAAAGACCAATTATGATTATTATATTTATGCTACGTGCACAATATATTTCCTTAATTAAAAGAAACATAAAATTAAATTCTGTCGGGAAATATAGTTGTGAGCATGTATTGATGGAAACAGCAGTACAAAAACTACTGTCCCTAATGATGAGAGCCACCCATCAAATGATACATATTTTACACACAAAAAGCAACTGAAAGGGAAACAAAATAGATGTAAATGAATATTATTGTTTTCAACACATTCATTGGGATAAATACAAATACATATATATATATATATATATATATATATATATATATATATATATATATATATATATATATATATATATATATATATATATTCCTTAAATGTGTACATACAAGAGTTTTACTCAACGTCGATTTAAAAACAATACAAAAGGATGACCCCCCCCAAAAAAAAATGTACAAAATTATTACTGTACACACTCATACATTTAAGGTGATTATATCAAAACATTACATTGTGAGGTAAGTGCAAATAAAAACAACTTTGTTTGTGTGCATATATATCGTCCGAAAACAATATGGCGGCAGCTGGGCCCAGTGCCATCATAGTCTACCTTTAGCAGAAGGTTACATTAAAGTATTAGGTTTGTGCAAGGACATTATACGAGCGGTGTTTAATCGGTACCTTGCAAGTTTATCTGTCGTGTACCCATTTACACCAGAGGCTCAAGTTTTCCAAGCATGGTGATAACAATGTACTATACGAATGTGATAACAATGTACTATACTAATGTGATAACAATGTACTATACGAATGTGATAACAATGTACTATACGAATGTGATAACAATGTACTATACGAATGTGATAACAATGTACTATACTAATGTGATAACAATGTACTATACTAATGCGATAACAATGTACTTTACTAATGTGATAACAATGTACTTTACTAGTGTGATAATAATGTACTATACGAATGTGATAACAATGTCCTTTACATATGTAGTTATTCTGTATAGGCAATATACTATTTGAATTAGAAAACAGATGTGGCTAACCAAAATGCTATTAAGGCAAGAATAAACCGATGAAAAATGTTAAATTTAAGTTTACATTTTGTATTAATCTGCTGACAGCTCACGTATATGCATTTTCAGTCCACCTCACCCTAGAGGAGCCCCCCCCCCCCCATAGATGCTTGATTAAAACCAAAGTAGACCATCAGTACATTATATAAATACGATATAATCTAAATATCATTAAAACACATTATAAATGATTCAAGTTAGATCATTTTAATTTATTATTTTTAAAAAAGTGTACAAATAAATCAAACAAATCTCAAGGATGAGCCCCTTGTGGGAGCGTCAAAGTCAAATGAAGATATCATACCTAGTAAATGGACATGCATTTACTCAATAACGTATGCATTTTTAGCTACTTCGTTGTACTTAAGTCGCGAGTATAACTTTTTCGTTCTCTAAAGCTTAAAGATTAAACTTTTAAAGTTTTTACTTCGGAAATGTGTTCATTTTTCAGCAGAGTAATTACACAAAATAAGTAGCATGTAGATATAATATAGAAGTGTCTGCTCCAGTGTTGATCTATATATTTTAGGTATGTAAGTAAAAAAATCATTAATTAATTAAAGGTATTATGAAGTATTATTGTCATCATTATCGTCTTTGTGAGTCTCCATTACTATCTTCGTTGCCCTTGTCGTCGTGATCATCACCGGCATAAATAATAATAATAATAATAATAATAATAATAATAATAATAATAATTCCTTATATGTTTTTTTATTTATATTGTTTATTTGCAGCATAAACACTCCAAGAGTCTGGATAAAACACGGTATGAGTCTAATTAATCACTTTATGGGTTTTGTTAAACATTGTGTGAGCCTGGATAAACACTGTATGAGTCTAGTTAAATACCATATGAGTCTGGTTAAACACTGTATGAGTCGGGGTAAACTGTGTGAGTCTGGACAAACATTGTATGAATCTGGGTAAACACTGCATGAGTCTGGATAAAAACTGAGTGAGTCTGGGTAAACACTGTGTGAGTCTGGATACACACTGTGTGAGTCTGGGTAAAAACTGTGTGAGTCTAGACAAACCTTGTATGAGTCTGGGTAAACACTGTATGAGTCTGAATAAATGCCGTATGAGTCGCAATGAACACTGTATGAGTCGGGATAATGCTGTATGAGTCTAGGTAAACACTGCATAAGTCTAGATAAACACTGTATGAGTGTAGATAAGCACTGCGAGTAATTATAAACAGGGTGAGTGTAGATAACCACTGCATGAGTCTAGATAAACACTGCATGAGTCTAGATAAACACTGTGAGTCTAGATATACACTGTATGAGTCTAGATAAACACTGCATGAGTCTAGATAAACGCTGTGAATCTAGATAAACACAGTATGAGTCTAGATAAACACTGTATATAAGTTATTACTCATTAGGAAAAAATCCGGGCGAATTTGGAGACAAGCGACTGATCACAAGTCGTTCGTTCGCATTTTTGATGGCGTGGTTAAGCTTATGATATAATGAATGCATGATCATGAAAACCGTGAATCTGATGTACAACATGACTGGATATGTGATCTGTTTCTTAACACTCGTCACAATAATGCAATGGAGCTATGTATAGCAGAGTAGTCAACATCACTCACCTTCACAGATCACAGACAACTCGCGTTTGTTCCTGAGGGTTCCAGTCTCAGTATCGGCCAGCGTGAACATGTAAGAAAGCTTGTAGTTGCTTCCCGTTGGTCAGTGGTTTTTCCATGGATTTTTCAGGGTTCTTCCTCCACAATATATACTGACCACCATGTATATCATGTCCTGAAAAATGGCTTTAACCCCCAAACGACAACAACATAACCAAACTAAATGCCTTCGCAATCTTCCTTCCCCATCCCCATATATCCCCATCCAACCCCACCCCGTAGCTCTGACTCATATTACTATTACAGACCTATCTTGTTTTTATATATGCTTCCTAAACTTCTTCACGCACGTATAGATAATTTCAGCGCATACAATATTTTTTTTCCAAATTGCTAACGTTTTGATCCAACCATGTAAGATATGGTCCGATTAAAATCCCTTTGATAAAAATGCAAAACAACAAATATCCATTGTTAATACATTTTGGATAGCTGCCTTGTTCATTGTTCCAACTGAATTCAAGCCGCGTTGAAATATACTCAGAAGAAAACTTTTAATTTTCCGAATCTCTATTATGTCAAGTGAGGTAGAGATTTGTACTGAACTTTATTCGATGATCATTTATAAAATAACAAAACAAAGTATCTATCACGATAAATAGATTGCAGATTATATTCTTCTGGAGATGTATATCCCCATAAAAAAAAAAAAAACTCAAAAAGAAGAAAAAAGAAACCAGCAAATAGCCATTGTTCAAACACTTTGGATATGTGCTCGATTTATTGTCCCAGCTTAAGTCTAGAAACGTTGAAATACACAAACCAAAACTGAGGTAGATATTTGTTCTTTAACTTTCGTCAATGGTTATTCATAAAGAAAGCATAATTGTTTATGACTTGGACAAATTCGTGAAAAAGATACGACTAACCCCAACTCTGAATGGGCCGGCCTGACGTCAAATGATGCCGTATGATGAAGAAAGCGTACGAAGTTGTATAATAAGCCACACATTCTAATGTAACATATATGCCTAAAACTCTGTACTCAGGTGGTTTTTGATTCATAATCGGTGATGGAAAGGACTGCAATAGGATTCCATTTCTCTTGAAATATTAGCAAGATGGATTACTGAAAAAAATGATGATGTGATTTCAGAGATACCATTAATTTGCAAAAAGATATTCGTTGGCATATTATGAAGAGAAATTAAAATCAGTGCCATTACAAATTAGAGGGGACCATATTGGGGAGGTGATGGAGATGGGGATCGGTCGGAAAATGATGCTATGGTGGAGGGAAAACTCCACTATCCGGTCAGTTTGAAGAAACGACAGTATGGGCGCGTGAAGATAAGATTAAAAATGACGAAAGCATTAGCATTGGATGATACTCTCATGCCTGCGGGAATTCATTGTGAAACGTAAAAGGTCACGTCAAAAAAGTATCCCATGACGCCTAGTTGAGATCTTCTATCACGTCTCGTCCACGTACAACCTTAAACGAAATGGTTTGTGCATGCTTACAAAAGGATGGAAGAGGTAACTTTTGTAACAAAAAAAAAAACCGGGGACTGAACTATGAAGATAATCATAAAAATTAAAGGCGATTTACTCTTACCATGAGCCAAAGGGAGATAAATCTTACTAAAATATTAAAAAAAGCGCAAATATCTCGTCATTCAAAAACAAAATAATGATGGGAAAATATATCTTACCAATAATGAGAGAAAATGCAATCGTTCGTGCTAAATATACACAGAAGATGCCTGGTATTAAAACACAAATGTGTGCATATAAAGGGGAGATGAAACGTATTAAAATGAAGATAACAACTAATGCAAATTTTAAACATCCAATGTTATGGGGGCACTCCACATATATTCATTGCTTCTGAGAGAGTGATTTGTGAGTAGTGTATGGGGCCCATACACTACTCTTGTGTAAGGTGAAGTTGTTTGTATTTGCAGCATGCACAATAGAGTGGTTCTTCGATTCTTTAATTATTTACACATTTTCTTGATTTTTTTGAGATTTTGGTTAATTGGCTAAAAATGTTTCGTTTTATGTGAATGTTATTGCTACAGACATGTTTGGGATATATAACAATATTTTCATTAAAAATCATGATGTCTTTAATTTTTTATTTATTAACAGTTTTCTTGTCTTTAGTTATAATTTGAGCTACGTCCTAATTTTTTAAATCTCACGCAATGGTTAGTCCGTCATTAATTTGTTGTTGTTGTTGTTGTTGTATTAGCTGTCATCCATTTAGATATTTAAGAGTTAGTTGCAAATCAGTTTTAATATTTGTCTTTAAAAAAATTAGTTTGCCATTCTTAAGTATTTGTTTTGTATTATAAGTTATTGCCCCCTTATGGAATGAAGCACATTTTATAAATGTTACCGTACCTCTTTTTCATTTAAAAAAATGATAGTACCAATTTTGTCTGCGATTCTGTTTTTAATGAGCAAGGACAAACATGTATATTTAAGTTGGGATGCCAATCAAGCGTGATGGAATATGTTGACAGGCATGGTCGAACTCCTCATTTGGCATCACCATGTTAGCTTCCCTCAGCTTCGTACCGCCTATGCTCCCAAATGTTAACCCTTTCTTATATAAATTCCTGTATGGACCCATCCAGTGGTAAAACACTGTTAATCCTGTAGTCATTTCTGGCATTAAATTCCAGTTGGCTCTCAGAGTACTATCTTCTCAAAACGGCCATCATTTCTATTCAGAGTGAAAAACCCTCAGAACCGCCTAAGACAACATTAATCTAAATGTATTATGTGTAATCATTATTTTCTTTAGAGATGTTATTAGAATAAAGTAACGAGTCATCTAATTACGTGGAAATTGTATTCACTTATGAGAACATGTTCTTTTATGTGAGGTAATCCAGTACATAAAAGTGAAATATGCAATTCAATTAAATAAAATATGTTCCGAAAAGCTGTCCCGCATGAACAGGTGTTCTTATTTGGACGTGTTTGGTCAAGCTGGTTTCATTGGATGCATCCTTTATACGACAAGTATATGTAGCGATGATACCATGTTGTAATAAAAAAGTCAGAAAATTATGTTACAATATTTGGACACAAGTACACCGCACATCATATTATATATCGTAAAAAGCAATGACAATCCCAGCATAAAAACAAACTATATATTACATTTTAATTTCAAATATTGGTTTTAATAATTAGAAAGAAATCATAAATAAAATCGGTGAAGTGCAAAATCTAATGTTACTATAAATCTGCACACTGTTATGTAGTTTATGAAACATGAGAGCGATTTATGTGCAATTTAACCGTGCCAATATTCAAGAAAATTAGAAAGTAAAAGATGGTGAAGAAAAATAGTATGATGTATTACGTTGGTTTCAATAGCTACCGTTGAATCATCGAAGAAAAGTGACACGCTTTTTAAAAAAAAAAAACTGAAACGCTTTAAAAACACAAAGAAACAGACTATAAAAAAAACAATCAGTGGCTTTAGCCCGACTCTCACCGCTGAGAAAAAAATGTAATTGTCTTCTAATTTTATGATTTTGAAGGATAATTTGAAGGATTTATCGCAAGAGACCCATACGACTTCATACTGGGTGACTTGCTATTTTCTGAAAAAGAAAGAAAATAAGCACAATATAAATTAGTCAAAATCTTATAGATTTATGTCCGTATTTTTATTTTATTTTGTGTTTGTTTACTGTAGGGGATCAACCAGAATGTGGAAAATATTGATATTCAGAACCTGTTCACAAATCATCTCTATTAAAGTTTGAAAGAAAAAACAACGTCAACTTGAATCCTATTTTGAAGACACAGTGTGAAACTAAACTCAGAATGCCGCATAATCATTACACTCAAGTCATATTTCACAAGACTTCTTGGTAAATACATTTTGATAAGGTCAGTCAACCAAACGTAAAAACAGCAATTCATTCTCTCAAGTCTGCATTACACCTAAGCCATAAATAATATTAAAAAGATTACCGTCTCACCTCTTTGTCGACGTTTCCTTATGATGTACGTTAACACCCCAGCTACCACCAAAAGCACACCGCTCGCAAGTACAACTCCTATGACGATGGGAATTAGATTCTG
Organism: Sinohyriopsis cumingii; assembly: GCA_028554795.2. NCBI lineage: Eukaryota > Metazoa > Mollusca > Bivalvia > Unionida > Unionidae > Sinohyriopsis > Sinohyriopsis cumingii. The sequence goes on from CM068831.1 coordinate 117,436,263, forward strand.
GTTGTCGGGATGGTTGTGGTTGTCACGAGGATCTGTGCAATTAAGATCACTAACTTTCAGGTCAAACAGATTTCTACCATTCAGAACTGGAGGAGAATCACATCTGAAGAAAACAAACAGTTGCATACCTCGTATGAATATACCGTTCTCTGTCTCAGTCTCTTTCTGAATCTCTGTTGTATGCATGCATACATACATACATACATACATACTCAATATACTAAATTCAATAATTCAGGCCAGGTAAAAATGAAATGAACTTGATTTTGGACAAGGTCAAGTCCAACATTCAATGTAACCTTATCAATATCATATAATGAAATAATAGAATAAATACAAAATACTAACAAACAATGCAAATTGAATATACATTGCAATAGATATCAGAGATATCAACATTTTTGTAAAGTTAGCTTGCCCGAGAAAACTGAAATTGCCTTGGAAAATTTGAGCTGTGATCCAAATGTAATATCAAACATGAGTAAAACAATCAAATAAAATATGGTAAATTTTAAGTAAATCGTGTTGTATTTTTGAAATGTTTGTTTCCTTTGTATCACAACCATATGCCGAAAAATAATCTGACCTAATATCTATCTATATATCTATATATATAACACATAAGTAGATATGTAGATTAGAAACAGTTAGAATGCAGGTATAACTGGAAGAGCAAAAGCACATATGTACTTGTATTTAAACTGATAATCGGAGTTAAGATTTTGGAAATAACAACATTTTAAGAGAGAGAGAGAGAGAGAGAGAGAGAGAATTCGACAAGACTGTTTATAATAATTTATTTATAGTCTCAACTCAAGAACTTGTGAATATTTTTCATCCATTTACTAAACATTTATCTTTTGGTCAGTTTCAGATCGCCAATATGCATCAAAGTATTTGAGAATCCGACTTTTAAGAATGATTTGCAAACACGTATTTTTGTCCATTTACTTATCTGCCAAGTAGTTTGTAAGTTTCTCCTGTAATTATTACATACTGCAAATACATATCATAAACGTCGCATGTGGATGCTACACTCTCCTAAAACCAATCACGCTTTGAATGAAATCCTCCTGATAGTTAATCGTTAGGGACGAGTGCCTTTAATATCCAAAACACACACCTGCCAAAGAAATCTCTCGGGCTGCATTTTTAGCATTTAACATCTAGTCGCCATTAAAAAGCAGCGACATGTATTACAACAATCTTGGAAAATCCGATTAATAAAATTGACGGGGAAAAAAAACCCTTCACATAAATGTGAATTCAGAGCTGATATGTACCTTATCTCCCAACCGCCTAAAATAGAGAATAATGTATTATTTCTTCACAATAAAATTATCGATTAACTCACACGATTCGTATCGTCTTTGTCTTTACTTTGGGGTCATTCAGTAACCAAGACATGTTACAATCACACACTGCTGGATTATCTCTGAAGTCTATATCTCGTAGAGTGGTCAGATGCCAGGGTAAACTGGTGTTGTCCAGTGTCCGGACATTGTTATACCGTAAAGAGATTGTCTGTATCTGATAAAATGAGACATATATCAGACTCAGACTGGTTATATGATTGTGGTCTAGAATAAGATTCCTCAGGCCGTTGACACTTGGAAAGTTGAAGGCGTCCAGTTTTGTAATTTCGTTATGGCTTAAATCAAGTGTATACATATCCGCAACTACGATTATGGGTAGATCCTTAATGGATGTAGAATTCAGTCGGTTCCCGCTGAGACTTAGTACATTTAAGGTATTAAAGCCGATGGCGAAACTTTCCAAATCTACCACCTCACAGTGAGCTAAACTGAGGCGTCTTAAGGCAGGGATCTCAAGCTCATTGAAGGTCATCCGTCTGACAATTTGCAAAGGATTTTGATCTAGGATAAGGTCCTGGAGAGAGGACATGTTTGTGAAAATCTTATTATCCAGATCCAATCCGGAAAGAGAGTTATAAGACAGGTCCAGTGTTTCCAAATTTGTCAATTTTATAAATGAAAAATTTTGAATACTATTTATTTGGTTGTGATTCAGAAACATTTGAATCAATGACGATGATACAGATTCACTAAAGTTCAGGAATGGTATGCGTGTAATATTGTTGTTGGAAAGATCCAATATTTTGAGTCCTGGAGGCAAGTCTTTCCCGTCTGGAATACTCTGAAGACCAACTCCAGAGCAGTTAAATGTCGACTGCTGATATTTACATTTTGATATATCAGACACTGTCGGCAGAATATGGAATGCGCACGTTAAAAAGGATAACCACATCTGATGCTGCATCGTCAGGTGCCTGTATACCTGAATAATAAAGAAACGGTAATAAGAAATCTGTGTGTTGCAAACTACCTTTAAAACGAAATCGAATATATCGAAAATTTAGATATGAAAATGCACTTTGCAGGTTTCACGCGGTGTTGTTTTTAATAGCTTACTTGGTTTTAACGGAATTAAAATATAACAGTATGATTTTGTGGTTCTTAGGGCTTCCTTACATGTGATGTTCACCATATACATCCTGTGTATTGATATGTAATTGGACAATGGCAAGGTCCAATATTCTGTAATAAAAACTGAAGATCTTACTCAAAATATATTAGTTGGCATGATATTTGTACATACAATACTAGGGAACCAAACATATGAAAAATCTGAAGTTCCAGAACTCTTACATTAATGCAATAAAATTGATAGGTGGCAATAAAATATACGGATTTTGATTTAAACCCGAGTTTTGTGCTGTAAATGTTTTAAAAATATGGATGTTTGATTTTAGTGCTGGAACTTGAGCCCTAGAGGCCACTTAATAACATTCAAAGTTGGGATATTCCAAATAATTAGAAAGAAACACTACAATTACTCTAGCCTGCGCACTTGACGAAATCCATTAGAAAGGCGCAGCTTGATTTTGTTCTTAAAATCATTTCATATTTACATTAGATACTCTCAAAGAGGATTTACACTTACCACATTCAATGGCCATTACACTGACATTAACACTCAAAACAACTGACAGAACAAACGAAAATAATTATTGAACTTATTGAATGAAAGTGTTTTCAATGCATTGTGTTGAAACTTATACTCTTTGTATAATGTATCTATATTAGAATGCATTTCAAGCTAAATAGGTGTTATTGAAATTGTGTGTGCAATAAATATTTGAAATATTTTAAAATAAATTGCATTATAATTCTCTAGCGAAACATAGTACGTATCATTTAGAAACGTTATAGAAAAATACACTCACAGTGAGAAAGCCATATTTGCCCCAAGACTGGGTGTTACAGAATGATACACCCCCAGTGATAATGCCAGATTTCTTCCAAGACTGATTGTTATAGAAAGAGACACTCAGTGATAACGCCATATGTCACCCAAGACTGTGTGTTATAGAAAAATACACTCCCAGTGAGAAAGCCATATTTGCCCCAAGACTGGGTGTTACAGAAAGATACACCCCCAGTGATAACACCAAATTTATCCCAAGACTGACTGTTATAGAAAGAGACAAACCAAGTGAGAACGCTAGATTTTCCTCACGTCTGACTGTTATAGAACGAAACGTTCCCAGAGATAACATTAGATTTTCCCCATGACTGATTGTTACAGAAAGAGGCAGCCCCAGTGATAGCATCAGATTTCCCCAAAACTGACTGCTATAGAAGGAGAGGCACCCGGTAATAATGCCAAATTTCCCCCAAGACTAACTCTTGTGGAAAGAATCACTCACACTGATTACGTCAGTTTTACCCCAAGATAGATTGTCATAGAAAGAGACCCAGAGGTGCAGTATTGTCATGCTTCCGCTGGAAATGTCCCTTTTTTACCACTGCGACTCCGCACGAAAGCCATTGTTCACCATTCACCAAATTAAAATAAACCACAACGACTGTATAGTCATAAACTAAGTAACGCAAAAAGCGAAAACCATCACGATTAGTGAAGACATGTCCATATAATGCAACGTTAAAATTTAAAAGGAACATACAGCACTATGAATCATATCCCACATGATCCTAAACGTTATATCACAATTAAAATCACGCTGAGTGTTCCAAACGAATTCCAGTAGTGTTCCGAATGAATTTCTATCTTTAATGTATTGATGGGCCAATATTCTAAAATATGATGATGTGCTAACAATATTGATGTATCAAAACGATATAATCCATAATATCCTTGATTGAAATCAGAAAATAATTTCAAATTATTGATTGAGAACTCTACTCAATGAACACTTTGTAAGTTCTATTAAGATTTGAAATAAATAAATCCTCTCGAATAATGACTAAATCCTCTCGAATAATGACTAAATCCTCTCGGATAATGACTAGATCCTCTCGAATAATGACTAAATCTCAAATAATGACTAAGTCCTGTCGAATAATGACTAAACATAACTAAAAGACTTATCCCACTAGGCACATGTTAGCATAAGAATAAATAATTCTGATGTAAACAAGCCTTACATAAAACCATGGGCACAATAAGAAGACCAGCAGGACCAAAAGTTCATTTTCAGATAAATCTAAGTTTGAAACATAGGTCTGGTCATTAGTAACGAACATAAAAAACACCAGGTAGACAAGACTTTACAAGGGGAAAACCAAGGTCCCGAAAAAAGATCAAAGTAAACGGGTCGACTTACAAGTGATAATTATCTTAAAATAATAATCTACAATCATAGACAAAAATAGCGGTGTAATCACAGAAACAAAATAAACACACGTTATGGATGTACTTGAAGGCATATACAAAATTACCGACATTCCCCGCTGAACAAGCACTCATTTGTACTGAAAATCTGAAGAAGGAAACAATATTTATGACGTGTATTCGCGACCGTAACCATGTGACACTAATAACTACGTTTTGAAGCCCTTTCTTTTTTTTTTTATTTTTTTTTTATTTTTGCGTTGTGATTAATCACTCGGACTGAAGTTATAAAGTTGATACTGCTGGAGATGGAACGAGGAGTGCAGCATATGCTTATTTGTTCACATTCCATTTTTACATGCTATTTTTCCACTTAATCTGCAGATTGTCAGATAACATGTGTGAAAATTGTTTGGAAAAAGTGACTTCGTTTAATAGAAACATAGGGCGCAGGAACATCTGAAACTGCATTATTGTATTTACCGTTTAATACTTATAATGAAAGTGCCCTTATAGCTAACCTTTCAAAACCTGTCTTAGGCTTTAGACAAGAGAACCAACTTAACACACATTAGTGCAAATGGTTACCCAGTATTCATTACAAATAATATATATCTCCCCATATAACTGAATATTTGTCAAACAGTATTGCAAAATGTCACTGCACATTACTTTAAACTTCATGGACTTCAACTCAACCACACGGTGAAGTTAACTGCCAAGGAAATCCAGTTACCGACATCAATACGAACGGGGATGGGCAGAATGGAATAATACAAACCTCCTAACCTCGTTTTTTAAAACACAAGTATTGGGATAAAAAGCTATGAATACAATAATTAACAATGTTAGTCATCAAAGTTCACCAAAGATAAAATTCCACTCACCTTTACTGTGTCAAAAATCCTTTCTACCCGTTTATAACTGTGTTAGCATATCTTGCAAGGTGCAGTTGTGTCAGTCGTGGCCACTTAGGTCACGAAATTTGAACAGATAAGAAGTATACATGGTTAAACTGGGATGGGTAACTAATACATCTTCTTATTTTATTCTTTTCTTTCTAGGTAGAAAATTCACCTACACACCTACACACACAATCAATTTCAGACACACTCACACATTTTATTTCTCCAATTGTGATGTTAATATCATATTCTAAAATATTTTGCTTAGGTTTTTGTAACTTTATTTAGAAGTTCGACACCAACCACAACTGCACAACCTCCATCACAACCCATGACTGCTACAAAGACAAAGGAGGGCCATTGATTGATAATACTGGAAGTTTAACAGCGAACGCAATGAATAAATAAAAGTGGGTAAAACATATGTATGTAAGTATTTATGCATGTATGTGCACCGGATGTATGTACGTATGTACCGTTGGTTGGCAGTTTGGATGTTTTGATAAATTAATGGGTGGATGTTTCTATTTATACAGAGCTGAGTGTACGACTGACCAACCTTAGTTTCTCGTAAACATACATTGCATTCGATTTAACAAATTCACGACAATACATAATCTTGAAACGGATTAAAACATCTATTGAGAGAGAGAGAGAGAGAGAGAGAGAGAGAGAGAGATGAGATAGAGAGAGAGATGAGAGAGAGAGAGAGAAAGTTACCTAATGCATTTACAGAATGGGGTACATCTTGCTAGGTACAGTCATACAAATATGTTTGTAGCAATGTCATAACTGATGTAGTTGAGCATTTGCTCATACTGTGAGCTTCTGATGCGTGGAGGCATTAATACGTACCCAGCGGGAAACATTTCAAAGTTATCAAAAGTGTATCTCATAAAGTTAATCATTGTACTGAAACGCTTGAAAAACTGAACGTAAGGAAGACAGTGAATGAACAATTGCACCTATGTACGATAATATATATATATATATATATATATATATATATATATATATATATATATATATATATATATATATATATATATATATATATATATATAATGTAGTTCTCTGTGGGTGTTATTTAATGAACATAGTGGTATAGGTTTTAGGTTCAGTTAGATATGTAGATATGGGGATTCGGGGCGTCCGAGTCATCTAGGGCTCTCACTGATATCTCGACTCTGTCCGCGTGGGTCAGATTGTCGACTCCACCAAGTCAAGTATGCGAGAAAGCTTGCCAGTAGCTTACCCTAGGTTGGTGGCTCTCTCCAGGTTCGTCATCCAGTAGCTTTGTTGGTCGCCATGTATATTCTCTCATGTGTTGAAGAAAGGCATTAAAAATACAAATGGATTTTGATTTGTACGTATTGTATATAGGTATATATTTATGTAAGGACGCATACCTTGTTGTGTGTGTATAAGAGAGAGAGAGAGAGAGAGAGAGAGAGAGAGAGAGAGAGAAGGGGAGAAACTGTTGGTCTCTATTCGTGTTCCAAATGATCTTTAGACCTGTTTAAGTTATCACCGATGTAATCAGTGATCAGGTTTTAAGTTGACAGAGCAGCGGTTAGAACGTGTTGGATACAAAACAAACATCAGCAAAACTCCAACCGTTGCATTCTTCCCGGGGTCTTCTCGGAATCTTACTCCACCAAATAAACCCTCAAATTCAAGCATACCAACCCCGTCATATCTGTCTCTTTCTCTGTCTGTCTTTCAGTCTGTCTATCTGTCTCTCTGTCTGTCTCTCTCTCTCTATCCATATATATATATATATATATATATATATATATATATATATATATATATATAAAGAGAGAGAGAGAGAGAGAGAGAGATAGATAGAAGTCAACCGGAGTAGGAAATGAAAAAAGGAATTGTAAAGTTTATAATTTAGCAATAAATACCGTTTTTACGTGCATTATTTGTGTCTTTATTAGCATCAGGCAAGTGTTTAATGAACGCATGTCTGTCTTAAATTTCAATCAAACAGATTTTGAGATTCTGGAATTATGGTAAAGTCCAAGAATAGAAATCTAGACGATATAATCAAAACCATACATGTGATCTTTGTTAGGCAACCATTTACATCAGCTCCAATGATCGAACTTGGAGCTGATGAGGTGCAAAGCCATCGGGGAGTCTTATCTCGTCCTTGTATTTTTCGTAGTCGGTTGGAAGTTGTGTTTTTATTGTTGGTTTTGGTGCTTTCAATTAAAGCTTTAAAACTTCAGTTAAATACCTATCAAATTGAACTTTATGTTAAAATTGAAGAAGTGTGTGTTTTAGCACATGAATAAAAAAAGAAAGAAAAGGAAAATTAAAAGGTATGTGTTAAGCCGATTACTTCAGTCCATCCCAGTTTTACAAGCCCCTATTTACCTCTATAGCTTTCTTGAACATACAAATATACGCCCCTCTCCTTCTACCGCCTTCACGAATTATAATCTGAATCCAAGTGATAAATGACAACTCCGGAAGTGAAGCCGGTCCCATGATGAAGCTGCCACTGCCATATAGCTATGGTACATAAAATACATTAAACAAAACGTTTCAATTTTTGTTCCTATAAAATATTTATTCATCGGTAAAGTCAGTAAGTTTCTATGTATTATTATGACCAAAGCTCACGAGGTCTGTAATAATTTGAACCAAAATCCCCAAATTTCCATTCAAGTTTTGATTTCTTCTTACTGGATATTACTTGGATTGTGGTCAATAGTACTGTCAATGACATTATGGTGCGTTCAGTTGTGGTGCTACAGTTGTGGTCCGTTTACCTCTTTTTCGATGGTACATAGTAGCGCAAGAAAACCCATTGAAGAATGGTTGTCATTTTCCTCTTATCTAAAATATTTCTGTGTTCTGATGTTCACTCTTAGAAAGCACAGATAACCGCTAAAGGATTGCAATGACGGCCAATCAACCAGTAATAATCAGGGCAATCAAACGAGTACAACATACAGGTAACTGTAAGGAAATTAACCGAGTCATCCAAATGAAGAGCTCATTGGCTGGAGACAGGTGGGAGCCTGGGACTAGGGTAAGAACTATAACTTGGCTTTTGTGTACAATACGTAATAGCATAATTAAATTTAATTTAATGATTCAGGTGCATGAGGTCATAATGCATGCTATTATTTTTACACAGGTTTGCATTCTGAAACAGACCTTCTTGAGATGAACCAACCAACGACAGCTGTCACAACAAGAGGTGAGATGTACCGAATCTTATTAAAAACCCGATTAAGTAAATAGAGATCAAATATATATGGTTACGACAATACGGATTGTGATAGCGGTGCGGTGGGTGAATGGGCGAGGTTTTTAAATGAATGATTTTTAATTGGTCAATGCAAATGAGCAAGCGCAGAAATTAACGACGGAATGCAGCTGAATATAAATGTATGAAATCGATGTTTCAGTTTATATTCTTCTGGAGATAAATCGTCGGCCAGGAAGGGGGTGGGATGGTGTGTGTGTGTGTGCTTTTTGATCTAAACAAAGCTGCTATGGCTTTCCAGAACAAATAAAGGTTCCGATAAACTCTATCAAACTTAAGTTGCCTAAAGTATTATTGAAATGGTAAACAAATTTGATCGTTCTTTTTATATTGCACGGTTTAGATTGTCTTGAATAACGTCTAAGTAATAAGTATGATGTTTTGTTTAATAATTATCATGGTCCGTATTTTATTCTCTTTTAAGTGCTTAATCAATAAGAAATCTATGACTTTATTTTAGTCAAATGCAATCGGTGTCGAAAGTTTGTACAAAACAGCATATATTTGGACTCTATGCATTGAAAAGGCTTGTAATGAAATAAATCCTTTTAATATTTTCATACAGTGTGTATACATTTTAAGTGTCAATCTCAGTTCTATCGTCATCGGCTGCGGCATACGTAATACTCCTTTAAGGTATATCATATAAATATGTAATATTTGCAGAAGGAAACCTAATTTCGCTTTCACCTAGTATATCATGTAGATCACAAAATACATATCACATGTACATATCATAAAATCCTGATTTTTAAATTTTTTTAGTTAGGACACCACGGCTTTGAACGCCATGCAGTGGCCTCCTAAGATCAGAATTTCAACGTTAAAATCTTGTGTTGAACCATATCCTAACAATATTTTCATTACGAAACTTAGCCGTAAGCTCAAATTCATATTTGTATTGTTTCTGGTAACTTTGTTTCGAATAAAGCTTGTGTATTAATCAAGGTTTTCATAGCTTTGGTTAATCGGAATGCATGATAAACTGCAATATTTCTATATATTGTGTCCAAACGTTGGTAAATTTCAAAATATCTAATTATCGTGTTGATACATTGATACATGTAATTGCATGATAAATTTAAACGTTTCTAAATATCATACTCAGACTTTAGCTCCTCTAATTGCATGAGAAATTTAAACGTTTCTAGATATCGAACTCAGACTTTGGCTCCTCTAATTGCATGGTAAATTTAAATATTCCAATATATCTTGTCCAAACTGTGATTCCTCAAACTACATGGTAAATTTAAATATTTCTAAATATTGTGTCCAAATTTTACTTTCTCTAACTGCAGGGAACAATCCAAAATTTATTATTATCCTGTCAAAAACTTTGATGCCTGAAATGGCATGGTACATTTCATAATCTCTAATCTCGTTTCCAAACTTTGGTTTCTCTAACTACACGGTCAAATTCAATATTTTTAAATATCGTGTCCAAAATCCGTTCCTTTGAATGCGTTTTAAATCTCAATATTTCTGAATATCATGTCCAAAATTTGGTACCCTGCAACTGTATGGTAAATTTCAGCATTTCATGCAGGGGTTCAAATCGTGTCTTGTAATGACCTTTCGTCGTTCCATGAGGACTATTTCTTTTAACGGTCCAAACGACTGAATTGTAGCTGATCACTAACGTAGCTGTTCTTGACTGAGAATTTTTTTTATAGAGTTACTTTGCAAATAGTTTAAACTCCACTGATATTTAATCATTGGACCAATGAATATTGTTAAATTAGTACATATGGTGATGAAGTGTATTTTACGGGTTGCTTTGGCCTTTAAGACACAAAAACGATAGCGCACTATATTCACTAGATTTATGTATTGTACAGCATACAATCATCCTTTTACTGACGTACTGATTCTGAACACTTGTTGGCAAATATGCGCAACATGGAATGGTAATGACAGGGAAATTGCACAATTTATTGTTAACAATTTGTTTTTTATGCTATACGGAAGACTTCCATTCCTGGACAAACACGGTTAAGGCGGATGCATACGGCGTTCTTCGTTTGATTCATGACGTTAATAAGGCGGTGGTGGGCACGGAGTTGGATAATGGGTCTGAGAAGATCAAATAAATGTAACTCTCAGGTAAAGGACGGAATATAATGAACTATAAGCTTTATTTTGTCATATTCATTTCACTACAATGTAAACTGTACAGTGTATGTGTGTGTGTGTGTGTGTGTGTGTGTGATTTGGATTTTTAACGTAGCTTTACCAAATTTTCGGTCATATAGCTACGATATCTGCAGTGTACCAATTTAGAGTGATGTCTTGCACTTGGGCATCATGACGCAGACATATAGCATGATGTCCCACCCAGTCACATTACCAGGCCGACCAGTCCTAACACTAACTTCTTAATGCTGAGAGCCAAGTGAGACAGCTGTTAGTACCATTATTGTAAACCATTGGTATGACTCGGTCGGGGATCGAACCCACGGCCACCCGCATCCGAGGCGGACGCTCTAACCACTAGGCCACTGGAGTGGTCGAAAACTAGTAATTTCATCCTAAACGCCTAGCATATGCGTCCTGTCAATAAAGCATGAAGTTGTCCCCATCATTATACACCTGCCCGTTGTATACACATTGCCCCACCGCTGACAAAATAAGCTCTCATTGATATTACTCGGTATCTTTACATTGTAACGTAAAGTATAACAAATATGTTACGTGTTTCTATTTGACTTAATGATATAATTAACATTATGAAATATAGGAAATAATGTAAAGTTGTGGATGGTCAGGAATGCCGGCTCTGAGAATGGACGTACTCCAAAGAATACAATCACTTTAAATCTAAAAGCTGATGGTGTCATAGCCTTTGAAGGATGATAAATGAAGTAGAGAAATGCCATGTCTAATCATCTGTACATTTTGGAAGATGATCCGCAGAAGAGTTTGCCGAGTGAGAGGCTTTCGACCACACGAGCATCGGAAGTTTAGACTACTTGAAAATTATACAATTAAGGAGATAGTAGTGTTTGTATGTAAAGAGTCTTGTGCCCTATAAGTCGATAATTAAGCCATTTCCAGTTAGTTTAGCCGTGTCTTTGAGTCAAAAACGAAATAAAAGCTTGCATCAACAATGAAAATATAGAACAATTATTATACGAATTCATCTTGGATTTAAAAGGTACAGAATATATTGGGAAGTTAACAATTACAAATTAGAGCGATATTAGTTCATTTAGAACACAGAAATTACTTAGGTACAAAGGGGACCAATGCATAACTACCTAATTCACGAAACAAATTATTTTGATGAACGAAATGTTTTATAATTAAATTAATTACCTACTTAACGAATGTTGAGGTTTATTAATGCGAACATGAACTAATAGATAACTTAGCGAATGAGTAAATAAGTAACGAGTGACAATCAAATTCTGCAACAGGTTCAAGAGATGAGACACTACATCTATGACAAGATAATATGGATCATAAATCATAGCGAAAGAGACGTACGTGTTAAAATCAAATAACAGAGAATGAAAAGAAATACAAGGAAACTATTAGAAAGACCACATAACACTATATTTTCGAGACAAGAATCAGACTGGGTGTAAAGACCACATTTTTATGTTAGAATAGCAGTAGCTTATGATTAACGTACGAAACTCGTTTAGCATGATACGTGAAACACCTACATGTAAAAGTGTGGCATAAAGTAAGTTACATATTAGTGATTCGAATAGTTCAAGACGTTTTTCTTTTTTGCTATAGTATTTCCACGATTAGAAAACATGCTGCTCATTTTCAACAAGATCACATATTTTAATCAGTTTCATTTTTTGACGGAAAAGTAGCTGTTAAATGAATTTCATTTTTTTTCACAAGATAAAGGCGACAACTAGTAAGAGTCCTTGTACCCAAGTAATACTGACCTGGAGCATATACCTTAGCATTATTATTCAATATTGCTTCAAGTAGTCAATGGCAGTTATCTGGAAGATTTTCAGCAAGAAAGCGTTCCATTCTTAAAGAAACAATGCAGAGGATAGATAAACTAAAATAAGGAGAAAATCTATTACATGCTGTGTGGATGTTGGTATCATTATATCATATCTGTATAAACGGCGTGAGTTACCATAGATAACGAAATAATAGATTCTAGTAATTTGAAATCTTGTCCTTGTACATAACGTTATGCTAAGCTAGCTTTTATGAAACAGGTCATCACCTAATAATAGCATAGTTACACAGGTTACAATTTTTTCTGTTACAGTTTTATAATGTGTTCAGTTCATTATTTTCATATTCTATTTATCTATCCCGTACCTAAATCCGGTATTCAAATATTGACGGGATAAATCTTGTGTCTATAATGTCAAGGGTATTTTGTAGATATGGAAATCGAACGTTACACGTATACGTTTTGGTGCTACAAGAGTCAGATGAGGGATATCAGCGTGTAAAATTTGTAAATGAACATACATATTTGTGTATGCGTGTGTGTGATTTGGGTTTCTAACGTAGCTTAACAATTTTTCACTTATATCCCTTCGATGCCTGCAATGTAGCAGTTGATTGAGATATCTAGCACTGGGGCATCATGCCGCCGACATGTAGACCCATGTCCCACCCAGTCACATTATTCTGACACCAAGCCGACCAGTCCAAATACTAACCTCTGATGGCCAAGATCCACGCGAGGTAGCTGTTACTGCCAATTTTATAAGTCTATGGTATAACTACGACCTCCCTCAGCCGAGGCGGACGCTCTAATCACTTAGACCACCGGATCGTTGACATATTATTTTAGAAATATTTATTTGAATCCGACTTATTATTGATGAATAATGTGTTTAAATCTAAAGTTATTGGTGTATAGATCATCGAAATATATATATTGGTGTGTATAGCATGGAAAGTCATACACACACACACAAATTTATCTATATCTATCTATCTATCTATCTATCTATCTATCTATCTATATATATATATATATATATATATATATATATATATATATATATATATATATATATATATATATATATATATATATATATATATATATATATATATATATATATATATCTGTGTGTGTGTGTGTGATTCTATTGTATCTGTGTGTGCATGTCGGTTCAAAAATGCAATTATTGAGATCCTGAAGGTAGCATTGTGACAGCATAGCTAGGAAACCGGAGTGGGAAAGTATTTTATGCAAGAGTTAAGCAAAAAATTAATAGACCCTTTACCACAACGAGGCCGTTGCTACATGGCAAATGAAGACATGATTCCAACCTATGTCAACTTCATTAAAAATATTGGAAATCAATCTTCTCTGCAAACAGTTCATAAATATACATACTATGTGATCGGTATGTTTTTCGCATACGCGGAAGTATCATTATATTTTGACTTTTTCCACATGATATCATATATTATCGGTCCTATGAGAGTAATATTATATTGGTATAGCCATCTCCGACTAGGAAATAGTTGAATTGTGTCATTCTTATTTTTAAACATTCGGTAATTGCAGAATTGTACCTAATATCTTGTAAGAATGCTTGATGCTGAGCTCAACAAGCGGATCGGAAAGGCATCAACAACTCTCTCGAGGTTGTCGCAGAGATTGTGGAACAACAGCATGCTGACCATGAACACTAAGATCACCGTGTACCGTGCATGCGTGCTAAGCACTCTCATGTATGCCAGTGAAACCTGGACTCTGTACGCCTCACAAGAGAAAAGACTGAGCGCCTTTCACATGCGATGCCTTCGACGCATACTCGGAATCACCTGGAGCGATCGAGTAACAAACAACGAGGTGCTCGAGCGTGCCAAGATTCCCAGCATGATCACACTCCTCCGCCAACGCAGCATCAGATTGCTTGGCCCTGTACGTCGAATGGTTGACGGACGGATCCCCAAAGACATTCTTTATTCGGAACTTGCCTCTGGCAAAAGGTCGATCGGACGGCCACATCTCCGCTTCAACGATGTCTGTAAGCATGACATGAAAGCCCTTGATATCGATGTCAACACCTGGGAAGAGCTCGCTCTAGACAGATCAAGCTGGCGACATGCTCTGATCACTGGTCTGAAAGCCGGAGAGGACAAGCAACGCTTGCTAGCTGATGAAAGACGATCGCAGAGGAAGAAGAAGCAGCTCCAACTAACACCTGACACAACCTTCAAGTGCAGCAAGTGCAGCAGGGACTGCCACTCCCGCATTGGACTACTTAGCCACACCAGACTCTGCACAACCACCAACCAGGACATCTCTCATGGGCGCAGTTCCATCGTCTCTCGAGACCTACGGATGCCAACTAACTTAGTTGTACTTATTTGGAGCCATATTTCAAAACAATGCACTATACTGACATAAGTCAGGATATAAACATCAAATCATAATTGCGATTGCAAATTTAATAAGAGTTCCTGAAAGAATTATATTTTGTTTGCAAATGTTTGGATTTCTTACCAAGTTAAACATGCTTGATGATTCGGATTGGGGGAAATCGTCACATGAAATAGATGCAGAAACGGTCATAGGGTCTTATGCTAGATACCTGTCGATTGCAGGCGGTTCAAAGAACCACTTGAACATGCAGACGATCGCAGCGTTTTGCACGTGTTTATCGGTACTGGTTACTTCATGTATTGCTTTGTTTAAGCTATACATTACGTGAGACTTGTGAATTCGTCCGTCGGTTGATCACTACACCATTAGTTTTGATGTGATGACTTCAAAATGAGCACATACCATAGAGTGTAATTAGTAAAATAAAACATAAGAGTTATTAGATTACACCAATGTAATTATAGCTATGCAAGGCATTTAATCAACTGGCAATCAAAGCATATTTATTGTTTATTAAATTTCTCAAATTGTACGAAATAAATTAAGGGCTACTTGTAATTCACATAGTCTTCATAGGATGCGTGGGTGGGGTGTGTCCAAATGTCATGCATAGTAAGTAACGATTGGAAAATGTTACATTGTTTATTTTAAACACTGCAAATGAAATGCGATGGTACAATTGGTTTTCCGGAAAAGGTGTTTATACCTCCTAGACATAGGCAATGGTATGTTTTTGCAGGGTTTAACGCCATTTTTCATCACAAATTAGGCTATACATGGCTGCCAGCATCACTGGTGGAGAAAGTACCCGGGAAAATCACGGGAAGAACCACCGACCCACGAGAAGCTACTGGCAGGCTTTCCCACATACCCACGTTAGTCGAGCCTAAGACTCGAACCCATGAAGAGCTGATATGGCAGTGATCCGTAACGGTGGGAGATTTAGACCACTTGGTTACTTAGGTGCCTCTTACAATGTTATATTGCATTTTACGCGTAATAGATCACATCACTTAGATAGGAATGAATTGTTGCAATGTAATTACCATGATGTATAAAGACTATACCAGACACGACAAACGTTATATTTTGCAAATTCATGGTGCCTTGTGGGAACATCATGTGACGAACATAAGGATGCCTTGAATTGACGTCTGTCGTACTGCTTTCATTCCTCTCAGTACAGTCTCGTGTCTGAAAATCGTATCACATACAGATATGTAACCCCAATGGATGTCAAACTTTCGACATAGAAAATACGTTTATGACAGTGGTACTGTTAATAGCAAAAAAAATGTCTAAACATTCGTGACATATGTGTTTTCAAATTAATTGTATATATGCTTTCATTTCAATCAATATCCTGTCCTTTTCCGGATGTAGTTTCTAAATATTTATCATCCGTTCCTAATATCTTTCTGTGTTATTAGTCATTTTATCTTACCACCCATGCTAAGATAATGAAAAGTACTTATCGTTACGACCACTCCGGTGGCCTAGTGGTTAGAGCGTCAGCTTCGGATGCGGGAGGTCGTAAGTTCGAAGCTCGGCTGAGTCATACCAAGGACTTATAAAAAAAATGGAACTATCAGCTGCCTCGCTAGGCGGTCAAAATTAAGAGGTTAGTGTTAGGACTGGTTGGCCTGGTGTCAGGATAATGCAGCTGGGTGGGATATCATGCTACATGTCTGCAGCATGATGCCCCACTGCTAGACATTACTACAAACTGTTACACTGCAGGCATCGCAGCGATAGATTGAAACCAAGGTTAAATCTACGTTAAAAATAGAAATCACACACACACACACACACACAAACACACACACCTTTTCCAGGATGTAGTTCTCTAAATATTCCTCCGCCGTTGTGAATATATTGCTGTATTATAAGTCGTCGTTTCTTGCTACCCATGTGCAAATAATGAAAACTACTTAACATTACCTAAATATACTGTTATGTATCTTTGATTTAATTTATATTTGATTTAATTTAATTGTTTGTTTGCAAGTTTTAATTTTTTTATTCCTATACCAGCTATTATAATGTAACTTTGTTTACTGGATTTAACATCGTCCTTATAAAATAAAACAGTGAATTCTGTTTGACCTGTCTGTTTTTTTTAAAAACAACTAATAATATAAACTTTGTATATAATGCTGACAAAAATTCTGACCTTGATTCAGAACCAGTTAGATATAAGAGTTGTAGTAAACAACTTTTTAAAAATAAAAATGTATTCTTTCTTAGCGTAAGTTTCATAAAGTGAAATCGAGACCATACTAGGAGTACGTGACAAATAAAATATATTAATTCAGTTTTTCCAGAGGATTGAACCACATCTGGGCATCTATTTTCGTTGTAGCTAGATTTATTAATGATGTTTTGAGGAAGAATACTCGTTTACTGCCTTAACACTTGAGACGTTAAAGCGATTATATTGTGACGATTTTTGGGGGTAATTTATTTTATGTTTCTTCAAACTACTTAGATTCCAAGAGATTATTTTCCCCTGCAAATACCTTCTGTGCTCTAAATTAATTCTTGGACAAAGACAGTTATCGAAATGTATAAAGAATTCAAATTGAATATTTTTTCTGTGATTCGACAAAAAGTTGCTGACACATCAGTACGATGCTGACCGCAGCATACGTCAATGCCTTCAATTTTGGATTTCATCGGGATTCGAACGCAGTTTCATTTGGACTTTTTATTGCTAGGACTTCAATTTCTTAATTCTTGGATTATTCTTGGATTATTTTTGTATTTGATTCGTAAAACCGTAAGTTTTTTTCCCCTCATTTTTACCTTGTTGTCTTCACTTTTTCTTGTTACGCTTTATAGAATATATGAAATCGCAAGTATTATTTTACACCTTAGAAATCTTTAGTGAAATCAGCATGTTTTTTTTTTTACAATGTCATTAAAAGTGGAAATTTTTCTTTCAAATCCTACCCAGGAGCAGTTGGACTATTTGAAGAATTATGAATTGTTTCATCTTGCCAGAAAATATTATCTTTCGGAGGCAAATACTTCCTTAACGAAGCAAAAAATAAAAAGTATTGTGGTCCAGTATTTGGTAGAAAAGAATGTTTTGGATAAAAGTGCTTTGGTTTCGATCAGAAAGTCTGTATCAGACTCCGACATAAAGGTAAAGGAATTAGAATTAAAGTACAAGATGGAATTGGAGTTGAGGAAGCTAGAATTTCAGAAGGATAAAAAAGAAAAACGAATGCAGTTACCGAAAGATGAAAAAGAAAAATTATTTGAGAAAGAGAAGAGAGAGAAAAAAAAATGCAGTTGCAAACGGAGAAAGAGGAGAGAGATAAATGCAGTTACAGAAAGAACAAATGCAATTACAGAAATAGCATATGCATTTATAGGGAGAGAGAAAAAGAAAAAAAAAACAATGATGCAAATGCAAATGCAAAGAGAAAAGGAAGAGAGGGAATATCAATTTAGAATAAAGGAAATAGAACTGGCGAGTGAAATTCACGTAACCACTTTACACACAAATTCACCCTTTGATATTATTAAGAATGTTAGGTTAGTGCCCCCTTTTAAAGGAAAAGATGTAGACAAATATTTTCCTTATCTTGAAAATATTGTTTAAAATTTGAAATGGCCAAGGAGGCATTGAACTCAATTATTACAGTGTGCACATTTTTGTAAAGCCCGACCTATCGATGCATTAATGTCAGTACAGTTGTGTGCTGACTATGATTTGGTGAAGGAATGCATCTTAAAGGATTATGAGTTAGTCCCTGAGGCTAATCGGCAAAACATCAGGAACTATAAAAACGAAGCTGGACCAACTCATGTCGAATTTGCAAGAGAAAACGAGCAGTTATTTGATAGATGGTCCTTAGCCAAGAATGTTTATAAAAGTTATGAAAGTCTCAGACAACTTGTATTACTTGAGTTCAAGAACTGTTTCCATACTGACATTAAAACTTATCTTGATGAAAATAAGGTCGAAACCTTGGAAAATGCCGCTCGTGCTGGTGATTAGTATTATTTAGCTCATAAACTTTCTTTTGTACATAAAACTTCCAATCAGCAGTCTTCTGTCACAAAGGTATTTCAGCCTAGTACGAGTCCTTCTAAATCTCAATCTGGCACAACATTTAAAAGCCAAGCTTCTGATAAGCTTGATCCTAATTCCTTGTCTTTTCGTACATGTACCTATTGCAAGAAGAACGAATACGTTATTTCTGATTGCTACATATTGAAAAAAGCATTAGAACTAAGACAGACCTATTCAAAATGCTCTTATTTATAAGAGGTCAAGGTCACGGTCATGTATTGAAAGCAATACATTTATTTGTTATAACAAACCGAAGTCTGAATTTATTATGGAGAATTATAACCCATACATATCGAAGGGTTTTATATCACTCATGAGTGATTTGGCCAATCCCACCCCGATTAAAATTTTAAGGGACACATGAGCTTCGCAATCTTTTATTGTCAGGTACTTTGCCTTTTTCTGAGAAGTCTTCTTCTAATGTGAGTGTTCTTATTCAGGAAGTAGAGTGCGGCTTTGTTAATATTCCTCACCATTGTGTAAATGTGTCATCTGACTTAGTCTCAGGACCTGTGACAGTCGGAACAGTGTGTGCTTTACCAATTGAGGGCAATTGTTTAGTTTTAGGCAACGGCCTAGCTGGAGATAAGGTTGTGGTTAATCCACTTGTAAATGACAAAAGCCTTGTTTGGATCAGAAAGTTGATCCTATTGAAAAAGAATTTCCTGATTAATTCCCAGCTTGTGCAAGTACTAGTGCAAGCGCATAGAAAGCTTTTAAGAAAGATGTCGATCAGGAAAGTACTCCATTAGCTTGACACGTGTATTGCTCAGGCTTTTCATGAGGTCACTTTCACTCCTTGTTTGGTTCAATCAAAAAGTATTGATCACAGTGATCCTCTTTTAACTACTCATTCTCTTTATTCCAACTATGGTGACAAACGACAATCACTTGTCGTCGAACAGGAAAAAGATCATGTGATCTCCTGTTTGTTTCAAAGAACGATTAGTAAAACTGAAGCCACCAAAGTTCATGTCTGTTATTATTTCATTAAAAAGGAATTCCTCTGAGAAAATGGAGACCTCCTGAGGTACCTGCTAATGAAGAGTGGTCAGTAAACTGTCCAATTATAGTACCAAAATTGTACAGATGGGAAATACTTAGTCTGGCGCATGAAACTCATTTGGCGTCAACAAGGTGCCTAGAGGCAATTCCTTTGAGGAATATTAAATCTAAAGCTATTGTAAAAGCTCTGATACAATTTTCTTACTCAATTTGGCCTTTACAAATCTGTCCAATCTGGTCAAGGATACAATTTCATGTCTGGAATTTTCCAGCAAGTTATGTACGATTTAGGCATCCAACAATTCAAATCCTCTGCCTATCACCCTGAGAGCCAATGGGCTTTAGAAAGATTTCATCAGACTTTGAAAAATACGATTTGATTATATTGTGTTGATATGGGTAAAGATTGGGATGAAGGAATTAACTTACTATTGTTTGCTGTTAGGGAATCAGTTCATGAATCTTTAGGATTCAGTCCCTTTGAACTTATTTTACGACAAACTGAGTGTCGTCCATTGAAGCTGGTGAAACATAACTTTTTTCTAATGAAGATAACTGAAATTAATCTTCTCGATCATGTTTCCAATTTTAAGTATAAGTTGTCAAAGGCTTGTGAGGTTAAATAAATTATTTGTTAAAATTTATTTTATAAAGTTTATTTTCTTCACTTTTTTCTTGTTACGTTTTGCAAGAGCCTAAACACGTAACAATACCTTACCTTGTCGCACAAATGAGATATGTTGATTTTGCAGGCAAATATGACAAAACTTGTAGTAGTAGAATGTGTTTCAGCTAGTCAGTGACAAGGCAGGTCAAACAAAGAAAAATTGTAGTTAAATAGAAAACAAAGAGAAAAAAATACTACTTCAGTCTCTTCATGTACGATATATAGTTGCATACATTAAATTAGCGGTTTCTAACCTCAGATGGTGAACCAACTATGGAGTCCGGGGGATCCCTCGTGTAGATGCGAAGGGTCTTCAATATAAAACATTAAATGATGTCAAAGCTTGATGATCAGGAGGTGCTATTAGTGACCAAATTAGGGTAACAGCAACAAAAGGTCAGGAGCCACTGCCATTGAAGATAGACCCCTCATCCCTATTCGCCGTTAATTGTCGCTAATGTGAATGTTAAACTAAGTGTAACGCAACATGCTTAGTGACGATGAATATAAGACGTGCATAAGTCGTGTTCTCTTCTATGGATTCTACGAGAATTCAAATAGATCATAAGTAGGATAAGAGTTGAAACTAATGTTTACATTTAGTTATATACATTTAAGTACTGCTTTAGTGACATTGTATAGTATTTGTGACAATAGTTACTCTGCTCCACAGCCAAAATACTTCCGAAATAAAATCTAGTCAAACGATTCTAATTCTGGATCAGTGAGAACGAAACTGATGTTTAAACTTGTTGATTGGCTCTTTTTTAACGATATGATACTGGATCAGTATATACAACCCTTGACAGGGGAATGGTGGGTGATAAGTGAGTTATAAAGTGAGGAGAACTCAATTTCAGCCAGAAATGACTACAATATATATTTGACTAGATTTCTGAATAAATCTGTGACTTGATTTATAGGCAAAATAATGGATGATGCAATCTGAAGCTGGTATTGATATGAATTGCATTACGATATTTCTAGAAGTAAAGGATGATGTAATTATATTTAAGCTTACATCACTCTGTTTACCAAATTGCACTTTATAAGCTCTAGAAATCATACCGTGTCGTGCTCTTTTATTTGTCAGTGTTTGATTTTGCAAAGGGACACATTTCTGTTTAGCCAAAGTGAGCAGAGGTGCCCCGTACTTGTGTGAACAATGAGGATAACTTCTGCTCTGTTCGTGGTGAATTGACTTTTGCATCACAAAAAGCGCAGTATAACCACTCTGGTTAAGAAAGCCTACCACCTTTATTTTGGCTGCAAAATTGTAGATCATGACAAGAGGTGGGCCACACAAATAGGATGCAACTAATGTGCAACTAGTCATCGCCAGTACTTAAATTCGAAAAGGAAACATATGCCTTTGGCATAGCTAATGATCTGGAGAGAGCCAAATGATCATAAGATCAAATGGTACATCTGCATGATGCCTCCAGTTAGGAAAGGTGTATCAAAGATGAAAACGTGGACCGTGCATTATCCCAACATTGCATCAGTTAAACGCCCAGTAGCACACGGAGAACGTCTGTCGGTTCCTGATGCACCAGATTCGTTCTCATTTGACTCAAACGACGAAGATTAACAGAATAAAACTTCATGTGCTGAACCATCAATGTCACATTTCCAATAGTTTCACCCATCCTCCTCCTCTGAACTAAACCTAATGACACAATGTGAACAAAATAACCTTGACAGGGATTTGGAACTATCCAAAAGAAAGGCAGAGCTGCTGGGTTCCAGACTACATCAGTGGAATCTCCTGGCAGGTGATGTTAGGGTTTCCATGTTCCGTGACCGTCAAAAGGATATTGTCCCATTCATGGAAAGTGATCTTGTAGCCTGCAACAACATCATTGGTGTGATTGCAACCCTCAACGTCGTTTATGATCCAGATGAGTGGAGACGGTTCATTGATTCATCTCGAAGACGAGTCTTCAATCTATTTTGCTACATAATGGCAATGTTTTTTCATCAATTCCAGTTGGTTGTGCAGTCTGTATGAAAGGAACCTATGAAAACATGCGATACAACACATTGTCATTAAATAAGTGTGTTTTTATACCAATTTAAACCATTTTAATTCTAAAATCTAACTCAACTGAAAACTGGAGCCTTTGTTAGTTATTTTGTATTCAAGAGAATTCTGAAGGAGTGGTCAAAATATCATAGCGACGGATGAGCGGTGGTGAATATTCTTTAGCTTCTCTTCCAAGACTTCTCTTGATATTAACCCGCTTAGTATCTTTGAGAGTTTTGGAAGGCAGACGGTGGGAATACTTATTTTGATCATTATAGGCGGAGGGTGAGTAGATCCATTGTGAGCTTTGTCCAGTGTTCACTTTCAGACAGGTTTTAGTACCCATGCAATCAGAGGCATTTAGAATGGAATATCCTTTGTCAGAAGTTACACGAGGAATAAGTATCAAAGCAAATACATTCTTCAGTTGATTTCTATAATCTTAATATTTGTCACGGCATTGTATCCGTCAACATAATTTCGTCTAGAAATATCATACGTTTAATCGAGGACAAAAGACACTGAAATTGACTCCCCTTTAAAACATATAGAAAGAAACAAATTTCAGCTCAAATCCTAAATACTGAAGCATCCATACTAACACCAAAAGGTTAATAGTGCCCACCCTCCACACCGACTTCAATCCCACATAAATAGATCATTCTCCGGGTCATCCTCAAAAATTATTATTATCATTATTATTATTATTATTAATATTGTAAATAATAACTGTATTGTTATGGCGATAAACAAGTGGACATGAACATTATTTTACAGCTTTTCTTGCCCATTTTGCAAACTGTTAAGGCTATACTGGAGTTATATAACATTTAAAATAAGTATATGGGATGTTTCAGGATTGCACGACAGTTTTTGGTTGCTTTATTTTCCCTTTCGTTACAGTCTATATTAATGTTACTATGCAGCCATCAGTACATAATACTTTCTCCAGATTATATGAATCATAACGTTCCTGTAATATATAATATATTACCGGGTTATCAGATGTAAGATTTACCAAGGCATTAAGTGTTTACAGGGTCATTCGAAATATGAAATTTAGATTTTGATAGGTTTCAAAGTGGCATAAATCATTGTGCGTCTTACATTAGCAAGAAGTCAGTGTATGTGACGAGATATAAAAGTGTATATTTGAGAGAGAGAGAGAGGCTATTCACAATAATAATAATAATTATTATAATAATAATAGTAATAATAATAATAATGTAATAAACTTGGGGTATATGTGCCATATTTATATACATCTCTGTGTTAAGGATTTATTAGATTTTGTGCTTACATTTTTGATTATGGGGAGACGATGTAGGGAAATATTCTTCAGTCCGAATAATTAGCAAATTGCTAGGAGCAACTGGCATAGAGTGCAGTGTTGATGAGATTTCATGGTGGCGTTCAGTCATAATCCCTCAGATGGTAGCTTCGCACCATGGACCTACTGACCAAGCATATGAAAGAAATGTCTGAAACTACATTTCGTAGCAACTCTAGTGTGCGTAGAGAGGTGCATTTCCGATGTGAAGTCATAGTTTAAATATAATAAGCTACAGATGAAATATGTTTTATACCGTCAGGAAGTTTTGATTGTGCCAGCACAATATAGCCCCAGAGGAAGAAGGGAGAAGAAAGGATATAAATGGAAATAAAGGATTAAAGTGAGAAAATAAGGAATCAAGTGAAAAGTAAAGACAGCTGTTGAAAATAGGAGGAAACAGGTAATTACAAGAACTACTAAAGAACTATCTACAATATCACAAATAAATCGTAGACTTTCGTACGATAAGCTACATTGTTAGATGGAATTCCACTAGCTAGGTAAGATATTATGAAATACTAATGAGTAGAGATTTAGAACACTTTGGTTGATACCTTTTACTAAATAGAGTCTTTTCATTTATTTGTTACTAAATTGCTGTGTCTCGTGAGTCTTATATTATTAAATGTGCTCTGGCTGACTGGGGCTCAAAAATCTTAACGCGCAAATGCTTTTTCTATTATTAATAATACTGTAGCAGGGTTGTGACAGTCAGTTATGGCGGAACATGGCCAATTTACCCCACAGGGATTCGTTAATGCCATATATAACCTACATTGCGCTGGAATATAATGTTAAACCCAAAACAACAACAACAAATGAAACTAAGGGTAATGGTCCATCACAACGGGCTTGGAGGATGGGGTGACAGTAGATATTTAACATTGAATTTACACTTTATATAGGAGGGTCGAAAGGTTAACTTAAAGGAGAAAATAAATGCACCTTTGTTTGCAGACGAATGTGGGCATAAGCCGGTCTTCCAGCTGACATAACGTTATCTAACCACAGCCTTTTCTCACGGTAAAATAGCTCACACGATCTAATGTTTCTTACTACATGACGGAATTCCGACTTCAAATAACATTTGTATATACTTATTGTCATATTCTGTTCCGAATTAAATAATGCAAGAAATATTCGGTCACAAATACATGACCGCATCCTGGAATTTCTGCATACAGTAATGATCCTTTCACGTGAATAACCAAGAAATGGTATGCTTAGCAGTGAAACTTTCACAACTGAGCTAACCGAATCCCATGCCAGCTATATGACATCACAAAGAACGTCCATTGGATATGATGTGCTGAAAACAATGCTGTCTGAATCAAATGTTTTATATTATATTACAAAGAACAGTTTCTCATCTAATTATAAGTTGTAAAATAACACTCTTTCAAACGTTGGTGGTAATAGAACTGAGCACAAAAGGCGACTAGAGACTGGGTTTACTCTTACGAGTTAACAAATGAAATGTGCAGCATTAGAGTGGGCTTATACAAAAGTATTTCCTCTTCTTTCTCTCGAATCTATATCCAGTAAATATGTAATAAACAGAATTTCAATAGGTAAAGATTGAATATTTATAAAATTCGTTGAAGGCTCCCAAAAGCTGGATATTAATCAGCTCGTTTCATAAATTAAATATGAAATCAGTACATATTCAAAATCCGTTATATGTGTAATGGATTTCCTTGTCAGGTAGTGTCTGCTTTACAAAAAGTTTAATACAGCCATAGGGGTTACTACTAGTTTATTGTAGAGGATTGCTAACTACTATTTGTAATTGTATTCATAATTCTGGATGCACTATTTCAGCATTTGATCTTGATATCTAGATTTTCTTTAAATTATATTGGGATATTATTAATAGTCCGTTCACAGTTTAACATTTATATTGCAGTAGAGAGTTCAAAGTATTGTGTACTGTAATGACATTTTGCAATAATTATAAGTGTATATTTCTTTATCTTTTGGGTATAATTGATCAGATGTATATATTAAATTAGTAGTATTGACGCGTGTTCCATATAGTACGTTAGCCAGTTTGGATTCTTTGTAGTTGGCAGTATAGCAGCATAGCTAGTAAGAAACCTACGTACCTGGCAGCATGATCACAGAGTAGGAAAATGGACAACGTGTCTGGCAGCATAACCACAGAGTATTAAAAAGGAAAACGTGTCTGACAGTATAGTCTCATATTTAGTAATAGGGCAACATTGTTGGAAACAGAGCAACAAAGTTGGCAACATATTTAGCAGGAAAGCAACTTATTTGGCAAAAGAACAGCATGGCGGTGTCACCAGAAAGAGGATACATGAGCCAAGAGATAGTGCATTCAAAGTATGTAAATTTATAGTATTTGTGGGAATTATGTTTACTTTATGGCGAATATTGATTCGTTTTAGATGGAAGAAGTCAGAGATTTGAGATTTTCAAGCAACTTAGTCTCACCGCAGTCATTCAGACCGGGAAACTGGCCAACACTTCTTGACGAATTCGGAGGCATGTGTACAAATGCCTTAATGGATTCTTTCCATATCCGATTTTCTAGTTGAATTATTCAGGATCCTTTTGAGATAAAGTCTCAACATTTAGTTGTCGTTTTTGTGTTTCTCCAATAATGTTTTGCTTACCTAGTAACTCCACACACATCGGGGTCCAAAACGGTGTCAGAGATTTATGTTCATTTGTTGCATTTAAATGTCAGATCTTACAAAAGGTGATATACTCGAGCAAAGAAGAAATTGTACCCAAGTGACTCATGTCACCTCCATCAGATTATATATGCTATATAATGTACCAAATACAAGAAACTGTATCTGAAGTCACAGCGCTAACCTTTGAAAAGTATAGAAATTAGAGACACTCAGTAACTTGATATGTCCCCTTAAGCTCGGAGTGACTAGACGACCGATCTGAACGGGCCCATCTGACAACCCGTCGAATTACAATTGTAGTCAAAGTAGTGTGTTGCATTGGAGTAGCAACCATCGGCGTCTTCTCCATTCTGATGCCAGGATCATCCTCTCTGACGATACTGGACGCAGCCCACGGCAAATCAATTGCATCTGTCCAGTCGCATTTTCGGAAGTGCAGGAGGATCTACATCCCCGAGATTGCAGGGCGTATAAGAAAGTTATGGTTGTGATAATGATGATGGTTGCAGTGGTGTTGTTGGTGAATTTGTTAGGTAGTAATCACAACTCCCAAGACCATGATAGTGATCTGGGTACGTCGTTTGCTTAGCCAAGACCGATTTGTTTTGAAATCGTTTTTCACCGCTTCTTGTATTCGAGAAATCAAAGAATTTAAAATGGCTCTTACCCTGGAAAAATTCCAAAAATTATTTTTGGTCATTTTTTCCCATAAAAGGCAAAACACAAGGGAAACGTCAGTGTAAGTCTATCCCTTTCCAACGAGGAGCAAATTAATACGGTATACACTAGTTCATACAATACAATTTATTTTGTCATTTCTGTATTGAATTTTATCTGTCATTCACACGAATATAACAGCAGATGTGAAAAATTAGATTTGAAGCATTTGTAATGTAACGATTGTGCTGAAACCTTTTTCAATTAAAACGTTCTACACGAGTGACAAATTAGATATCGTTTCCACACAAAATGTTATCTAATAGAACCTTTTGTGTTTTGTATCCTCTGAGTACTGTTCAACCCCTTCAGAGACCGAAGTCTGCATTATGAACTCCAAATTTTATCTTTCGTCAAGGATCTTAGGAAAGGGGACTCTTGTGATAATTATTTTCTGCTACTATTATGCCCTTTACTTGTTAATTTTCAATGTCCTAGACCGTAACAGTTTTCTGAACAATACTTCCTGTGCTAGATAATTCGTAGACTACAAAGTTAGTTGATACTGTTTAAGGCATCCTTAATAGTTTGTATTGAAACATGATAAAATTATTCGTCTAGTATTGATTCCAGTTTAGTTTCTGCTTTACCAATGAATACATTTTTGCTTCTTAAAAATATTAAAAATAGAAAGGATTTTGGATGGTAAGCTACCCTTAAGTCAAACGCGATCTAATCTTGAAATCGATATCGATTCTCTGTTGATTTCGAGCATGAACTAAGCCTAACGCAGGTTTTATGTTCTGTGTTTGATTTGTTTCAAACAAGCATATAACAAGTCCAGCTAGAAGTGGATAAAAGTTTCTCGAGGTTGACGAAAAGTGGCAGTGTAACGGTCTCATTATAAGACTTTAAAATTTCAAATATCCGTTTAATTTAGTAGTATTAAAACGGAGTTTGAAATGTTTAAAAAATATCAAGGAAATATTTCAGCAGGAAGAAGGGTTTAAGTTTACTATGCAAGATGCAGAGATGAAACTTTGACTGGAGAAATGTAAGCAACACTGAAGAACAAACACTGTTAGGAAATTTCAAAATAGTTTTGTTCTTCACTGATAATTAACATGGAGGAAACAGACGAAATGATGGACAAAAGCATACAATTAATAATAGACCAAAAGACAGAAAGATATCGACAGTAATAAACGAGACCTGACTTGTACTTAAAAACTCTTGTATTCTCTTCCAATGTAGGGGGCAGACAAGGAGAATATAGTTCCCTGTATTGTTTTGTGGTTTTGCTCAATGATCTGAGTGACCATATGAATAAACATTACAATGGCTTACCAACATTAGCAGCATTTTAAATCAGATGCACGCTGATCGTTCTTAAGAGTAATTGTTTTACGTATATTAATATTGCGTGTTTAGCTGTTCTCAATGATTGTTAATTATAATTTAAGATAATGGTCATATGTAAACAACACGGTAACAAACGTAACTTATATCAGTGATAGTATATTGCAAACAACAAGTTTACATGGCATTAATTTACAGCTGGACTAGGGTTTTCTGTTGGGAAGTCCTCATTTTCTGTTATTTTTACAGGTCGAATGAAACTCTGTATAAATAGGTATTTTATAAACGAACAATGCATTCATGTTGTAAGATCAGTGTGTTGGAATCATCTACAATTAAGCTGCGATTCAAGAATAATTAACTATCCGCATTAGATGTTATAATTAAATATTACTTATTGACTTTGGATTAACATATTACTTTGGAATTAATAGAAACGCATTCAAAGATATTCTTGATAGCATCATTGTCGCAAAAAGTACCATAAAGACTTTTTAAAGTCATTCAGAATTTTATATATTTGTTTTACTTTTTATAGGATATTTAGGATTATTTGTGATTTCATTCATAATACCGCAAGTCTATTTTGAATTTTCCTTTTGTATTATAGTGAAAAAAATTGTTTGTTGATTACTTAAATTATTGGGTTCAAATTCTTTCTATTACTTAATTGAAGACCTAGATTCGTAATAGTTATTAATATCTGAACAAACTACATACGTATTTGACATAAATGACGTTTATTTATACTTACGTGCATATACACTAAAACTGTTCAAATACGCGTAAGACGCTCTAATTTCAGAACTTTGTACTTAATTAACATCTGTTGGGTGCATGTTTTGTTTTAAGTTAGATTTTTGTTTCTCGGGTTATTTAGAATGTTGTGCCTTTCTGAATCCCCTATAGGTTGAGCCAATATTATAACTGGTTCAGAACCACAGTTTAAACATTCCGTAAACTGCTGTAACCTAAACTGTAATGCATTTACTACCACTTTTGGAGAGGCAGTGGCCAGGTTGGCATAGTGGTCTAAGAAGCTCGCATTTACTGATCACTAACACATCACCTCTGTCCTCGTGAGTTCAAATCTCGGCTCGGCCAATGCGAGTATATGAGAAAGCTTGCAAATAACTTCCCTTTTGCCATTAGTTCTTCCAGGGGTATTCCGGTGTTCTTCAGCCAACAAATCTACTGGCTGCCACATATGACCTCTCATGTATTGAAAATTGCCTTCAAATAATACAACATACATTGATCTGCAAATGATTGTTTGCGTTTTGTTATGTATATTTGATTTGTATTGTGCAGCTATCTTTTGTTCGCCACTGAAGGACGTAGTTTGGGCATACCTTATATTTAAAAATTAAAGAATATATTACATAGCCAATTTAGCCTATGCTTGTTGATTAAGGAAAAAGATTATTTTTGTTTGTCACTAAACATATTTACATGCATTTAAATTCAGGACATTGTCTTCCCCTCGGGAATTTCTGATGTACTTACATGTTGCCGGGTTCATAGTAATATTTTAGTAACAGACCTGATTATTGTTGACAACTTAGAATGTTCTAGAAACGAGCGTCTGACCATCGTCCTGGTCCTCATCTTGTCATTTAGGTTTCTATATAGATGAGAAGTCAATATTTATTCCGATCGTATTATCTAAAAATGAACTAAGTCTTGTAATTTTGTTTGGCTTTTATTGGAATGGTTTTATTGATTTAAATTAGTCAAAAGTATTACAAAGTGCTCAAGAAATCATTTGGAGTAAACCATGTTTGGGGATATTATTGCGCACTGATTTAGAGACTATGGATTATATCATTGAGATACATCAATACTGTTAAGACATCAACCATATTCCATACAATGGGTACATCAACACTTCTTAAATTGGAATTCATTCTGAAAGCCACCGGAATTCATTCGGAATGCTATATACTTATGGACGTGCGATATAACGTTTAGGACTGTATGGGATTTATTTCACAATTTTGCAAGTTCTTTTACAATTTTACTTTGTGTTCTAAGGAAATAAATTATATGTAAAATTTTACAAAGTTTTCGTTATTATCCGTTTTCTGTTACTTAGTTTAAGAACATAAAAGTCGTAGCAAAATATTGGGAGCTGGTAAGAAATGCGAATTTCTTGTAAATATGTTACAGAAAGTAAATTTGTTTTTGAAATTTAAATTCACTTGGTTTCGAATTTTGTTTGCTACTTCATGGTAGTCTGAATTAATATACATGATAAATATTTATTGAAACCAACAATGTTTCACAATGTCATCTAAAGCTTAGAACTTAATTTTAAATCAGGCCCCGCAGGTTATAGTCCTTGAAAAGGGACGAACTTCTTTAATTTGCCAGACAGCATTATCTTTCCGACGCGAATGGTTCTGTAACGATGCAAGAACAAGCATATTTTATTCCAGTATTTGTCGGAAAAGAATTTTTTCTTTTGAGTTCGATTGAAATTCTATTTCTGGAGACGAACTGAAAGAATAAAACACACAGAAATTAATGAAGTAAGAAACTTCAGTTTCAAAACGAAATGGTCGAAATGTAACATCAAAAGAAAGAAAGATGTACAGAATTGCAAAAAGAGAAAAAGGTGACTCTAAGGTGAAGGAAATACAATTAAAAATGCAAGGACAAATAGAAGACAGTGAAAAACAGATGCAGCAAGAAGAAATAGAAAAGTTAGAAGAATAAGATCTGGCAAGCGAAAAACACCAACCCATGTTTACACTAAATTGTAGGTTTTTTTTCATGTTAACATAAATATTAGGTTAGGACCCTGGTTTAAAGAAACATAAGTTGATTAACATTTTGTTAATTTTGAGAACATTGCTGAAGATCTACAATGGCCAAGGCGACACTAATTAATTATTAAAAAGTCTACATGTCACTGACGGCAGAATAAAGTGGTACTAATGTGGTTAAGGAATGTATCTTGAAGGGTTATGATTTAGAACCCGTGGCATATCGATGAAGGTCTAGCAACTGTAGAAAAAGAAACTGGATAGACTAATGTCGAATTTTCAAGGCGAAAATAAACGTGTTTGATAGGTTGTGCTCAGCTACGGAGGTTAATCAAGATAACGATACCCTCTGATATCTCTTGTTAGAGGAAGGGTTCAATAATTGCATTCATAATGAGGTCAAGACCTATGTTGATGATGAAAGTGTTGAAACTTTGAGGATGCTGCTCGTACAGCTGATACTTATTCCTTGACTCACAAAGTTTCATTTGTCTCTGTCTTTGTTTCATCAATTATTTGACAATCGACTATAACAGTCTCATGCGAGTACTTTCACATATCAGTTTGGCACATACTTTACAAATCCAACTTCTGAAAAGACCGAAGTCTTATATCTTCCTACATGCACTTACTGCATCAAGAAAAGACACGTCATTTCTGATTTATACAGACCGAGAATAGGCAACAGAAGAAACACAGATCTATTCCAAAAATTCTTATTTCTGAGAAGTCAAGGTCATGGTCATGAATAGAGAGCATTACGTTTAAAAAAACAGACAAGACCCTGCTTGATTTAATTAAGGAAAGTTAAGAAAAATTCACTCAAAAGAGTTTTGTATCATTTATTGGTGACACTGCCAAGTCTATCCCTATTAAAATGTTCAGAGACACATGAGCTTCTCCATCTTTTACTGTTTGATAGGACTGCTATTCTTCAAGTGAAGGTGTTTTTCTTCAGGGTATATTGTGCGGGTTTGTGAATGTTCCTCTCAATTGTGCAAATTTGTGATAAGAATTAGTCTTAGGACCCGTGACAATAGGAACAGTGCAATATTTACTCATCGAGAATATTTATGTATCATTATGCAATGACCTGGCTTTAGATTAAGTTGTCGTTAATCCAGTTGTAACTAACAAACCTTGTTTTGATCAGAACGTCGATCCTATTGAAAATGAAATCTCTAATTCATACTTTGTGAATTTACTAGCGCTGTGGAAACATAAAAGCTCTTAGGAATGATGTTAATCAGGAAATAATTCCTTCAGCTGATACATTTGTATTGGTCTGTTGATGAGGTCACGTTTGCTCATGGTATTTATCAGTCAAGAGATATTTATCACAGTGATATTCTTGTTGCTACTCATTGTCTTTATTCTAATCAGGGCGACAAAAACAATCCTTCATTTTTGTCGATAAGGAACAAAAGACTGAAACCTCCTGTTTGTTTCAGGGGGATGTTAGCGAGACAGAAGCCTCACAATTACCTGTTCGTTATTTTTATGAAAAATGGGATCCTTAGGAGAACATTTAGACCAACTGAGGTACCCGCTGAAGAAAAGTGAGCTATCTAATTGTTCTTTCTATATCATATTGACATGACTTTCTTAGTCTAAAATATGTCGCTCCGTCCACTTCTCATTAAAGAACAATACGGCTTATCACATGACATTTAATCATTTTTATTGGTCGAAATTTAAAACTGATGTTACTAAATACTGTAGATCTTGTCATACCAGCCAAATGGGATGAAAGGTCAATCAGAAAATATCTAAGGCTCATGCGTATCCCATTCTTTCATTTGACGAACCATTTAGCATAATAAAGAAAAATTGTGTCTGTACCTTGCTTAAGATCAAATCATGCAACAAATACTTGTTGACCATCATGTGTGCCTCCTCCAAGTTTCAAGAGGCAAATCTTTTGATGAACATTAAAACTAAAGCCAAATTTGCTCTTTTGTTTTGTTTTACACTTTTTGGTCTTCCAAAATCTGTCCAGTCTGATCAAGAGTCAATTTTTATGTCTAGAATTTTTCAGCATGTTATTCATGAATTAGGAATCCAACAGCTTAAATATTCTGCCTATCAACTTGAAAAGTAAGGGGCTTTTGAAAGATTTCATCAAACTTTGAAGAACATGATTTGATCATATCGCCTTGATGCAGGAAATGATTGGGACGAAGGTATTCATTTAGTTTTTTTTCTCGTCATTCCGTTTAAATCCTCTTGACCTAATGTTTGGACATACTGTCCATGAATCATTAGAAAACTTAAAAGATGAAATTTTAAATATAATCTTCTTGACTATATTCCTGATTGATAATTTAAGTCGTCAAAGTCTTATGAAGTAGAAAGAGCTAGATTTCACTCTATCCATTCAAAGAGGTAATAACTGTATGACAGAAATACAAAGGAATGAGTTTTCAGCATGATGACAATGTTATGGTTCTATTACTCCGTTCCTTAAATTCTCTTCAGGCTACGTATTATGGTCTATTTTGGAAGGCGAAAGGAGAAATAACTTTGCCATATAACCATTTTAAAAGAGTTAGAACACAAAGTCCTGTTAGTCATTAAATCAATCTGGTTATGCCTATCCACACAGTAAGATAGTGAACTAAAACAGCTATTATGTAAATATGAGAACTTGTATTTTGATCTTCCTACACGTTTAAATAGAATATACCAGGGAAATTTGACAATTAATTTAAGTACAAGTCAGACTGCAATGCTTGTGCTACATTTCTAGGATATATTGTGGAAAATGGTCAGATTGAACCTGTGGAAGATAAATTAAAGGATATATTTGAATTTAATTTTCCTATCAGTATAAGAAAACAGATTCGATTTGCGCATACCTGAATTTTTTTGAAACATTTGCTCATTTTTTCCTATAATTGACGAACCCCTGGCTAATTTGTTAAATTTTACTGGTCTGACGAATGCCAGAAGGCTTTTGATAAATTAAAGGTCATCTTTAAGAGCGCACCAGTTCTTCCAGCTCCAGATTTTGGTCAATCATTTAAAATATCTGAAGATGCAAGTGATGCAAAGATTGGTGGAGTACTGATTAAAGAAGACAAAAATGTTATGGATCATCCAGTGTGCTGTTTTTTATTTTCCAAAAGCTAGCGAAGCACCAGAGATATTTTTCCACAATTAAAAAGGAACGTGTTGACGTTCATATTAGCTTTTGTAGCCCTTTGAAGCGTATATTAGAAAATCTCCTTCTTCAGTTGCTGTATTCAATAATCACAATCCATTAATTTCAGTAACAAAACGAAAAAAAGAATTAGAGATTGTTCAGGTACAACTTATTGTCTTACGAATACAACATTGACCTTAGGCACATCAAGGAAATATACAATCAGATAACATATTGCACTTTCGCATGTATATAGGTAATATATTGCTCTATTTTGCAAAGATTTGTTTGTTACTGATAAGACAGTTACCTATGGCGATTTTATTACTGTAGTATCATATGTAAATTTGATTAATATATAAAAGATAGCTTTATTGAATACATCTTTCTGTTTCATTATAAGGAGAGGTGTTATTTATATTTCATCTCTATTGTGTAATTGAGTTTCGTCCATAATTCAGGGTAGGCGTTTGGAGCCCGCATGACTAGTGTCGTTGAAAATAAAACATTACATAGCTAAGTTTGGCTATGATTATACAGTATATATTAAGATTATTAGCAGTATTGGGTAAATAGGTTTATATCGATTTGCGTTAATGACATTGGTTCACCCATCGTGAATTCCAGTTATAAATGCTTTTCACCATATTCTTTAATATATGTATATATATATATAATTTGAAATAATTTGTATTAAATGTAGGTACGTATGGTTTACTTTGACTTTCCATGAATCGTTTGTTTCAGCGTACTCTATTACAAAAATTTGCATAGTTTATACGAACAGTGTTCCGCAGAGAGATGTGATATTGCGTTCATATTTCCCGTGCAGAAGGATTTAGTTAAAAAATATTGAAATCTTTGAAATGTTAAAACTGGAAACATATGATATGTGATTATAGCGAAATTTCATGGCAGTGATGGGATCAAAATGATATTTTATTGCTGAACGAAAGTTTTTGCATATAATATATTGCTAGCACAACAGCACGGTCTGACTACTACAACTTGATGTTAACCATTGGATATGTTACCAGTCCGATTAGGGGCCCCGAGTGGCCGAGTTGTCAAAAGCACTCACCGTTAGGGATCATGGCCATCTCAACTCTGCGTGGGTTCTAGTCTTGTGTTCGGCAAATGTTGGTATGTGAAAAACCTTGCGAGTAGCTTCTGGTGGGTCGGTGGGTCTTTGCTGAGTTTTCCCGCCTTTCTTCATCCACCATTTATACTGGCCGCTATGTAAAGCCTATCTTGTGCTGAAAAATTGCAACAAACCTTACAACAACAACAACTAGTCCGATTAGCAGTAAGATATATAGAAACTTGCCACTGAAATATACGAAATGATTGAAATCATAGACTTGGACTCCAAGACAACTGTGAGTTTTTTACCACGTGACGCAAAATACAGAGTAGCTTTTTTTAAACAGATACTTAAAAAGGGCTAAAGCTCAATAATGAAAATTAACATATATTTTACTAATGTATTTTTTCTTCTGGCTTATGGATTGCTTGGACTTTATGTACAGAAAGCTTTTTATAAAATATCGATTTTATTTATTATTAAAACAATTAATGCATTTAATTTGCATTTAGAAAATAAAAATAAAAAGCTCACAGCATATGATGCTTTACCCTCGAGGACATAACCTATCCCTTGTGTGGGTTAAAGATAATTTAACCTCTAAACACGGATAATAAATCAATATCATTATAAGCCGTTTATAGACATTGGAAATGCAAAATTCGTGCGATAAGGGTAAATAGTACAGTTATGGGATATTCTTAGAAGAGGCTAAGTTGGTCGGGTTCTACGACTTGGAAGACCAAGCTAATAATGAGAGAGAGAGAGAGAGAGAGAGAGAGAGAGAGAGAGAGAGAGAAGAGAAGAGAAGACAAGAGAGAGAGAGAGAGAGAGAGAGAGAGAGAGAGAAAACTGAACGTAATCACTCTTATAAAAAAAGACTTACATTTTAAACAGTGTGAGTTGATAAACAGATCCGTTATGGTTTGTCGCTAAGTGCGATACTTTCTCCTGGATACATGGATTTACAACCAACGAGTGCAAAACATAGAAAAGGACATCTATATTTCATTCATAGCATTTATTGTCATAATAGTATATTGAACTGGAAAGCGGGTTTTACATTTACGGCATATTTGTAAAATAAATCATGTTATAGTTTGCTTTTATATGCAACTATTTCCGACTGAGACAATACTGGACAAAACATTTGTCGCACTGCCTGGTTTCGATTGTAGACTCTGCTTTTCAACGTCAGATTGTATTGTAGGTGATGGTCTACAATAAATCTGCATCATCGTGGTAGATCTCAGTCACTTGCATCCTTTACTCTGAACTCTACGCCAATATGGAATAGTGTTCGGATTTTTGCAGCCCTGCGGACCCCCATTGTGGATCCGAGCATACGTCTCGCACGTGTCCGGACAACCGGATGTAGGACCATATCTGGCCATGTAATTTTTGACACATGTCGTAGCACAGGAGTAATCATTGGCGCAATTCTTCCAGTCTGAAATAATATGTAAATAAACGATTTAATGAATTCGAACTATGTGTGCCTAATAATCTCATGAGTGGCCAGCAAAGGAAATCATTAGTAACACTTTCTGGAATGTCGTCTGCTCAATTGAATATAGGTGCTTGTTAATAATCATGTTTAATTAGACTCACATCCTGGTCAAATCCTTTATTACTTTTCACTTTTACCCGCGGTGAACAAAGTTCTACAGAGTAATTACAACGATGTTTATTTAATGTGTGTGTGTGTGTGTGTGTGTGTGTTTAAGTAACCGCTGTTATGAGTCTAGGCTATTACAAAAAGTAACAGGAAAAATGTGAAGACAATAAGCTTTGTACAATTTAACAAATAATTTATTTCCCTAGAAAATCAAGTGAAAATGAGAAGAAAAAAAAGAACTTACGGTTTTAAGAAAGAAATCCAAAATAATCCAAGATATAAAAAATAGAAGCACTATTAATAAAAAGTCCTGAGTTAAACTGAGTTCGAATCCCGATGAAACCCAAAATGGAAGACGATGACGTGCTACGTATATTTGATCTAATTTATATTTGATTTAATTTAACTGATAGTAAGTTTTAAAATCTTTTTATTTCTTCATTTGTGTATATGTCAAAATAATGCAATTTTGTTTACTAGGAATTTGACATTTTTCAGAAATTAGTTTGACCTTAGAGTTAATCGTAAGCACCGAACTTTGTATTGTATGCTGACCTAGTTCCCGACATTAATTCAAATATCACTGAGATAAGTAAACAATTTATTATTTTTATCTTATTCTTAGAGTAAAATTATTGGATTTTGTCATGGTTCCACAGGAACTACGTGCTTATAGACGTAAATACTTCTCGAAAATTCTGGAAAGTTGTCCCTCATCTAGGAATGGGTTTTTTGTTTTAGATTACTGTATAATCATCGTTTATAGAAGTGTCTCTCAGTTGGGTCTTTTTGTTTACACTGGAAAATGTGTTTGTGACCAGTTTGGGAATTACATTTTAATTTTTATTCGACGTATTTGGATTCTAAATGATTAACTCTTTTTCCGTGAAAAAAAATGGGAGTTTTCGTACAGAATTATTGGACAAAGACATTTATTTCGATTTTATTCTGAAATTCAAACATCGGAATATTATTCACTGCGGAATAAAAAGAACTGTAAACGATACAACACCATACTGACTAAAGTATAAGTCATCGCCTTCCATTTTGGATTCTTCGTCGCGAAACGAACTTGAATTCAATAGAACATTTCATTATTAGGACTTCTAAAATTGAATTCGTGGATTATTCTTGGATTATATTTGGATTCGAGTCTTGAAACCGTAAGTTCTTTCTTTTCATTTTAATTTGACGAAAATAAAGTCGCAGCCTAAACTGGTCATAATAACACAACTTAACATGTCAAAAGTTTAAAGACCACTGACCAATTCTATACATAGCATTGGATATAGGGCTAACTTAAGACGCTAAACAGAATTGTGGATGAGGGTCACATGGTCATCCTTCTAGAACAAAATATAAGTTGTTTACATGCCTAACATCATGTACTCCCAGTATGGCCTTTACTAAAATCAATGGTTCTTACTCTGGAAATGAATACAACAAAAAGTTATTTACCAGAACTGCCACTGTTTCTGAATCAAGGTTAGAGACTAGATATACTGTTTATATTATTATAACAGGCAGGTCAAAGAGGGCAGAACTGACTTTCTGGAAAACGTCAAATCCAGTAAACAAAGTTACCTTACAATAGCATGTAATAGAATAAAAAAATAAAAATAAACTAACAAACAAATAATACAATCAAATTTAAATAACACTGCTTTATGCTCTATTTTTACCATACGACAATACTGCCTCGTTTAAAAAAATCTAATATACGATGTCTGGTATGTGTGGTGCGAGACAGTAAAATAGGAAATCAGCAGGCACGTGACTTATAATAAAAAGTGAAAGATGTCATCACACGAGTATTCCGCCTATATTATTACCATATCACACATAAGAAACGTGTTTCATATCCATGTTTTCTTTGCGCCACCACCTTGTTCACTTACAGAGAGAGAGAGAGAGAGAGAGAGAGAGACAGAGACAGAGACAGACACAGAGAGGGAGAAAGAGAGATAGACTCAAACATGTATTTCCATGCAGTATATGACAGAAAGCACACACACACACACACACACACACCATGTTTTATGACAGCAAATCGCCGGCCAAAGTATTCTTCTTCTTTCAATCGTGTAAGTCATGATCTCCCACAGTGCGTGCACTGATCTTCCCGAGGTGGAAGTCTTAATTTCTCCCAGTGCCGGTAGTGGACTTTGTTTTTCTTCAACCAGACCTATTGTATGGCTCTGCGAGGCAAGTGCCATACGAGGGTCTAGGGTCTGGTCTCAAACCACGGAGGTTTTCCTTTTAAGTCCAGAGTGAGGCTCTCCCGAAAGTAGGAAAAGTGAAGTTTATTTTATAAGATAAGGTGAGATGATACGTCATTGTGATAACAAGATGCCATCATGCTCCACGACTCCTTCATCGACAAACAATTTTAATGCGATATCTACTGGTATCATTTTAAGCTCAAATACAACTCTTGGCTTGAATGACTGCAGACTGATTGTCGAATTAATTTTGAGATAGCAACCATTCTTAACGTTTTGCTTCCCCAGTGTTTCACAAAAGCGTACCATATCATTAACAGCAACAAATGAAGATCCTAACAATAGCTTCCCGTTTGGCTTTCCCAGAAGAACAAAGAAAAGTCAAGCTTTGGTCTGGGGTGAAAACTAAGTGAAACGTACTTGTGATTGTTTGCATTTGTGAGTTTAACACTATTATTTAACACTTGATAAGATCTAAATTGCGGCCAAGGAAGTACCTGGAAAAACCCTGTGGTTAACCACTTACCCACGGGAAGGTACTAGCAAGGTGTGTCACATACCCACGTTAGCCAAGCCGAGACTCGAAACGTCAGTGATACGAAGTAAATCGAACACGAAGATTCAGAATTTTCGAGTGCTAGATGGTTCAATCAGAACAACCTCAGTCTTTTCCGTAAAATGTTAGTAATACATGAATTAATATGTTGAGGGACCTACACCAATACATTTTTTATTTTTAATCTTCAAAACTTACAAGCCCCTGTTATAAGTGATAAACATTTACACGAGACCGAAACCGAACATTTTTCAGCTTTTTAAGTTGTCTTGATGGAGTATGTAACATATTGCACCTGAACACCTTTCCTCCTGAAACAAGAACAAAGCACAGCACCAAATGAATTCGCATGGTACAACATAAATAAGGGCACAAAGATGCACATGTGGATTTCCCTAACGACAATTTTATGCGAGGCAAGTAGATGACCAGTGGAAGGAATAAATTGTTGGCATGCAAGCATCTGCAAATTACAACAATGGAAAAGAGTTGGTGTTCACAGTAGGACTTCTTCTGAAAATATACTTTTATTCTTACACCGGGAATGAAACATACGCAGTAGAATGCTTTTGCGGAATTTTAATGTCTTGAATGTTAGAGCAAATAATTCAAAAGTGAAAGTAGAAAACGGGTGATGTCTTACCAAAGCTAACTGGGTGAAAGCATGACAATAATTATACCTCATTAGTCATAATATTAGTTGAGGCCAGCAATTTATTCGGTTACTTAACAACTGATACCATCCAAATTCCTAACTTAATTATCGATGAAATGGTCAGACGTTCAGAATACAATGAAATGTCAAGGATTTTGATTAATCGTTCAAAAGTTAGGTTATTTAAATAAATGGAGGAAGCGCAACACATATACCTTGTCGTCGTTTTGAGGTCTCCTTAAGAAAGAGCTTTACCGACGGTGAATTATCGGTTCGTGAACTATTTTAAAGACTTAGCTATAGAAAAACTATACAAGCGTCTCAAGCAATTTGTATCATTATATATGATTATTTTTTCATGATAAATGCTTTGACTTTTTAAGGTGGCTAGATTAGCATCTCTTCGAATTATTTGATTGACAGTAGCCTCGTTGTTATCTGGTACACAGTTTACCCATTTTATCTTCGTTGTAATCTAAATCTCTTTTCGCTCTCTTCATCATGAATAGTACATGTTGTCAGTAACGGAACATAAATCCCTTGATGCTACTCTATATACTATGTCACCTATACAGTGTCGTATACCCGTTACACTCTATATACTATGTCACCTATACAGTGTCGTATACCCGTTACACTCTATATACTATGTCACCTATACAGTGTCGTATACCAGTTACACTCTATAAAATATGTCACCTATACAGCGTCGTATACTCGTTACACTCTGTATACTATGTCACCTATACAGTGTCGTATACCAATTCCACTCAAACGTGAAACTATATATATTTGTGAGGAAAACTATTGATTACAGGTTATATTAAAATAATTTCAGTTCTCGACATAATTGCTATCAAGTATACAAATAGTTAAGAAATCATGCACTGATGATTGTCGATTGCAAACCAACCAAAATTAGGTGAAAATCGAAATTTGGGTGCAGCTTCTGTTAACTAAATACATTGCAATCACGTTTGAATGTAGGAACAAGCAAAAAATAGAAACCATAATCCTTATAAGAAAACTCAAATCATTGAAATATGTTGTTCTGTGATGTTATGTTCTGAAGTCTGTTAGACCGTTATTTAATGTTTCTGCAGTATTCCCACCCTAAAAATATTCATTGAATAAATCGGCACAAAAATGTATTACCGACGATTAAAAAAATCTCTTCATTTTTCTATGATAACGGTTATTACAGTGACAAAAATAAACTGAAAAAAACATTTTATGTAGAATCGAAATTTGCAAATTTTCCTATGCTAAAATCATTGAAAATTTTCGGAACTTTTCGTTATCGACGTGTGTGTGTTCATTATATCGTTGTTTAGTAGATAAAAGATAATATTTCATTCGGGTATTGAAAACATGTTGTTTCTTTTTGTCACGAAGTCATTCGTAACAATGCAATCTTTCTACTTTAATCGGGAAATGTTTCCTTGTGTGATTATGCCCTCGTAGCTTCAATGACATCACTGCGACTCATTAATATATGATCACTAACAGCAACGTAAGCAATTGTTTCAGATTATTAAATCCGAATGAATTTTTCTATTTTTTATTTTATTAAATTGTTTCGAGAAGAACATTACACATTAAAAGATCAGTTATCATTACTGTGTAAAGATATAGTTTTAGCCAATTTGATTAAAATCAGATCTCCGCTGTCCTGCGCGAAAATCTGACGACGAACAATTATAGATCATGTTCTGGTGACCTTTGAAATAGCCAATGGAAATGCAGCTTTCAAAAGTTCGAAAGTGAATCAGACGGTTTGGTATACATGCATGCTCTTCATCCACACTGCTCAGCCTCCACACGCGAAGATATAAGACGCCATCAGACTGGTTGATAAAATTAGCGATTATGGTAATAACATAGATTACCAGAATACGACCCCGAAGCGGTCGCTGTCAGACCTACATGTATAACACTGGAGAGCTGATTTTAATCAGATTGACGTTTTAGCACATATATATATATAGCCGGATGTTCCTCTATCGTAAATTAAAGAAATTTAATATGTGTCGGTAAAATGCCATGAATGCCGAATTTAGTCGGATCTGAAAAGAACGAGGATGTTCCAAATTCTATACAACCATGTGACCATTGAGATAGGCGCATTATATTGAAAACCAATAGCAAAACATGCCAAATCACACATTTAAGGTAAACAAGCTAACACTTCCTGACAATTAGGAAAAATGTGAAAAGATCAACTTCTTTGCATAATGGAGTAATGTCATTCATTGGCGTCACACACATCGAGACATTACAGTCTCACTTATGTCATAATTTGCTGAATTGGATGGGATGAAAATTTGTTATCTTAATATGAGCAAGGCGTATGTCTGATTTGTAATATTTCCAGACAGATCTCTATGCACGCTCAGTAGAGAAACATTCTAAGCATGCCGAGACTATATAACCGTCGTATGGCGGAGATCTGATGCAGCCAGCCATTCGGAACATCTTAGTCTCATTTCGAGGCGATCGAAACAGAAAAGGAGGTAATCCTAGTGATATCTAACTAATTGATAATTAGTCTTGTCAGACGAACATCTGACCTGATGCGCAAACAGGTGTTTTATAAAATAATGGGTGTCGAAAATTAGACTTGACGAGATTCCAATAATCAATGAAATAGATGTCCTTTTCAAATGTTATTCTTGTAACTTTGTAATGAAAGATTATGAAGAAATCATTTAGTTTCAATATCTTGAAACTCATGCTTACGTTGCTGTTTGTGATGACGCGTCATCTAGTTACAGTGACGTCAGCAAAGATGGTATTATGTAAATCCAACAA
This sequence comes from Sinohyriopsis cumingii, assembly GCA_028554795.2. NCBI lineage: Eukaryota > Metazoa > Mollusca > Bivalvia > Unionida > Unionidae > Sinohyriopsis > Sinohyriopsis cumingii. The sequence goes on from CM068831.1 coordinate 117,480,103, forward strand.
TTGTTTTTAGAGTAGTTACAATAGCCATGATTCACATCTGAGTTTTTTGTTTTTTGCAATATGGTGGACAAGGGTGATGCTGTTCCAATGTTTCAAATTTCAGCAAGGCATCGTAAAATAGTATACATTTTCCATGACAAGGATAGAACATACGGGCTCTAACAAATTAACCTATCAATGACGTTCTGTGCGGAGGTAAATATTTTCATTCATTTTGTATACAATACTTAAACACGAGTGATAGTGTGTCCTGCTCTTTGTAATACTATAATAGAAAGTATCCACAAAGTTACTGTATGTACTAATTGATTTATACGGTAACAAGAACCTTTGTTTTAATCATCCCTCTCACTCTTTTCATTATCGACGCTAGCCACTGTTCCGATATGCTATCCTATCTACACCATGGTGGATCGATCTGATATATTAGTGCACTGATATATCAGTTAGCACTAGCGACATATATTGGATTTCACGAGTTGCATACGTTCGTATGTAATGCTAACTAAATAACAGCATGAAACAATGGTAAATTGAGCATTGGCCGAAAATGGTGGACGGGACTGGCCTCAGAAGAATATTTTTGCAAGTTTAACATCGAACGTATGATGCCATACCAGAGAGAAGCCATTGCAGGTGTATTTGAGAGAAAGGATGTATTTGTGCAAACAGGGACGGCAGTGTAAAATTGCTTATTTATGAGTCCATTCAAATTGTTTGCTTCCCTTGTCTCAATCATGTAGGAATATTGTTCAAGTTTGTAGAATTTCACTATGATTCGATGGTTTGTCGTTGCATTCAATGAAATTCGCTGACCAGAAACACTTAAAGGTGTACATAGTTTATTATCTTAGAAAGTTGGCTAGCGAAGATGTCGTTTCCTGGCTTCCGTAGTCGTATCTTACCTCTTCCCGGTCTTCCGCAATCCTTCCAATATGGCAGCTTGATCTGGTAGTAGCCACAGGACAGTGAGCCAGCGTCCATTACACAGCCAATTGGACTGCAGTTGGACTCAACCTTTTTGGTAAAAAGGCAAGTGAATCCATGAAAACGTATACTTATGTCATAATGATCCAAGTCGAAATATCCTTTGTTGCAGATTTAACCAATGTTGAAAACTTACAAGTATTATGCATACATAGATTGTCGGCATCTTGTGTCATATTTTCTTCCTTCATCCCGCGACACGTCATGTAGTCATTTCGATGAATAAAATCCAGTCTATTATAAAGACATCGTAAATAACCTTAAATTTATTTATCATAGCAACAGCTCGTAAAATGTATTGCATTGTGAACCATGTACATGAACCCCAGAGATAAACGAGAATTAAAATGAATTTTATTCTCAAATAATCTCAATGTCCCTTAGTCTGACGCATACAATGATGGCTAAACTTTAACAAGATACGCGATTTGGAACATTATTGTAATACTCTCAATTTGTAACAATTCATTGTCCTAAAAATTTTATAAAATGTCGGAACTTCTCTGTATCGATATAATAATGCAGCTGTTAATCGCATTGACACATAATGGAGAAACAAATCCACGTGCTAGGAACTACTTTTAAAGGGGAAGAAACCCTTGTTGTCTTCCACTGTTTCTGACGGACTTAAAATCAAACAAAAACAATATATATGTAACAATAAACACTTCACACATAAAGCATCTTATGTCTCTCCAACTTTGATAACACATCAAACAAAACATTTTGAGAGATACAGACACACGCATACGAAGTGGAACTATTTGGTATAGCTCAAATGAAACCATATCATAGAACCCCAAACTACAAACGTGATTAAAGCTGATCATATGACTAAACTCATGGCTTAAAAAATATGTTGCACTTTCGGCACGGAAAGGTGATGATTAATTTCAGAAACATGAAGTGGGGTTATATCTCTATAGAGCAAGATTGTAAATTAAATTTAAAATATTTCGAGACTAACAACAGAGAGACGAATACAATGACAAAGGTGAGTGTAAAATCACAAGGAATGTAAACCCAGAAATGTGCACTAACCCTAGATTTTCAGATAGGTGTACTGGAACTACAAATGTTATAAGAAGTGTTCCAGTGATGTTGGTGACTTCACCATCCACTCTACCTTTCCCCTTGTAATCCATGTAAATATACCTGGGCCAAACAAGCAATGGATTTGTACGGATACTAGCTGGGGCAATTAAACTGAGTTCCTTAATGGACAAAATGTGAGAAAATAAACTTGCCCAAGATGACTTCTAAATATATTACATAAACCCAAGCGTGAGAACATATGTGTGTTAGAAACTACTTGAAAACACTGTTCAAGACACAGCCTATGTACATCAAGTACTATAAATATCCTAACTCTCCGCAGAGCTATCGCAAAACCAGCAACAAAAGGAAATGTAGTACATCAAGCCTGCTTTATTCAAACTTTGTAAAACATCGCCCAATCCGCACGCAGATGAATGAAATATAACAATGCACTTGCAAATGAAATCTCCTTCACTTACGAATCAGACTGTTTCAATCATCTGTCTATTCTATATTCCACAAGAAGATTTCCGTGTAGCGTGTGCTAGCTCTTGTAATATCAGCACTTGCTATATTTCCAGGACAGAACATATAATTCCCAAGAAAATCTTGATATAGAAATCTCATCACAATCATTACACGCTTCATTAGAGCTGTGTAGGCCTACCCAGTGTTGAATCGTAACATTGGGTACCATATAACGGTTTCGAAGTAGACCTGATGAAGGTTACAAGTTCTACCTGTATAAAATATATCAATTACTTATCGTCATTTTCATGTGGAAATTTGTCGATTAATATGATATTACAGAAATAATATCAAATCTTTTAATTCTATTTTGTCTTGTATATAAATTATGTATTTTGGGTCGACGCGTCACCCCACTGCCCTCATTGAGATATTCGTAAGAATAGCACGCAACTCCATCCGCTCATTGTGCAATACTTACAATAAGTAACTCGGGATCTATTCTTGGTTTTTCTTTTTTCTTCTATTTAAAAGAGGTCAATAGCTAGATTTTACTTAGATAGTTAATTAATAATTAATTAATGATTATTCAGATTTTCATAAAAGAGTAAATGGGAGAGGTAATAATATTACCCGATGAATACAATATTGTATGTGTTTAATCTGCGAACTATATTGAAAAGTACAGGGTTATTTTACTTTGAATGAAACAATTGGATGAAAAAATATTCTATGCTGGGATTTGTACCAAAACATGGAAATCCCAGTCGCAAAGCGTGGTGGGCAGACAAGTAATATAACCCTTTAATTAGAACTTTCTTGTCTCTGTGCTATGCCCACCATAGATCCTGTAAAAAGTTCTACTCTTGGCTCAGTATCTGTCCCAAAGCTGTATGAAAAGTAGCGCTGAATTAACGACGGCATGATCGTGACATTTCTATATGTGCAGTGAACGTTAATTTAATTTTTTACGCAATGCACATTGCGAATGGGATTGAATCCAACTATATCCGCTTAATGCAATTAAACCTCAATGACTCTTACTGTGTAATCCACACGGGGGCGTAGCGTGTAATCCGCAAATGGGCGTAGATTTTATTGAATTTATCTGACTGATACTTGCAAATTCTCTCTCTGCAGAGATTTTGGTCATGTCGAGACTAAACATACCCGAGTTCTATTGTTGCTGAAAATGTTATAATCTGTTTATATTTTATACTCAATCAAAGAAAATAATATAGGTTGATATTTGTATACACCATTTGAAGCTGTCATGGTAAAGCCCAATACTTAATATGACAATTTTATTTTATTTTTCTCCACAAATATAATAATATCTAAGATCGGCATGCCACAAGATAAGGAAATTTATATTAACAAAGGTTTTTTTAAAACAAAAATGTGTAGTATTTCACTACAAACTCCTTCTATATAATGAATAATAGAGAAACGAAACCCTACAAAACGCCTCATCGTGAGGATTCATGGTATCGTAAGTCACGTTTCGGTTTCAGTGAAGATAATTGTAATCAATTAAGTCTCATTCAAAATGCGGTTTATAGACTGGTTGCAATAAAATGTAAAACTATGTTAAATCATGCCACACCACTTAAAATCACCTCAAAGGGTAAAAAAGGGGATGTCTCTAATGAGTGGTTCATGGATGCGATTTGACCTTGTAACACTTACCAGGCAGATGCACTTCAGACACTGGTCGGATATAGATCCTACAAGGTAAACGAAAAAAGGTTTAGTCCAAAGAGAGAGTGGGTGATTTTTCCTGCAACTATTCTATATCCAATCTATTAAGTTTGATAAATAGGTAGATCATAAGATTGTAAGAAAGTGTACCATAGTGCTGTCGATTCGATTCATTCCATTTGGTTCATGAAATTGGAACCATATACCCCTCTCATGGTTACGTAGATAGATAGATATATAGATAGAAGAAGAAGAAGAAGAAGATAAAGAAGAAACGGTGATGATGAAATTGGAAACATATGCCCCTCACATGATTAAGTAGATAGATAGATAGATAGATAGATAGATAGATAGACAGAAGAAAAAGAAGAAGAGGTGATGATGACGATGATGACGACGACAATGATGATAACGAAAGAACAAATGCTCTATCGAACATTTTGTAGAATGATTTTGTAGAATGTGTGCTGAAGAAAGTTTTTGTTTATAAAAACAGTATTATTTGTCAGACCTGGTATAAGAGCTGAGATTCTGACAGGACAACCCAAAGTCCTTTTACAAAGTGCTTTTAGATAACATTTAACAGCAGAAAGAATAGACAGGAACTCTTCTTGACTCCCCTTTAATAACTGACAGTCAAATCTACTGTAGTGAAAAGCAGAATACAAGTATTACATATGTATAAAGGACAGGTTTAGCTAGTTCATGAATACGTACATCAATCAAGTCCGACTGCAAACTGCACAGAACCAGGACCCCGCATCACGAAGCACCGTATATAGTTTCAAGCGTAAGAAAATGGCACCCGATTTCATAAATGCGTTTCACAAAAATATCCATTGGAAATGTTCCAACCTCTAAGAAATTCCTTTTGCGTCAGCTACTCTTTCGTATAGAAGGTAGGTAATTACTCGGTAAAATGTAATAGGGCACATGCAAACTACTTACAAGAACGGCGACGAAGATGACGATAACAAGCGTAACAATATCAACACAATGAAGAAATAAATATCAGACAAAACGTACTTATTTACTATATTGAATTAAATATAGGTAAGATTAAGGAACGTAGGGTGCCTCTGTCTGTGTGTGTGCAATGACGGATTTATGAATTTACCACCACTGCTAGGCACTCTCAGCGTTGCCGCAGCCACTCAACCCTGACTAAGAACAAAACCATAAAAACCTGTGTACCTTTAAATAATGGAGGGAATATTTAGCCATAGCAGCTGTTTTTTTATAATAAAAAAAATACATTTTACAACTAAGTCAGATTTTCAGACTTTTAAATCTGACGCCCCCTGAACATGACCATTCTTTTAAGCTGCCTTCTCTGCCTAATAGGAAATGGTGTGTGCGCGCGCGCGCGCGCGCGTGTGTGTGTGTGTGTGTGATTTTATTATATCTTTGTGTGCATGTCAGTTTAAAAATGCAATTATTGAGATCATGAAGGTAGAGTTCTGAGAGCATAGCTAGGAAACCGGAGTGACAAAGTATTGTATGCAAGACTTAACCAGAAAATAATAGACCCTTTACTACAACGAGGCTATTGCAACATGAAAAATGAAGACATGAGTCCAACCTATGTCAACATCAGTCAACATATTGGAAAACAATCTTCTCTGTAAACAATTCATAAATATACATACTAGGTCATCGGTATGCTCTTCGCATATGCGGACGTATCATTATATTTCGAATTATTCTACATGATATCATATATTATCGGTCTTAGGAGAGTAATATCATCTTCGTATGGCCATCTCAGACTAGGAAATGGTCTAATTGTCTCATTCTTTTTTTTAAACATTCGGCAAGTGCAGAATTATACCGAATATCTTGTAGGAATAGTTCCACCGAACCAGCAGACGTTATTTTGCATTTTTTCCTGATAGAAGTCTGTACCACAAATACAATCTGAGTTTTAGTTTCTTTTGCATAATAATCTGCATTTTTGAGTTGGCAATGAATTGTGCAGGTTAAAGTCAAATTCACCTCTTGCTTTGTTGTATTTGATACCTGTGTGGATGGCGCAGTGTACCAACTCCATTATCTTAGAATTCTTTAAAGACTCATTTTGTGTTAGGTTAGCTGCGACTTTGTATCAAGAACAAAACAAAGTTTGTAACAACAGTGCAAATATATAGCAAGGTTTATCCGACTTCATCATGCACTTGAAATGTACCGTCTATATTGGAAAATTAAGAATTTAGAAATAAAGCGTTAGCGGTTAAGTAAAAAGCATAATAAGACTCCAGATACAAAATAGCACGGAATACATAACATCCCAATCCATTCAGAGTAAATAAAATTGGTATGGTTTATAGATATACATATCAACCACGGGATATTCTTCAGATTCCAGTTTAAGACGAAATTACGTTTACTAAACGTTGCGAATCGTCTTATGCAACACAGAGAAACATTTTTACAGTATAATACGCAGTGTTTCTCAATCTCGAATGGCAAACAGTCTATTTCGCGGCATCTTCTAATGTAACGGTGTCACTAATCAGTAAGAACACTTGCAATCTCTCAAATCAATACATAAATATTTTCTGTTCCAGATCAATGCTGACAGAGAAATTTGCAATCTCTCTCTCTTTCATTCTCTCGTTATTTTTCAAGCTCAACCTCGCTTTTTCTCTGTCCCTCTGTCCTTTTTTCCAAACCAACCCAAAGCATGCAAGCAATAAATATCAGTTCTTCGTCTTAATGTAGTCGGTAGGCAATAATGCAGGGACTTTTTGCATGTGTAACCCCAACAGGTTTCTTCTTCTTTAGCGGCTTCTGGAAGAACGGGTCTACAGCGGGAAATTTTTCAATGTAAGTACGTATAGTCTTTTCACTCAAACAACCGTATAGTGAGCAACTGAGATCAATGCAATGTTAAGGTTACATCATTCGACTTTTCAAGGCACTCACTGCCCTTATCGAAATTGTTTTGTTAAGTCAGAACATGCCTAGAGGAAGCTTACATTAATATACTTGTATAATCTAGTGCGTCCACAAAACATCTTATAGCGTAAATGAACGAATAGTATCGGAAATAATAAGATTAAAAACATAAGGAATGATTAATAATGAACAAGAACTAAAACGGAACTAAACGGATGTCTAAAAGAATGACGAATGACCGTATCAGATAAAAACAGACTGATAAGCATCCAAAACAATGAGTAAAACTAAATACTTAAAAACAACAAAAGGCCATATTCAACAGAACAAAGACAAGAAAAAAGCAATAGAAAAGATCAAACAAATAACATATTCCATGTTTCAGCAAGCGAAGAAGCACTACTGAAATCGTGGTTAGAAGAGCATTGTAAATGAAAGTATGAGACCAAAATTATAACAGATTTCAAGAAAGTCTAGCAAAGCTTTAAAACCAACCAGTTTAATGTCACTCATTATAGTTCAAATTTAGTTAATTCTAAAACTGTGTCAATATTATGCAATATCACAAACTATTAATAGCTTACTTGGGGTCGTAGTTGTGGCGGACGATATGGTGGTACTTGTTGTAGACGCTGCAAAATGAGGACAAATATATAAAACAACAGGACATTATCATGACTGAAATGCCAAAAGACATAAGATGTCATTGATATTATTCAATGCCTTTATGTACAATGTATCGGAAAATATAAATGAATATCTTGATTGATTGATTTGACTTAATGACATAAATAACATTAGGAAATGTGGGTAGTAATGTAATGGTGTGGATGGTCAGGAATGGCTACTCTGAAAACAGATCTACTCCAAAGAATATAATCACTTTAAATCAAAAAGATAATGTTATACTTCCCTGAGCAGGATGACAAATGAAATAGGGAAAACGAAATACCATGTCGGATCTTTTATACATTATTGAAAGCAAATCCATATAGGAGTTTACCGAAATTATGTCGTTTGACCCCACAAGCATCTGATATTTTAGTCTACTTGAACATTACAAAATCAAGGAGACAGTAGTGCGTGTGTGTGTGTGTAGGTACAGAGTCACTGTTATTGCTTGATACTTGTATGTACTATATAACGGAAAATATAAAAAATATATTTTAAATGTTATGATTTGACTTACCGAGTTAATGAACATTATGAAATTGATATAGTCAGGTAATGGTGTGAAAGGATACGAATTCTATCCTGTGACGATAGTACGTTTAGTACACGGTGGTAATCGCGTTATGATGCACAGAGAAGCAGTATCATAGTAATAAACGCTATCTCTCTCAATCACAATGGCAAAACATCTCTTCCTCCGAATCTTCTACTATAACTGACTCCCTAATCAGAAGGAAAACTTGCAGGGTCTCAAATGAGTACATAAATGTTTCATGTTCCTGCTCAACGGTGACAGAAAACGTGGCAATCTTTCTTTTTTTCCCTCGTTCGTTCCATCTTTTATTGCCTCCGTCTCTCCTGTTTTCCAAAACAACGGAAGGGATGCAGATATAACTAAATGTCCTTTTTCTCAATGTAGGCAATGGACAAAAATGCAGGGAATGTTTGCACGTGTAACCCTAACAGACATCATCGTATTAAGCGGCTTACTGAGCAACAGGTGCGCTGTTGGAAATTTGTAAATCAAAGAATGTATAGTCTTTTCACTCGAACAACCCATAGTGTGAAAGTGGGGTTAGTGCAGTGTTATGGTTACATATTTCAACTGTTAAGGCACACATTGCCCTTATCGAAATTAGTCTTTTTTTCCCAAACATACCCAGAAGGAACGTACACTGATATACTGATAAAAACGTTTGAGTAAATATGGAGTAAATGCTTCAATATTTTCCAAACTAAACGAATTAACTACGTAAGGAATGACTGATAACGAACAAGACCAAATTATTAATTGAATGGAGAATTAAATGAACGATCAATGGCCGTAAAAGGAAGAATTAGACTTAGAAGCAACCAAAACAATGAGTAACTTTAAATATTTAAAACCATTAAGACACGTAATGCTACATAGAAAAGACAAAAAGCAATAGAAAGAAAACAAAATTTTATCATATTCCATGCATCAGCAGGGAAAGAAGCACTACTGAAATCGTGGCTAATACAACATTGGAAACGAAGGTATGTGATGAAAGTTATGTCTGATTCAAGGACATTATATGAAGCCAAGCATTCAAGAAAATGGTTATCTGTTCAAATTTAATTAAATGTAAAAAACGGTATCGATATAATGCAATGGCACAAAATGTCAATAGCTTACTTGTGGTCTCAGTTGTTTCTGGCGATGTGGTGGTACTTGTTGCAGACGCTACAAAAAGAGCACAAATAGATCAAATTAGGACTGGAAAGCCAAAAGTGTCTCAACTATTATATTGGATGAAACGGCAATAGGTTTCTGACTCGACGATAACAATTGTGTTACTCCTATGTTTGCGATTTATAATAACGGTGTCGGTTTTGGATGATATAGTCATTACATTATATCATTGTACAATTGTTCAAAAGCGCAATACTGCAGTTGTCAGATTTTGCAAGAAGTTAATTACCGAAAATATTTGAACGTTGGCATGTAAATAAAAAATGTGGAGAAGGTGAAATAGGTGTGAATACTGTAAACGCGGGAAAGGAAAGAAATAGTACGAAACTATGAGAGAGAGTTTTATGCACATTTCTCTCTCTCTCTCTCTCTCTCTCTCTCTCTCTCTCTATATATATATATATATATATATATATATATATATATATATATATATATATATATATATATATATATATATATATATATAAATTCCTGAAGAAACAATTCAGACTGAGTAAGATGACTACCAGTTTTGTTTACGCATAGTATTATGTGTATGATTAAACACGATTACGTACGCACAGTTTTATAATCTGGCAACGCTGAAGGGTGCATCACATGTGTATTGTAGAAGTTAATTTTTCTTCATAGGCAAACTACAAATGATTCATTCATGTGATAACGTAATAAATGTACCTATTGCGTCCACAAGATATCATATTGGGTAAATGCACGAATAGTATCGGAAATAAAAATATTAACAACATAAGGAATGATTAATAATGAACAAGAACTAAAACCGAACTAAACGGATGTCACAATGAATAACGAATAACCGTATGAGATAAGAGCAGACTTATAAGCAACCAGAACAATGAGTAAAACTAAATAATTGAAACAAACAACACGCAAAGTACAACACAACAAAGACAACTAACAAGCAATAGAAAAGTTCAAACAAATAACTTACTCCATGTTTCAGCAAGCGAAGAAGCACTACTGAAATCGTGATTTCTACTGCATTGTAACTGAACGTATGAGAATAAAATTATAACAGATTTAAAGAGAGTCTAGGAAAGCATTAAAAACAACCAGTTTAATGTCACTCATTATCGTTCAAATTAACTTAGTTCTAAAACTGTGTCAATATCATGTAATATCACAAAATATTAATAGCTTACTTGGGGTCGTAGTTGTGTCGGACGATATGGTGGTACTTGTTGTAGACGCTGCAAAATGAGGACAAATATATAAAACAACATGACATTATCATGACTGAAATGCCAAAATGAGTTTCAGCTATTACATTGGACGGAAGGGTTGAAAATTTCTGACTCGACAATACCAATTGTGTTAATAATATTTTGGTTATTTTTAATAACGGTGTCAGTTTTTAAATGATAGTGGCATTAATTTACATTGTAATACAACTGCTCAAAAACTAAATGCTGACATGTACAAACACAATGCACACTTCTCCAAATATTTGAATGCTAGTATGTAAATATAGAATGTGAAGTAAGAGTGAAGACTGAAAAAGAGAGAAGGAAAGAAATAAAAGAAAACTATCAGAGAGAGGATTTTTTTTAGTTATCTTTTTCTCATACACAAGGTGTCAGGAACAAATCAGATTGAGCAAGATGACCACATGTTTTGTCTAGGCATATTAGTGTTCGTATGATTAAGCACGATTACTTTTTGCAATCCGGCAATGCTGCAGATTGCATCTTGGACATTTTTATTATTGTGCATACATGATCAAAACTGAGAAAAATACATTCATATGATACGTGATGCATCTGCTTATGAAATGTGTATCTTCAGACGTTAGAGAGAGAAAGGAAGAGAGTGAAAGAGACAGAGATATTGTACAAACTTGAAGTCTGAGTTGGGCACATCGAACATATTATCTGCAAACCAGATGACATGTACGATGTACACCAGCAGTAGCTTTGACAATAGTCATTGGCTATGAAGGTATCCCCGTCATTATACACCTTCCCATTGTATATACATTGCATCGCCGCTGAAAACATAAGATGTCACCGATATTATTCAATACCTTTATGTACAATGTATCGGAAAATATAGATCAATATCTTGATTGTTTGATTTGACTTAATGACATAATTAACATTATAAAAAGTGGGCAGTAATGTAATGGTGTGAATGGTCAGGAATGTCTACTCTGAAAACGGATCTACTCCAAAGAATATAATCACCTTAAATGTAAAGGGTTATGTTATCCTTGCCTGAGAAGGATGATAAATAAAATAGAGGAAATGCCATGTCTGATCCTTTATAGGTTATAGGAAACAAATCCACAGAGGAGTTTGCCGATAGTATGTCGTTTGAGTCCACGAGCATCAGATATTTTAGCCTACTTGAAAATTACAAAATCAAGGAGACATTAGTGTGTGTGTGTGTGTGTGTGTGTATGTATGTATTTGTGTGTGTGTGTGTGTGTGTGTGTGCGTGTATAGGTACCGAGTCACTGTTATTATTCGATAATTTTATGTACTATAGCGGAAAATATAAAAAGTATATTTTAAATATTATGGTGTGACTTACCGCGATAATGAGCATGATGAAATTGATATAGTGAGGTAATGGCGTGAATGGACACGAATTCCATCCTGTGACGAAATTACATTTAGTACACGCTGACAATCGCCTAATGATGCACAGCGAAGCATTATCATTGTAATAAACGCTATCTCTCTCAATCACGAATGGCCAACAATCTCTTCCTTCGAATCTTCTAATATAATGGAGTCCTTAATCAGACGGAAACTTGCAATATCTCAAATGAGTACATAACTGTTTCATGTTCCTGCTCAACGGTCACCGAAAACGTGGCAATCTTTTTTTTTCTTCTCTCGTTCTATTTCGCTTTTACTGCGTCCCTCTCTCCCTTTCTCCAAAATAACGGACGGGATGCAGATATAACTATATTTCCTTCTTCTCAATGTAGGCAATGGACAAAAATGCAGAGAATGTTTCCACGTGTAACCTGAACAGACATCATCTTATTTAGCGGCTATTTGAGCAACAGGTGTACTGCTGGAAATTTGTGAATCTAAGCATGTATAGTATTTTCACTCAAACAACCCGTAGTCTGAATGTGAGGTAACTGCAATGATTTGGGTACATATTTCAACTTTTAAGGCACACATTGCCCTTATCGAAATTAGTCTTTTGTTTTCAAACATACCCAGAAGGAACGTACACTGATACACTTATAAAAACGTCTGTGTAAATATGGAGTAAATGCTTCAATATTTTCCAAACTAAACGAATTAACTACGTATGAAATGATTTATAACGAACAAGACCTAAACCTTAGTTGAATGGAGATTTAAATGAACGACCAATGGCCGTACAATGAAGGATCAGACTTAAAAGCAACCAGAACAATGAGTAACTTTAAATAGTTGAAACCGGCAAAACACATAATGCTGCATAGAAAAGACAGCAAGCATTGGAAAAGAAAACAAAATTATGTCATATTTCATGCATCAGCAGGGGAAGAAGCACTACTGAAATCGGGGCTAATACAACATTGGAAACGAAGGTATGAGGAGAAAATTATGTCTGATTCAAGTACATTATATGAAGCCAAGCATTCGAGAAGATGGTCATCTCTTCAAATTTAATTAAATGTAAAAAACCGTATCAATAACATGCAATATCACAAAATGGCAATAGCTTACTTGTGGTCTTAGTTGTTTCTGGCGATGTTGTGGTACTTGTTGCAGACGCTACAAAAAGAGCACAAATATATCAAATTAGGACTGGAAAGCCAAAAGTGTCTCAACTATTATATTGGATGGAACGGCTATAGGTTTCCGACTCGACGATAACAATTGTGTTACTCCTATGTTTGCGATTTATAATAACGGTGTCGGTTTTGGATGATATAGTCATTACATTATATCAATTGTACAATTGTTCAAAAGCGCAATACTGCAGTTGTCAGATTTTGCAAGAAGTTAATTACCGACAACATTTGAACGTTGGCATGTAAATAAAAAATGTGGAGAAGGTGAAATAAGTGTGAATACTGTATACGGGGGAACGGAAAGAAATAGTACGAAACTATAAGACAGAGTTTTATGCAGATCTCTCTCTCTCCATATATATATATATATATATATATATATATATATATATATATATATATATATATATATATATATATATATGTATATATATATATATAACAAACTACTTAAGAAACAATTCAGACTGAGTAAGATGACTACCAGTTTTGTTTACGCATAGTATTATGTGTATGATTAAACACGATTACGTACGCACAGTTTTGTAATCTGGCAACGCTGAAGGGTGCATCACATGTGTATTGTAGAAGTTAATTTTCCTTCATAGGCAAACTACAAATGATTCATTCATATGATAACGTAATAAATGTACCTATTGCGTTCACAAGATATCATATTGCGTAAATGCACGAATAGTATCGGAAATAAAAACATTAACAACATAAGGAATGATTAATAATGAACAAGATCTAAAACCGAACTAAACAGATGTCACCATGAATAACGAATAACCGTATGAGATAAGAGCAGACTTATAAGCAACCAGAACAATGAGTAAAACTAAATAATTAAAACAAACAACACGCAAAATACAACAACAAAGACAACTAACAAGCAGTAGAAAAGTTCAAACAAATAACATATTCCATGTTTCAGCAAGCGAAGAAGCACTACTGAAATCGTTTTTTCTACTGCATTGTAACTGAACGTATGAGAATAAAATTATAACAGATTTAAAGAGAGTCTAGGAAAGCATTAAAAACAACCAGTTTAATGTCACTCATTATCGTTTAAATTTAGTTAATTCCAAAACTGTTTCAATACCATTTAATATCACAAAATATTAATAGATTACTTGGGGTCGTAGTTGTGTCGGACGATATGGTGGTACTTGTTGTAGACGCTGCAAAATGAGGACAAATATATAAAACAACATGACATTATCATGACTGAAATGCCAAAATGAGTTTCAGCTATTACATTAGACAGAAGGGTTGAAAATTTCTGACTCGACAATACCAGTTGTGTTAATAATATTTTGGTTAGTTTTAATAACGGTGTCAGTTTTTAAATGATAGTGGCATTAATTTACATTATAATGCAACTGCTCAAAAACTGAATACTGGCATGTACAATTTTACACAATGCACACTTCTTCAAATATGTGAATGCTTGTATGCAAATATAGAATGTGAAGTAAGAGTGAAGACTGAAAAAGAGAGAAGGAAAGAAATAAAAGAAAACTATCAGAGAGAGGATTTTTTATAGCTATCTTTTCCTCATTCACAAAGGTCTCAGGAAACAAATCAGATTGAGCAAGATGACCATATGTTTTGTCTAGGCATATTAGTGTTCGTATGATTAAGCACGATTACTTTTTGCAATCCGGCAATGCTGCAGATTGCATCTTGGACATTTTTATTATTGTGAATACATGATCAAAACTGAGAAAAATACATTCATATGATACGTGATGCATCTGCTTATGAAATGTGTATCTTCAGACGTTAGAGAGAGAAAGGAAGAGAGTGAAAGAGACAGAGATATTGTACAAACTTGAAGTCTGAGGTGGGCACATCGTACATATTATCTGCAAACCAGATGACATGTACGATGTACACCAGCAGTAGCTTTGACAATAGTCATTGGCTATGAAGGTATCCCCGTCATTATACACCTTCCCATTGTATATACATTGCATCGCCGTTGAAAACATAAGATGTCACCGATATTATTCAGTACCTTTATGTACAATATATCGGAAAATATAGATCAATATCTTGATTGTTTGATTTGACTTAATGACATAATTAACATTATAAAAAGTGGGCAGTAATGTAATGGTGTGAATGGTCAGGAATGTCTACTCTGAAAACGGATCTACTCCAAAGAATATAATCACCTTAAATGTAAAAGGTTATGCTATCCTTGCCTGAGAAGGATGATAAATAAAATAGAGGAAATGCCATGTCTGATCCTTTATAGATTTAATGGAAACAAATCCACAGAGGAGTTTGCCGATAGTATGTCGTTTGAGTCCACGAGCATCAGATTTTTTAGCCTACTTGAAAATTACAAAATCAAGGAAACGTTAGTTTGTGTGTGTGTGTGTGTGTATGTATGTATGTGTGTGTGTGTGTGTGTGTGTGTATAGGTACCGAGTCACTGTTATTATTCGATGATTTTATGTACTATAGCGGAAAATATAAAAAGGATATTTTAAATGTTATGGTGTGACTTACCGCGATAATGAACATTATGAAATTGATATAGTGATGTAATGGCGTGAATGGACACGAATTCCATCCTGTGACGAAATTACATTTAGTACACGCTGACAATCGCCTAATGATGCACAGCGAAGCATTATCATTGTAATAAACGCTATCTCTCTCAATCACGAATGGCCAACAATCTCTTCCTCCGAATCTTCTAATATAATGGAGTCCTTAATCAGACGGAAACTTGCAATATCTCAAATGAGTACATAACTGTTTCATGTTCCTGCTCAACGGTCACCGAAAACGTGGCAATCTTTTTGTTGTTCTCTCGTTCTATCTCGCTTTTACTGCGTCCCTCTCTCCCTTTTTCCAAAATAACGGACGGGATGCAGATATAACTATATTTCCTTCTTCTCAATGTAGGCAATGGACAAAAATGCAGGGAATGTTTGCACGTGTAACCTGAACAGACATCATCTTATTTAGCGGCTATATGAGCAACAGGTGTACTGCTGGAAATTTGTGAATCTAAGCATGTATAGTATTTTCACTCAAACAACCCGTAGTCTGAAAGTGAGGTAACTGCAATGATTTGGGTACATATTTCGACTTTTAAGGCACACATTGCCCTTATCGAAATTAGTCTTTTGTTTTCAAACATACCCAGAAGGAACGTACATTGATACACTTATAAAAACGTCTGTGTAAAAATGGAGTAAATGCTTCAATATTTTCCAAACTAAACGAATTAACTACGTATGAAATGATTTATAACGAACAAGACCTAAACCTTAGTTGAATGGAGATTTAAATGAACGACCAATGGCCGTACAATGAAGGATCAGACTTAAAAGCAACCAAAACAATGAGTAACTTTAAATAGTTGAATCCGGCAAAACACATAATGCTACATAGAAAAGGTAGCAAGCATTGGAAAAGAAAACAAAATTATGTCATATTTCATGCATCAGCAGGGGAAGAAGCACTACTGAAATCGGGGCTAATACAACATTGGAAACGAAGGTATGAGGAGAAAATTATGTCTGATTCAAGTACATTATATTAAGCCAAGCATTCGAGAAGATGGTTATCTCGTCAAATTTAATTAAATGTAAAAAACCGTATCAATAACATGCAATATCACAAAATGTCAATAGCTTACTTGTGGTCTTAGTTGTTTCTGGCGATGTTGTGGTACTTGTTGCAGACGCTACAAAAAGAGCACAAATATATCAAATTAGGACTGGAAAGCCAAAAGTGTCTCAACTATTATATTGGATGGAACGGCTATAGGTTTCCGACTCGACGATAACAATTGTGTTACTCCTATGTTTGCGATTTATAATAACGGTGTCGGTTTTGGATGATATAGTCATTACATTATATCAATTGTACAATTGTTCAAAAGCGCAATAGTGCAGGTGTCAGATTTTGCAAGAAGTTAATTACCGAAAATATTTGAACGTTGGCATGTAAATAAAAAATATGGAGAAGGTGAAATAGGTGTGAATACTGTATATGCGGAACGGAAAGAAATAGTACGAAATTATGAGAGAAAGTTTTATGCAGATCTCTCTCTCTCTCTCTCCATATATATATATATATATATATATATATATATATATATATATATATATATATATATATATATATATATATATATATATATATATATATATATATATATTTATATATATACATAACAAACTACTGAAGAAACAATTCAGACTGAGTAAGATGACTACCAGTTTTGTTTACGCATAGCATTATGTGTATGATTAAACACGATTATGTACGCACAGTTTTGTAATCTGGCAACGCTGAAGGGTGCATCACATGTGTATTGTACAAGTTAATTTTTCTTCATAGGCACACTACAAATGATTCATTCATGTGATCACGTAATAAATGTACCTATTGCGTCCACAAGATATCATATTGCGTAAATGCACGAATAGTATCGGAATTAAAAACGTTAACAACATAAGGAATGATTAATAATGAACAAGAACTAAAACCGAACTAAACGGATGCCACCATGAATAACGAATAACCGTATGAGATAAGAGCAGACTTATAAGCAACCAGAACAATGAGTAAAACTAAATAATTGAAACAAACAACACGCAAAATACAACACAACAAAGACAACAAACAAGCAATAGAAAAGTTCAAACAAATAACATATATTGAATGTTTCAGCAAGCGAAGAAGCACTACTGAAATCGTGATTTCTACTGCATTGTAACTGAAAGTATGAGAATAAAATTATAACAGATTTAAAGAGAGTCTAGGAAAGCATTAAAAACAACCAGTTTAATGTCACTCATTATTGTTCAAATTTAGTTAATTCTAAAATGGTGTCAATATCATGTAATCTCACAAAATATTAATAGCTTACTTGGGGTCGTAGTTGTATCGGACGATATGGTGGTACTTGTTGTAGACGCTGCAAATGAGGACAAATATATAAAACAACATGACATTATCATGACTGAAATGAAATAAAGAGTTTCACCTATTACCTTGGACGGAAGGGTTGAAAATTTCTGACTCGACAATACCAATTGTGTTAATAATATTTTGGTTATTTTTAATAACGGTGTCAGTTTTTAAATGATAGTGGCATTAATTTACATTGTAATACAACTGCTCAAAAACTAAATGCTGACATGTACAAACACAATGCACACTTCTCCAAATATTTGAATGCTAGTATGTAAATATAGAATGTGAAGTAAGAGTGAAGACTGAAAAAGAGAGAAGGAAAGAAATAAAAGAAAACTATCAGAGAGAGGATTTTTTTTAGTTATCTTTTTCTCATACACAAGGTGTCAGGAACAAATCAGATTGAGCAAGATGACCACATGTTTTGTCTAGGCATATTAGTGTTCGTATCATTAAGCACGATTACTTTTTGCAATCTGGCAATGCTGCAGATTGCATCTTGGACATTTTTATTATTGTGCATACATGATCAAAACTGAGAAAAATACATTCATATGATACGTGATGCATCTGCTTATGAAATGTGTATCTTCAGACGTTAGAGAGAGAAAGGAAGAGAGTGAAAGAGACAGAGATATTGTACAAACTTGAAGTCTGAGTTGGGCACATCGAACATATTATCTGCAAACCAGATGACATGTACGATGTACACCAGCAGTAGCTTTGACAATAGTCATTGGCTATGAAGGTATCCCCGTCATTATACACCTTCCCATTGTATATACATTGCATCGCCGCTGAAAACATAAGATGTCACCGATATTATTCAATACCTTTATGTACAATGTATCGGAAAATATAGATCAATATCTTGATTGTTTGATTTGACTTAATGACATAATTAACATTATTAAAAGTGGGCAGTAATGTAATGGTGTGAATGGTCAGGAATGTCTACTCTGAAAACGGATCTACTCCAAAGAATATAATCACCTTAAATGTAAAGGGTTATGTTATCCTTGCCTGAGAAGGATGATAAATAAAATAGAGGAAATGCCATGTCTGATCCTTTACAGATTATAGGAAACAAATCCACAGAGGAGTTTGCCGATAGTATGTCGTTTGAGTCCACGAGCATCAGATATTTTAGCCTACTTGAAAATTACAAAATCAAGGAGACATTAGTGTGTGTGTGTGTGTGTGTGTGTATGTATGTATTTGTGTGTGTGTGTGTGTGTGTGTGTGTGTGCGTGTATAGGTACCGAGTCACTGTTATTATTCGATAATTTTATGTACTATAGCGGAAAATATAAAAAGTATATTTTAAATATTATGGTGTGACTTACCGCGATAATGAGCATGATGAAATTGATATAGTGAGGTAATGGCGTGAATGGACACGAATTCCATCCTGTGACGAAATTACATTTAGTACACGCTGACAATCGCCTAATGATGCACAGCGAAGCATTATCATTGTAATAAACGCTATCTCTCTCAATCACGAATGGCCAACAATCTCTTCCTTCGAATCTTCTAATATAATGGAGTCCTTAATCAGACGGAAACTTGCAATATCTCAAATGAGTACATAACTGTTTCATGTTCCTGCTCAACGGTCACCGAAAACGTGGCAATCTTTTTTTTTTCTTCTCTCGTTCTATTTCGCTTTTACTGCGTCCCTCTCTCCCTTTCTCCAAAATAACGGACGGGATGCAGATATAACTATATTTCCTTCTTCTCAATGTAGGCAATGGACAAAAATGCAGAGAATGTTTCCACGTGTAACCTGAACAGACATCATCTTATTTAGCGGCTATTTGAGCAACAGGTGTACTGCTGGAAATTTGTGAATCTAAGCATGTATAGTATTTTCACTCAAACAACCCGTAGTCTGAATGTGAGGTAACTGCAATGATTTGGGTACATATTTCAACTTTTAAGGCACACATTGCCCTTATCGAAATTAGTCTTTTGTTTTCAAACATACCCAGAAGGAACGTACACTGATACACTTATAAAAACGTCTGTGTAAATATGGAGTAAATGCTTCAATATTTTCCAAACTAAACGAATTAACTACGTATGAAATGATTTATAACGAACAAGACCTAAACCTTAGTTGAATGGAGATTTAAATGAACGACCAATGGCCGTACAATGAAGGATCAGACTTAAAAGCAACCAAAACAATGAGTAACTTTAAATAGTTGAATCCGGCAAAACACATAATGCTACATAGAAAAGGTAGCAAGCATTGGAAAAGAAAACAAAATTATGTCATATTTCATGCATCAGCAGGGGAAGAAGCACTACTGAAATCGGGGCTAATACAACATTGGAAACGAAGGTATGAGGAGAAAATTATGTCTGATTCAAGTACATTATATTAAGCCAAGCATTCGAGAAGATGGTCATCTCTTCAAATTTAATTAAATGTAAAAAACCGTATCAATAACATGCAATATCACAAAATGGCAATAGCTTACTTGTGGTCTTAGTTGTTTCTGGCGATGTTGTGGTACTTGTTGCAGACGCTACAAAAAGAGCACAAATATATCAAATTAGGACTGGAAAGCCAAAAGTGTCTCAACTATTATATTGGATGGAACGGCTATAGGTTTCCGACTCGACGATAACAATTGTGTTACTCCTATGTTTGCGATTTATAATAACGGTGTCGGTTTTGGATGATATAGTCATTACATTATATCAATTGTACAATTGTTCAAAAGCGCAATACTGCAGTTGTCAGATTTTGCAAGAAGTTAATTACCGACAACATTTGAACGTTGGCATGTAAATAAAAAATGTGGAGAAGGTGAAATAAGTGTGAATACTGTATACGGGGGAACGGAAAGAAATAGTACGAAACTATAAGACAGAGTTTTATGCAGATCTCTCTCTCTCCATATATATATATATATATATATATATATATATATATATATATATATATATATATATATATATATGTATATATATATATATAACAAACTACTTAAGAAACAATTCAGACTGAGTAAGATGACTACCAGTTTTGTTTACGCATAGTATTATGTGTATGATTAAACACGATTACGTACGCACAGTTTTGTAATCTGGCAACGCTGAAGGGTGCATCACATGTGTATTGTAGAAGTTAATTTTCCTTCATAGGCAAACTACAAATGATTCATTCATATGATAACGTAATAAATGTACCTATTGCGTTCACAAGATATCATATTGCGTAAATGCACGAATAGTATCGGAAATAAAAACATTAACAACATAAGGAATGATTAATAATGAACAAGATCTAAAACCGAACTAAACAGATGTCACCATGAATAACGAATAACCGTATGAGATAAGAGCAGACTTATAAGCAACCAGAACAATGAGTAAAACTAAATAATTAAAACAAACAACACGCAAAATACAACAACAAAGACAACTAACAAGCAGTAGAAAAGTTCAAACAAATAACATATTCCATGTTTCAGCAAGCGAAGAAGCACTACTGAAATCGTTTTTTCTACTGCATTGTAACTGAACGTATGAGAATAAAATTATAACAGATTTAAAGAGAGTCTAGGAAAGCATTAAAAACAACCAGTTTAATGTCACTCATTATCGTTTAAATTTAGTTAATTCCAAAACTGTTTCAATACCATTTAATATCACAAAATATTAATAGATTACTTGGGGTCGTAGTTGTGTCGGACGATATGGTGGTACTTGTTGTAGACGCTGCAAAATGAGGACAAATATATAAAACAACATGACATTATCATGACTGAAATGCCAAAATGAGTTTCAGCTATTACATTAGACAGAAGGGTTGAAAATTTCTGACTCGACAATACCAGTTGTGTTAATAATATTTTGGTTAGTTTTAATAACGGTGTCAGTTTTTAAATGATAGTGGCATTAATTTACATTATAATGCAACTGCTCAAAAACTGAATACTGGCATGTACAATTTTACACAATGCACACTTCTTCAAATATGTGAATGCTTGTATGCAAATATAGAATGTGAAGTAAGAGTGAAGACTGAAAAAGAGAGAAGGAAAGAAATAAAAGAAAACTATCAGAGAGAGGATTTTTTATAGCTATCTTTTCCTCATTCACAAAGGTCTCAGGAAACAAATCAGATTGAGCAAGATGACCATATGTTTTGTCTAGGCATATTAGTGTTCGTATGATTAAGCACGATTACTTTTTGCAATCCGGCAATGCTGCAGATTGCATCTTGGACATTTTTATTATTGTGAATACATGATCAAAACTGAGAAAAATACATTCATATGATACGTGATGCATCTGCTTATGAAATGTGTATCTTCAGACGTTAGAGAGAGAAAGGAAGAGAGTGAAAGAGACAGAGATATTGTACAAACTTGAAGTCTGAGGTGGGCACATCGTACATATTATCTGCAAACCAGATGACATGTACGATGTACACCAGCAGTAGCTTTGACAATAGTCATTGGCTATGAAGGTATCCCCGTCATTATACACCTTCCCATTGTATATACATTGCATCGCCGTTGAAAACATAAGATGTCACCGATATTATTCAGTACCTTTATGTACAATATATCGGAAAATATAGATCAATATCTTGATTGTTTGATTTGACTTAATGACATAATTAACATTATAAAAAGTGGGCAGTAATGTAATGGTGTGAATGGTCAGGAATGTCTACTCTGAAAACGGATCTACTCCAAAGAATATAATCACCTTAAATGTAAAAGGTTATGCTATCCTTGCCTGAGAAGGATGATAAATAAAATAGAGGAAATGCCATGTCTGATCCTTTATAGATTTAATGGAAACAAATCCACAGAGGAGTTTGCCGATAGTATGTCGTTTGAGTCCACGAGCATCAGATTTTTTAGCCTACTTGAAAATTACAAAATCAAGGAAACGTTAGTTTGTGTGTGTGTGTGTGTGTGTATGTATGTATGTGTGTGTGTGTGTGTGTGTATAGGTACCGAGTCACTGTTATTATTCGATGATTTTATGTACTATAGCGGAAAATATAAAAAGGATATTTTAAATGTTATGGTGTGACTTACCGCGATAATGAACATTATGAAATTGATATAGTGATGTAATGGCGTGAATGGACACGAATTCCATCCTGTGACGAAATTACATTTAGTACACGCTGACAATCGCCTAATGATGCACAGCGAAGCATTATCATTGTAATAAACGCTATCTCTCTCAATCACGAATGGCCAACAATCTCTTCCTCCGAATCTTCTAATATAATGGAGTCCTTAATCAGACGGAAACTTGCAATATCTCAAATGAGTACATAACTGTTTCATGTTCCTGCTCAACGGTCACCGAAAACGTGGCAATCTTTTTGTTGTTCTCTCGTTCTATCTCGCTTTTACTGCGTCCCTCTCTCCCTTTTTCCAAAATAACGGACGGGATGCAGATATAACTATATTTCCTTCTTCTCAATGTAGGCAATGGACAAAAATGCAGGGAATGTTTGCACGTGTAACCTGAACAGACATCATCTTATTTAGCGGCTATATGAGCAACAGGTGTACTGCTGGAAATTTGTGAATCTAAGCATGTATAGTATTTTCACTCAAACAACCCGTAGTCTGAAAGTGAGGTAACTGCAATGATTTGGGTACATATTTCGACTTTTAAGGCACACATTGCCCTTATCGAAATTAGTCTTTTGTTTTCAAACATACCCAGAAGGAACGTACATTGATACACTTATAAAAACGTCTGTGTAAAAATGGAGTAAATGCTTCAATATTTTCCAAACTAAACGAATTAACTACGTATGAAATGATTTATAACGAACAAGACCTAAACCTTAGTTGAATGGAGATTTAAATGAACGACCAATGGCCGTACAATGAAGGATCAGACTTAAAAGCAACCAAAACAATGAGTAACTTTAAATAGTTGAATCCGGCAAAACACATAATGCTACATAGAAAAGGTAGCAAGCATTGGAAAAGAAAACAAAATTATGTCATATTTCATGCATCAGCAGGGGAAGAAGCACTACTGAAATCGGGGCTAATACAACATTGGAAACGAAGGTATGAGGAGAAAATTATGTCTGATTCAAGTACATTATATTAAGCCAAGCATTCGAGAAGATGGTTATCTCGTCAAATTTAATTAAATGTAAAAAACCGTATCAATAACATGCAATATCACAAAATGTCAATAGCTTACTTGTGGTCTTAGTTGTTTCTGGCGATGTTGTGGTACTTGTTGCAGACGCTACAAAAAGAGCACAAATATATCAAATTAGGACTGGAAAGCCAAAAGTGTCTCAACTATTATATTGGATGGAACGGCTATAGGTTTCCGACTCGACGATAACAATTGTGTTACTCCTATGTTTGCGATTTATAATAACGGTGTCGGTTTTGGATGATATAGTCATTACATTATATCAATTGTACAATTGTTCAAAAGCGCAATAGTGCAGGTGTCAGATTTTGCAAGAAGTTAATTACCGAAAATATTTGAACGTTGGCATGTAAATAAAAAATATGGAGAAGGTGAAATAGGTGTGAATACTGTATATGCGGAACGGAAAGAAATAGTACGAAATTATGAGAGAAAGTTTTATGCAGATCTCTCTCTCTCTCTCTCCATATATATATATATATATATATATATATATATATATATATATATATATATATATATATATATGTATATATATATATATATATACATAACAAACTACTGAAGAAACAATTCAGACTGAGTAAGATGACTACCAGTTTTGTTTACGCATGGTATTATGTGTATGATTAAACACGATTATGTACGCACAGTTTTGTAATCTGGCAACGCTGAAGGGTGCATCACATGTGTATTGTACAAGTTAATTTTTCTTCATAGGCACACTACAAATGATTCATTCATGTGATCACGTAATAAATGTACCTATTGCGTCCACAAGATATCATATTGCGTAAATGCACGAATAGTATCGGAATTAAAAACGTTAACAACATAAGGAATGATTAATAATGAACAAGAACTAAAACCGAACTAAACGGATGCCACCATGAATAACGAATAACCGTATGAGATAAGAGCAGACTTATAAGCAACCAGAACAATGAGTAAAACTAAATAATTGAAACAAACAACACGCAAAATACAACACAACAAAGACAACAAACAAGCAATAGAAAAGTTCAAACAAATAACATATATTGAATGTTTCAGCAAGCGAAGAAGCACTACTGAAATCGTGATTTCTACTGCATTGTAACTGAAAGTATGAGAATAAAATTATAACAGATTTAAAGAGAGTCTAGGAAAGCATTAAAAACAACCAGTTTAATGTCACTCATTATTGTTCAAATTTAGTTAATTCTAAAATGGTGTCAATATCATGTAATCTCACAAAATATTAATAGCTTACTTGGGGTCGTAGTTGTATCGGACGATATGGTGGTACTTGTTGTAGACGCTGCAAATGAGGACAAATATATAAAACAACATGACATTATCATGACTGAAATGAAATAAAGAGTTTCACCTATTACCTTGGACGGAAGGGTTGAAAATTTCTGACTCGACAATACCAATTGTGTTAATAATATTTTGGTTATTTTTAATAACGGTGTCAGTTTTTAAATGATAGTGGCATTAATTTACATTGTAATACAACTGCTCAAAAACTAAATGCTGACATGTACAAACACAATGCACACTTCTCCAAATATTTGAATGCTAGTATGTAAATATAGAATGTGAAGTAAGAGTGAAGACTGAAAAAGAGAGAAGGAAAGAAATAAAAGAAAACTATCAGAGAGAGGATTTTTTTTAGTTATCTTTTTCTCATACACAAGGTGTCAGGAACAAATCAGATTGAGCAAGATGACCACATGTTTTGTCTAGGCATATTAGTGTTCGTATCATTAAGCACGATTACTTTTTGCAATCCGGCAATGCTGCAGATTGCATCTTGGACATTTTTATTATTGTGCATACATGATCAAAACTGAGAAAAATACATTCATATGATACGTGATGCATCTGCTTATGAAATGTGTATCTTCAGACGTTAGAGAGAGAAAGGAAGAGAGTGAAAGAGACAGAGATATTGTACAAACTTGAAGTCTGAGTTGGGCACATCGAACATATTATCTGCAAACCAGATGACATGTACGATGTACACCAGCAGTAGCTTTGACAATAGTCATTGGCTATGAAGGTATCCCCGTCATTATACACCTTCCCATTGTATATACATTGCATCGCCGCTGAAAACATAAGATGTCACCGATATTATTCAATACCTTTATGTACAATGTATCGGAAAATATAGATCAATATCTTGATTGTTTGATTTGACTTAATGACATAATTAACATTATTAAAAGTGGGCAGTAATGTAATGGTGTGAATGGTCAGGAATGTCTACTCTGAAAACGGATCTACTCCAAAGAATATAATCACCTTAAATGTAAAGGGTTATGTTATCCTTGCCTGAGAAGGATGATAAATAAAATAGAGGAAATGCCATGTCTGATCCTTTACAGATTATAGGAAACAAATCCACAGAGGAGTTTGCCGATAGTATGTCGTTTGAGTCCACGAGCATCAGATATTTTAGCCTACTTGAAAATTACAAAATCAAGGAGACATTAGTGTGTGTGTGTGTGTGTGTGTGTATGTATGTATTTGTGTGTGTGTGTGTGTGTGTGCGTGTATAGGTACCGAGTCACTGTTATTATTCGATAATTTTATGTACTATAGCGGAAAATATAAAAAGTATATTTTAAATATTATGGTGTGACTTACCGCGATAATGAGCATGATGAAATTGATATAGTGAGGTAATGGCGTGAATGGACACGAATTCCATCCTGTGACGAAATTACATTTAGTACACGCTGACAATCGCCTAATGATGCACAGCGAAGCATTATCATTGTAATAAACGCTATCTCTCTCAATCACGAATGGCCAACAATCTCTTCCTTCGAATCTTCTAATATAATGGAGTCCTTAATCAGACGGAAACTTGCAATATCTCAAATGAGTACATAACTGTTTCATGTTCCTGCTCAACGGTCACCGAAAACGTGGCAATCTTTTTTTTTTCTTCTCTCGTTCTATTTCGCTTTTACTGCGTCCCTCTCTCCCTTTCTCCAAAATAACGGACGGGATGCAGATATAACTATATTTCCTTCTTCTCAATGTAGGCAATGGACAAAAATGCAGAGAATGTTTCCACGTGTAACCTGAACAGACATCATCTTATTTAGCGGCTATTTGAGCAACAGGTGTACTGCTGGAAATTTGTGAATCTAAGCATGTATAGTATTTTCACTCAAACAACCCGTAGTCTGAATGTGAGGTAACTGCAATGATTTGGGTACATATTTCAACTTTTAAGGCACACATTGCCCTTATCGAAATTAGTCTTTTGTTTTCAAACATACCCAGAAGGAACGTACACTGATACACTTATAAAAACGTCTGTGTAAATATGGAGTAAATGCTTCAATATTTTCCAAACTAAACGAATTAACTACGTATGAAATGATTTATAACGAACAAGACCTAAACCTTAGTTGAATGGAGATTTAAATGAACGACCAATGGCCGTACAATGAAGGATCAGACTTAAAAGCAACCAGAACAATGAGTAACTTTAAATAGTTGAAACCGGCAAAACACATAATGCTGCATAGAAAAGACAGCAAGCATTGGAAAAGAAAACAAAATTATGTCATATTTCATGCATCAGCAGGGGAAGAAGCACTACTGAAATCGGGGCTAATACAACATTGGAAACGAAGGTATGAGGAGAAAATTATGTCTGATTCAAGTACATTATATGAAGCCAAGCATTCGAGAAGATGGTCATCTCTTCAAATTTAATTAAATGTAAAAAACCGTATCAATAACATGCAATATCACAAAATGGCAATAGCTTACTTGTGGTCTTAGTTGTTTCTGGCGATGTTGTGGTACTTGTTGCAGACGCTACAAAAAGAGCACAAATATATCAAATTAGGACTGGAAAGCCAAAAGTGTCTCAACTATTATATTGGATGGAACGGCTATAGGTTTCCGACTCGACGATAACAATTGTGTTACTCCTATGTTTGCGATTTATAATAACGGTGTCGGTTTTGGATGATATAGTCATTACATTATATCAATTGTACAATTGTTCAAAAGCGCAATACTGCAGTTGTCAGATTTTGCAAGAAGTTAATTACCGACAACATTTGAACGTTGGCATGTAAATAAAAAATGTGGAGAAGGTGAAATAAGTGTGAATACTGTATACGGGGGAACGGAAAGAAATAGTACGAAACTATAAGACAGAGTTTTATGCAGATCTCTCTCTCTCCATATATATATATATATATATATATATATATATATATATATATATATATATATATATATATATATATATATATATATGTATATATATATATATAACAAACTACTTAAGAAACAATTCAGACTGAGTAAGATGACTACCAGTTTTGTTTACGCATAGTATTATGTGTATGATTAAACACGATTACGTACGCACAGTTTTGTAATCTGGCAACGCTGAAGGGTGCATCACATGTGTATTGTAGAAGTTAATTTTCCTTCATAGGCAAACTACAAATGATTCATTCATATGATAACGTAATAAATGTACCTATTGCGTTCACAAGATATCATATTGCGTAAATGCACGAATAGTATCGGAAATAAAAACATTAACAACATAAGGAATGATTAATAATGAACAAGATCTAAAACCGAACTAAACAGATGTCACCATGAATAATGAATAACCGTATGAGATAAGAGCAGACTTATAAGCAACCAGAACAATGAGTAAAACTAAATAATTAAAACAAACAACACGCAAAATACAACAACAAAGACAACTAACAAGCAGTAGAAAAGTTCAAACAAATAACATATTCCATGTTTCAGCAAGCGAAGAAGCACTACTGAAATCGTTTTTTCTACTGCATTGTAACTGAACGTATGAGAATAAAATTATAACAGATTTAAAGAGAGTCTAGGAAAACATTAAAAACAACCAGTTTAATGTCACTCATTATCGTTTAAATTTAGTTAATTCCAAAACTGTTTCAATACCATTTAATATCACAAAATATTAATAGATTACTTGGGGTCGTAGTTGTGTCGGACGATATGGTGGTACTTGTTGTAGACGCTGCAAAATGAGGACAAATATATAAAACAACATGACATTATCATGACTGAAATGCCAAAATGAGTTTCAGCTATTACATTAGACAGAAGGGTTGAAAATTTCTGACTCGACAATACCAGTTGTGTTAATAATATTTTGGTTAGTTTTAATAACGGTGTCAGTTTTTAAATGATAGTGGCATTAATTTACATTATAATGCAACTGCTCAAAAACTGAATACTGGCATGTACAATTTTACACAATGCACACTTCTTCAAATATGTGAATGCTTGTATGCAAATATAGAATGTGAAGTAAGAGTGAAGACTGAAAAAGAGAGAAGGAAAGAAATAAAAGAAAACTATCAGAGAGAGGATTTTTTATAGCTATCTTTTCCTCATTCACAAAGGTCTCAGGAAACAAATCAGATTGAGCAAGATGACCATATGTTTTGTCTAGGCATATTAGTGTTCGTATGATTAAGCACGATTACTTTTTGCAATCCGGCAATGCTGCAGATTGCATCTTGGACATTTTTATTATTGTGAATACATGATCAAAACTGAGAAAAATACATTCATATGATACGTGATGCATCTGCTTATGAAATGTGTATCTTCAGACGTTAGAGAGAGAAAGGAAGAGAGTGAAAGAGACAGAGATATTGTACAAACTTGAAGTCTGAGGTGGGCACATCGTACATATTATCTGCAAACCAGATGACATGTACGATGTACACCAGCAGTAGCTTTGACAATAGTCATTGGCTATGAAGGTATCCCCGTCATTATACACCTTCCCATTGTATATACATTGCATCGCCGTTGAAAACATAAGATGTCACCGATATTATTCAGTACCTTTATGTACAATATATCGGAAAATATAGATCAATATCTTGATTGTTTGATTTGACTTAATGACATAATTAACATTATAAAAAGTGGGCAGTAATGTAATGGTGTGAATGGTCAGGAATGTCTACTCTGAAAACGGATCTACTCCAAAGAATATAATCACCTTAAATGTAAAAGGTTATGCTATCCTTGCCTGAGAAGGATGATAAATAAAATAGAGGAAATGCCATGTCTGATCCTTTATAGATTTAATGGAAACAAATCCACAGAGGAGTTTGCCGATAGTATGTCGTTTGAGTCCACGAGCATCAGATTTTTTAGCCTACTTGAAAATTACAAAATCAAGGAAACGTTAGTTTGTGTGTGTGTGTGTGTGTATGTATGTATGTGTGTGTGTGTGTGTGTGTGTGTATAGGTACCGAGTCACTGTTATTATTCGATGATTTTATGTACTATAGCGGAAAATATAAAAAGGATATTTTAAATGTTATGGTGTGACTTACCGCGATAATGAACATTATGAAATTGATATAGTGATGTAATGGCGTGAATGGACACGAATTCCATCCTGTGACGAAATTACATTTAGTACACGCTGACAATCGCCTAATGATGCACAGCGAAGCATTATCATTGTAATAAACGCTATCTCTCTCAATCACGAATGGCCAACAATCTCTTCCTCCGAATCTTCTAATATAATGGAGTCCTTAATCAGACGGAAACTTGCAATATCTCAAATGAGTACATAACTGTTTCATGTTCCTGCTCAACGGTCACCGAAAACGTGGCAATCTTTTTGTTGTTCTCTCGTTCTATCTCGCTTTTACTGCGTCCCTCTCTCCCTTTTTCCAAAATAACGGACGGGATGCAGATATAACTATATTTCCTTCTTCTCAATGTAGGCAATGGACAAAAATGCAGGGAATGTTTGCACGTGTAACCTGAACAGACATCATCTTATTTAGCGGCTATATGAGCAACAGGTGTACTGCTGGAAATTTGTGAATCTAAGCATGTATAGTATTTTCACTCAAACAACCCGTAGTCTGAAAGTGAGGTAACTGCAATGATTTGGGTACATATTTCGACTTTTAAGGCACACATTGCCCTTATCGAAATTAGTCTTTTGTTTTCAAACATACCCAGAAGGAACGTACATTGATACACTTATAAAAACGTCTGTGTAAAAATGGAGTAAATGCTTCAATATTTTCCAAACTAAACGAATTAACTACGTATGAAATGATTTATAACGAACAAGACCTAAACCTTAGTTGAATGGAGATTTAAATGAACGACCAATGGCCGTACAATGAAGGATCAGACTTAAAAGCAACCAAAACAATGAGTAACTTTAAATAGTTGAATCCGGCAAAACACATAATGCTACATAGAAAAGGTAGCAAGCATTGGAAAAGAAAACAAAATTATGTCATATTTCATGCATCAGCAGGGGAAGAAGCACTACTGAAATCGGGGCTAATACAACATTGGAAACGAAGGTATGAGGAGAAAATTATGTCTGATTCAAGTACATTATATTAAGCCAAGCATTCGAGAAGATGGTTATCTCGTCAAATTTAATTAAATGTAAAAAACCGTATCAATAACATGCAATATCACAAAATGTCAATAGCTTACTTGTGGTCTTAGTTGTTTCTGGCGATGTTGTGGTACTTGTTGCAGACGCTACAAAAAGAGCACAAATATATCAAATTAGGACTGGAAAGCCAAAAGTGTCTCAACTATTATATTGGATGGAACGGCTATAGGTTTCCGACTCGACGATAACAATTGTGTTACTCCTATGTTTGCGATTTATAATAACGGTGTCGGTTTTGGATGATATAGTCATTACATTATATCAATTGTACAATTGTTCAAAAGCGCAATAGTGCAGGTGTCAGATTTTGCAAGAAGTTAATTACCGAAAATATTTGAACGTTGGCATGTAAATAAAAAATATGGAGAAGGTGAAATAGGTGTGAATACTGTATATGCGGAACGGAAAGAAATAGTACGAAATTATGAGAGAAAGTTTTATGCAGATCTCTCTCTCTCTCTCTCCATATATATATATATATATATATATATATATATATATATATATATATATATATATATATATATATATATGTATATATATATATATATACATAACAAACTACTGAAGAAACAATTCAGACTGAGTAAGATGACTACCAGTTTTGTTTACGCATGGTATTATGTGTATGATTAAACACGATTATGTACGCACAGTTTTGTAATCTGGCAACGCTGAAGGGTGCATCACATGTGTATTGTACAAGTTAATTTTTCTTCATAGGCACACTACAAATGATTCATTCATGTGATCACGTAATAAATGTACCTATTGCGTCCACAAGATATCATATTGCGTAAATGCACGAATAGTATCGGAATTAAAAACGTTAACAACATAAGGAATGATTAATAATGAACAAGAACTAAAACCGAACTAAACGGATGCCACCATGAATAACGAATAACCGTATGAGATAAGAGCAGACTTATAAGCAACCAGAACAATGAGTAAAACTAAATAATTGAAACAAACAACACGCAAAATACAACACAACAAAGACAACAAACAAGCAATAGAAAAGTTCAAACAAATAACATATATTGAATGTTTCAGCAAGCGAAGAAGCACTACTGAAATCGTGATTTCTACTGCATTGTAACTGAAAGTATGAGAATAAAATTATAACAGATTTAAAGAGAGTCTAGGAAAGCATTAAAAACAACCAGTTTAATGTCACTCATTATTGTTCAAATTTAGTTAATTCTAAAATGGTGTCAATATCATGTAATCTCACAAAATATTAATAGCTTACTTGGGGTCGTAGTTGTATCGGACGATATGGTGGTACTTGTTGTAGACGCTGCAAATGAGGACAAATATATAAAACAACATGACATTATCATGACTGAAATGAAATAAAGAGTTTCACCTATTACCTTGGACGGAAGGGTTGAAAATTTCTGACTCGACAATACCAATTGTGTTAATAATATTTTGGTTATTTTTAATAACGGTGTCAGTTTTTAAATGATAGTGGCATTAATTTACATTGTAATACAACTGCTCAAAAACTAAATGCTGACATGTACAAACACAATGCACACTTCTCCAAATATTTGAATGCTAGTATGTAAATATAGAATGTGAAGTAAGAGTGAAGACTGAAAAAGAGAGAAGGAAAGAAATAAAAGAAAACTATCAGAGAGAGGATTTTTTTTAGTTATCTTTTTCTCATACACAAGGTGTCAGGAACAAATCAGATTGAGCAAGATGACCACATGTTTTGTCTAGGCATATTAGTGTTCGTATCATTAAGCACGATTACTTTTTGCAATCCGGCAATGCTGCAGATTGCATCTTGGACATTTTTATTATTGTGCATACATGATCAAAACTGAGAAAAATACATTCATATGATACGTGATGCATCTGCTTATGAAATGTGTATCTTCAGACGTTAGAGAGAGAAAGGAAGAGAGTGAAAGAGACAGAGATATTGTACAAACTTGAAGTCTGAGTTGGGCACATCGAACATATTATCTGCAAACCAGATGACATGTACGATGTACACCAGCAGTAGCTTTGACAATAGTCATTGGCTATGAAGGTATCCCCGTCATTATACACCTTCCCATTGTATATACATTGCATCGCCGCTGAAAACATAAGATGTCACCGATATTATTCAATACCTTTATGTACAATGTATCGGAAAATATAGATCAATATCTTGATTGTTTGATTTGACTTAATGACATAATTAACATTATTAAAAGTGGGCAGTAATGTAATGGTGTGAATGGTCAGGAATGTCTACTCTGAAAACGGATCTACTCCAAAGAATATAATCACCTTAAATGTAAAGGGTTATGTTATCCTTGCCTGAGAAGGATGATAAATAAAATAGAGGAAATGCCATGTCTGATCCTTTACAGATTATAGG
Organism: Sinohyriopsis cumingii; assembly: GCA_028554795.2. NCBI lineage: Eukaryota > Metazoa > Mollusca > Bivalvia > Unionida > Unionidae > Sinohyriopsis > Sinohyriopsis cumingii. Next base: position 117,514,334 of record CM068831.1, read on the forward strand.
AAACAAATCCACAGAGGAGTTTGCCGATAGTATGTCGTTTGAGTCCACGAGCATCAGATATTTTAGCCTACTTGAAAATTACAAAATCAAGGAGACATTAGTGTGTGTGTGTGTGTGTGTGTGTATGTATGTATTTGTGTGTGTGTGTGTGTGTGTGTGTGTGTGCGTGTATAGGTACCGAGTCACTGTTATTATTCGATAATTTTATGTACTATAGCGGAAAATATAAAAAGTATATTTTAAATATTATGGTGTGACTTACCGCGATAATGAGCATGATGAAATTGATATAGTGAGGTAATGGCGTGAATGGACACGAATTCCATCCTGTGACGAAATTACATTTAGTACACGCTGACAATCGCCTAATGATGCACAGCGAAGCATTATCATTGTAATAAACGCTATCTCTCTCAATCACGAATGGCCAACAATCTCTTCCTTCGAATCTTCTAATATAATGGAGTCCTTAATCAGACGGAAACTTGCAATATCTCAAATGAGTACATAACTGTTTCATGTTCCTGCTCAACGGTCACCGAAAACGTGGCAATCTTTTTTTTTTCTTCTCTCGTTCTATTTCGCTTTTACTGCGTCCCTCTCTCCCTTTCTCCAAAATAACGGACGGGATGCAGATATAACTATATTTCCTTCTTCTCAATGTAGGCAATGGACAAAAATGCAGAGAATGTTTCCACGTGTAACCTGAACAGACATCATCTTATTTAGCGGCTATTTGAGCAACAGGTGTACTGCTGGAAATTTGTGAATCTAAGCATGTATAGTATTTTCACTCAAACAACCCGTAGTCTGAATGTGAGGTAACTGCAATGATTTGGGTACATATTTCAACTTTTAAGGCACACATTGCCCTTATCGAAATTAGTCTTTTGTTTTCAAACATACCCAGAAGGAACGTACACTGATACACTTATAAAAACGTCTGTGTAAATATGGAGTAAATGCTTCAATATTTTCCAAACTAAACGAATTAACTACGTATGAAATGATTTATAACGAACAAGACCTAAACCTTAGTTGAATGGAGATTTAAATGAACGACCAATGGCCGTACAATGAAGGATCAGACTTAAAAGCAACCAGAACAATGAGTAACTTTAAATAGTTGAAACCGGCAAAACACATAATGCTGCATAGAAAAGACAGCAAGCATTGGAAAAGAAAACAAAATTATGTCATATTTCATGCATCAGCAGGGGAAGAAGCACTACTGAAATCGGGGCTAATACAACATTGGAAACGAAGGTATGAGGAGAAAATTATGTCTGATTCAAGTACATTATATGAAGCCAAGCATTCGAGAAGATGGTCATCTCTTCAAATTTAATTAAATGTAAAAAACCGTATCAATAACATGCAATATCACAAAATGGCAATAGCTTACTTGTGGTCTTAGTTGTTTCTGGCGATGTTGTGGTACTTGTTGCAGACGCTACAAAAAGAGCACAAATATATCAAATTAGGACTGGAAAGCCAAAAGTGTCTCAACTATTATATTGGATGGAACGGCTATAGGTTTCCGACTCGACGATAACAATTGTGTTACTCCTATGTTTGCGATTTATAATAACGGTGTCGGTTTTGGATGATATAGTCATTACATTATATCAATTGTACAATTGTTCAAAAGCGCAATACTGCAGTTGTCAGATTTTGCAAGAAGTTAATTACCGACAACATTTGAACGTTGGCATGTAAATAAAAAATGTGGAGAAGGTGAAATAAGTGTGAATACTGTATACGGGGGAACGGAAAGAAATAGTACGAAACTATAAGACAGAGTTTTATGCAGATCTCTCTCTCTCCATATATATATATATATATATATATATATATATATATATATATATATATATATATATATATATATATATATATATATATATATATGTATATATATATATATAACAAACTACTTAAGAAACAATTCAGACTGAGTAAGATGACTACCAGTTTTGTTTACGCATAGTATTATGTGTATGATTAAACACGATTACGTACGCACAGTTTTGTAATCTGGCAACGCTGAAGGGTGCATCACATGTGTATTGTAGAAGTTAATTTTCCTTCATAGGCAAACTACAAATGATTCATTCATATGATAACGTAATAAATGTACCTATTGCGTTCACAAGATATCATATTGCGTAAATGCACGAATAGTATCGGAAATAAAAACATTAACAACATAAGGAATGATTAATAATGAACAAGATCTAAAACCGAACTAAACAGATGTCACCATGAATAATGAATAACCGTATGAGATAAGAGCAGACTTATAAGCAACCAGAACAATGAGTAAAACTAAATAATTAAAACAAACAACACGCAAAATACAACAACAAAGACAACTAACAAGCAGTAGAAAAGTTCAAACAAATAACATATTCCATGTTTCAGCAAGCGAAGAAGCACTACTGAAATCGTTTTTTCTACTGCATTGTAACTGAACGTATGAGAATAAAATTATAACAGATTTAAAGAGAGTCTAGGAAAACATTAAAAACAACCAGTTTAATGTCACTCATTATCGTTTAAATTTAGTTAATTCCAAAACTGTTTCAATACCATTTAATATCACAAAATATTAATAGATTACTTGGGGTCGTAGTTGTGTCGGACGATATGGTGGTACTTGTTGTAGACGCTGCAAAATGAGGACAAATATATAAAACAACATGACATTATCATGACTGAAATGCCAAAATGAGTTTCAGCTATTACATTAGACAGAAGGGTTGAAAATTTCTGACTCGACAATACCAGTTGTGTTAATAATATTTTGGTTAGTTTTAATAACGGTGTCAGTTTTTAAATGATAGTGGCATTAATTTACATTATAATGCAACTGCTCAAAAACTGAATACTGGCATGTACAATTTTACACAATGCACACTTCTTCAAATATGTGAATGCTTGTATGCAAATATAGAATGTGAAGTAAGAGTGAAGACTGAAAAAGAGAGAAGGAAAGAAATAAAAGAAAACTATCAGAGAGAGGATTTTTTATAGCTATCTTTTCCTCATTCACAAAGGTCTCAGGAAACAAATCAGATTGAGCAAGATGACCATATGTTTTGTCTAGGCATATTAGTGTTCGTATGATTAAGCACGATTACTTTTTGCAATCCGGCAATGCTGCAGATTGCATCTTGGACATTTTTATTATTGTGAATACATGATCAAAACTGAGAAAAATACATTCATATGATACGTGATGCATCTGCTTATGAAATGTGTATCTTCAGACGTTAGAGAGAGAAAGGAAGAGAGTGAAAGAGACAGAGATATTGTACAAACTTGAAGTCTGAGGTGGGCACATCGTACATATTATCTGCAAACCAGATGACATGTACGATGTACACCAGCAGTAGCTTTGACAATAGTCATTGGCTATGAAGGTATCCCCGTCATTATACACCTTCCCATTGTATATACATTGCATCGCCGTTGAAAACATAAGATGTCACCGATATTATTCAGTACCTTTATGTACAATATATCGGAAAATATAGATCAATATCTTGATTGTTTGATTTGACTTAATGACATAATTAACATTATAAAAAGTGGGCAGTAATGTAATGGTGTGAATGGTCAGGAATGTCTACTCTGAAAACGGATCTACTCCAAAGAATATAATCACCTTAAATGTAAAAGGTTATGCTATCCTTGCCTGAGAAGGATGATAAATAAAATAGAGGAAATGCCATGTCTGATCCTTTATAGATTTAATGGAAACAAATCCACAGAGGAGTTTGCCGATAGTATGTCGTTTGAGTCCACGAGCATCAGATTTTTTAGCCTACTTGAAAATTACAAAATCAAGGAAACGTTAGTTTGTGTGTGTGTGTGTGTGTATGTATGTATGTGTGTGTGTGTGTGTGTGTGTGTGTATAGGTACCGAGTCACTGTTATTATTCGATGATTTTATGTACTATAGCGGAAAATATAAAAAGGATATTTTAAATGTTATGGTGTGACTTACCGCGATAATGAACATTATGAAATTGATATAGTGATGTAATGGCGTGAATGGACACGAATTCCATCCTGTGACGAAATTACATTTAGTACACGCTGACAATCGCCTAATGATGCACAGCGAAGCATTATCATTGTAATAAACGCTATCTCTCTCAATCACGAATGGCCAACAATCTCTTCCTCCGAATCTTCTAATATAATGGAGTCCTTAATCAGACGGAAACTTGCAATATCTCAAATGAGTACATAACTGTTTCATGTTCCTGCTCAACGGTCACCGAAAACGTGGCAATCTTTTTGTTGTTCTCTCGTTCTATCTCGCTTTTACTGCGTCCCTCTCTCCCTTTTTCCAAAATAACGGACGGGATGCAGATATAACTATATTTCCTTCTTCTCAATGTAGGCAATGGACAAAAATGCAGGGAATGTTTGCACGTGTAACCTGAACAGACATCATCTTATTTAGCGGCTATATGAGCAACAGGTGTACTGCTGGAAATTTGTGAATCTAAGCATGTATAGTATTTTCACTCAAACAACCCGTAGTCTGAAAGTGAGGTAACTGCAATGATTTGGGTACATATTTCGACTTTTAAGGCACACATTGCCCTTATCGAAATTAGTCTTTTGTTTTCAAACATACCCAGAAGGAACGTACATTGATACACTTATAAAAACGTCTGTGTAAAAATGGAGTAAATGCTTCAATATTTTCCAAACTAAACGAATTAACTACGTATGAAATGATTTATAACGAACAAGACCTAAACCTTAGTTGAATGGAGATTTAAATGAACGACCAATGGCCGTACAATGAAGGATCAGACTTAAAAGCAACCAAAACAATGAGTAACTTTAAATAGTTGAATCCGGCAAAACACATAATGCTACATAGAAAAGGTAGCAAGCATTGGAAAAGAAAACAAAATTATGTCATATTTCATGCATCAGCAGGGGAAGAAGCACTACTGAAATCGGGGCTAATACAACATTGGAAACGAAGGTATGAGGAGAAAATTATGTCTGATTCAAGTACATTATATTAAGCCAAGCATTCGAGAAGATGGTTATCTCGTCAAATTTAATTAAATGTAAAAAACCGTATCAATAACATGCAATATCACAAAATGTCAATAGCTTACTTGTGGTCTTAGTTGTTTCTGGCGATGTTGTGGTACTTGTTGCAGACGCTACAAAAAGAGCACAAATATATCAAATTAGGACTGGAAAGCCAAAAGTGTCTCAACTATTATATTGGATGGAACGGCTATAGGTTTCCGACTCGACGATAACAATTGTGTTACTCCTATGTTTGCGATTTATAATAACGGTGTCGGTTTTGGATGATATAGTCATTACATTATATCAATTGTACAATTGTTCAAAAGCGCAATAGTGCAGGTGTCAGATTTTGCAAGAAGTTAATTACCGAAAATATTTGAACGTTGGCATGTAAATAAAAAATATGGAGAAGGTGAAATAGGTGTGAATACTGTATATGCGGAACGGAAAGAAATAGTACGAAATTATGAGAGAAAGTTTTATGCAGATCTCTCTCTCTCTCTCTCCATATATATATATATATATATATATATATATATATATATATATATATATATATATATATATATATATATATACATAACAAACTACTGAAGAAACAATTCAGACTGAGTAAGATGACTACCAGTTTTGTTTGCGCATGGCATTATGTGTATGATTAAACACGATTATGTACGCACAGTTTTGTAATCTGGCAACGCTGAAGGGTGCATCACATGTGTATTGTACAAGTTAATTTTTCTTCATAGGCACACTACAAATGATTCATTCATGTGATCACGTAATAAATGTACCTATTGCGTCCACAAGATATCATATTGCGTAAATGCACGAATAGTATCGGAATTAAAAACGTTAACAACATAAGGAATGATTAATAATGAACAAGAACTAAAACCGAACTAAACGGATGCCACCATGAATAACGAATAACCGTATGAGATAAGAGCAGACTTATAAGCAACCAGAACAATGAGTAAAACTAAATAATTGAAACAAACAACACGCAAAATACAACACAACAAAGACAACAAACAAGCAATAGAAAAGTTCAAACAAATAACATATATTGAATGTTTCAGCAAGCGAAGAAGCACTACTGAAATCGTGATTTCTACTGCATTGTAACTGAAAGTATGAGAATAAAATTATAACAGATTTAAAGAGAGTCTAGGAAAGCATTAAAAACAACCAGTTTAATGTCACTCATTATTGTTCAAATTTAGTTAATTCTAAAATGGTGTCAATATCATGTAATCTCACAAAATATTAATAGCTTACTTGGGGTCGTAGTTGTATCGGACGATATGGTGGTACTTGTTGTAGACGCTGCAAATGAGGACAAATATATAAAACAACATGACATTATCATGACTGAAATGAAATAAAGAGTTTCACCTATTACCTTGGACGGAAGGGTTGAAAATTTCTGACTCGACAATACCAATTGTGTTAATAATATTTTGGTTATTTTTAATAACGGTGTCAGTTTTTAAATGATAGTGGCATTAATTTACATTGTAATACAACTGCTCAAAAACTAAATGCTGACATGTACAAACACAATGCACACTTCTCCAAATATTTGAATGCTAGTATGTAAATATAGAATGTGAAGTAAGAGTGAAGACTGAAAAAGAGAGAAGGAAAGAAATAAAAGAAAACTATCAGAGAGAGGATTTTTTTTAGTTATCTTTTTCTCATACACAAGGTGTCAGGAACAAATCAGATTGAGCAAGATGACCACATGTTTTGTCTAGGCATATTAGTGTTCGTATCATTAAGCACGATTACTTTTTGCAATCCGGCAATGCTGCAGATTGCATCTTGGACATTTTTATTATTGTGAATACATGATCAAAACTGAGAAAAATACATTCATATGATACGTGATGCATCTGCTTATGAAATGTGTATCTTCAGACGTTAGAGAGAGAAAGGAAGAGAGTGAAAGAGACAGAGATATTGTACAAACTTGAAGTCTGAGTTGGGCACATCGAACATATTATCTGCAAACCAGATGACATGTACGATGTACACCAGCAGTAGCTTTGACAATAGTCATTGGCTATGAAGGTATCCCCGTCATTATACACCTTCCCATTGTATATACATTGCATCGCCGCTGAAAACATAAGATGTCACCGATATTATTCAATACCTTTATGTACAATGTATCGGAAAATATAGATCAATATCTTGATTGTTTGATTTGACTTAATGACATAATTAACATTATTAAAAGTGGGCAGTAATGTAATGGTGTGAATGGTCAGGAATGTCTACTCTGAAAACGGATCTACTCCAAAGAATATAATCACCTTAAATGTAAAGGGTTATGTTATCCTTGCCTGAGAAGGATGATAAATAAAATAGAGGAAATGCCATGTCTGATCCTTTACAGATTATAGGAAACAAATCCACAGAGGAGTTTGCCGATAGTATGTCGTTTGAGTCCACGAGCATCAGATATTTTAGCCTACTTGAAAATTACAAAATCAAGGAGACATTAGTGTGTGTGTGTGTGTGTGTATGTATGTATTTGTGTGTGTGTGTGTGTGTGTGTATAGGTACCGAGTCACTGTTATTATTCGATATTTTTATGTACTATAGCGGAAAATATAAAAAGTATATTTTAAATGTTATGGTGTGACTTACCGCGATAATGAACATGATGAAATTGATATAGTGAGGTAATGGCGTGAATGGACACGAATTCCATCCTGTGACGAAATTACATTTAGTACACGCTGACAATCGCCTAATGATGCACAGCGAAGCATTATCATTGTAATAAACGCTATCTCTCTCAATCACGAATGGCCAATAATCTCTTACTCCGAATCTTCTAATATAATGGAGTCCTTAATCAGACGGAAACTTGCAATATCTCAAATGAGTACATAACTGTTTCATGTTCCTGCTCAACGGTCACCGAAAACGTGGCAATCTTTTTTTTTTCTTCTCTCGTTCTATTTCGCTTTTACTGCGTCCCTCTCTCCCTTTCTCCAAAATAACGGACGGGATGCAGATATAACTATATTTCCTTCTTCTCAATGTAGGCAATGGACAAAAATGCAGAGAATGTTTCCACGTGTAACCTGAACAGACATCATCTTATTTAGCGGCTATTTGAGCAACAGGTGTACTGCTGGAAATTTGTGAATCTAAGCATGTATAGTATTTTCACTCAAACAACCCGTAGTCTGAATGTGAGGTAACTGCAATGATTTGGGTACATATTTCAACTTTTAAGGCACACATTGCCCTTATCGAAATTAGTCTTTTGTTTTCAAACATACCCAGAAGGAACGTACACTGATACACTTATAAAAACGTCTGTGTAAATATGGAGTAAATGCTTCAATATTTTCCAAACTAAACGAATTAACTACGTATGAAATGATTTATAACGAACAAGACCTAAACCTTAGTTGAATGGAGATTTAAATGAACGACCAATGGCCGTACAATGAAGGATCAGACTTAAAAGCAACCAGAACAATGAGTAACTTTAAATAGTTGAAACCGGCAAAACACATAATGCTGCATAGAAAAGACAGCAAGCATTGGAAAAGAAAACAAAATTATGTCATATTTCATGCATCAGCAGGGGAAGAAGCACTACTGAAATCGGGGCTAATACAACATTGGAAACGAAGGTATGAGGAGAAAATTATGTCTGATTCAAGTACATTATATGAAGCCAAGCATTCGAGAAGATGGTCATCTCTTCAAATTTAATTAAATGTAAAAAACCGTATCAATAACATGCAATATCACAAAATGGCAATAGCTTACTTGTGGTCTTAGTTGTTTCTGGCGATGTTGTGGTACTTGTTGCAGACGCTACAAAAAGAGCACAAATATATCAAATTAGGACTGGAAAGCCAAAAGTGTCTCAACTATTATATTGGATGGAACGGCTATAGGTTTCCGACTCGACGATAACAATTGTGTTACTCCTATGTTTGCGATTTATAATAACGGTGTCGGTTTTGGATGATATAGTCATTACATTATATCAATTGTACAATTGTTCAAAAGCGCAATACTGCAGTTGTCAGATTTTGCAAGAAGTTAATTACCGACAACATTTGAACGTTGGCATGTAAATAAAAAATGTGGAGAAGGTGAAATAAGTGTGAATACTGTATACGGGGGAACGGAAAGAAATAGTACGAAACTATGAGACAGAGTTTTATGCAGATCTCTCTTTCTCTCCATATATATATGTATATATATATATATATATATATATATATATATATATATATATATATATATATATATATATATATATATATATATATATATATATATATATATATATAACAAACTACTTAAGAAACAATTCAGACTGAGTAAGATGACTACCAGTTTTGTTTACGCATAGTATTATGTGTATGATTAAACACGATTAGGTACGCACAGTTTTGTAATCTGGCAACGCTGAAGGGTGCATCACATGTGTATTGTAGAAGTTAATTTTCCTTCATAGGCAAACTACAAATGATTCATTCATATGATAACGTAATAAATGTACCTATTGCGTCCACAAGATATCATATTGCGTAAATGCACGAATGGTATCGGAAATAAAAACATTAACAACATAAGGAATGTTTAATAATGAACAAGATCTAAAACCGAACTAAACAGATGTCACCATGAATAACGAATAACCGTATGAGATAAGAGCAGACTAATAAGCAATCAGAACAATGAGTAAAACTAAATAATTAAAACAAACAACACGCAAAATACAACAACAAAGACAACTAACAAGCAGTAGAAAAGTTCAAACAAATAACATATTCCATGTTTCAGCAAGCGAAGAAGCACTACTGAAATCGTTTTTTCTACTGCATTGTAACTGAAAGTATGAGAATAAAATTATAACAGATTTAAAGAGAGTCTAGGAAAGCATTAAAAACAACCAGTTTAATGTCACTCATTATCGTTTAAATTTAGTTAATTCTAAAACTGTTTCAATACCATTTAATATCACAAAATATTAATAGATTACTTGGGGTCGTAGTTGTTTCGGACGATATGGTGGTACTTGTTGTAGACGCTGCAAAATGAGGACAAATATATAAAACAACATGACATTATCATGACTGAAATGCCAAAATGAGTTTCAGCTATTACATTAGACAGAAGGGTTGAAAATTTCTGACTCGACAATACCAATTGTGTTAATAATATTTTGGTTAGTTTTAATAACGGTGTCAGTTTTTAAATGATAGTGGCATTAACTTACATTATAATGCAACTGCTCAAAAACTGAATACTGGCATGTACAATTTTACACAATGCACACTTCTTCAAATATTTGAATGCTAGTATGTAAATATAGAATGTGAAGTAAGAGTGAAGACTGAAAAAGAGAGAAGGAAAGAAATAAAAGAAAACTATCAGAGAGAGGATTTTTATAGCTATCTTTTCCTCATATACTAAGGTCTCAGGAAACAAATCAGATTGAGCAAGATGACCATATGTTTTGTCTAGGCATATTAGCGTTCGTATGATTAAGCACGATTACTTTTTGCAATCCGGCAATGCTGCAGATTGCATCTTGGACATTTTTATTATTGTGAATACATGATCAAAACTGAGAAAAATACATTCATATGATACGTGATGCATCTGCTTATGAAATGTGTATCTTCAGACGTTAGAGAGAGAAAGGAAGAGAGTGAAAGAGACAGAGATATTGTACAAACTTGAAGCCTGAGGTGGGGACATCGTACATATTATCTGTAAACCAGATGACATGTACAATGTACACCAGCAGTAGCTTTGACAATAGTCATTGGCTATGAAGGTATCCCCGTCATTATACACCTTCCCATTGTATATACATTGCATCGCCGCTGAAAACATAAGATGTCACCGATATTATTCAGTACCTTTATGTACAATATATCGGAAAATATAGATCAATATCTTGATTGTTTGATTTGACTTAATGACATAATTAACATTATAAAAAGTGGGCAGTAATGTAATGGTGTGAATGGTCAGGAATGTCTACTCTGAAAACGGATCTACTCCAAAGAATATAATCACCTTAAATGTAAAAGGTTATGCTATCCTTGCCTGAGAAGGATGATAAATAAAATAGAGGAAATGCCATGTCTGATCCTTTACAGATTATAGGAAACAAATCCACAGAGGAGTTTGCCGATAGTATGTCGTTTGAGTCCACGAGCATCAGATTTTTTAGCCTACTTGAAAATTACAAAATCAAGGAGACATTAGTGTGTGTGTGTGTGTGTGTGTGTATGTATGTATGTGTGTGTGTGTGTGTGCGTGTATAGGTACCGAGTCACTGTTATTATTCGATGATTTTATGTACTATAGCGGAAAATATAAAAAGGATATTTTAAATATTATGGTGTGACTTACCGATGCACAGAGAAGCAGTATCATAGTAATAAACGCTATCTCTCTCAATCTCGAATGACCAACAAATATAAAAAGGATATTTTAAATATTATGGTGTGACTTACCGCGATAATGAACATTATGAAATTTATAAAGTGATGTAATGGCGTGAATGGACACGAATTCCATCCTGTGACGAAATTACATTTAGTACACGCCGACAATCGCCTAATGATGCACAGCGAAGCATTATCATTGTAATAAACGCTATCTCTCTCAATCACGAATGGCCAATAATCTCTTACTCCGAATCTTCTAATATAATGGAGTCCTTAATCAGACGGAAACTTGCAATATCTCAAATGAGTACATAACTGTTTCATGTTCCTGCTCAACGGTCACCGAAAACGTGGCAATCTTTTTTTTATTCTCTCGTTCTATCTCGCTTTTACTGCGTCCCTCTCTCCCTTTTTCCAAAATAACGGACGGGATGCAGATATAACTATATTTCCTTCTTCTCAATGTAGGCAATGGACAAAAATGCAGGGAATGTTTGCACGTGTAACCTGAACAGACATCATCTTATTTAGCGGCTATATGAGCAACAGGTGTACTGCTGGAAATTTGTGAATCTAAGCATGTATAGTATTTTCACTCAAACAACCAGTAGTCTGAAAGTGAGGTAACTGCAATGATTTGGGTACATATTTCAACTTTTAAGGCACATATTGCCCTTATCGAAATTAGTCTTTTGTTTTCAAACATACCCAGAAGGAACGTACACTGATACACTTATAAAAACGTCTGTGTAAATATGGAGTAAATGCTTCAATATTTTCCAAACTAAACGAATTAACTACGTATGAAATGATTTATAACGAACAAGACCTAAACCTTAGTTGAATGGAGATTTAAATGAACGACCAATGGCCGTACAATGAAGGATCATACTTAAAAGCAACCAAAACAATGAGTAACTTTAAATAGTTGAAACCGGCAAAACACATAATGCTGCATAGAAAAGGTAGCAAGCATTGGAAAAGAAAACAAAATTATGTCATATTTCATGCATCAGCAGGGGAAGAAGCACTACTGAAATCGTGGCTAATACAACATTGGAAGCGAAGGTATGAGGAGAAAATTATGTCTGATTCAAGTACATTATATGAAACCAAGCATTCGAGAAGATGATTATCTCTTCAAATTTAATTAAATGTAAAAAACCGTATCAATAACATGCAATATCACAAAATGTCAATAGCTTACTTGTGGTCTTAGTTGTTTCTGGCGATGTTGTGGTACTTGTTGCAGACGCTACAAAAAGAGCACAAATATATCAAATTAGGACTGGAAAGCCAAAAGTGTCTCAACTATTATATTGGATGGAACGGCTATCCGTTTCTGACTCGACGATAACAATTGTGTTACTCCTATGTTTGCGATTTATAATAACGGTGTCGGTTTTGGATGATATAGTCATTACATTATATCATTGTAGAATTGTTCAAAAGCGCAATAGTGCAGGTGTCAGATTTTGCAAGAAGTTAATTACCGACAATATGTGAACGTTGGCATGTAAATAAAAAATGTGGAGAAGGTGAAATAGGTGTGAATACTTTATACGCGGGAACGGAAAGAAATAGAACGAAACTATGAGAGAAAGTTTTATGCGGATCTCTCTTTCTCTCCATATATATATATATATATATATATATATATATATATATATATATATATATAACAAACTACTGAAGAAACAATTCAGACTGAGTAAGATGACTACCAGTTTTGTTTACGCATAGTATTATGTGTATGATTAAACACGATTAGGTACGCACAGTTTTATAATCTGGCAACGCTGAAGGGTGCATCACATGTGTATTGTAGAAGTTAATTTTCCTTCATAGGCAAACTACAAATGATTCATTCATATGATAACGTAATAAATGTACCTATTGCGTCCACAAGATATCATATTGCGTAAATGCACGAATAGTATCGGAAATAAAAACATTAACAACATAAGGAATGATTAATAATGAACAAGAATTAAAACCGAACTAAACAGATGTCACCATGAATAACGAATGACCGTATGAGATAAGAGCAGACTTATAGCAACCAGAACAATGAGTAAAACTAAATAATTAAAACAAACAACACGCAAAATACAACACAACAAAGACAACTAACAAGCAGTAGAAAAGTTCATACAAATAACATATTCCATGTTTCAGCAAGCGAAGAAGCACTACTGAAATCATGATTTCTACTGCATTGTAACTGAAAGTATGAGAATAAAATTATAACAGATTTAAAGAGAGTCTAGGAAAGCATTAAAAACAACCAGTTTAATGTCACTCATTATCGTTCAAATTTAGTTAATTCTAAAACTGTGTCAATAACATGGAATATCACAAAGTATTAATAGCTTACTTGGGGTCGTAGTTGTGTCGGACGATATGGTGGTACTTGTTGTAGACGCTGCAAAATGAGGACAAATATATAAAACAACATGACATTATCATGACTGAAATGCCAAAATGAGTTTCAGCTATTACATTGGACGGAAGGGTTGAAAATTTCTGACTCGACAATACCAATTGTGTTAATAATATTTTGGTTATTTTTAATAACGGTGTCAGTTTTTAAATGATAGTGGCATTAATTTACATTATAATACAACTGCTCAAGAACTGAATACTGACATGTACAATTTTACACAATGCACACTTCTTCAAATATTTGAATGCTAGTATGTAAATATTGAATGTGAAGTAAGAGTGAAGACTGAAAAAGAGAGAAGGAAAGAAATAAAAGAAAACTATCAGAGAGAGGATTTTTATAGCTATCTTTTCCTCATACACTAAGGTCTCAGGAAACAAATCAGATTGAGCAAGATGACCACATGTTTTGTCTAGGCATATTAGTGTTCGTATGATTAAGCACGATTACTTTTTGCAATCCGGCAATGCTGCAGATTGCATCTTGGACATTTTTATTATTGTGCATACATGATCAAAACTGAGAAAAATACATTCATATGATACGTGATGCATCTGCTTATGAAATGTGTATCTTCAGACGTTAGAGAGAGAAAGGAAGAGAGTGAAAGAGACAGAGATATTGTACAAACTTGAAGTCTGAGTTGGGCACATCGAACATATTATCTGCAAACCAGATGACATGTACGATGTACACCAGCAGTAGCTTTGACAATAGTCATTGGCTATGAAGGTATCCCCGTCATTATACACCTTCCCATTGTATATACATTGCATCGCCGCTGAAAACATAAGATGTCACCGATATTATTCAATACCTTTATGTACAATATATCGGAAAATATAGATCAATATCTTGATTGTTTGGTTTGACTTAATGACATAATTAACATTATAAAAAGTGGGCAGTAATGTAATGGTGTGAATGGTCAGGAATGTCTACTCTGAAAACGGATCTACTCCAAAGAATATAATCACCTTAAATGTAAAGGGTTATGTTATCCTTGCCTGAGAAGGATGATAAATAAAATAGAGGAAATGCCATGTCTGATCCTTTATAGAGTATAGGAACCAAATCCACAGAGGAGTTTCCCGATAGTATGTCGTTTGAGTCCACGAGCATCAGATTTTTTAGCCTACTTGAAAATTACAAAATCAAGGAGACATTAGTGTGTGTGTATGTATGTGTGTGTGTGTGTGTGTGTGCGTGTATAGGTACCGAGTCACTGTTATTATTCGATAATTTTATGTACTATAGCGGAAAATATAAAAGTATATTTTAAATGTTATGGTCTGACTTACCGCGATAATGAACATTATGAAATTTATAAAGTGATGTAATGGCGTGAATGGACACGAATTCTATCCTGTGACGATAGTACATTTAGTAGACGCTGGTAGTCGTCTTATGATGCACAGAAAAGCAGTATCATAGTAATAAACGCTATCTCTCTCAATCTCGAATGACCAACAATCTCTCCTCCGAATCTTCTAATATAACGGACTTCCTAATCAGAAGGAAAACTTGCAATGTCTAAAATGAGTACATAAATGTTTCATGTTCCTGCTCAACAGTGACAGAAAACGTGGCAGTCTTTCTTTTTTTCTGTCGTTCTATCTCGCTTTAACTGCGTCGATCTCTCCCGTTTTCCAAAATAACGGACGGGATGCAGATATAACTATATTTCCTTCTTCTCAATGTAGGCAATGGACAAAAATGCAGTGAATGTTTGTACGTGTAACCCGAACAAACATCATCTTATTTTGCGGCTATTTGAGCAAAAGGTGTACTGCTGGAAATTTGTGAATCAAGTCATGTATAGTATTTTCACCCAAACAACTTATATTTTGAAAGTGAGGTCGGTGCAATGATATGGTTACATATATCGACTTTTAAGGCACGCATTGCCCTTGTCGAAATTGTTCTTTTTTTACCTAACATACCCAGAAGGAACTTCGTTTGATACTCTGATAAAACGTCTCAGTATATATTGAGTAAATGCTTCAATAGTTTCCAAAAGAAACAAATGAACTACGTAAGGAATGATTTATAACTCACATGACCTAAATGTTAATTGAATGGAGATTTAAATGAACGATCAATGGCCGTACAAGGAAGGATCAGACTTAAAAGCAACCAGAACAATGAGTAACTTTAAATATTTAAAACCAACAAGACACGTAATGCTACACAGAAAAGACAACACGCAATAGAAGAGAAAACAAAATTATATCATATTTCATGCATCAGCAGGGGAAGAAGCACTACTGAAATCGTGGCTAATACAACATTGGAAGCGAAGGTATGAGGAGAAAATTATGTCTGATTCAAGTACATTATATGAAGCCAAGCATTCGAGAAGATGATTATCTCTTCAAATTTAATTAAATGTAAAAAACCGTATCAATAACATGCAATATCACAAAATGGCAATAGCTTACTTGTGGTCTTAGTTGTTTCTGGCGATGTTGTGGTACTTGTTGCAGACGCTACAAAAAGAGCACAAATATATCAAATTAGGACTGGAAAGCCAAAAGTGTCTCAACTATTATATTGGATGGAACGGCTATAGGTTTCTGACTCGACGATAACAATTGTGTTACTCCTATGTTTGCGATTTATAATAACGGTGTCGGTTTTGGATGATATAGTCATTACATTATATCTTTGTACAATTGTTCAAAAGCGCAATACTCAGATTTTGCAAGATGTTAATTACTGAAAATATTTGAACGTTGGCATGTAGATAAACAAATGTGGAGAAGGTGAAATAGGTGTGAATACTGTATACACGGGTAAGGAAAGAAAAAGAAGGAAAATATTCGAGAGAGGTTTTATGCATATTTCTCTGTCTCTCTCTGTCTATATATATATATATATATATATATATATATATATATATATATATATATATATATATATATATATATATATATATATATATATATATAGAACAAATTCCTGAAGGAACATTTCAGACTGAGTAAGATGACTACCTGTTTTGTTTACGCATATAATTATGTGCATGATTAAACACGATTGCGTACTCACAGTTTTGTAATCTGGCAACGCTGAAGGGTGCATAACATGTGTATTGTTTAAGTGAATTTGCCTTCATAGTCCAAATACGAAGAATTCCTTCATATGTTAACGTAAGAAATCTACCTATTTCGTCCACAATATATCATATTGCGTAAATGGACGAATAGTATCGGAAATAAAAATATTAACAGCATAAGGAATGATTAATAATGAACAAGAACAAAAACCGAACTAAACGGATGTCAAAATGAATAACGAATAACCGTATGAGACAAGAGCAGACCTATAAGCAAGCAAAACAATGAGGACAACTAAATACTTAAAACAAACAAAACGCAAAATACAACATAATACAATTGCTCAAAAGCTGAAAACTGACGTCAGATTTTACACAATGCACACTTCTTCAAATATTTGAATGCTAGTATGCAAATATAGAACGTGAAGTAAGGGTGGAGACGGAAAAAGAGAGAAGGAAGTAAAGAAAAGAAAACTATAAGAGAGAGTTTTGTTATAGCTATCTCTTTGTATACGCCAATTTCTCAGGAGCAAGATGACCACATGTTTTGTTTAGGCTTATTAGTGTTCGTATCATTAAGCACGAATACGTTTTGCAATCCGGCACTGTTGCAGATTGCATCTTGGATCTTTTTTATTATTGTTCATACATGACCAAAAATGCGAAAAATACATTCATATGATACATGATACATCTACTTATGACACGGGTATCTTCAGAAGTTAGGGAGAGACAGGAAGAGAGTGAAAGAGCGAGAGATATGGTAAACAATTTTCAGGTGGACACATCGTATATATATATTATGCAAACCCGTACACCAGTAGTAGGTTTGACAATAATCATTGGATATGAAGGTATCCCCGCCATTATTCACTTGCCCGTGGTATACACATTGCCCTGGCGCTGAAAACACAAGCTGTCACTGATATTACTCAATACCTTTATGCAGAATGTATCGGAAAATATAAATCAATATCTTGCTTGTTTGATTTGAATTAATGACATAATTAACATTATGAAATGCGGGGAGTAATGTAATGGTGTGGATGGTCAGGAATGCCTACTCTAAAACGGATCTACTCCAATGAATATAATCACTTTAAATGTAAAAGATAATGTTATAATTGCAGAGGAAGGATGATAAATAAAATAGAGAAAATGAAATGCCATGTCTGATCTTTTATATATTATTGGAACCAATTCGTCAGAGGAGTTTGCCGAAATTATATCGTTTGACCTCACGAGCATCCGATTATTTAGTCTTCTTGAAAATTAAAAATTCAAGGAGATAGTAGTGTGTGCTTATGCGTGTGCGTATGAGTGTAGATACAGAGTCACTGTTATTATTCGTTTATATATATATATATATATATATATATATATATATATATATATATATATATATATATATATATATATATATATATATATATATAACGGAAAATATAAAAAGTATACTTTAAATGTTTTGATTTGATTTACCGAGATAATGAACATGATGAAATTGATATAGGGATGTAATGGCGTGAATGGACACGAATTCCATCCTGTGACGAAATTACATTTAGTACACGCTAGTAATCACCTTATGACACACAGAGGAGCGGTATCATAGTAATAAAGCTATCTGTCTTATCAACGAATGGTAAACAATCTCTTCCTCCGAATCTTCTAATATAACCGAGTTCCTAACCAGATGGAAACTTGCGATGTCTCAAATGAATACATAAATGTTTCATGTTCCTGCTCAACGGTGACAGAAAACGCGCAATCTTTCTTTTTGCACTCGTTTTATCTCGCTTTTACTGCGTCCCTCTCTCCCTTTTTCCAAAATAACGGACGGGATGCAGATATAACTAAATGTCCTTCTTCTCAATGTAGGCAATGTACAAAAATGCAGGGAATGTTTGCACGTGTAACCCGAACATGAATCATCTTCTTTAGCGGCTTTTTGAGCAACATGGTTACTGCTAAAAATTTGTGGATCTAAGTATGTATAGTCTTTTCACTCAAACAACCCATAGCCTGAAAGTGAGGTTAGTCCAATGTTATGGTTGCATATTTCGACGCTTAAGGCACACATTGCCCTTATCGAAATTGTTCTTCTTTTTTTTAAACATACCCAGAAGAAACGTACATTGCCATACTTATAAAAACGTTCGAGTAAGTATTGAGTAAATGCGACACAATTTTCCAAACTAAAGGAATTAACTATGTAAGGAATGATTTATAATGAACTAGACCTAACTATTAATTGAATGGAGATTTAAATGAACGACCAATGGCAATACAAGGTAGGATCAGACTTAAAAGCAACCAAAACAATGAGTAACTTTAAATATTTAAAACCAACAAAACACATAATGCTACATAGAAAGACAACAAGGAATAGAAAAGAAAACAAAATTATATCATACATGCATCAGCAGGGGAAGAAGAGCTAATGAAATCGTGGCTAATACACCATTGGAAATGAAGATATGAGAAGAAAATTATGTTTGATTCAATGACATTATATGAAGCCAAGCATGCGAGAAAATGGTTACATATTCAAATTTAATTAAATGTAAAAAAACGGTATCAATATCATGCAATATCACAAAACGTCAATAACTTACTTGTGGTCGTACTTATGTCCGGCGATATGGTGCTACTTATTGCAGACGCTGCAAAAAGAGCACAAATATATCAAATTAGGACTGAAATTCCAAAAGAGTTTCAGCTATTATATTTGATGGAATGGCTATAGGTTTCGGACTCGTCAATAACTATTGTGTTACTCCTGTGTTGGTTATTCATAATAACGGTGTCGGTTTTAAATGATATAGTGATTACTTTATATCATTGTACAATTGCTCAAAAGAGCAATACTGTAGGTGTCAGATTTTGCAGGAAGTTAACTACTGCAAATATTTGAACGTTAGCATGTAAATAAAGAATATGGAGAAAGAGAAGTAAGTGCGAATACTGTATACGTAGGAACGGAAAGAAATAGAAGGAAACAATCAGAGAGAGGCTTTATGCAGATCTCTGTGTGTGTGTGTGTGTGTGTGTGTATATATATATATATATATATATATATATATATATATATAACAAATTCCTGAAGGAACAAATTCAGACTGAGTAAGATGACTACCTGTTTTGTTTACGCATATTATTATGTGCATCATTAACTACGAATAATTCCTTCATCTGATAACGTTATAAATCTAACCATAAAAGAGCATTTTCACTTGAGTTATTCGGACATGGAGAGAGAAATTGACAGAGACAGAGGAAGAGACACAGACACACAGACAGTGAAAGAGTACACACTTGAAAGCTGAGGTGGGCACATCGTACATATCATCTGCGAACTCAGACACCAATAAAAGCCACAATGATCATGGGCAATGAAAGTGTTCCCAACATTATATACCTGCCCGTTGTATGCACGTTGCACCGGCGCTGAATAAATAAGCTGTCACTTTAATTTTTTGATACCTTTATTCACTGTACAACGGAATATATAAGAAATATATTTTAAATGTTTTGACTTGACTTATGTGACTTAATTAATATTATGAAATTTAGCAATATAATGGTGTGGATGGTCATAAATTCCTACTTTGAAAATGGATCTAAGCCAAAGAACATAAGCTCTTTAAATTAGTAAGGTAATGTTGTCTTTGCCTGAAAAGGATGATCAGAAAGATACAGAAAATGCCTTTTCTCACTGTCTGTACGTGTTGAAACCAAATTACAGATGCGTTTGCTGAGAGTGGGTCTTTTGACCACACGAGCATCGGAGTTTTAGACTACTTGAAAATTATAAAACCATGGAGAGAGTAGGTTGTGTATATACTGAGGCTTGTATCATTTAGTTCTAAAAGGAAGTCATTACGAACCTTTTGTTACAAAAATGGATCAATGAAAGAAACGTTTCAGATACGGATCAATTGATGACTTAATTTCGTTAATGAGAACGAACATGTGCCGAAGTAATTGAACAAATAGTATAAATGAACAGAGAGTGAAGTGCAAATGCACGGTTTCGAAGCGAAAATAAACAATGCTTAAATCTATAAGACTCAAGTAAACTAGCAAATGCAAAACAACAAAGGACAAGAAATAAACAAGTGAAAAAAATCAATGCATCTTCGGGGAAGAAAGTACTATTAACATTGATTATAATGCTGCATTGAAACTGAAGAAATATATGCAAGTTAATGCAGCTTGCAGAATATTCTTCAAAGCAGTTCCAACAAATAACGAAACGATTTTCTATGATATTTGATTGACCTAATTTAATTAGATTTTCAAACAATGTCAGGAACCTGAAGTGTCAAACAATGTGAAATATTTAAGAGACTTGTGGTCGTATAGGTGGCTTCGGACGAGATTATGGTACTTGTTGTAGACGCTGAAAACATGAAGAAAACATACTAAGATTATGACATTTACATAGCTGTAATGCCAACAGAGTTTCAACTATTACTTTGGACGCAAAGGGCGACAATAACAAACGTGTTGTCCTTGTGGTGGCTATTCGAAATCACGGCATTACCTTTAAACGATAATTTGAGTAACTTACATCATAGAACAATAGCTCAAAATGTAAATATTGCATATATCAGATTTCAGAAGAAATTCATGAGCTCAAACATGTGAAATGTAGCACAAAAATGTCGAAAGAAACGTAGATGTGAAGATTGAATAAAACCGAATAGAATCAAATGGAAGGAAACTATTAAAAAGAATTTGATATGATTTATACCAAGAACACTAGGTTTGCATATAACGAATTAACTAGTGTACGATGTTTTATATATTTATATGATTAAACGCTATCGTGTATGCAACGTTGTGAAGTTCGGGAAACACAAAAAGGTGAATATTTGTTTGTGTTTGGGTAATAATTGTACTCACGCGTTTAAAATACGAAACCTAAATACATATTGTACGTGATATATCTAATTGAAAATGAGTATCTTCACTTAAGTTTACCCAATGTTCTTAGCGCTTCTAATATTTCAAGACGTTCACGATAGAACTCGCACAAGTAGAAAAATGTTGCGCGTTTGTGACGAGACCCCAACTCAAGCTTGAATCGGTTGCATTTTGTTCAATGAAAACAGAGCTTGTTATGTGGTTCCATTCTCGAAAGACAAAGAAACATGAACTGAAATAAGGACAAGTTCTAGTACTTACTATTTGGAAGGTATTTAAATTATAGTGAAACATCACAGATGGCTTGAGCAACCAACATTAAGGAAAGAATATATTAATTTATTTGCGATATTGTCTAACTGCATAAGTTTATGTTTCAATCGCTAATATTTAAGGACACTCCATCCCTTTTGAAACAGAGCTACTCATAGCGTACTATCGTAGTTGCAGAGGTCAAAATTGTTTCTATTACATTTTGTATTTGTTCTTTTCATTGTTTTCATATTGTCGGCAGTTATATTCTACCACATTCCTGTATTCAAATATTGGCAGGATAAGTGCACTGTCCATTATACGATTGGACTTTATAAATATGGAAATCCACCTATTAGCTGATAAGTGCGGGTGTTACATGAGTCAGAGGAGGGTAGCATCACGCTTAGTATGATTGTCATATGACATTTGAAGATTTAACTGTTGTAATCCCACTTTGGATTGCGGAAGAATCATTGCTGCACACCCTTATTAATGGCCCCAATACTGATTGAAATAATATCTGTTCATCATTACTTCCATCCATCCTTGCGTTTCTCTATAAACGTATATTGTTATACTGAGCATTCCCATATATATATATATATATATATATATATATATATATATATATATATATATATATATATATATATATATATAGAGAGAGAGAGAGAGAGAGAGAGAGAGAGAGAGAGAGAGAGAGAGAGAGATACAGTTTGAGAGATCACACGTTATGAGATTATCGTAAAAGCATCCATATCGATGTCAAGCGTTGAACAGTGTTTACACGATTGAATGGCATAAACCTATACTCAGGTTCACGAACTCCCCTACACATAGTCAAATACTTAAGATAGCTGAGGTGGGTGTTTTGGACAGGCGATAGTCACTAAAATAATGAAGATAAAGTAAGAAAATATTTTCCCTCCTAGACGCTCGGTGGGGTCTTATAGCCCCAAAACATATTAATATATGTATGACAGCTTGCTTTCCACGCAGCACGGGTATCTTGTAGCAACACATATTTTATGCCCTTAAAATCGCAATATTAGTATGGCTCAGTGTGTATAACCTATGTTCACTCTTGGCGACATGTTATGCTCAAGCTGATAATTTGACGGGTTTGTTTGACAGTCAGCAACACTTTATATTAGATGGAAATAACACAGTGTCATCATTTCATGTTGAAAGCAGGAACGGATCAATAAGAAAAAGATAAAGCATTATATGTAAGTAACTATGCAACTTTAAAGGCTGATAGATGCAGAGTCGGAAGATCTCGAAAACTTGACAAGGTAAACCCGCAACGATTCAGGTAAAATGTTGATGGACTCCATGGAGTCTGAATATAAAGATTATCATGGGCTGACATAAACATTCTTTCTCTCTCTCTCTCTCTCTAAAGAAAAAGAAGAGACTAATGCAGGAGGGGCCCCGAGTGGCCGAGTGGTCTAAAGCGCTCACCGTTACGGATCACTGCCATCTCACCTCTGTCTGCGTGGGTTCGAGTCTCGGTTTCGGCCTATGTAGGTATGTGAGAAAGCTTGCCAGTTGCTTCTCGTGGGTCGGTGGTTCTTTTCGGGGGTTTCCCTGTTTCTTCCTCCACCATTAATACTGGCCGCCATGTATAGCCTATATTGTGCTGAAAAATGGCGTTAAATCCCACAACAAACAAACAAACAAACAAACTAATGCAGGTAATAACTAGCAGTCTTTCTTCGTAATGAAGACTGTGCATAACAGTGTTGAGAATGATTGTATATGTACTACGGGCTGGCGTTGTCTATTTTAGCGACTTGTTGAACTATTTGTCTACACCGGCGATTTTCGGTATGTAAGCATTTAGAGTATGTGTCTTCACACAGCCCATAATTTGAAACCAAGTTTAGCGGCATGTTATGGGTATACCACAATATTACTACATCAAAAACGATTCATCAAAAACGGGGAATATAGACCATGGAAAATAGATTCCAAGTTGCTATTGCTCGAAAAAGAGCTAGGAATGGCAAAATGTCATATAAAGGTAAACTCATATTTGTGTTTAGTAGGAGTGATAAAACGTTGTTAATAACTGATACACGTTTCCTTTAGATAAGTGCATTTTTGTTGGAATCGTGAAAGTAAAGTTATTTATAAGAGAACTATGACGATGAAAATGAGAATTTGTTTTACGCAAAATAAAACCAGACTATAAGGCGACGGTTTGAAACTTTTTATGCATTAAATAAATCAAAATTATTACAAATTATGGCAGCTTCTATAAAATTCTAGGAAAGCAGCTTTGTCTATAAACACTTAATTCATATTATTACCATGTGTTCGGTATGGGTGTTGCATATGTTTAGTTATCGTGACATTTCAGTCTGTTCCACATGGTACCGTATACTCTCAGTTTCAAGAGATTATAATCCCCTTCGTACTGGCGTATGCCTTGGAAAGGTTGTTATTGTCACTTTAATATTGTGAAACATTTCGCAGTTGTATAATTTAACCGAATATCTTGTTGTGAGAATGAATAACAGGAGACACTAAGAATAATGATTGGTTTGTTTTTAACATGGAATGGACTGTGCAACGTAATGTTCAATGCATTTTACCTTTGATACTGTATCGTCGACGATGTCACTCGAATAATGTATCTTAGAATTCTAAATACAAATATAATTTGCAATAGACGAGTCGCTTCTTTAAGCCAATAAGAAAACAAGCCTTTTAACAACAATGAAAATATAGACCAACTATTGTAAGGCTTCATCATAAACATGAAAGGTTCAGTGTATATTGGAACATTAAAATTCTATTTAAGAATTAACGGTATAGCGGTTCGGTTGAGAACGCAGACAACACAGAAAAGGAAAAGAGAAAAATCTACATAAACTGTCCGTCCTTACATAGTAAATAATGAGGGTATAATCCATAAACCTGCGTTCCTGCGACGGGATTTTTCAGGCTTCGAACTGTGACGAAATTACATTAATGATATAGAGAGAATTACTTTTGCTACCCGTACGAGCGGTATTTCGTTATAGCATCATATTTTTCTCCATTTTGAACTGCACAATGTGGCCTCTAAGTCTGCTTCTACTGTAATGGTGTTCGTAATCACGATAAACCTAGCAATGCTTTGGTCTCGAATTAATATAAAAATCGTGTTCTTGCTCGATTGTCATAAGAAAGTACAACTCTCTCATTCTCTCATATGAAACATAACACACGGCGTACATAAATAACACAGAACATGCAGAAATAACTAACAGTCCTTTCAATCAATGTAGACGGTAGACAACCTTTTAGGAATGTTTCAATATGTACCACTGGCAGCTGTCATCTTCTTCAGCAACTAGATACACCGGAGAATTTCAGCATTATAGTCTTTGCGTTTAGACAATCCATAGCCTGGAACTTATTATTAGTTGTATGTTATCGTTACATCTTATTAATTACGAACCTGTTACAGTTAAGAGAATTTTTTCTGTAAATGATGTAACGAAAATTATATTATCATAGAATTTCGTACAAATAAATATGCGAAAACAAAACAGAAACAAAACAAAACATCAACAGCAGCAACAACAAACGAATTTGTGAATAACCTAATAGTTTTAGAAATTGACGACGTAGTAATCCTTAATTTAAGGAACGAGAACATGGGCTTGTAATTAATCGCACGTATCAATAAACGAATACCACGTGACAATACGTGCAAAGACAAAACTTCAAGCACAGAGTAGTTCTATTTGAAACAAACAAAGCAACACAAGACAACAATCAGACAACCTACAAATTAGCTAAACACCCAAAACTTCCGTGTATCAGCGGAGGAAGAAGAACTACTGACATGGGGGTTATTGCTGCATTGAATATGAGGAAATGTAATCAAAGTATGGCAGCGTTAGGGAAATTCTAGACAAGCATTGTCCAAAGTAAATCAGTTTTCTATGAATCATGATTGTTCAAATATAATTAAATTCTAAACAGTGACATTACTGCGAGGTATCACAATTTAATATTTAGCTTACACGAGCTCTTAGATGTGAGGTCAGGAGATATGCTGATACTTGACGTAGTCGCTGAAAAATGAGGACAAATATAAAATGGTGTTATAAAGTGATCATTGAAATACCGTGATTGATGGTATTTGACCCTATTACTTTAGGCGGAAAGAAGGCACATTTCTCAATTGACGTTAACTAAGGCGTTGCCATTGTGATGGTTATTTTTACTGGTAGTTCATAGCTGTTCATATGCTTCCCTCTGCACACAATTGTCACGGTTTTATTCTGCGTGTCACGATGATTGTGCTGATTTCTAGGATAATATTAATACAATAATTCTGAGTACGGCCATCCATGTTTGCATACAGTATGTGCAATATCCTCTTTGATGAATGTATATTCCAAGTGTTTTCCTTAAACAATTTAATAAGAAAAAGGCTTTATATGAAATGATACGAAATTAAATGTACCATATTATGAGAATTACAGCTGTTTTTCTTAGACGCTAAGCTAAGTTATTAAACCCAAGTGGTCTGAATCATGAATCGCAACCTGTCTCTTTCACGTCATCTCCTGATATAATAGTGTCTCGTATTACGTGAAAAAGAAAATCCATCATTATGTATTAATGCATTTATTGATTGGCCTTCAAATTTGTATGCAATTTCCTGATGTCAGTGAATAATTCTGACAGAGAAATTCTCTCTCCGTTACTTACTGTTATTACTCTAATGCATCATAAAAGCTTATACTGGCATAGATGTAAACAAAATAGAACGATTGCATGAATGAACGCGTTCGGTAAGAAACAATTGAATGGACGATTTAATAAAATACATAAAATATTGAGCGAGGACATGAATGAGAAAACAAATGTACGGAACAGTGAATAAATTACGAGATGATACTATGTGCAATAACAAAACAAAAGTATAACAGGAAAATACGATTGTCGAAATTAAAAGCGACAGAAAGAAACAAATCAAGATGCAAAATGAAATGACATCATGGCTGTTACTGCCTTTAGAAAAAAAGATAGGATTAAGGATGTAAATCAATTATGGCAGCGTCAAAACAATCGAGCGGGTTATTTAATACTAAAAAGAGGAAAGATATCTGGTAAAGTTTAATAGCAGACCTACTTCTATGAACGATCACAACATCATTGCATTCGAATGCTTATCTTACCTATGCTCTTGGATGCGGTGTATGATAATCTGCTTATGCCTTAAGTTGATGCTAAATATTCAAGGCAATTGTACTTGTTGGTACGATATAAATGAAATCGTAATAAAATTTCAGCTATTATTTTGAATGGAACTTGTATGTTTTTCTCTTTCATTTACGATGACAAATGTGTTGATTTTATGGCGTGAATCGTACATTAGGGTTTAACTGTTGTCGGGAAATGTTAACTTACCTTCAATACTAATTTGTCAAAAACTAAATAGGAAATTCACCATGTAATATTTGCAACAGATGAAGTTTAATTCTTGGAACGTTGTAGCGGTTTCTGAAAATTTCTTGATTTGGATGCAACTAATTATTATCATTATTATTATTAGTAGTAGTAGTAGTAGTATATTAATAGTAATAGTAGTGGTAGTAGTGGTAACGGTGGTAATAGTGTAAGTACTACTAATACTATTTTAATCTCTGCTGCCACTACTAGTAAAGCCGTTTCCAGCTCCTGATTCATGGAGACGGGGGTGGGGAAAAGATCTGAATGTGAATGTTAGCATGCTTGTGGTACAGGGTTTGTATTTACTATTGATCGATATATAGCGATATCTGATACGGTTTGTATATGGTACTGACCGATATATAGCGATATCTGATACGGTTTGTATTTGCTATTGACCGATATATAGCGATATCTGATACGGTTTGTATAAAGTGGCGAATAAATACGTTTCACTTTCTTATCTAACCGAATGTCCCAAGCATTTTGTATTAAGAGTGTGTTTGCCATTTTAAAACAATTTCATTAAAATATTAGAGAGAATGCGAGAATGTCCAATCTAAATACGTGTGGTAAAGCCACACAAATATGGTGACTAAAACAACATTAGTGTATAACGGCAACTAAATCGCAATGCGAATAATAATAATAATAATAATAATAATAATAATAATAAAGAGAAGAAGAAAAAGAAGAAGAAGAAGAAGAAGAAAAAGAAGATTAAGTTGTAGTAGAAGTATTAGTGGTGGTGGCAGCAGTAAGAATGAACATCTCAGACTGAGAATAGCCATGCAGATGGACAAAAAGTTGAACAATAACATTTGGTGTGGGCTGTGCCATTTTGATACGTGCTAGCGATGCAACAAGTCAGAGAAGGAGAACCCGTGTCCTAAATATATCCTTCATATCACACGTTTCTAAAGATTTAATGATTTTGAATACCCTTCCGATTGCAGAATAGTCAAGTTCATTCCTTCATCGTCCGTTGCTATGCATACAGGTCAAATGCTTAATACCATGAATTCTGCCTCCGACTAGAGAATAGCCTTTGTAAGTTGAACTTATCGTTTGATATGCAAAGCACACAAAGTCGAAGGGATCTAGACGGTACAGTCATTCCTCCTGCCCCAATACTATTCAAAATAATGTTACCTCCTTGGTCGTTTCTTGTAGATGTATATAGTGTACTTTTATCTACATGACAATATTTTATACGTCTTTACATATGCCAGTACGTAAGTATGCATTCATCTATATTCGTTCGTTTATAATCTAATGTGTTTCTTAGTTTAGATTGCACTTTATAACATTTATTTATAAGAACAAAGCGTTCCATATTAAACAGGAGACTGCCTTATGCTACCAAAAAAAAAAAAAAAAAACAACGATTCCATTGACAGTCTATAGCGCCCGTGAACAAGAACAGATATATATTTCCATCTAGCTACCGTTTCTCGTTCATATTTTAGTTTGTGTCCAATATGATTTGTAGATAATAAACTTCTCAATAAGATCAGCAACACCAACGTTAACACGGAGTGTGAGTTAATTACAATGCATACAAATACAATTTAATTGGTGGACTGAGCAGTACAAGGATTGTTTGTTTGCGCAATGGCTTATATAAGTTACTAGAGAAGTGCAATATCGGACATTTCAAGGCAACATTTAAAAGCAAACGATAGAAGCACACAACCGAGACAAGCCTACGGTATCGCTTACGGCTTGTTTTGATTACGGCTTGTTGTTTTGTTTTTAAATATCTTTTATAGAAAATCTCAGGGGAAGTGTTTTACTCTGCATCAACCCTTTATTAATCGCCAGAGTTTCAACTTTTTCGTAAAATTTGTCTGCTTATTAGATGCTTTAAATCTTTAACCTGAACATTAAATATAGGAACTATAGATGAAAACGTCCAAGCCTATTCTTGGATATGTTATTATTAGTATTATCATTAGTAGTACTAGCAGTAGTAGTAATAATAGTAGTAGTGGTAGTAGTACAACAAAAATTTAAGCCATTATTATACTCGAAATTGTGAAAGAAACTTAGCAAATTACCGAAGATAAGCAATCAGTTGCGTTATCGAAACATATGTTGCTGGTTTAATGACAAGTTCGTGATTTAAGCAGTAATTGCGACCGAAAAGGATCAATATTCAAAACATTCTTATTACAATCCTGAACATATAGTTGTTTAGGCATGTATTAATTAATTGTGGAATGGGACAAACTGAATACATTTTAGAAAAGCCAGGTAGCAAATAATCTTCAACAGCGATAAATATTTTTTTCTAATAAACAGACTTCGGCTTAAAGGAAGTAACGAAAAGGTTTCTGACACGATGCTTTCATATACAATGTCAAAGACATGAGTACAAATTTAATGATGAAAAAGCGTTTCACTAAAATGAAATTACGAGTGTGTTGGAATGTTGCTCAAAAGCATTACGTCTGTATGGGAAAGGTTTAACATTATTATCAATGCCAGAATGTGGAATTGTTTCATTCACACTGAAGGCAGACAATATGTTGGTATTTTACAAGAACAAAGCTGTGGATGAATAACTCCAGTCATGCTTGTGACTGAATGATCGAACAGACCAACACTATGGATTAGTACATTCTCTTAGTGAATAACGGATAGTATCAAAACTGTGAAACAATCATCAATGCAGTGTATGAAACAATATTTTAAAACGCTGCCTTCCAAAATACTCAAAACTAGGCAAGTAATACCAGGTTGTTGGGTTCTTTATAAGTTGAAAGATGCAATGTAAGAAGACACTGTTTTTGTAAATAAGACGATCTCTATACGATAAAATAGCTCTGACATAACTATGTGAACAGACTCTTAAGTCCATAAACCATTATTTATTGAAAACAGAAACGATTTGTAAAGAATACGCCAGTGTTCCTGTTGAAACGTTCTGCCATTTTTATTATTTATCAGAGTAATATGAGTGATTACCCATGTGTCTATACTATATCAGTGATGCTGCCCGGAGATGTTTTCCAAATGGGAAGCTCACCCTTGTCACCAAACCAAGAGGGGGTGGGACAAAAGAGGGGTAGGAGGGAACGGTCTTGGTTCAATATAGGACTCAAATACCATACCCCTTTCTGTCTGCTCCATTCTGTTAAAGCTCTACGGAAATCAAAGTCCACCAAATTCGTCTACTCTAGATATATGAGCATTAATCTGCTGATGGTATATGAAATCAATATGTTCTTTATGAGTAAATATTATTTTGTGCCGAAAAGACCATTCAGGGATAAATATAATAGAGTTTCATCTCCTAAGACTATAGATAAAACGATTCCAGCAGCAGCAGCAACAGTAGTAGTAGTAGTAGAAGAAGTACTTGTAGCAGTACTAATGAAGCCTTTTCACATTCTAAACCGAGAAGGCTAGATTAAGGCTAAAAATCTGAGTTGGCATGAATATGTAGTCAGGGACTTAATTTACTAGTTTAATTGATCAATTCAGATGCAGCTTAGATGAAGAAGCGAATAGAATTGGATTATTTTTTTATTTTATTGAATTTACAAAGCATTTTAAGCAGAGAGTCTATACATCATTTAAAAAGGTTTAATTTAAAATGTTCGAGATGAAACAGAAATGTCACCACCATATCAGCACGATCAAGCCACAAACTTCATGTTGACTACACATTGTAGAGCAGCATGATAACTCTACTGCATTGCTGATAATAATAATAATAATAATAATAATAACAATAATAATAACAATAATAATAACAACAACAACAACAATAATAATAATAATAATAATAATGATAATAATAATGTTGCAATCCAGGAGTTTTACTTGACCGAGCGGTGTCAAACCTTGGCACGATTCCACTAGAAGTCATACGTTTCCCCTAATTCCAAAGACTTCTATACAGCTATTGTTGTAAACTAGAAGGCACAACGTGTCCATTCTATAATAATTTTACTCTAATTAATACAAGACCACAGATCTCACAACTTCCCAATTGTCTATCAACCGCACATCTGCATGGTTTCTCTTTTTTAACTTTCCGTAACTTTCCGTCATCATTCCAATCCGTAAAACTATACAACTCCCTTAATACAGGGAAATATTTTTGCTATGCTACCTTAGGCCAGTCAAATCATGGTTTTAAGCCACATTTTGCCTGTAAAAGTGCATCACATTTACAACCACGGCAACGATAAACGGCGTTGCCGACGACGGAGCAGTCCCTCTTCTTTTATTCCGCTGTGCAATATACCAGTCTCCAATCTTGAATACTGCACCTGGAGTCACACGATCAATGTACATAACCAGATTTAATAGGGACTATGGAACGCCAGGGACACTCATGCGGCTCTGACCTGAATCCACCAAAAGTAACCCATGGCATCATGGAAATTCAGTAACACTTCACTCCGTGACATTGGCTCCTAGT
This sequence comes from Sinohyriopsis cumingii, assembly GCA_028554795.2. NCBI lineage: Eukaryota > Metazoa > Mollusca > Bivalvia > Unionida > Unionidae > Sinohyriopsis > Sinohyriopsis cumingii. The sequence continues at coordinate 117,546,448 of CM068831.1, forward strand.
AATGTATTCTTTAAACGAAGCGCTATAAGTAGATGCACCTACTCCAAACTTATTACAATAATCACAATAATAATTATAATAATAATAAGAAGAAGAAGAAAAAGAAGAAGAAGAAGAAGAAGAAGAAGAAGAAGAAGAGAAATGATGATTAATACTATCAGTAGCTCAAGTACTAGTAGAGGAAAGGGTGATTCTTTCAAACCAAAACAAGTTCTCATCTTTGTATCTATCTACCTTTCATTGATGTTCGTGCCCTAGCATGTTTCTAAATCCAATTTCCTTTTGTACATTGTAAAGATTCTCAATAAGAAGAGGAAATCATACACTAACTTAAGTATAACGCATAGATGCACAATTTCTTGGCCACCTGCTATGCAAGGCTTGTTCACTTCAAAATGAGTACATATGATATGCATGAGACGCGTATTTACAGTTTGTATGTATCTTTGTTTGGACGAGTTTTGTGTATGAATAGAGTGAGTTTTGTGTATGAATAGAGTGATGAGTACATAAATAAAGAATGAGATGGTAAATAAATAAGTGAGTGTGATAAAATTAAATGATCACATAAATTCGAAAAGAACCTCGTATTCATACCAAGTACCAGTTAGACAATTTTTCTTGTGTAACACCTTTCATAAAATTTGAGCGATGATGAGCATTAAGTTTATGTGGCAATGCTCTTTGCAACTCCTTAGCCCAGATATCGTGTAACTAATCCTTTAGTCATATCTTCAGTCAACATTCAAACAGTTGTGGTTTTGCTTAAGTGGCCACAGTTTGTGCAGCTTCTGCAGTTGTTAACCATTGTGAAGTACATGGATCTTTTGCCACTGTAGTTGATTTCGGAAGAAGACCGCAGAAGAGCGAATTATCTTTATCATCAAAATTGCATTGCTTAACTTTACATTTATCGTGAATATTTGCATTTAACGCCATCATTTCTTTTAATGTGTCCCTTATAATTAAATACGTTGCAAACTGGGGGATTTTTCCTTTTTTACTGCTAATGATTCTTTCTTAATTGTCTCTGAGCTTAATATATAAGCGTTATATACTGTCCTGATTTTGTCCGCAGTCTCACATTATTTCCGTATTGTAACTGCGGACTAAACAAAGATTAGATGCTAAGTTTGTGGTATCAATATGTTTAATTCTGAGCTTCAACATATTCACGAGAAAGGGAGAGACAGAGTTAAACACAGGTGTGCATTAGTTTAATATAATCATATATCATAACTATGATAAACTATTCAGAAGTTACCAACATAGGCTAGAATCCTTAATATGATATCATACATTAGGCTGGTTTTCGTCTGCCCAACGATGAAACAGATTTCCGATTGTAAAAGCTATTCAAAGGAAACATACAGTATGTACATGCCCGTCTAATGCGTGCATATGAGCTCGATTTCACAATCAGTGTTGGTCTTGGATTATTAGCTATAAACCAGATGGGAGACAAATTATAACTCTACGACATGTTTCGCATATTTAACGATAAACACAATACATATTTTCAAAGTTATTAAACTGGAATTTAATAAGGTAAAGTTTGAGGTATATGTATGAACTCAGTTGTGCAGTCAACGATTTTCTATAATGCATCTACTTCTTTGATTCTATCTCGGTTAGATTTTTCACCACATGACCTGCTTTCATTTCACAAATTATATGCGTGTTGAACGAACAAGAAAGTTACTAGCATATTAAGAAGGGCTATTATTCGCGACTGCTGTAAATATGAAAATCTTACTATTCTTTTCTTTATTAATGACACTGAAGGATAAAGAATATGTATCCATGGGGAAGTAGAAATATAATGAGTGGTACCAGAACCTTGGGCTTGTATTGCTAGGTATAATCCAGGTAGGCGACTAATTATAACTCTCCAACATGTTACACAGAGATAAAGACGATATATATTTAAGACTGTAAAAAGCTATTAAAATGTAATTTAGTTAATAACCATCTGCTACAAGTGTTTGAACTCAATTTCACAGTTAACGATTTTCTTTAATGAATTTTCTTCATTGATTCTGTCACAGTTGAAACAATTAACACCCCACACTAATCTTATGTATATTGATGTAACAGCCGGTGATTTTCTTTGATGCGTATTCTTCTTTGATTCTGTCTCAGTTGACAAATTTTGTAACAATTATTTTAGTCAGTATTCTAACTTTAACACACCTTTTAATTGTACATATTATATTTGTTACACGTGGCTAAATTGTAATGTGAGTACATGAAGAAATACTCGCAAGACTATGAAAATTACCAACAGATTAGGAATGGCAATTCTCCAAAAAGTAAAGCGTAAAGGTCTGTGCATGAGAGAGAGAGAGAGAGAGAGAGAGAGAGAGAGACAGAGAGACAAAGATAGAGATAGACACACACAGAGAGACAGGCAGAGAGACAGACAGAGAGAGAGAGAGTTTGACATACATACATAAAGACAGAAAGAGTGAGGCGTACAATAACTTCGGGCTTCGATTCTTAGCTCTATATTCCCGGCTGCGACAAAGTATACCTCTGTAATATGCTTCATATATATAATGACTATTTTTATGTAGTTTCAAGTCATCTTAATACGTTTTCTCTTGCTGGAACCACCGAATACACCCCCTCTGTTTGGCACAGAATTTGTAACTTCAACAATTTTGCAAGTGTAACTAATTTCGTTTGTCCAAAAGGAATAAAGAGAACGTTTGCATTTAGTTTGGTTCGTCAAATGTTTTATGTAATGAGAAGGTGGGTTAAGAGTTTAAATATATTTTTCGTATGCATAATATCCCTCCTATATTTCGTTTCATTTATTGATTTTTCTGCATGATAATATCGGAGATGAAGCCATGATGAATGAACGCAATGGAGAAAAGGAGCTTTTCAAACTAGCATTGTAGTCTCATGAGGAACAAAGCAATAGTTATCATAAGCATGTTAATAATTATTCCTTACTTAGTAATCATAATTTAACTGAGAGAATGCTTTAGTTCTAAGAAAAACTATGCATATTTTCATATCCCTACATTGAATGGTTTGTAACTCAACAAGCCTGTTTGATTGTCTGTGTGGGTTGCAGCATGTACAATTGGAGCAAATATATTATTATTAATTTCAAGAGCAAATATGATTGGAATTACGATCAGAGTTTTCTTCTTTTTTTTGTTTTAAACTAAAAGAACGGATTACACATGCCGATACCTGCATCTTGATTCATGAATTAGTTGTAGCTAGTCACTTCAAGTTTTAATAGTCATCAAATGGTCCGAGACTTCGATCGACTGAGCCAACACAAAATAAAATCTAAGCATTTTGATTCATCATCGTGGCCATACATTTTCATCGATTCACTTTTCCTAAGCGACCATTGACACATTTTGCTAGTCAAAACAGTGCATTGAATAATATTACTCATGCAAACGAAACGATGGTGTCAATATCAAGCAATAATGATTGCCTACTTGTAATTTGACTTGTTAAGTTTCAGTATGATGTGTTTGATGATATCCAACTTGACAGACCTGAAGAAAGACCGTTTTCTACCACGGATTATTTGATTATTATTATCAACAACCTAGGTAAATGTAACGGCTGATCTGATTGAAAATCAGTCATTTAAGCTGCACCTAATCAAATAAAGGAATAACATTTATTTCTGGGGCAAACGTTATATGTACAATGGCAATGTTGAAAGATCTGAATCGACCAGCATATGTCAATTCGGTTATTGCATTCAAGAGGGTGGTGTGCAAAATATAGCTAGTTACAACAATATTCCTAGTGGACCTGTCCGAACTAGATTGCGTATATAAATGTTCTTAGACATTCAAGTCAATGCGAAACCTTCACTTTATGCTCTCTGACAAGGACATACACTTTTTCAATGGCTGTGTGATTTTGTCTGAATGTTATATCAGCATTCAATATACGCCACATCGACCCGCATTTTTCGTTCAGGAATGTGAAAACAATAATGTTTTACTACTCATCGGTATTACATAGAAGAGTTCCATTCTCGGGATCAGAATTTTGGATGGTTATAGAGATTTCCATATCATAAAACTGAGCCGGTCGAGAAAGCAAAGAAATCGGAAGAAAGTAGTGTTTCTTTCCCCACGTTCATTAAATTACCTTAATAGTAGATTGGAATTTTGTGGTTGTGTGGTGGGGGTAAGGGTGTTAAATATACCTCGGTCTTTGGCACCCAAAATTTTAAATAGCGTATCATTATAGTTGTTTGCATTTTTGTCTCTCCTATAAAATTAGTATTACATACATACAGACATACATACATACATACATACACGCATACATACACAAACACATACATACATACATACATACATACATACATACTTACATACATGCATGCATACATACATAGACACATACATACATACATACATACATACATACATACATGCATACATACTATCAGTTGAATCACTATCGGAACCCCGATATTTAGGAAACCTTGCTTTTCTACTTGCATTATATTTATCATTCTAATTGTCATTACAGGGAATTTTCACTGCATATGATGCCGCTGGGTGACATATATCTATTACTTTTGAAGTGTCATAAATATGTCACGTCGCCCAATATTAGATCATACGCATGCACTTAGATTGTGTTATGTTCGGAAGACAGTAACTGGTCTATGTATCTATGCTTTAATTTTATATGTTGTATCCACTATTAAGGCCATTTAGCATTCCTTTCAATATTTTCCACAGAATATACCCTACGGTAAAACAATCACTCGTACGTTTCACTAAATAGATTTCATGGAATGCATACATTCTATTACGTCGCCTACAGATACAATTTGACTATATATATATTCAGTAATACACACAAAAAATGATATGAAGAGGAGTGCGAAACTTATTTCAGTATGATAGTCTAGTAGCTAGTATGAAATGCATCTGAAATATATAAAAAAAACACACAATAAAACACACATACACACACAAATACACACGCAGACACACACACACACACACACACACACATATATATATATATATATATATATATATATATATATATATATATATATATATATATAATTCCTTTTGATGCATACTAGTGGGAGGAATCAAGCTGTATTCTGTGTCTAGATAAACCGATGGATGAATTGTAAGATGTAGTTGCATGTGCACCGGAGATATGTATCGAGCTATTTAGGAAATATTTTAAATCTTAGGTACAACCAGGAACATTTTGAAATGCAGCCGTGTAAAATTTTGTGCACTCAGGTGTGTTAATTATACGGGTTTGAAAAATCTTATAGTGCGGGATAAAGTACAATGTTTCAATTTGTGTATTCACAAATAGCTGTTACGAACCTGAAATTGTCTGAATCAAAAGTTTTATTCGTATCATGTCTGGACTAAAATGACACTGATGAAGTTGAAAAATTTGGTGAAATTACAGAGCGTAAATACAATTCAAACACAACGTAACGCTGTATATGTAAACGAAACTCTAAAAAAGAAAGACGTGTTATGCCAGCATCATTGTTTCTGCTTTGATGATGAATATATGGATACAACTTATTGCAGCATCAATCGTAATCAAGCAAGGCATTTATTACAATAAGCATTGTAAACAATTTAATAACAAACATATTGGCATACATAGTCCATAAAAAAATTGTTTTTTAATGTTTAGCTTACCTGTAGTGATCGGCGTAGTGTCTGGTAATATTCCGCTACCTGATTCCGTCGCTGAAAAATAAGGTAAAATATAATTGATGGTATGATACGTTTATGACTGCAATAATTGTCGTTTCAACTGATACTTTCAACCGATTTGTAATCGTTTTTGTTTAAATCGAGCATAACTATTATCATGCTCCTGTTGTAGTTCTTCCGCGCTATAGTTTAGGCTATAAATGATATCTGGATATTAAAGAAGAATATTTATATTAAAGAAGAACTATCTGATTGACGTTTAGAAAAAAATATAACCAAACAGATAGTTAAAACAAAAGCAAACAGGTGTTGATGGAACCAAGATTGGATTTATACAAGCAACTTGGACTTTATATGTTTCCAATTTAAGCAATAAAATAATACTAATGTGTAAAGACAGTATAAAGTAACTTTGAAAAATAACAACGAGTTAGAGATAAAGAATTTAATAATGGTGGTGTAGTTCAAAGACGTATTGACAAATGACCTTGAAATGCGGAAAGATTTAGAAGAGATTTAAATGATATAGACACAAGCGCATAAACAAACAAAATCATAAAAGCAATTAATGGTATTGCAGCAAAAGGCTTTAAAGTTAATGAATATATATATATATATATATATATATATATATATATATATATATATATATATATATATATATATATATATATATATACATAACCTATTTAAAATTATATAATGTATTAACTAAAATTAATGGATAATGAGGACTAAAACCCGTTTTAGTTAATTAATAAACAAAATGCTGACTAAAGATAATACAAAGTTAGAAAAAGTTAATGGTGAACTGCCTGGAACTATATTACTTTTTGACTTTCGATTAATGTGAAAGGTGCTCTTTTGATTAACAACGTAATTTCTATATTATTATTTTTTTTGTTTAACACAAAGAAAGTTAAACATCAAGAGTTTTCTTTTGCAATTGTCGTCTGGTTTAACAATGCCAGAAACGGTTACTACAGTTTAGGGTTCTTACTATGATCCATCACAATTTGCGGAATACACGTTATAAGTTGTATAAATCCCAAAAGAGTATTATGTCAGTAAAGAAAAAAGCCATATCTTACTCTTATACAAGAGACATATTCTAAGTGGTTGGAGAAACGGAACGGTCATATGGAGGAAACTGTGAGGTTATCATTCAGTAAAAGATTAATGGCGCCACGATGATCAACATTAAAGAATGCACAAAAATGTGTGATTAAAGTTAAGCATATATTCATAATTGCTTCAAATATATACGTTGCATTATGACCGTATACATAAAAAAATCAAACACCGTAATCAACCATATGCAACTCAGAAAAGATGTTAATAATATCATAATGCACTGTTTATTCTTCCCAATAAAGAACAATACATCAACAATACCACAACTTTAGAGTAAATTGAACTTCCAATGGGAAAGATGTGAGGAATAAACATATGTTTCACTATAATAACTAAATATATTATAGGTACTAATAAAACGAATCATTTTGTTAGCTCAGCGTCTATAACACAGTTGGGTGACGTCAAGGTTTATTAAATGTTATGTATTTGAGCTAAAAAGTTCTAGGAAATAGAAACTACAAGCACAATAGTTGAATCATCCCAGTTAACGTCTTATAATTATCGTGTTCTAATTGACTTGTCCGCTTTGTATCTTATAAAACAGAAAGAAGAAAAACACCATCATTTTGTTGATATCCCATGTTGCTTTAGATCCCTTGTTATCATATTGTAGCGAAGAAAACTACCTTAGAGACATACTGTCAGCTGCACAACTAGATCGCTTCAAATGCTCTACAAGTCTGACAAATTTTGGATAAATCAACTTTTAAATGTGCCACTACTGGGGTAGTAATAAGAAATAATCGTACCTGTTATAAAGATGTTCAGCTGCGCCAAACAGCAGTAAAAGAGAAGTCTCTTGTGCATTTTCTTCTAGCTTTATATCACACACACCAGTGCAAATACTTACAAGCGTTTTATCATACGAATGCCAATTGGCAAAGAGTGAAAAGAAATATCACGCGTCTGACAATGAAATTACTTCGCATCCGGCTACCTTACTACAGACGTCATATACTCTCTTAAGTAGTCGCTAGGTAGCGTCAGATCATGTGATACAATTTTATAGCAAGCATTCTTAATACCCTACATCAGAAGAAGTGAACACATTTCGATATTGAAGATTTAGATTGAAATCTACTTTGCCCGAGGTAATTTACAAACAAAATGAAACTATTTTACATATCATACTTCGATTTGTTTCAACCGCCCATCCATGCATAGTTAAATAACACTAGAGTGAGTCATCTACAAATGATACTGTATGTAGAGGCTTTCATGGTATATTTTGTATATATCCAGAAGTTTTACACACTATGTATATATATAGTCAGAAAGCCAATAATTTTAGAATATGTACCAAATATCTCTTTGAAAAATGCAACTGTTCAAAACTGACTAATACATATTTTTGTTTTTCCTTTTTAAATTGTAAGAAGTATGGTGGCTCTTCTTCTGCAGTGTGCTGTCCCGGAATTGCTGCTTGTCGTGTCTTTCTCTGGTTGTCATTTCTCTGCCCTTGCCAAGGTAATATTGTAATTTTGCCCCTAATAGGCACCTCGGAAACTTTTCTTTCTTCAATAATTTTCCAGGTTGATCGGGCGATCCGATTTTTTTATTATGGTTTTCTGTTGCAGCCAGCCTTCTCTACAGTTTCTTCCACGACTGTGTTTAAAGAATGGAGAAACATGTCCGTCTCTTTGCCGAATATGCTGAACTTGTTTTTGAGAGCAAAGTTGAACGCTTGCCGCACCTTGAGGTCTTCCATCTTGAGAATGATGTAACGTGTTCTTTTTCCCCCCAAATCAGCCCCATTTAGTTTTAAGGGCGTGCTTGGCTACCAAAAAGCTGTAATTGCTGAATACGTGGGCATGCCTCTTAATTTGGGAAGAATGTGACCAGCTGTCGTTGATCAATGCGTCATCTACCTGGCTTTCTATCCAGATACATCCAAGTCATCTTATGGATTTGCACATACTGGAATAGTGTCCCACCCATAAAAAGACCCCTGTCCTCACAGAGATTACAAAGCATGTGACCGTTGTCATTTATTGGTCCCATTCCGAGTTTATCCATGAATCGTTCTCTGTTGGTGTTGCCTGAGCCTGTTAATACGTTAAAATCGCTAACGATGAGTAGTAAGTTATACATTCGTGTTGCTTAAACAGATGAATGTAGGGTGATAGCAAAGACCTTTGTTCTCATCTTTAGCGTATTTTTAGGGTTACACATGTGATGACTGACATCCTAGAGAATGTTGAGTTGAGTCAGGGATACAACATTCATTGACGGATGGAAATGGGCTTTCCATTGTAAACGTGTGTTTTTCATCTGTTTCTTTATGGGAAGGGCTATGCATTCTCGATTTTGGTTATTGCGGACCATACTATGAGGTCTCTTGTGAACAGTGTTCTTTTCCCATATTGCAACCATCTACCATATGCAATGCATTGTTGTTATGTATATTTAAATTAATTGTTTGTCTGTTAGTTTTAAAATAGTTTTTATTCCATTTCACGTTATTGTAATGTAATATTATTTACTCGACTTCATTTCGTCCAGAACTGAGTTCAGTTCTGTTTGACCTGATTGATTTTTTTAAAATTATATTTTATTTGTTGAATTGATCTAAATAATTAACAATAGAAACACTGTGTCTAGTTTCTGACCTTAAAATCAGTCACAGTTTTGGTTAACAACTTTTTTTATATTATTTATATTCTTTATCAGAGTAAGATTCATTAACTTCAGTCAAGGTCACACCTGGACTACGTGATATGAAGTACTTGTTAATTCGTAAACAAACATCTATTTTTTCCAGAAGTATGAGCTTTTGACCCTCATCCGGGAATCTGTTTTGCGTTTTAAATAGTCGTATAACTGATGTTATGATAAAAATTATGTCAGTCGTGCTTAAACATCTGACACGTTAAGTCGTATTACATTTTAACCAGTTTGGGCTGAATTTGTATTTATTTCAAATTACTTGAATTCAAGTGTTTATTTTCTCTAGAAATACAAAATTGCTCTAAATTAATTCTTGGACAAAGTCATTCACTGGAATTTATACGGAATTCAAAACTGGAATAATATTTTATGTGGTTCAACAAGAGACTGTTGACACATCATCAAAACGATGATTATTACAGACGTCATCACCATCCATCTTGAATTTGATCGGGATTTGAACTGAGATTTACATAGAAATTTTCATTTAGAGGACTCGTGTTTTTTAATTCTTGGAATAGTTTTTGAATTAATTCGTAAAACCGTAAGTTCTTTTTTTATATTTTTAAAGTTGTGTTCAAAGGGAAAAATTATTTCGTAAATTTTACAAAGTTTGCTGTCTTCACTCTTTTCTGTTATTTTTTAAGAGCATATGCTCGTAACAATTGTACACTCAACTGTACTGGTGCATATCCTTGAGGTGAATGTACAAGATGTCTAAATTAAGTAAGACACTCGGAGCGAAATATGAATTTTAAAAGAGAGAAAATTCAAAGAAATTGGAAAATCTTATCGTTTGGATCAAAATTAAAATCAAAATCAAAACCTGCATCAACATTGGCAATTGCTGATAAGACTTCGTCGTGTGTAAACAATATACATCTTAGGTTCTGGAGGTAAGATTTATAATTAATACCATAGTAATTCATCCGAAAACACAGTCATTACACAGACGAAATGCGTACAATGTCCGTCTGCATAGGAAAAGGAATATCTACCGCTGGCACCTGACACCAGGCCGACCAATCTTAAAACTAACCTCTTAAAGCTGAGCGCCAAGCGAGGCAGCTGTTAGTACCATTTGTTTAAGTCTTTGGTATAGCTCGGCCGGGGATCGAACCCACGACCTCCCTCATCCAAGGCGGACACTCTAACCACTAGGCCACCGGAGCGGTCTCCTAACGAAAAAATGCTTGTAAGTAATATATCATTGCTACGATACATAGTGTGAGGTTTTTTTTCACATGAACGTCAGAAAATTATGAACGCTTAATCGGAAAGAAATTATGTTTCTGCAGTGAAAATGTACAAATAATTTGAAATTATGGCAGCTTTAATGATGTTCTAGAAATGAATTTAAAATAGTAATGACAGGAACCCCATTTACTCCAATTTTAAAGGGTACACTCTGCCATATATAATTACAGAAATATCGTATTTTAGTTTAGCTTACATGAGCTGGTAGATGTGGTGCCGGGCGAAATGCTGCTGAGGATAGTAGACTGAAAAGATGAGGCTAAATACACTTAATAATACGACGATTTTATGGTAGAAATTGCAACATTAGTACAGCTGTTACTTTCAACTGGCGGCTGATGTGTTTCTGAATACAAAGTGTATTCGCCCTGTTGTCGTTGTTCTGAGTCATAATTTCTGGTTTAACTAATATCGTGAAAGGTTTATTTACTTCAGCAACTGATTTTAAACAAATAGGGAATATTATCGCGTGATATTATAGAACGAATTAAGCCTAATTTCCGGAAAACAAATGATTGTATATAACAGTTTTGTAATGGTCCTTTGAAATGGATTTGTTATGTAATTGCACATGAATTTAGACTGAATAGTTGTGGAATGTATTCAACATTTGTTTGCAAAGCGTATAGATGAATAATAATGTTATGCCTTGATTGTTCTGCCTACTTAATCCACACACTTTGCAAAGGGACTAGAGCAAGAATAGTAGGCCACCGTGATCTACATCTGACCGAAATGACATCATCCTTCAATGTAAATTAACTTGTCAGCTTTGGTAACAGTACAAGCTGCGATGTCAGATAAACATAACTAAATGCGAAAACTTAACCTAATCAGTGAAAAGTGTAAAGTAGGCCATTGTGTGCCGAGCAGACCCCTTCACCATAAATAAACAAATCAAGCTTTATGGTTTTACACACCACAATCTGATTAAAATCAGATCTCCGTTGTCCTGGGTGAAGATCTGACAGCGACCGCTTAAAGGTCATGTTTTGGTGACCTTTGAGTTAGCCATTGGAAATACAGCTTTCAGAAATTTGAAAGTGAATTGAAATAAATAGGCACACACTGGCGCTCTCCAGCTACACTATTCAGTCTCCCTAACACGAAGGTATAAGACTTTATTTGACTTGCTGATAAAATTAGCGATTATGGTAATAACATAGGTCACAAGAACATGACCCCTTTACGTAGGACAGTTGAGATCTGATTTTAATCAGATTGCAAATACCATAGTGTTAGAGAACTCACTCTCACCATACGACAAGAGCATCTGGGATCAACTCGTGTCTGAAGCGTGAAAGCAAAACTTGAGACAATGTCATTGTTTACAAATGGCTATTGGCTATCACACGGAGCACACAAATCTTTCTCAGGAGCCAGGGCTTCGTTACTTTCTATAAAAAAGTGACTTGTTCGGTTATTCTATAAATGCAAGTACTTTATGTGACTCCTACACCTACAACAATAGCAACAATAATAACGTCATTGGAAACAATAATACATATATAACTTATGCTTTGCAGGCTAGGAAAAATGCCAGTTGTATTCCGATGTATAAGGAAACAAACAAATTCAACAACAGTAACGATGAACTTTTATACACAAAGTAATATCGCATACTACAGCATTTTAAGGAATGATATCTTATAGATATGTTGCGGAGAAAATTGTAAAACATTTCGTCGTTCCGCCTGTGATACTGACTCCTCTTACACAATAACGCAGAAATTTGCGAAACTAGAAAGACTGCTTGTCCGTTTGGTTACCATCTGAAATAGGTGTCATTGTTTTTGGCTAAGTTCCCTGAGGTTGACATGATGTCTTCTTAAATCCTAGAACTATATTCAGATATGAATACAAAGCAGCAAGATGTATATTATATATATTTTCATGTCATGACTCCCAGCCCCATCCACTCCCGGTTACTGTCCAGAGATGGACTGGGAGTTATAGCATGGTCAGGTTCTCAATCTAAAATATGTTATAGAAAAGCGTATATATTATTTAATTATAATAACAATACATGTATAACACTACTGACAGGAACATCTAATATTGATATTCCAATAGGTATGAAAATGATTTATTTTACGTAGAATGTATACACTCTTAAAAAATGTGATATATCATGGTCTCTCTTACAATACTTTGTTTAAAGGCTTGTAAGTGATGTACTGATAAACAACATCCAACAACTTTAAGAATATTTTGTAGACTAAATGAGGTGTTTTTTCCACGATACAGCAACGGTCTCTGACCTATGACGATTTATATTTCTATTATTAGTATTTACCTAAGTTTGCATAAACACGGATGAAACAAAAATTCCAGCCATTAAAGAGTTAAATTATATGAATAAGAAAGCAATTGCACTTGTAACTGTTTCATCAGAAAATTAGTTCATTTTTGTTCTATTGCTCTTTGACATATCAGTGAACAAAATTTAAAATACTATCTCTGTGGAGGTATGATCGGCTTTTTCACCATACACTGCAGATATAAAGTTTAACAGTATGGTGTATATGACTGTACATCTTTCACAAATAAACCTGTAGACACATCTTCGTTAAATGCCCGACGACAATGGTTGTAAAATGATTTTCATGTGTCGTTGATCACCCTTTTCAGTCTCGATACAGTCATCGTCTCTAATGTATTCCGCAGTATACTTGTGTATGAGTTCATGCTGTGGAAATACAAACGACTACTGAACTATTCTCGTTGATATATATGACAGGCTTTTGAAATTGTAAAACTGTACTCTTGTTAGTTTTTCATGCATGTGTTTGTTGCAGTAGGTAAATAGTACAACATAATATTTAACGTATAATGTATTCAGTCCTTCACTACATTCGCGAGAGATGCATATGCACAATCAATACACGATCTTCAAATCCCGGCCATTTCTTATGGCACCTTTGTCACTAGACCATCAATAACGACAGGTGTTGTTTTCCCAGGAGTTCACCTGGATAACACCGTATGAGGTACTGTTCGTAATAAAGATATACAAAGATTTAAACTTAAAACATGTACAACAATTACGTTATTGAAACGATTAGTTTTACTTCTCAATTTGATTAATCTGAGTGGTTTAATCACCAAACGACGTTCTGCCATACTGTATGATAAAATGTATCGAATCTGATTAGGAAATCAGAAGCTTTCGTGGCGTTGGGTAACTCAAGTTAGGCTGTGTACACGAAATTTCGGAAATACCGCCTGATGCAGGTAAAACAAGAAAATGAATTTGTATACAAATGGCAGTAGTGACTATAAAATGTATCTTTTGTAATATATTAAGGGTGATTTGTTCTATTTCATTTTTTGAAATTTAGTTTTGTTTTCAAATTTAAGATTGCTCGGACATTCAGTCTTAGGAGGGAAATTAAGTGAATCGCAAGGATTGAAGACTTTTAAAAGAAATATAATTGGATAGGATAATAATGATCGATGTTTGTAAATTTTCAGGAACACAGGAAAAGTATTCCAAGTTCTCTCAACTGCTATGTCAAAAGTGTGAACAAGGCAATCCACGTATTTTCATGCTTCGTATATGAACAATAACTAGTTATATAAGTAATGCCTTAAATATCTTTAAAAATAAAATTTTGAAGAAAAGAAAAACACCACCCACCCTAAGAAAAAGACATGTAATCTACCTGCGAGCAAAATAACGATATTTTAGTCAAGTTGACATGATAACAAGATATGACGTCCGAAAGCCAAAGCAAACCCGATCATGTATGAAAATTACATATTGCGAATCTGTGTTTTCCTATATTCCGATCCACAGGCGAGGTGTTTGTATCACACAGGCACCTGATATATACCTATATCACCTAAAAAAGTAACAAATTTGTCACCCTTTGTGCAATTTCTTCTGAGATACTATATGGAACAAAGCGACCGAACGTCCTAAAATGGCTTTGAACGGAGCCAAAATAATTTCCATGCTAGTGGGACAAGTACAGTTTAAAGATTCGATGAGTTACTTAGGCATGTCTTTGGGCCAAATGCATACAACATTTGGAATGACAGAAATGGCCAAAGGCTATTTTCGCACTTTTTCAATACTAAAGCCAATCAAAACGCCACCTTAAGAGGGAACGAACGATGACACCTCCTAGAGAACCGCTACCTCCTGGTTTCGAAATTATTTGCTTTTTGGTTTGAGTGTCGATGCGGAGATCGGCGAGTTGCGTCAAAACTACTTTGTTTCTGTCTTAAAAGCGTTTGGTTTGATGTGGAATGTGAGTGATGCCTTGCATTAATTGACGTGCTGTCACCGTATACCGTCGTATGACTTCTCTGAGACTGGATTCTAAGACACGAGCACGTATTTGAGGATTTTTTTCGCAACTGTTGCCGTACAAGGCACGAATCAATTTGATGGGAAGATGAGACTGAAGGGACGTCATGCTGACGATGTGTGAGACAGACCCAAAGTGACCGAAGTTATTATAGATGTTTTTTTGTTAAGTCGACGGGGACGTGTACACGACAGGCCCTCCGTCTTGGCACCAGTAGTGAAACAAATGGGTACGAAATTGAAAATAATCGGGGGTGGTGGGTTTTAAGATCACGAGTAAATAGGCGTGTGGAGTTTAAGTGGCATCGTAGAACGCATATGTCAGCCATGGAGTTCCTGTTTGGCTAACACTTACACTTACGATTTATCTCTAGGGCCTTTAGAAAAGTCCACGTAATGAGCATTGAGACTCATGGTGGGATGGCTTTACGTTATTGAAACAAATTTTGAATGATGTAAATGACACTGGCAATACGATGATGCTGTTTACGCGTTAACCACAATTTAATTTCGTCCTCTTCTTCTCCTAACGTGTCGTCGGAGATGACCAGATGAGTTTGACTGGGGTGAGACACGACCCCGTCGTCATCATCAGGAATGCCTTGGAATCGCCTTGACTTCCTCGCAGAAGTCTGTACGCTTATTGCCACTCTTTGTAACACCACACGATACGATGAGTTGGAGGATCGATCACATGATGTCCATCCGTCAAAAGGAAAAGATGTTGGTGAAATGCGGACAATTTGTGCATCTGTTGTTAGCACCCTTGGTGAAAGTAGTATTGGGAACAATGATTGCAGGACTCATGACGGGAGCTACTTCACAAATGGCTTAAAGATAAAAAGGATCAATATCATAAAAGGGTAAAAAATGACCTGACCTTTGGACTCTGATGGAAGGACGAAAACTGGCTTTAGTACCTTACAAACGATGGATGAAATTCCATCGTTGGCAAGAACAACGGACCCCGCATTTACCTCCCAATCCTCATTTTACCGAGATATCCCAGATATAACATGAATTGCAATCGTTGATGGATCGCAGCGATTTTTTAGAAACGTATAAAACGTAACATTATGGTCAACTGTTGCAACGACTGCAACTCTTTCACCAGAAAGCTTTAGACGAAACAGCTGAAGAACTTTGAAACATTTTAAGGCCTTGATGAAAAGTCCATCACCACTACCACCACCTCCCCAGTGAATAAGACAGACGCAGACCGACCGAAGACTGAGAAAGAAGAGGCACGAAAAGTCTGTCAAACACCGTCAGCAGCTGCCATCCCTAGTAAAATTTCAGAGTCCTTGTTGACCCCTTCCCCCTCGTGCCAACGAGAAGAACTTAAAGCTTAGGTTAAAAAGATGATGTCCACTCGTCCTTCGACAGGAGTCAAAAGGAAAGAAAGGAAACCGGAAGTGAAAAAAGAAAGGAAGACAAAAGTCATCACCTTACCACCACCACTAACCTCGATTTCTTCCCCCGTGGCACATCGGACACGCAAAGCCGGTTGCGAACCACCACCTCGTCCCATTCAGAGTAGCATCATTAAAGAGTGGTTGACTTATTAAGAAAAAAGTCCTGATGGAGAAAGTATTAGCCAGTTCATCCCGCAGGTTACGGAGGAGTTCAATATTAGTATCGTGCTGCCAAAACCGGACTCAAAAATGTCCGTTTACCTCAAGTGCAACGATGGTTACAAGAACAAGCTACGTAATCCTTATGCAAACCAATTCGACGAAAATTTGCCAGAAGTCGCGCCCGAATGGAGGGTATCGATCAACAATGGCAAGCCGATTTAGCCGATGTCTTTCCTTTGGCCACCTACAATCGTGGCTGCAAATATTTGTTTTGTCTCATCGAAGTCTTTTCCAAATTTACCTGGGTCGTGCCACTGACCTTCAAATCGAGCAATGAGTTAGTGCTTTCTCAAACTGGTCTTAAAACAAAGTGGTCGTCACCCTCTAAGATGGCTAACCGACAAAAGCACTGAATTTCTGAACAAAGCTTTCCAAAAAGAATTAAAGGAACGAGAATATTCATTTTGTCACCACCGAGAATCCCGAAACCAAAGCCAGCAACGTGAGACTTTTTCAACGCGTCTTGAAAGAACGCATGTGGAAGTATTTTGCGCATCAACACACTTTCAAGTAGATCGACGTCTTACTGTACCTGATCCAAGCGTACAACCACTCTTACCATCGAAGAATCGGATGTGCTCCCCAAGAAGTGACTCCCGAAAACGAAGTCACCGTCTTTCAGCGCCTGTTTGGTACGTCCCTGACTGTGACTGTCCTCAAGAAAGGTTCAGTGTTGGCAGCAGGAGACTGGATGCGCATTGGCAAGACCAAATGCACGCTCGACAAAGGTTACTTACCCAACTGGACAACCGAATTTCGTGTCACTGTTTCATGTCACTGGACGAATGTGCGGCCGTCATCCAGCCGTCTATAAATTGGAAGACATGAACGGTGAAATGTTAAATGGAACATTTTACTTGTCCGAGTTACAACGTGTAACCCAAAATTAAGACGAAGTGTACGACATCGAAAGCATTCTAGATCAAATAGCCCGAAAAGTTGGAAAACGACGATTCAACGAAGTCCATGTACGCTTGAAAGGATATCCTCCCAGCTTTGATTCTTTAATCGGAGCTTCGCAAGTTATCCACTACAAAAAGATGTGACCATCATGCCCTTCAACACAGTCTCAGCCATTATAGCAGTGACTACTCCTTCACCCAGTTCGTCTGTGCAAGATCTACAAAAGTAACACTTGTGGGTGTGGTGTGGAGAACGTTTGCCTAAAACGCCAATCGTCTTTTCATACCAAGCCTTTATGGTGTAATGCGTCATCGGTGCTGCCATTGCCAGTTTGAATTTGCGACAAGGAGACAAACAATTGTGGGCTATTTTACCGACGGTTGCATCGGTTACCTTCTTCCCAGTCCTTCCCTGAAATACTCTTCTAACGGAAATAACGGAAGTCTTGTGCCCAACGTCGGTCACCCTCCCAACAGTCACCACCCAAACAACCACCACAATAACCCTCTTCTGGACACTCCTCTTACTTCGACTGACCCCTCGGACAGCAGAACTCTGAAATTATGAATAACCAATGTTACTTATCTTTACCCAGTGGCAGCTGTATGGATGTGTTTGCCCAAAATACTTTGTGATGTTTCACCTCCAAATTACCTCAGGTCATCCAATTGGATCACGAAGCCCATTGGGAAGTGGCCTTGGTGAAACGATTCACCCTACACAAATCCTAAACCTCACCGAAAATCAAACGACGTTTTGGGTACAAATCTTGAATACACAAGTATAAGACAACTTGGATACCAATGATCCTGGTTTTTACAAATAAAAAGTAACACAAGACAAATCTCCCCTGAACATTTATGAGATAAAATTCCTGCAGGTTATTATTTTATGGTCAACATTTGGTTAACACGATTGGCACTATTTTCTACGCTCAGTTTGACAATGTGGGCTTTAACGACCATCGAAGGAAAATCCTGCAAGGACCGAATTTAGAACTGATGGATTATTTGCATTTGGACATGTGGTTGCAAGTAAAATATTTGCTGAAGAGAGTGGATATCCACCTGGGACTAAATCAAAGCAGTACCGCTTTCCATTTCATGGCTGCTGATACAAATAGCAAAACCAAAATCTAAGAAGCCACACTCGAAGTGGGACGCCTGGAAGTGTTACCTAAAGTGGGAAACGACATCAGTCACACTTTGGGCAGAACGACTGAAAAGTATCCAATACGAAGCTTGGACGTGAAAACCTTCTCCATTCCCGCTAGACAGCGATCCATGATCGGAGAACATCTGTTCCAAGGACAGTTTCCCAACGTTTAATCGTTGGTATCGTCAAAGATGCAGCCTTCAAAGGAGCCTACAATGAAATTCCTCTCAACTTTCGACACTTCGACGTGTCCTAAATCGAAGTCAGTCTGTCGTGATGGCAAGACTTTGTGTACCAGACCCTTCTAACCTAACTTTAGGGACGACAAGAATTACTTGAGGTCGTAACTGTCCCTAGACGAAGCTACCGGAGAGCTATGGACCAACACCAGTCACGGTATTACGTACGACAATTATGGAGGAGGTTACGCTTTGTGGGGTTTTGATTTCACTCCAGACCAATGCAGCGACGAGGGACATTTACACCCTATAACATCCGGCCAGATTCGTGTGGAACTTCAGTTTGATAAAGCTCTGACCCGAGACAATAAGGTGAATGTCATCTTGCATGCCGAATTCGATAATATGAGAGAAATCAACAGTTTGAAAGAAGTCATTGTAGACTATTAGAAACTACGGAATACTCTTATATCTCTTTGAATGGTGAAGAATCTTTAAAAATGGAATGGGAGGATACTGTGGAAGCAAAACCATTCACCAAGAAAGACATAGATGAAGAGGAGATCTTCATGTCCAGACTGCTGGAACTAGAGCAAATTTCCTCTCCTGTTTTGGCGAAGACCTGGCAGAAACCATTACAAGGTTGAACAAGAAAAAAAGCTATGGATGTCAAAACGATCATCCCAGTCAAATTCAACACGATAAATGTCTCATGATGAGTCAAGAAGAAAAATTGGACGAATATTTGGAGGATGCTTGGAGTCTCATCTCGGAAGAAGCAGTGTTGCGTCAGTGGTATAAAGACTTGCGTGATCATTCCTCTCCTTGACTGACTGCCCTAGAAATCTATAGCATCGAAGCTCTCTTGGCCCAGAGTGCGGAGACAAAGCAAATAAACGGTTACTTGTCAGAAAGTTTCAAGCAAAAAGTCAGAATTGAATTGATGACTTATCATTACCTGTGAAAGAAGAGAAAAACATAACAAAAATGGATACCTTGGAACTTTATTACCTTTTGAACAACAGTTCGTACACCGCTTCTTGGAATCCTGTGGTGTGCGCTAAAAATGAACTTCCTCATCGCAAACCTAAAGACCATGAAACTTATGTCATCAACACGGACGACAGTCATCTCCCAGGAACCCACTGGGTAGCCGTCTACTTCCCTAAAGATGGTTGTGTAAGGTATTTTGATTCGTATTGATTACCGCCTTTGGAAGACGGCATCATCGACTTCAGGAAAAGTAATGCCCAAGACGACTCGCTTCAATAATATGAAATTACAAGGCAAAGATTCCGTGGTGTTTGGACAATATTTTATGTATTTTCTTCATCAACACAGTCTTGGATATCACTTAGAACATTTAGTGACTTATTTTGATCGTGATTGTTCTAGAACTGATGGAAATGTAGATCGATGGTTTTGTGACCATTATGGCTATATTTTTTCTTTAGAGAGGAAACTCAGTGTACATTAATGGTCCAATGACTTCCATTCGTGGAAATCTAACTTAACATTACAACATTGACAATCTTGTCAAAAATAATTTGTTTGAAAGATTGCTTTATTGTTATTTGTTGGTTGTTTGTGAGTTAAATAAAAAATGTTATATTTTGAAGAAAAAGAATGTGTCTGTCGTTTGTTCTAAACAATGAATATTGTGAATATATTCTCTTTGACTTCTCTCTATCCCTCACCTTAAGATGAGATATATAGTGGTCCGACCCTAAACATCGTAGGGCTGTTTTACATCGCGTACGCGCTTGAGTCATATAAAGTGGGGCAGTCTCCAGTTTGAGCATCCATTGTTGACTCATCCTCCTACGAAGATGTGTTCAAGACTAGACGAGTTGAACGAAGCTTACGTGAACTTACATCGTGTCAGGCAACACCTGATACCCAAGCGTGATGAGATACAGAATGTCAGGATGTTACAAGTGGCCAAAGATCTAATAGAAGTGGTATTCAGAGACGAAATCAAGAAGGAGTAAGAAGAGTGGACAGAAAAGTACAGACTTCAGAAGCAGCAGAGGGAACAGCAGCAGCAACAATAGCAGGAGCCAGAGGTTTTCTAGACTGCCATTTGGACACAACAGATTTATCCTTCTCTTTCTGAAGCAGCAGACCCTATCCTGTAGGAAAGCGAGACGGGGACGCGATAAAAGATTGCCATAATACTCGTCTTGCCCTAATCCTCGTCAACAAAACAGCCCTTTTCAGGGCTACCCCAGCCATCTGGAAAAGAGATACTAGTCAAATTGCCAAACTATTTGTCTGTCTTTAGGTGTTTGTCTGTACGTCAAAACAAGTGTGCCTATAAACACTTCGCTTTCCTAATTTGTAAGATAGTGTGTGTTTATAGGTAGGAGTGGTAATAAACTGTTTGTAGATAAAAAAAAGCGAGCGTGAGAGGAGTTTCTTTAAGGTCCGAGAGTTCGATCTTTTCTTGGTTATGATATAGGTATTGTGATTTTTGGTGTAAGGGGGATGTTTTCTTTCACATCCGCGTTTGACTTTTAAATCGTAGCGTTCATCAGTCTGGCTACCCAACTGGGAAGAAAATGAGTAGAATGAGTAAGTTACTCGAACTCCAAATGCACATGGACAATTCCAGGCGCCTTCTAGATGAGCTGGCTATGGAGTCCACAGCAGACCAGCCAGTATAAAAGGAGAAGTAGGAGAGGAAAAAGGAAGAAGATAAGAGAAGGAAGAATCCTGCCTCACCTCATGCTAAGGCCTCTGTGTGAGGTCAAGCCTGAGGTGAGGACTCCTGCACAGCCAGGACCAACACCACAACCAGTATGAGCACCACAGCCACTACTAGCACCTTAGCTTCTACCACCAGTACAAAGACATGTGGTCCCCCAGACTGAATACTGGGAGGAGTAGATAAGGAGATCTCATCATCATCCACGGGTCTGACGTAGAAGAGAGAGGAGGCAAGTCTTCACTATTCTTGATAGTGAAGACTGGGAGAGTGAAGCCAGTTAACCCCCTCTGCGCTACTAGCAACACGCTTAAATTGGGAGCAGGAGTGGAGCCATCGATGTGTCTGTGGTACCAGGCCTGGTAGGTGCACACATTAAGAGGTGCATTTGGAGGTTTTGTTTTAAAAGAAAAACAGCCTTTCTCAGGGCTAAGTGGATCTCTAGAAAAGAGACTATTCAAGTTGCTAATTTGTGTAAATGTGGAGTAGTGTGACTATAAACACTAACTCCTTTACTGATGTGATTATGTATGTGTATGTATTTATGTTTGTATGCCTTCGAGTACGTTTGTATGTGTGTGCATTTTGTGTTTGTATGGGTTCGCGTACGTTTGTTTGTGTGTATGAGTTTGTTGGTGATTGTATGCTTTCGCGTACGTTTGCGTGCGTTTGTGTGTTGGTGTGCGCTCGTAAGTTTGTGTGTATGTGTTCTTTTTACCTTAACTAAAAACCCTTGTCCCTAAACACAAAAAGTTTGGTACTAGTGTCTTGGTTTGTATGAAAATTTATTTTAGGTTAGCACTCTCATCACTTAGGTTAGCACTCTCATCACCAAAAATTTGTTGGGTAGGTGATATGGGTAGTTAGTGTAAGGGGATGTTTTTCTTCACGTCCATACTTGAAACATAAAGTGAAGCGTTTTTCATTTGCACCATTCTACACGGAATAAAAATAGCTTCGAACCAGATAGGCAAAATGTAGACATTGCAAGAGGCAATAGATGACCTTGGGATGGTGGAGGAATTAATAATGAAATTGGAGTATGGTTCCTATAGTCTTCACAGGTTCAAGATGGAGATAAACAATTTATAAAAGACGAAGAAAAGACTGAGAGAGTTATTTAAACAGGAAAAGGATGAGAAGAAGGACGAAGAGGAATAACAGAGAATAAGAGCCTGGAACGAAAAACGAAAAAATCGAAACGAAGAGGAGAATTAGAAGAGAAAAAGAGGAGGAGAAGGATCTGGAGAAAGAGGAGAAGAAAAAAGAAGAATATAGGACAGAAAATAAGAAGTTGCAGGAGGAAAAGAAGAAATTAGAAGACACAAGGAAGACGCAGGACAATTCATATGTCTAGAAAAAATTTACTCTCTCTCTTGCCATATTTGTGTCTTTGTTTGTTTGTTTGTTTATTTGTTTGTCAATGTCTGTGTCTATCGAGTTATATGTCCCGCCCCGCTAGGCGATGTTTGTGTATATTTTTGTATGAACGGTAAGGGTTGCCCCTCTAGGCGTTTTATACAGTTATATTTTATTCCTAGTTTGGCGGAATCTTTCAGCCTGACTATGGAATCTTCCAGTATATTCGTATAGCTTCACCGCTGAACCAGCTGGACTTAACGGCCTAGCCAAGCGTTATAGCTTTTCTTCACCCCGCTGTTACAGTTTGGCCCGATTGAGGTCAGCAACTTACAACATTGTTGCCAATGTCCAGTAACGTGACGTCACCGCACGTGTTCCATTCCTGTTATCCCTATACATTCTCAACCTATGTTCAACATTCCCTTGTCCCAATAGTAGCACAATATTCCCCATGTTAAATTTCATTTGCCCCCAAAGTGTCCCAGGCTCATTTTGACTGAGATTTATATTGTCCCTAATGTGTCACCATACACTCCTGACAATTCCCGGTCGATCGAGACTCAAGCATGGTAAAACTCCAACTCTAGACACGTGAGTCGGAGGTTTCACAGACGCCAACATTCAGCTTGTACGTAATACGCCATTTTCAATACACGTATATTGAAATGCAATTAGCTCAAAACGACTTTGACTATTGAACCTAATTACATACTCTTTACTGCAGTGAACATAGGTGCAAAATACTGTAGACTGTCCTCGTGTTTCAAAAGACTCAGTGCGGATTAATATGGGTGTAGCCTTAGTAACTGTCACTTAATGTACGTGTTATTAAATTCAATGGGACAGTTTACCTTTAACAAGCAAATATGAACACTCTAGGTATAATTATAGTTGTATATTATCAAAGTTTAAATTATGAAAGAAAATCATCGCTTTCATTCAGGTCTTATGGAATTTCATTCAATTCTTAAATATTTGAATACTTGTCACATTGTCCTGTCTTAGGCGATCTTCATCCTTTGAAAAACGAGAGTGGGGTTTATGTGCAAATGGATGGCTTGAAATAATAAGGGACTGTTAATTTTCGAATATTATTGTTAGAATTTAGCACACTTTAAACTTAATCTGCGACATTTGTGCAGCCTTTGTATATTTCTTTACTTTTGCATCTAATATAGTTGATACAGGTATAAAATACAATACTACGTGGGCACCTTTAAAAAACGTAAGTGGCACTTTCCTGTTATAAACCACAGTTCACATAATTATGATCAGAGTTACTTATGTTATCATTTGATTTTATTTTATTGTGGAATCAATTCAGAAAAATCAGCTTTGTTGAGAGTATTTTGAATCTAGTTGACCATGTTTTAAACGATTTGTTAATACCATTAGTGAGTGCTTTGAACCTTAGATTAGATTAATCAGCAGTGTTCTGAAACTTGTTTTTAAATACCACGGAGTTTATTTTGGTACAAATACACATTATCATTCTTAGCGTAAATGTGCTTGCTTGTGGCCGTTTTATTTCATGCAAAAAGTTATTCGTCCTTGCAAATTCATATCGTGCAGAGATCTATTTGTATTTCTTCATAGATAGTTTTGAGTATTTGTTTTATCTTCATAAATATCGTTTGTTCTACTGACGATGACCTTGTATCGAGCAAAACATTGCTATACATCTAGTACCCGCATCGCTACCAATTTTTATGTCATCATATACATATATATATATATATATATATATATATATATATATATATATATATATATATATATATATATATATATATATATATATATATACATATATATATATATATATACACATATATGTGTGTGTGTGTGTGTGTGTGTGTGTGTGTGTACGAACTTAGTTGCTTTAAAATATGAAAAATAAAGCAGGTAATATCTAAAGTTGATAAAATTAGAGGCAACTATAAAGATAGAGATATTTATGGTTTTACACTCTGCATACGCCATAATGTATTACTAATTCTAGAACATAAAAGTAGAAAACAAGTGCGAAACAGCAATCTTGAGTGACTCCAACTGCTGTAAATTAAAACAAAATCTTTCAAAGGTGCGAAATGGGGTTTCTCACGCTGCAGACATAAATACAATTTTAAATTTTTAGTTTATCTCATGTAAGTTAAACCTCTGCAAATAATGCACTTACACAGGAAGTCATAAGTAAAATGTGGATTTTATTCAGGTCCTGGTTTGTTCAAATAATAACGAAAAGCTGGCATATCTTGTGGTGTAGTGAAGTACAGAAATACAATGAGATGTTATTGCACTGATATATATATATATATATATATATATATATATATATATATATATATATATATATATATATATATATATATATATATATATATATATATATATATAATGGTTTTTAAAGTGCTGGTATGAAGCAATTTGATATACCAATACTATTAGTAAATCAAATCGTGATCCACCCATTGCGCATTAATACACATATATAAACATTCTGGCAACTGTTTGCTGTTGATTCTAGATCAATGATGACTTTCTGCACATTAATCATTAGTGACGTATGAAAATAACGATAAAAAGTATTAATGAATTTAATATGGTACACAATTTCATCACAATCCTTTCTGCTTTCTGTTCCCCCTTCACCTCTCATGCATAACCGACAAACCTACATGACTATGGTTCGTCGTAACGGCATGTGTGCAATTTCTTTCGGATTTATCAATATTGTTTTTATTATCAATAATACAAAGATGCAAACCCTGTGAACATTATGAGGTAAATTTCTTGGCTACGTGGTACAGATACTGTGATCTACTTAATGTTTTGTTGTTGTTGCTGTTGTTTCTTATTATTACTGATATTATAATGTTCTAAGAATCGATTCTTATTATTTAAATATGAAAATGTCGAAAGGCCGCCCCGCGTCTCGCTCTCTCTCTCTTTCTCTCTGGGAAATCTATGAAAAGACGAGCGTAGAGTATTTGCGCTTGTGTCATCCCATGATGTCTCGGGACTTATGAATGATAGTTAAAGTTAAGTCAAGCCGACGAAAGGATATGTGTGTGTGTGTGTGTGTGTGTGTGTGTGTGTGTGTGTGTGCGAGAGAGAGAGTTTTAATGACCTAGATCAACTGTAAATATATTAAAATATTTTATTTACATCTTGTTAGTCCGAAATTTTGCTTACCTCCTATTCCACATTAATTTCCATGCGCCGGTATGTAAATGGCTGAGAGTTCATGTGATTGGCATAGCTAACGTTGTGTTTACAGTGCTCTACTTTCTTCATTAAAACCATCTTTCATGTTTAAATCATAAATGTGTTTTATATTGATTTAATCAATGCAAACTAAAAATGAAACTCAAAAAAGGAAATAATCAACTTATCAATATGCAAAGGTGACTGTGAATAACTAGAAAAGGTATAGACTACATTTTGTAGTAGACGATCTCGGCAGTGATGTGAGGAGTTCATTCACTCGGTGAATATACAGTTGCCTGGAGGGAATGTTATCTCCGTTCAAAGGGCATATGTATTTGTATGTGATATAAATAAAATATATGTATAGTACGTACGCGTGTATCAATGATATACCAATGTTGTATAAATATTTAATTAATAAATATTTAATTACAAGGAAACTCGGCAAGCCACGTTTCCTTGTAATGAAAAATGTATACATAGCGTTGTATGTCGCTGATACATCATGCATAATATGTATGTATATATATATATATATATATATATATATATATATATATATATATATATATATATATATATATATATATATATATATATATATAATTTCCTAGTTAATGGCTTTGCCTTTGAACAAGAAGTGACCACGATCTTTCTCTATATATGTATCTGTTTGGAAACCATTATAATATAATAGAAAACAAATACAATCGCTACCGATGTGGGTGACAACATATTTAGGTTGGATGTATTTAGTCTAAAATATATATGTTCATCTGGTAATAGGATTTACTCGTATATTGTTTTTTCAGAGTGGACTAATGCGTTTTATATTAGCGCGGGAACAATACAAAGATGTATTGTAAGTTCTAGTTTTCTTCTCTTTGTATTAATGATTTAGTTCAGAAGTTACATGCAAAGTGTGATGGGAGTATTTTCATCACAACCATACCAGAGACCGTTGCCTCATTGTATGCAGTCGATTAGAAAATTGTGCTGAAACAGTAAGGTTACTAAGGCAACAAATTAATGCATAGATAAATTCTGAAGGGAAACAGGGGTGCAATTTAAAAGAGCTAAGACAAACATAATTATACTTGGAAGCGGTGGTTTAATGAGAAATTACGATCGTTGATATTACAAGAGCAAATCCATTGAAACGGTATCAATGTATAATCATATGGGACTGCCTTTTACAAATATAGATCACTGTAGCCTACTTTTCTTGCTAGTCACTTTGCAAGGGTGTGGATTTTGCAACGGCAGAACAATCAAGGTATAACTTATTGTATGAACGTATGCACACGGGTATTAAGTGTTTAGTCCTCTGAGGTCTAAAGTAAGGAATAAAGATTCCATTTTGCGATGTTTTACAAATGATTCATTGATAAAATTCTGTCTTTCTGAAATAAAGCTATTTGGTGTGCTTTTTAGATTGGGCTAGAATAATGGT
The DNA here is from genome assembly GCA_028554795.2 of Sinohyriopsis cumingii. Classification (NCBI taxonomy): domain Eukaryota; kingdom Metazoa; phylum Mollusca; class Bivalvia; order Unionida; family Unionidae; genus Sinohyriopsis; species Sinohyriopsis cumingii. The sequence continues at coordinate 117,574,135 of CM068831.1, forward strand.
AAACATGTATTGGCATCCCAAGCCTTGTAAGCCATAATTATAATGCTTAGGCTTGACAGTAGTTTAAAAATGAATTGTAGTTCTTGTATACTTACAACTGATTGTAATTTAGAGTGACATTGTGAATGAATGTGTATTACACAAACTTTTCAGAATGGACTTTGTTTGTAAGATGTTTGTAAGTTGATCCAACTTAATTCTGCTTTTCTGATTATGATAGGCTGGATTATTGGGTCATTTCAGTGCAATAAGGAGAATGTGATTTCATTTCGAAATGTACTCAAAATTCCAGTACAGTTTCAGTGTATCAAGTTTTGCAGGACAAGTCATTCGGATGTACAGAATGTAGGAAGTACAATTTGAGGAAATTCAAGATGCATAAATGTATGTATATTTATTACCAGCTAATGAAGACATATGTTTATGCCCTATCATTTTCATCTCGTTGCTGGAGGGACCCCACATATGACATGTATCATACAGTTTGTGAATTATATCGCTAGCTTAACATTGTGTCAAAATTGTTACACCTGGATAAGTGTAAAGCAACTGTTGTGTGACAGTCCATTTAGCCATAGGAAATACTACCTTTTTGTCATTTTGGCTTATTGGCTCTGAAACTCTTAGTTTCCTTCAAAAACCTTCAGTTGCATTTTTTTCTCGAATCAAGGATTTGGACATACTTGTCAAATGGTACGTCTCGGATGTGATTGGCGTTGCCTTCAATATGCTTTTCTACGCTATATTTTAGAGACCATACAGAGCACTGATCATAGTTTGAACAATTCTATTTGCGAAACTATATTAATATTTCTCCTAAATAAATGATTCAATTATGAGAACGGTATTTTCAATTACTGTGTCTGTCACGTTTCTTGTTGACATTGTGAATATCATGTTCATTCGTATGCTTGTTTGAAAGTTTCGCTTCTGACTAAGATAACTCGTTTACATCGTTAATGTTATCATCTATACTTTCAAATGGACGAAACAACTTATTTAGCTCATTCACAATGAGGTCTAATAAGCCAAAACCTAAGACGTCTACTACATGAGTGTATAAGCATTGCTTACAGTTTAGTTCCTAATACACACTACTATTTTCAGGCACACGAGTGTAATTCAGTATCGTAAAATACTGCACAGTTCTAATAATGTAAAGTTAACGGAGACAAAACATGAGAAAATAATAATAATACGGTTATGCTCTAGAAATATAATTCAGCAGGGATTTTACACAAGATATCTTAACGCACCAAATATATTTCAATCTAGGTGAATGTGGACAATACCTTCTGAATGCAACGTATTTGAATGTTTAAAGTACTGGAATCACATGCCACGTATACCAACAAGTAGATATCCTTTCTAATGATATGTTATGTTAAAGGAACTGGACGAAGGTCAGCAAAAGTATATGGACCAGTATAGTTTGTATTATTTTTTAATGAGTTCGGTTATGTATGGCTAACGCAAGAAATGGTGAAACAAACACTTTATCTAACTATATTCAGACAACACCATTTTTGAGTACTTATTAAAAATCTGTTTAAATTAGATATCCAATACTACAAGAAATGTATATTATATGCAGACCAAGTAGTTACTGGAAACGTAAATATTTATTATTACATCTACCATTCATTTAGAAAAGCAAAACAAAATATCCTACGTATATTGTTTGATGCTATAAACATGATTTCATGACTGAAAGCGGCCGACACACGGCATTGAAAACGATCAAATAGCTGCATACTTCATCTTAAAGAAAATATCATCTGTGCAGATGACTACCATTTTGTATTTATATGTGCGTCTTATACCAATTTAAGACGGATATATCTCGACGAGATGTATTATATCACTGGTAAATGGATACATTTACAAATTTAACGTTCAGTCAGAAATGAGTCTGATTACAAGTGTCTCTCAGGTTTTGTAATTTGCTTTTAAGAGATCAGCGGTTACGAAATATCAATATCAGCAACTAAACATGTGTTTTATATTATAGGCCAGAGGGCTAAAGTAATAAATAACGATTCAGTTCTGTCGTGTTTTACTCATGTTTCATTGATGAAATACAATTTTGCAGATGTACAAATAGTCTAGAATAGTGTTGCTTTGCTCAAAGTCTTGATGTACCACAATGATATAATCCAAAATGATACTTGATGAATTCATAATACTCCTAAAATATTTATTTAGTCTGAAAGTAGCATTGCGCACTTTGTAATTCGAGTGAATAATTTAAACAGTTAAATCCTCTCATATTTAAACTGAATATGACTGATGTTAAAGATAGGATGACATAATTTATAATTACTTCTCCCTAGCATAAACACAAAACACAATATGACGACCAGGAAGAGAGTAAAAGTTCAATTGCCAGAACACACACACACACACACAGATATATATATATATATATATATATATATATATATATATATATATATATATATATATATATATATATATATATATATATATAGATATATATATAGACTGTGAGGGGTCGTATCTTCTTCATAATCAACCTTAGAAATAAATGTGTTTTGTGCATATGCACTCCGTATAGATGTTCTCTTGTTTATAACTGGAGTAGATATTTTATATATATTACATTTGTATGTTTGTTGGTTTTTTATAATGATTGTATGTCATACCTGACCTTGTCCAAATTCAAGTTCAAGTTGTACCTGTCCAGGAACATTTATGTTGTGCATACTATAATATACTATGTTTCTACTAATATTTCACTATTAGTGTCGATTTTATATTCACTGATTATTAATGGAGATAAACACATTTATTTGGTCTGAGTCTAGGACATCAGATTTCCCTGTGGAAATTCCTATACTTGTTGACAACTTTGAATGTTTATTAGAGAAGACTGACACACATCCTATCTCTTTTATTCTGTCTTAGTATTTTAATAATGATGCTTAACTTAAACGTTAACCATTACAGCCTTAACACCTTGAAGCAGAATCAGTCTTATTGTTTTGTGCTGCTTTTCAATGAGTCGATTTATTTATTCATCAATTATATCGAATTCAGACAGCACGTCGCCACAATCCAGGTCACTGGCACATTAGCACTTTCAAGACTACATGTATATCAACATATTATGTATTGGAACTGATTAGCAATTCCATTGGAATTTGAAAGAAACTTTATAAACTGGATTTGTGATAGAACGTTTAGGACTATTTGTAATTTATTTCACAATAGTGTAAGTTATATAATAATTTTCCGTTTTTTATTCCTGATAATTGTTTTGTTGAATTTCACAACATTGTTTGGCTTTCGCTATTTTCTTTTACATAGTTTAAAACCATTGATCCGTAAAAATACGGCGAGGCGAAGTGATCGCCGTTTTAACATATCATTGATTTAGAAGGAAAATAACAGTTGTGTTTCTCTTTGGTAATAATTGATCATACGATGATCACCGATATAAAAATGTATAAGACTCCAGAATACTTTGTCCATTACAAAAGCAGGAAAGTATATCTTGTTTCTAAGGCTGTTATATATTAAACCTTCTACCCTGCATCATAGGTTGGTACACTGCAATTGTAATGGTTGTTTATAAAAATTACATTATTACAATAAATATAAATATTTTACATTCTTCTGGAACTCTAAATTTGAGATAAGAACATATAATCCGAATTTAGGCTTAAATAAATTTACGTAAACATCTTATTTACTATTATTTGTTTTGAAAAGTTCACAGAAAATAAGCAATGTCTAAGTTTTGGTGCAGCACCTGTGCGTATTAAAGAATAAAAGAATAAGTGGTAAATGTATGTATGTATGTATGTATGTATGTATGTATGTATGTATGTATGTATGTATGCATGTACGTATGCATGTTAATGAAGAATAATGTGATACATGTAGATTACTTGTATATATATATATATATATATATATATATATATATATATATATATATATATATATATATATATATATTAGCTCTACAAACAATGACGTAAATGATGTAACAATGTTTTCAGATTGTTTACTTAAAAAAAAATATTCATTTACATATTGATATGTAGGCAGCTGTAGCGGATGAGGATTCATTTTCAACGACACATAGACGCATGATGTGAAGATTTCACAACATGTAATTTCATGATAATCGTGTCGACCATATCCAAAGCAGAAAATATTTTTTGTTGACAGTCCATATAATTTATCCTTATTACAATAAATGTAATAAATAGATAGTGATGTTTGAAACGGCACATTAGTTGCACCCTAACAGATAGAAATTTGTACATTCATTGACATTGATGGTAATACATATTTTACTGTAATTATTGATCAAATAATACAGTGATATAATCCATTTTGCAATAAACCACTACTTTCATAATCTTCACTGTTGAAAATCCAATAGACGCTCTTTGAGGCTTAAGTGAACATCATAACTTGCATGTGTCATCGTGGTACGTTCAATAATCGATTGAATGTGGACGAAACCTGAATAAGGAGTTGCGTTATAATCGGACTTCACAGCATATTGTGTGAAATATTCACGTACGGAGGGTTTCCTTGACATGCATTTACAATCTTGAAAGAAGATCCAAAAAATTTCCGCCATGAACCTCTATTAAATATGATGTATTCCGCTAACCGGGTTTACTGTCTAGTAAAGGTGTTATCATAGAGCTTGCATAAACAAAAGAGGAGCTCCTTGCATATCAGATTTTACGCTTTGAATATAATGACTATCACAAACGCACTATATCAAATCTCATGTGAGTGTGTCAAGTTAACCATTTGTTTGCGGGAATGCTCGCGTTAATAACAGTTCAGTTAAAAGCATTTCCAGCTAATTTCGTTTCAAGAATTACACTAGTATGTACCTTCATTAATTGCTTATTTAGTTATCGGAATTGTGAACATGTGTGCATTTAGATAGCAAACTAACCTTTTTCAAGTTGCAATATTATTGCAGACATATGGACAGGATTACAACCAGGACGACAAGGACTCTCCCTACCACTAAAACTACTATACATAGAACAGCGCAGATTTTGAAACCTGATCCTTCAAAATAATAATAATTTAATAATTTAATAATAATAATAATAATAATAATAATAATAATAATAATAATAATAAGTAGCAGTAGTAGTAGTGTACTTACACATTTATCTCAAATGGTAGCAAACTAAAAAAATGGTCAATTAGTAAATTGATATAAACGCTGATTAGCAGATTGTTCTAATTATAAAAGTTACAAATGCAACAACACATAATTACATTGAGTTTCGTAAAGATTGAGTCCATGGCAAATGAATTTCAGTTAATCAAATAAAATAATACTAGAGATATACGAAAAAACACTCCCTATTATTATTATATATTTTTGTTTTCGCTTACTACTTTAAATTAAAATAACTTTGACGAATTAGTGGATTTAGATGATGCTTATTATGTGCATTTGTCAACTGAAACACGGGTTCGAGTCTCAGATTCAGCCAATGTGGGTATGTGAGAAAGCTTGCCAGTAGCTTCTCGTGGGTCGGTGTTGTTTCCGGGTTTTTTCCGGGTTCTTCCTCCACCATTAATACTGGTCGCCATGTATAGCCTATCGTGTGCTGAAAAATGGCGTTAAACCCTACAATAACAACAACAACAACAACAATAACTCAAACACTGATGGTGCGACTTTAATCTCAGTGCCTATGACCTCGGCTCTACAACAGTTGCTTGCCTATGAGAGCCGGTACCTTCGAATTAATTTGTATGATTAAACATGAAGGACTCTGCTATCAAATAAACTTATGATCTCAACATTCATACAAACACATGTGCTTTTACGAAACTTGCAAAGATATTGATCAACTTAATAAGAAATATACAGCCTGATCAGCATTATGTATTGTATATGATTTAAATGTTTTGTTGTAGCATCAGCATATAGTTTTTTCAATCAGAAAGAAATACTTGTTTAAGAGATTAATTAGAGTAACACATGCGGGAAATGCCCTAGCTCCATGCCCAATCCTTCAAAGAAGAATTGTCAAGGCATCCCATTATGCTGTAAAATATGTTAAAACTTGTTATGTTTAACGTTTATCTCAATACCTAAATTAAAGTAAAAAGTCATTTGGGGGACAATTACAATTTTACCGACGCGCTGCTGAAAATAAATTACAATCTTATTCATGAACCATTGATTACACGTCTAATTTAAACATAAACTAATACTAAATTAATACAAAGGAAAAGGCTACCATTTTTTTGTCTTATATAAAGGTCATTTATTGTTCTTGAAATATTATAGTCATTGTCTCGACCATTGTTGTATGGTACATGGTCCGAGGAAGCGAGTTATTGTTCTGGTTTGTGTCTTACCATCAGACAGTGTACATGACCTTCACCCCTTTCAGAAAATCTCACCTATACATAGATCATCTGATCAAAGTTGTTCCTTAACAAAGTTATTCTATTTAGACTAGAATCCGTAAAATGACGGGGAAAATATGTTTGTTTTCACAATATTCTATGGTGAAATGTTTGGAAAATCATATATTGGGCCTCACATTAAACACTACGTCATTTAACAGTTACAAAGTGATACAACCTTACGTTATTTCAACTATTTTAATTGTCATGTTTAGCCCATATTCTATTTTGTTGTTCCTGCTGCTGCTGCTGATGTGTTTCATAATGCTTCTGTAAAGGGTGTTTTTTCTTATTGTTGACGATGATTGGGAGGTGGAGGAGGATGCTGAGAAGGCCCCCATCAAATGGATGATAACGCTATTAGCTCAGTTGTACAATTCGAAATTGTCGCTTACTTTATTGACATTCTTATGTTCAACAAATGTACATTTTTTTCAGTGTTATGTGTAGCTTGGCTGCTGTTCCGATCCTTGCATATCAGTCTTGCTGATCCGATCCTTTGGCGTGAAATATAAATTAACTTTTAGAAAGCGATTTGTTCACTCTATGTTTAACAGGACACCAGAAGGTGAAAAGCTATTCGTTTCGAAGCGATTCAAAACGAGTTAAGGAGACACACCATCGAAACAGAAACTGTTTGGCCTGGACGAATATAAATTCACCCCAATATGGTCGTGGATCCGACAATCTAGCACGCGAGTTTCAGTATACGTTGTAGAAAGTGAGGAAGATTCTCCTAGTTTATGCATATGAACATTTATCATTTCTCCAGGAGCATTCTTCTGAAGTTTGAATCAAACTTTGATAAGGAGCTTTATTGTGATAATTTCACTTTGCATATGTACGTATTAGTGATCAAATCTGAAATCTGAAATCAACCTTATTGCTTTACTCAGTGCCGTCTTAAGGCATGGGCACACTGGGCAGTTGCCCAGGGCCTCACGCTTCTAGCCTTTTAATCCTGTGGGTGGGTAGGGCCGGTAGAAGGCCCCAGTGCATTGCTTTGCCCAGAGCCTACAATGGTGTTAAGACGGCCCTGGCTTTATTAGTACCATTCCTAATGAATGGTGGAACCTTATTGTAACCTCTGGACTCATGATATAAAGGATGCGGGTTCGGATCTTGCAATCGGACCAGCCGGGGTCAGCTAGAGTGGTGTGTCCGTGGGCAAGGCAGATAACTCCAATTGCCTGGGTACTAAATAACCAACTTGTGTTGCCTTGCCGCAAAGTACCATAATAATCATTCAGCAGGTAATCCTAAAATCTATTTGTCACGACCAACGGAGAGCTGCGTTTTCCAAATCAGTGTCTTTGTCTAATAAACACATTGTTTTAGCATTATTTTAGTTATGCTGTATGTGCATTTGTATATCTGATTTTTTAATCTTTACAAATATGTATGGTACAGACAAAAGAAAATCTGTGATTGAACTAAGTGTTTACTGATTCAACAAAAATCGCTTCGCCAATTAATGTAAATAAGCCCTTGTAAATGATAATTCATTAATTAGCATGAAGCAAATACATGCTTCTACCTTTTAAGAAAGTAGTTTGCAAGCTGCCTGTCTGTCTGTGTGTTTGTTTATGCTGTCGAAGATTAAACGAAATAGCGCTGGAAGTTCTAGACTCAAAATAGGCTTTATATTATAAACGTATCTTCGACAAATAACTTTTAATTATCAAATCTATCTACATTTGATATATTTAGCTTGGATATAGATATTGATCTATTTCAATAAATGTAACAAATGATACATGTTTTTGTAAGTTTAAAGGTGATATAAACTAGAAGGAGCCAGAGAGTAGCATATATTTAGATATATAATTGACGGTAGGTTCTCTGTTTACTGGTTTCTCTTTTAAAGGACATTCGCAGCAACAGATAACTTCGTTAACCATCTGTAAATCTGCGATATATGATCTGGTGCAAAGACAAAATGACCACCATAACTGCAAAAAAAACCAAAACAAAAACAAAACATCACAATTTCAAAATATGACTATCCTGGTCATAAAAGCAAAGTTTGTGGGGAATAATAGCAATTTTCTGTACATTCTGGGCATAAGGAATTACGAAATAACACTTACTACCCAGGAAATAAAATTGTGTCACATAGTGTAATTATCGATATTTTATCTCCAAAGTGGAAATATATAATTCAGATTTTGGGAGATAAGGAAACTGTTTTAGATTTAAGTCTGTACAAGCTCATCCAACGACGCGTGTTTGAACAATTTTAAACATTCTCATAAAAAAAACAACTTCTCAGACATTTCTCAATAAGGGTAAAATGGTATTCTGTACCGATTCATACAACACATTCAGTTATTAAAATGGGCAGCCTCTATGATGCTTGATTACATCCCATGATTACAGACCTATTGCAATATGTACCTTGATTTGTTTAGTTTGCGCACACCAAAAATATCAATATTTAAAATAACACTATTTCTTTTTATATGTATCAACACCTGTATGGGTCAGAGGGGTAGGTATATATTCTTCTTTGGAAACGTGTATCCATTTTTCTTACCAACGTGTTCTCAGTTTAAAAAAAAAATGCGTCATTAATTTGGCTAGGAGAATACGCAGACAGAAATTTGCTTTTACGAGAGGACTAGAGAAAACATACTGTTATTAATAATATTTGTTCCCAAAATAATATATTTCATAAGTGCAAGCTTAAAACTGCAAGTTTTAAGGTATATTTCCATTTTATGTTTTATATTCATTAAACACAATTATGAAATTACGATAAAAACGAATCAACGACAAGTTTAGAAGAAATACATCATGTCAGCATTATTAACCCAGGAATTTAAGCATAACTATCAAAGTTCAAATATTTATACAGAATTCAGAAAAGAACAAAGTATAGATTAATTGCGATCGTGCTTTGCCTCAATGTATAAGACCAAGAGATCTATACCAGAGTGTAATACCCGTAATCAAAAAGTTGCTCTCTCTCTCTCTCTCTCTCTCTCTCTCTCTCGTACACACATCATTTTCTCTTGGTAGATTGCTGACTGCACTATTTTTTTAGCAAATGCATCTAATTCTAGACAGGGTTGTACATTTGCGCTCTCACCTCAACTTATCACATACCAAACCAACGTGACATACCCGTAATCAAAATACATCCAAATACATACAAAAATACAACATTCATTAGGTGTCTTAGTCATATTAGTTACTATGAAAAAAAAAATCGATTTACATTTCGGAAATCAGTTGAATGAAAGTCAACAAAGCGAAGAGTTTCGATTTATTGTAAAACTTCTACTATTGCCACAATAACACGCTTGAGAAATTTTCATGTCGCACCACACACTTGTACTTAACAATCAGATGTTTATATTTACAAATATCAATGAATGAACCAATGGAGAAATGGATGCAAACCCGAAGAAGTGAATGAACTTGTGTGGATGTGGGTATATGAATAAATGAACCAAGGACTGAAACTGTGTGCAATGATGAAACTTAAACGTCCCCATACACCACTCACAAGACAAACAAGAACTGAAAGCCTTCGCATATTAGAACAAAGCCAGCAATACATCATGGCTAATTTTGCTATGTAAATGAATAAAATTATTATATCAAATTATGGCCGCTTCAAGTATAATCCAAGTTCGGAAAAGAAGCATGACACCTTTCAAACTGAAATATGAGATAACTAGTAAACACAGAAAATATGCCTACCAGTGACATACATTTAGATACATGTATAGCAATTATAAAGTATAATTAAGGCTATCAGTGGTGACAAAAATCTTTGTATTTTAAAATGAGTATCTTACCTGTATTAGTATGGAGCGTGACCGAGTTAACGTTGTTTGAAGTAGAATCTGAAATATAAGAGCAAAATAAACCTGTATGAAAATGTTATCATTTCAAAGACAGTAAGTTTTTATGGATATTACTTTGGCTGGAACAAGTGCATCATGCTGAATAAAACAGAATTATTCTGTTAGTTTTGAAATTTATTTAGAGTCGCAAAGTCAGTTATACCATGAATACAGAAATCTTCATTCTTTTTCATTCTCTATTTTTATTCAAGATTGAACTTCTTATCAGGCACTATTATCAAGTATATTAAGTGCAATTCACGAAATAAAACGATGTGAATGAAGCAGTCATATCATGGCCATTAGACAGTTCAATTTCTCTTCGAATTGTTTCAAAGGAATGGAATATCACCTAGTTGTATTGTTATTATTTTCAAAAGCATATATTTTCGTTTCATTATTGACATTATTTTCGTGTCATCATCATCATCATCATCATCATCAACATCATCATCATCATCATCATCATCATCAACATCAACATCAGCATCATCATTAGCCTGTATTTACTCTTTTTAGAGATTCTGATACACATATAGGAAAAATGTCAAAACATAGGAAAAAGTAATAGAAAAATGCATTAGTTATATATAATTAGTATTTTAGAAGCGTAGCATCCGTTTAATGATTCTCATATGAGGGCACTATATTTATTACATGATAAGGCGAATCCTGCGAAACCTTTGAATTCTTAAATATTATACATGTCTACCAAAGGTTACTAATTTGAAAATTATTCGTATTACTAAGACAAGGATTCATTACAGATGCAGTGAACACTGAAATAGACATTACATTTTTTGTGGTATTTTGGGCTTGTCTGAGTGGATACCGGAAATTACCTGCCAAGGCGACGCGGAGTAAATTTCTCATATGATCTAATTTGAAGGCACATGAAAATTATGCTTGCGTTCAAAGTAATTATTATTGTGGAACGTTGCTTTGACAGGACATAACTGCACATATTATTACATATGTGTACGAATATCTGCATGGCTTACAAACTTGTATTGTATCAATTAACCGTAATTCTATTTCTGTTTTTGATGGGTCTGTAGAAATATGAATATTTTATAATCGTTTGGAGGTCATGCCAGTATGGCGCATGTTGTAAGGCACTAGTTATAATTCTTAAGAGTAGAATGTTTCATAATTTATTACCATTTTTATCGTATGGAAATATTTGCCATATAATTGTGCCTATTCGTGAACTTATATCGCCAATTGTTGAGTAGTTATAAATTCCTTTTTAAAGTCTAATATTATTTGTGAGATTCATAGCTATGAAGTTGAAAATGATTAGCTGACTTTCTTTAGTACGATTTGTGGCAGATCTGCTGTTGTATGGAGTATAATCTGAAAAAAGAGCGAAATATACCAATGAGTATGACAATGTTATCATTGTAAAGACAATTAGCTATTTCGTATGGATGTTGCCTTGGATGGAGCTTTTATATCTGTATGAACGAAAGAGAATTCTGCTGACAATTACGAATATTAGCTGGAGGTGTCAAAACGTCCCTTGCATTTGAAGCCTCGTAAACTTCACGCTTCTTTAAAACCTTAAGGCAAGTTTGCAATTATTAGCACAAATTATTATCACGCAGATCAAATGCAATTTACGACATAAAATGATTTGAATGAAACAGCCATTTCATGGCCATTGGAGAATTAGTTTTTTTTTCTTACTGTTGTTACACATGGATATAATACGAGTTAGTTGTATTATTATTATTATATTCAAAGCATATATATTTTTTTTTGTATTATTGGACAAATGATAAAATTAGATTTACCGGTCATCATAGATGTAGGTGTAACTGAACTGGTACTGTTCGGAGTAAGTACTGAAATAATAGAATTGAAATAAAGGATTTTTTGGTGTATTTGGCAATTGTTTCTTTCAAAGACATCCTCAGATGAGCAATGCCTTGCAATGGAAACATGATTATTATTTCAATTCTCTCAGCAATAGCTAGATATTATAACCAGGTCCAGATTACAAACAAACTTCGTTTCACACGGTTATTCACCCAGAACTTTAAAATCCAAAATTGTAACAGGTGGGTCGAAATTGCTGTGTAGTCTTGAAAAGGATATTTGTTGTCAGTACTTGCTTTTACTAAAATATCATACGAAATATTGTATTAGTCACTGTAAAACAATAAGCCTGTGAAAGTCGTTAAAATATGTATTAAATTAATCGAATATATCATTTCATTTATATTTATAAAATATAGTTCATAATGTGGCTTTAACTTCCAACATAGGTTTCAATATTCTCAAAACATAAAGTGTCGGAAATATATTTTGTACCGTATCGCTCTTCGCTTGTTCATTTTGGAGAAACGCGTCTACCCTTGTATGCCACACGTAAATCCATAAATCTATAAGCTAACATTCGCGCTGTTCAGAACTATAAGAACCTATACTGACCTCTATTGGATATCTCTAACACATCAAGGTTGATAATTGTTTTAAAACCATACATTCGTCATAGGAAAGATTTAATTCGGGCATAATAGTTGTACCAAATGGCAATTTAAATCGGAAGACGTATTCTGTAAAAATTATGTAACTGATCATTAAAGTGAATAATGCTTTTTGACGGTCACGGCCGAGGAAGTACCTTTTTGCCTTTGAAGCCAACCTCTGTTATATATATATATATATATATATATATATATATATATATATATATATATATATATATATATATCCATAACTATCAACTATAAATATTTTAAAACTTGTAGGAGAATTGATATAATCGGTCAAAGGAATCTCACGGTAAGCTTGACCATTATATAATTATCCCAATCCAATTTAAATCTACCTTCCAGCTCTGGGGAGTGAAAATCCCTAAATCTTTTGATTTTCACCCGTTTCAAGGACTCGCGTTCTGATGTTAGTTATCTACAATAGCAATTCAAGTTTCTATCGATTTAAGACTGTTCTGTCCCGTGTTAATAACTCAGAAAAATGTACAATAAGTTTGCAGTCTCTTGATTCAAGTGGACCTTTACGTATTATTGTACGGTTCTATGTCCTCATTAAGGTGACGGACATTGGTCAGTAGTAGCTGAATACCACCTCCTTCATATAACGTATCTGTTATTCAAATATCTCTAGTAGCAACTGCCAAAATATTTCTTGTGCCAAATAATCAGTGATACCACACATTGTAAAGCATCAATTATTAATCAGTATTTAATAATCCGTACCCATACGCTTGCAGTAGACGTATGTAAGGCTAAACATGTTTTTGATTCAAGAGACGTACCGGGTTGTTTGGCGTTGAATAAATCACGTTTATTACTTATTTTGCATGATCATCTTCTCTACGATAAGAATGGGCAGTGTTTGTTTAAATTCCAACATTCATTTTCGCTACCTGTATAATTTAAAATAATGGTACTGTTTATTAACTGAACGGAGTTAAAAAGAACGAATATGTTTAATATCATTGCCTCTGACTAGATTTGTACTTGGATATAGCCTTTAAATATTATAATACTTTACTAAATCCTATTGTCAAAAGACAGCTTATATCATTCGTCAGCTATTACACAAGATAATCAGATCTGCATATACTATAAATAATACAAAATGACATTGAATTTTACGTTCTGATGGTTTGATCTCTCTATGAATACAGAACTTGTTTATCTTTTGTCCGCTGCGGATAATCGCTTTCACAATTAGAACTCACACTTTACTTAGCTTAAAGGAACATAAACAAATCATGGGGGAATAGAAAGACAGAATCATTAGTGTTACCTGTCTATCTAGGTTGGCCGAAATGTTGGAACAGCTCGTACAGTAAGTGCATTTAATCTGCAAGGAATATTAACCAATGGTGTGGGAGTAACTGCGCGTTATTTGCGATTGACACATATCGGATCAGACTGAGGTGGAACGAGGATACAAAGCAGATGGATATCGAGTGATGGAAGAACCTATAGCATCCTAGGCCAACCCTCAATCGTCAGGGATTAATTGCGCTTTCACCGTCGGAACAGCAACTAAAAGTATTGCCCTCTAGAGGTGGTGATCGCGACTTCTACTACTCTGACAATGTAGTGTTTGGAGAAACACATCAGGTAATAACCTACGACGACAATGTCGTGTTTGGAGAATCTGGTAATAACCTTTCCTTTGGGGTATGCAGGACCTTCGATCTCTCATCTAACTAGCAGAAAATAGGAGTTATTGTTTTAGAAAAAGATTCAGTCTGATACATCACTGTAATTTGCCAAAACACAAAACAGTCAATGAATCTTCAAAAACATGGCATGGTTTTTGTGAGGGTGGGCGGGTCGAAGACAATGTTATTTCCACATGTAGTGATATCAAATAAATTGAAGCCTTTGGTGACTTCACCGAAGTCGGCAAGACGGCGGTGATGTCAACAAAGGCGTCAATTTATTTATAGACAATATAAGCCATAATGTCAGATTGGATGTGCTTTCCCACAGGGTCCAATATATGTGCAGATAAAAAGATCAGCGACGCAGTCAAACTAACATGCGAATTATAAATACGCCTTAACTTTGGTAAGCACGTGATAGGCAATGCAATCGAACATGTCATTGGGGCAAGAAATCTGCTGTACCTATTAATACCCTTTAAGCGCGGTTGCGAAGGAAAACATGCATTGAAATGGGGATGCGGCCGTGAAAGAAAATATCGCTATCTAGATTACACAGAAGAATAAAATCGAATTGAAAAGGAAACACACGGACCTACAAGAATCATTCATATTCCTCACTCACTATTCCCAACGCAATAGATCGATAAATATAATATTTATTTAGTTTGAACGCTGTAATAATTATATACCACGAGATGTATACATTTCGTATTAAAAAGAAACAAGGCCTTCCTTTTAATGAAAACATTATATGAGCGGTATATCACTGATACAACGTACATACTGTACATATATTTTATTTGTATCACATAAAACTACATATATTTGCTCTTTTGAACGGAGTTAAGATTTATTACAGGCTTATGGTTATAGACCGCGTGAATGAATTCACATCCCCAGAGTGTGTCCGCTACAAAATGAAGTTATATGCCTTTTGTGGCTATTAATAATCAACTGTGCATAATAATAAGTTACATATTAAAAACTTTAAATAGAAACCGGGAGGCTTTTCACAAAATTAAAATATTTTATATAAAGAGGGAAAATAAATAAAACTATTAAAATAATTAACGATAAAGAGAAAGAAGAAAGAAAATAGGAAAAAGAAAACGAATCGGACGTTTAAACGTTTTGAGAATCAAATACTTCATGCTGACTGTAGAATATTGACGCAACATGGGAAATAAATTGTGAAAATGAGCGAGTGATGTTTGATTCGAAGGAATAAACGAAAGTAATGGTGATACTGAGAAAATTAACAAGAAGAAAAACAGGAAAAAGAAAATGAGGAAGAAATAAAAGAAAACACAACGGAATACTGATTACTTGTCAAGAGTAGTAGTATTAGTCGCTGTTGTTGTAGTTGTTGTAGGGATTAACGCCATTTTTCAGCACACGATAGGCTATACATGGTGGTCAGTTTTAATAGTGGAGGAAGAACCCGAGAAAACCCCGGAAAGAACCACCGACCGACGAAAAGCTACTAGCAAGCTTTCTCACATATCCACATTGACCGAATCCGAGACTCGAACCCACGCAGACAGAGGTGAGATGGCAGTGATCCGTAACGGAGTAATATTAGTAGCAGTAGTAGCGTAGTAAGTGAGAACTCTTTAAAGTGAGGACTGCGAATAACAGTGAAGACAACTTATAACAATGTCGTGTGTAAGCTCGTATTGGCGCCACAAAAAGACAGAAGAGGAGAATCTCTGTATTAAGTATGTCCATCGTATTATGCATTTCTAAATCTTGAATCATTTTAATTATTTTAGAAATGTGAATATTACAAATTTATTAGATTCAACCGAAACGTAAACATATTTCAGCCAGACAATAATAACATTACTACTACTACTGCTGCTGCTGCTACTACTACTACTACTACTACTACTTATCTGAGAAGAAGAGGAAGAAGAAGAGGAAGATTATGCACAATATCTTCTAGCTGAGAAACAAAAACCTCGACGAACAGTGGAGACCGTTTACAAACAATTAGCTTAAACTCCGGCTCAGTTCGTTTCCTCTTGATCCCAACCATTGATGCAAAAGTCAAGAAGGTAAAGCTGTGTTATATTTTTCCACCACATGACACGTTTCTCATATATTTAATTATCTGAATCCCACTTCTGATTGCAGAATTGACATTGTAAATTTTATTAAATCGCTTGATAAGTATATGATCCAGAAAGCCCTAATATTACTTGAAATAACCTCTCTTCCGACGCTTGTTTTTACATGTGTGTGTGTGTGTGTGCAAACTTAGGTATGCAGCTATCTTCTGTTCCATTACAAACTGAGTTTAAGGGTGTTTTCTCGTGATTAGTAACACCCATTAATAAGAAAAGATCATAAATTCCCATGGCAACTGTATTCTACACAATACTTGCATGACAATTCAAGTGATTACTTGTTGTGTCTGTTATTAGGTTGTTTGAGTTCTTTTATTTTGTTCTTGTTGTTGTTGTTGTTGTTATGGGGTTTAACGCCATTTTTCAGCAAACGATAGGCTATACATGGGAGCCAGTATTATTGGTGAAGGAAGAACCCAGGAAAACCCCTGAAAGAACCATCGACCCTCGAGAAGCTACTGGCAAGCTTTATCAGATACCCACATTAGCCGAATCCGAGACTCGAACCCACGCAGACATAGGTGAGATGGCAGTGATTCGTAACGGAAAGCGCTTTAGACCACTCGGCCAATTTTAATTTTCATATTACACATGATAAATACATAACAACTGTAAAAGACTTTTCCTGGTAACGTGTAAGTAGAAAATGATAAAGGCACGCAGTGGAAACTACTTATGTAGATCTGAAGATGAACTAAAATGATCATGGAGAGCTAATACTGTTTATCATAATAGTTAACATCATTAGCAGAAAGCTGTTATGTTAATGTGTCCTATAACTGGAGCTAAGACAAGAGAGAGAGAGAGAGAGAGAGGAGGGATATATATAGAGAGAGAGAACTTGAAGACTGAGATTGGCACATGGTGCATGCAATGTAACTGATGCGACCAAATGCACCAGCAATAGCAATTGCAATGGTCGTTGACTATGAATATGTTCCATCATTATACACCTGCCGTTCTATAGGCATAAACCCTGCGTTCAAAATTTAAAATGTCACTGATAATACTCTCCAGTTCTATGTGCAATGATACGGGAAATAAAAACATTATCTTATATGTTTTGATTTCGCTTAATATTAATATAATTGAAATCATTTATATAGTAATAAAATGGAATAGAGGACCATGGATGTCAGATCTAAAAATATATTTAAAGCAAATAATATAACTCTAGTATACAGCAAAAGTGCTTCCAAAAATAAATGTCTTGGAACTTTACTAATTTTGGGTCACTGAGAACGAAAATGATGCTTTGAAATGTTGATTGGTTCTAGTTTTAAATATATGATACTGAGTCAGTATATACTAACCTTGACCTGGGGATGGCGAAAGATATGTGAGTTATAAAGGGAATGGATCTCAATTGAAACCAGAAATGACTAAAAAATATCTTTGACTGGATCTATGAATACATTTATAAATGGGTTTGGTCAGTACATGCCTTTTAGCCAAAACTATAAATCAGAAAATATAAAATTGGTATCGTGTCATAATTCATATGAATTACATCATGTTATTCCTATAAGTCATGGATGATGAAATCATAAGTAAACATATCACTCTGCTGAACAAATTGCCCTATATCAGCTCTAGATATCATACGGTGTCGTACTCTCTTATTTGTCAGTGTTTGGTTTTGCAAGGGACGCGTTTTTGTGTAGCCAAAGTGAGCAGAGATGCCTCGTATTTGTGTAAACAATGCATATAACTTCTGCGATGTTTGTGGTAAAATGACTTTTGCATCACAAAAGCCCAGTATAACCACAATGATTCAGAAAGCGTATCACCTTCATTTTGGCTGCAGTCATGAAGATCAGGCCATAAGGTAGGCCCAACACATATGCTGCAACCTTTGTGTAACAAATATTTGACAGTGGTTCAACAGGAAAAGGAAATTTATGCCTTTTGCAGTGCCAATGATTTGAGCCAACATATCATATCAGAAATTGTTACTTCTGCATGCTGCCTCCAGTTTGGAAGGGTGTGTCAAAGAATAAAAAATGGACTGTGCATTACCAAACATTCCGTCAGCTATACGCCAAGTACATCACGGAGAAGGACTGTCGGTTCCTGATGTACCGGACTCATTCTCTCTTGAGTCAGACGAGGAAGAGGATGAAACTTCTAGTCCTAAACCATTAATGCCACATGACCCATATTTACTCACACCCTCCTCCTCTGCACAACACCACATAACACAATGTGAACTGAATGACCTTTGCAGGAATTTGGAACTATCCAAGAGTAAGGCAGAGCTGTTGGGCTCCAAGCTGTAGCAGTGGAATCTCCTGGCAGGTGATGTTAGGGTTTCCATGTTATGTGACCGTCAAAAAGATCTTATCACATTCCTCTTCATAGACGGTGATCTTGTAGCCTGCAACAGCATCGATGGTGTGATGGCAGCTCTCAACATAGTTCATGATCCAGATGAGAAGAGACTGTTCATTGATTCATAGAAGACGAGTCGTAAATCTGTTTTGCTGCATACTGACAATGTTTCCATCAATTGCCATTGTTCTTGCAGTTCATATGAAACAAACATATGAAAACATGATACAACATTTGATGTGCATAAACTACAACCAACATAAGTGGCAGCTTTGTGGTGATTTGTAGGTTCTTGCTCTCTTGCTTGGTCTACAGACTGGATACACAAAGTACTACTGTTTTCTCTGAGTATGGGATAGTTGTGTGAGAGATCACCGCTACATCAAGTTAGATTGACCGCTCCGACAGTCACTGTATTTTGGGAGGAAAAATTTTCAGCATCCATTACTTGTTGAATCAAGGAAGAATTCGTTACCATCCTTGCACATCAAGCTGGGTCTGATGATGAATTATGTAAGGTAAGTCGGCAAAAAGCAAGCTGCTTTCAAATACCTCAGTAAACAAAATCCCAAGTTTAAGTGAAACTAAGATAAAAGAAGAAGTCTTTGTTGGTCCTTCGATTTGAGAACTTCTTTGAGATGACGCATTTGACCGTGCACTGGGTGGCAAGGAAACGACGGCATGGAAAGCCTTCCATTTAGCGGCAACACATTTTCTCTGAAACACCAAGGTAGACAACTACAGGAACGTGGTGGAAAACCTCCTCAAAGCATACAAAAGCCTTGGTTGAAACATGTCACTAAAGATACATTTTTTGCACACTCATATATTTGTTTCCACAGAGAAGTGAGCAACGAGCACGGCAAGCGCTTTCACCAGAACATTGCAGCAATTGTGAAACACTAACAGAGCCAATGGAGCCAATCAATGCTTGCAGGCTGGTACTGGACAGTGACAATTGTTGCTCCATTTAATGAATACAAGAGACCGGCTAAGAAGCACCGAGTAAACACTGAATAAGGAGTAAACTATGTACATATACATACATACAAGTTTGTTGCTCTTTGTTTCATAATATATTTTATTTATATAAGCATTATGCTGTTTTCTACAGTGTTACATAAATATGACAGGTACAATATTATCACGTAAAGCAACCATAAACATATGTAAATACCCAGGTTTACAATTTATGATTAAAACTCTGCTATCTACACAATAGACATAAACGTAAAATGTAAAATTTTAAATATCCTTGAAACAGTAGCGACTCAGATTTGTAATTGTCGTATTTGAATTCATCACATCAAAATCCATAATATACACCATTTACGTCTGAAGCAGACGTCTTCTATAAATTTGTAGACCAGTGTAATCTCTTTAAATCTGTGAGATTATGTTTTATTTGTCTGAGAAGGTGGTGCATAAAATACAAAAAGTGCCATGTCTGATCGTCTGTGCGTTCACATAATCTAATACGCAGCAGAATGTGCCGATGGTGGATATTTTGAGTATACGAGCGTTGGATTTTGGACCATTTATAAATTATCAAATCAAGGCGATAGAAGGTTATCTTTTATCTTACAATGCTAATAGCAAGACATTTTGAGTTAGTTTAGTCGCGTCATTGAGGTAAGAACAAAATAAAGCTTGTAACAACAATGGAGGTATAGAACAATCATTATAAAACCTCATGTACTTGAAAGTTCAATATATTTTGGAAAATTAGGAATTAATAATTAATGAAATAATAGTTCCTGAAGAGGAAATGAATGAAAACATTAGAATGTACTTCAGTACAAAAAAAAATAATGCTCGTAAAATCCACAGACCTGCTTGTCTTGAACAGGATTATTCATGTTCCGATCTTTTACGAAAGTACATTCAGAATACGGTAAAAGTTACTGCCGTTTTTATTAGGGGCACTTGGAACAGAGTTTGAAAAGGAGTTGTTGGATCGGAAATTGTACCATCTTATCCAGAAGTAAGTAGATACGTATATGGCTAGATGCCGAACGATAACTTATGCGGCGCAGTCGCCACACACAAAAATTAGTCTTTGCCCAAATGAGGCGTTCGCGTTGCGAGCGTAGCTGGTTGGAGAACGCAGGTTCTCTGCGAATATATCGTATCAGTGCCAATCCGGTATAGAGGCTGCGATGCAATCATGATTGCAATAAATCCGGCTTTGGTTGCTTGTGGGTGTGAATTTGTTTTATACATTATTGAAATCTATTTCGCCGATATGTCATGCAATATGAAATATTCTCATTGTGTGTGAGTATAACCCGTTAAACATCAATAACATGTTGCTTTATCCCTGAGAACCTTCGAAATCTATGTGTATCGTTGTACCAGGTGCCTTTGGAAAATACTTTTTTCCAGGTTTGATTGTTTTTCAACCTTTGTGGCCTCGAACACATCTGAATTGTTGATGGTGCCATCAATGTCTACGATGAGCGGTGTTTGATTGATGTCCGAGCTAAATTCAGCTGTGTCCTGGCTGCCAATCATATCCCTTGCAGCATCGTTGCAATTCCGCAACACTTTGTAATACGGCTACTCATCCGCAGTTGTTGCATCCAAATATAACTTGTCCCACCTGAACTTTCTCATAACTAGATTCAACAGCAACTGTGTTTGACCTGAACCAGATGGCCCTATGATAATCGCAAGGACACTATTTCGTAACGCCGACTTGTGTTTGACCACGGGCAGGTCTAGAGTCGTTCTAAAGTCAACAATGCGGAATTCACTAGATTAATTTGTCCCCATTGGTTATTGATGTATGTAAGCTTATATTGTTTGCGATGTAGTGTGCGTACCGATACGTTAGAGGCGCCAAGTTACCACCAAACCCGAAGCCGTGCAATCACCGGTACGTGTGCTCGTTGACGCACAAAAGTATAAGACAGTACAGGGCAACCTTTGATTGCTGTGAGCAAAGCTCACCATGGCAAAGATATCGCATCCAATGTGGCATCGTTCCGCAATGCCGTGGGTACAATGCCAGGGAGAAAGACATATCCAAGGATGCGTATCTAATGGTGCTCATTGATATATTACTGTCCACAATACTCGATTTTCCCCATTATCAGCCATTGTTTCGAATCATTATTATTAGAATTATAACAGTTCTAATTAATTGTTCCTGCACTCAGACATTCCGGTAACTCACAGGGGCATAACTGGTTGCCGGACACATCACAGCAGCAAAGGACTGGTCAGTAGATAAGCGTATAGTGGTGGAAGATAGTGTCGGCTGGAATCATCTTTGGGAAATGCAGCATGGGAAAGGCTTTGTCGCGCAGCCCTTAGGAAACTTTAGACATAATTGTAAAAATAAACCTAAATTACGGGACTGTCAGCCGCCCCCTCCTGGTGCTTGGTCATTTTTTGTACCACTGGTTGAACAATGGGTCTCCACTGGGAAATTTGTACATATTAGCAAATATAGTGTTTGCTTTCAAGGAACCCATTTTCTGAAACAGACTGCATGGGTCTGTTATGGTTATATCTTACTAATTTCGAACCGTGTATCACCCTTTGCGAAATTGTTATTTTGAACATGCCTTCCTGAAACGTACATTACCATACTTGTCCAGAGTAAAAAAAAGATGCCTGAATCAAGGAATAGTTTCAGACACAAATATATTATAGACTTTACTAATGATTACGTTCAACAAGGTGAAGAAGAACCAACCAATCAATATTTCAAAACATAAGCGGGAAAAGAAAGTACTACTGATATCGAGGTTATCGTTGCATTGAAAAATAAGAAATGGTTAAGAATTATGGCAGCTTTCAGGAAATTGTTACAAAGCATTTATCAAAGAAAACAATTTTGTGACTCGTTATTGTTAATATTTAATTACATTTTAACACAGTGTCAATACTATGAGGTATAAGAAAAGGTTAATATTAGCTTACTTGTGCTAGTTGATGAGGTTTGAGGCCATTTGCTTATACTTGACACTGACGCTGAAAAATAAAGTATAGTAAACGATATGAAATTGTCTTGAATAAAGTACCAGTATTAACACAGTTTTAGATTCATTTAAAACTTTGGAGGGACAGGTCGTATGTTTCTTAATCGACGATAACGAATGTCTTGTCGCTCTGTTGGTTATTCCTAATAACAGTGGCATTTCACATGTTAGTGCCAGTAATTTACTTCAAAGTACAATGGCTCAAAAGTTGAATATTAAGGATACCAGATTTTGCAAGTTCATTAGATCCAACATTTAAACTATGGCAGGAACATATACAACACGGAGAAAGAAACGTAAGTACGATGACTGAATGGAACGAAATGGAAGGAAACTGTTATACAGAAGCTTGTATGATAAATATATGAAATAATATACACCCAGAGAACGAATCAGATAGTATGCGATGAATACATCAATTTATAAGCGTTCGAGTTTACAATCTTGTGAAGTTCTAGAAATAATGCAAGTTGAATCGCTTTGATATTTGTTTCAATCAATGTGGAGACAGTCAAAAATACCTAATAGAACTTCATATGATACGTGTAAAAGAGTATGTTGAACTGAGTTACGCAAGAGTAATAGTGCTTGGAATATTTCTGAACTATGTTCGCCAAAGAACGCGGACGAGTAGAAAACATGTTTTTCAGAAATAATAACTGCTTAAGTGAACTACAATTTGTAATAAGTGGAAAGTGATAAATGTGAAGTCATATTTTCCCATTACTATTGTAAGGAAATATATATAAAAAAAAAATTTTCAGTATTGTTTAAACCTTGTTAGTAGTTAAGTGGGGCACTAGAGTCTCAATGGGAATTAGCATTACAGAGACCCCTGGGTCACTATAGCCTCAATGGAAATTTAACATGGAGAAAAATCGTGGGTCAATATAGCCTCAAGGGGAATTTAACATGGGAAATAGTCTTGGGTCACTATAGCCTCAAGGGGAATTGAACATGGAGAAAAAGTCTTGGGTCACTTTAGCCTCAAGGGGAATTGCACATGGGGGAATAAAGTGTGAGTCTATCTAGGGACAAGGGGAATTGAACATATGGAAATTGAACATGGTGGGTCTCTAGAGCGTCAAGGGGAATTGAACATGGTGGGATTGTCTAGGGACAATGATGGTAGAGGGTCAAACACAACAGAGACAGAAACATACATACACTAGTACAAGCGTGAGATTTATATATAAAGCATTACCAAGACCTGAAATCTTGCTGGGGTGTTCAAAAATTTGCATAATTGTAATGATGCTATAAATAGCTATAATCAAGGAAATGCTCAACGACAAAATGGATGTGACTAAAAGTAATGCTAAAATGACGAAATTGTCCCAGAATTTAAAGGAAAATAAACATATCCCCGAAAATTAAGTTACAATGGTTTAGACTAAAATGGATAAAATTAGTAACTACTTACAATATCAACTTCTGTGACGATCGTGAATAAATACCTATGTATCTATAATCAGCTGAAATTCCTATGAAATCCCACTATCTATTTATAGCTCCAACTTGTGGGTTTTTCCTTTGGAAAATCCCACTATCTTTTTATAGCCTCAGCTTGAGTGACGTTCCTGTTTATGAATTCTAGTATATATGTATACCTACAAAATGTGGAAATCCCCAAGTCGATATTTATAGTCTCAAAATTTTCAGCGTCAGTGACGTCACTGTACTGAACACTAGGGGATAAATGGCAACAGTGTTGCAAGTGGCTGACCTGAATACGCGCTACTGTAGGTAGGTAGGTAGAGTGTATCTGATAGGGATAAAGTGAGTTTTATAGGGACAAACAGAGACCAATACACACACACACACACACAACATACGCGCGCAGACACACTCACACTCACACTCACACACACACACACACACACACACACACACAGAGAGGGAAGAGGAAAAAACAAACCCCAAATATACTATCAACACAGAGGTGAGATAATGCAAACCCCAAATAAACTATCCACACAAACGTACGCGAACGCATACAAACCCCAAATATACTATCCACACAACGTCGCTAACGCATACAAACCCCAAATATACTATCAACACAGAAGGAGATAATACAAACCCCAAATAAACTATCCACACAAACGTACGCGAACGCATACAAACCCAAAATATACTATCCACATAACGTCGCTAACGCATACAAACTCCAAATATGCTATCCACACTCGGGAGGAAGAAGAAAAAACAACCAAATATAAGATCTACACAACGTACGCGAACACACACACACACACACACACAGAGGGAAGAGGAAAAAACAAACCCCAAATAAACTATCCACACTCGGGAGGAAGAAAAAAAACAACCAAATATACGATCTACACAACGTACGCGAACACACACACATACACACACACACACACACAGACACACACACACACAGAGGGAAGAGGAAAAAACAAACTCCAAATATACTATCAACACAGAAGGGAGATAATACAAACCCCAAATAAACTATCCACACAAACGTACGCGAACGCATACAAACCCAAAATATACTATCCACACAACGTCGCTAACGCATACAAACTCCAAATATGCTATCCACACTCGGGAGGAAGAAGAAAAAACAACCAAATATACGATCTACACAACGTACGCGAACACACACACACACACACACACGCACACCACAGAGGGAAGAAGAAGAAAACCATTATACACTATCCACACGCAGTGAAGAAATAACCATTTATATATATACTATCAACAGAGAGTGAAGAAAATCACCCATTATATTCCATCAACACAGAGTGAAGAAGAAAAAGTTTTATGAAAGCACCTAAGCCCTCACCTGCAATGACCAACTCTGCCAAACACCTACACCCCAACCACCCCCCACTCCCAACACTACAAAACCCATTTAACCCGTTATTTTATGGCATCAGCGTGTGATTTAGGAAACATCAAGACACAAAATGATGGACGAATAGACTGACTATTGTTTACGGACTTGCATGCCTAAAGAGCGTGCGTGAAGGAAAACATCCTTCCATTTCAATTCTAACTAAAACATGATCCAGAGGGATAGAGAGAGGTGAAAGAGCACAATTTCATAAAGTGTGAGTAAAAACAAAACACGCCATCCTTATTATACAATGTCAAGACCAAGAGACACTTACGTTTTCTTTCTGGTCTATTCTCTTTTAGAAGGTAGTATGAAATTTCACATCAGGGCCAATGCATCGGTTCACATTGTCAATTTTTCCATTTCCATGCTTTTTCTGGCACAAGTTCTTCATCATCTTCAATTTCTTCTTCTTCTGAATCCCTCTTCTCTGTTTCGTCTTGTTTTTGTTTCTTCTCTTTTCTCGTAGGGCACTCTGAATTCCAGTGTCCTTTCTCCTGAAAACGATATTAGGTATCTTGACTTTTGTCTCTCTTTCTTAGACGAAGCAGGTATTCTGGAGACAAATACCCATTTACCTTTGCAGATATAGCAAACTTCATTAGCACTTACACACTTTCGTATGACTCTCATCAAATCAACGACCAAAAGAGTAAGTTTTGTTGCCACTTTCGCATGTGAATTATGCTTTCGTATGACTTTAAGCAAATATTTGACCAGCAGGTCGATCCGTGCTGACTCTTCCATCTTCTTGATCGTTTGAGAGCGGAATGAATACTCTGACGCTAAGACACTGTCCTTATATACATGGACCTGCTGCGTATGAAACCTAGTCAAATGTAATTTTGCAATAAGATGAAACGATTTCATTGAGGAAGTAAAAAGCAATGATGTACCGGATCGCCTCACACAAAACCTGAAGTTTTAGTTCAAATCCGTGTCAGCGATTTCGAAGACGACATAACTGAGCTTTAATCAATGCTCTCCAATTATGCCACAAAACCACGAGTCCTGATTCACGCCAAAAGAAATTTCGTTCGGTCCATAAAAAATAGTATCACATCTGAGAAACGCAAAAACGAACTTCCAGAAAACTGAGAACGACGGCTTACACCTACAACGTAAATGTGTGAGTTCAAGTAGTGCGTAAAACTTAGTCAAATTAGATTTTTATAGTCAAGACGAAACGATCTCTTTTCGAACAAGAAAGCAGACACCAAGCGACAATGGTGATCCGTGTCACACAACACTTTTCAAAATGTATATTATCAGAGGTTTGTTCTAGCGATCTGCACGGTTAAATTAAATGTTGATGTATTTTGCAATAAGACGGACACAATTTCCATGGGATCACCCATGGTACGATTGTTCGTGCATTAGTTTAATTTTTAAAAATATTTTTTTATATAAATCGCCTATAGGATAGACCCAGTAAAGCATGGCCATTCTCGTCACTGTCTGAATAGCTACTCAAGTCAATTCGAAGCGATCGCGGTAAGAAAATAAGTATAGCCAATGAAATGGCTTACAACGGGTGATGCATTGTTTTGTTCTAAGGCTGTGTGGCATAATAATCCCTATGTTCTTGCGTTGTTACCATTACAGTGCAGACAGACTGAAATGTGAACTTACAAGCCCTCTTTGTGTGTGTTGTACCATTTCCTCTTACTACATCAAAATACTGAGCGTCACAGTATTGGTTAGCGTTTTCAAGCTGACCATTTTTTTATATCTCACTTAAACATTTCGACATAAACACTCATATCGGTAGAGTCAGAACAGACGTGTTACAGTATTGAGGGGCATGTTATCTTTACTTTTTCAAACTAATAAATTTGGGGTTTGTATGAAGTAAAGAACCGAAAGTACAGTGAAACTCAAGGATGATGACCCAATCTGTCTGTCTATTGATGCGTGTATTTACTTAAGAAGAAATATGACCTCTAAAACACAAAGAGATACGGCAAGCATGATTAGATTAAACACAACGATGTTTTCCTTCACGCCCGTGTAATTTAGAGTTTCAATCGTCTTTGAAGACAAACTTGGTCTCCTTTTGTAGGGCTTGAAATAATAAAAAAAAACTGAAAAATCTTAAGCACTTTGCTATAGATAATTTCATCAACAGACCAAACAACATAAATACCGTTACAACAATAGAAAGCCTTAAATCTTCTATCAAAAAGAAATGCATGAAAAAATTAAAGATTAACGATAACTAACCAATGAAACCGAATTTAACAAAGGCAATGACATGTGAAGAAATGCCTCTCACTTTGGAAAGGTAGGCGAATGTACTCTGTCATGCACCGTCAACTTGAAAAAAATTATAAACAGAGAGAAACCTGAATTCAAAATTCAGTTGTTTCTTTTTCTTCAAAATTATTTCGTTCCTTTTTTTTTTTTTTTTTTTTTGGAACAAATCTAAGCACTAATATAGAGTGGAAAAGGGAAAATGCACATACAAGCTTTGATATTTCTGAAAAAAGGAGGGGATATTCCTAACGTTCATAACCACCTATATATGCTTGGACTTGTCTGTGACTTATCCACAAAACAAGATATACATATTTCTGGTCAAGCTGCAAGTGTGTGCGTGTTTTTGAAAATGGTAAAAATTGGATATACAATTTTCTCGTGACACTTATAAAGTGAAGAGTCTGTGCAAGTGTCAAAAGCCAAAGTCATATAAGTTTTGTATTTTGTACGGCTTGTAAAGATTTCTACTTTAGAAAATGTGAAGTATCACAAGTTATTATCACAAACAGAAGTGGAACATAGGGGCTTGCAAGAAAGAAAATAACCCAGACAGTTGGTGTCATCAAGAGTGCTAGAGACGGTACCCGAACTTGCTTGCCTGCTTACTTGAATTAAAGTGATTGTCGCTCTAATGGAGCATGTATCACTGGTTTAATAACGCACCGCGTGATTTTTAATTACTCCTGGGGAAGGAAAGAGAGCCTCATTCCCCAGGCTTTTATGTACTCACAGACTATTTTTAAATTTAGTCACTCAGGTGTAGGACTAACTAGTCCTTAACAACCTGACTGAAAGACTTTAAACATGAGTGGGAATTGTCTCACCACACACTCATTTTTCTGTCCGAGCGTGGTAAAGGAGGAAAAAGGTGCTCAGCAAGACAGCCATGGATGTTAAGTACTCACCAAAACGCTAGCCCGTACTTATTTCAAATCAAGTCCCGTTTTTGCTAATGGACA
Organism: Sinohyriopsis cumingii; assembly: GCA_028554795.2. Taxonomy (NCBI): domain Eukaryota; kingdom Metazoa; phylum Mollusca; class Bivalvia; order Unionida; family Unionidae; genus Sinohyriopsis; species Sinohyriopsis cumingii. Next base: position 117,603,116 of record CM068831.1, read on the forward strand.
ATAAAAGGTACCAATAATGTGTTAACCACCTGTGCAATTAGTTCAAATCTAACGAGTCTGTTAAATTTCCTACTTCCTAACATATCTGTCTAATATTAGTACTTAGTGTACATAAAAATAGCCATACTGATCTTATTTTAAATTATTATGTCTAAGCGACATATACCAGTTTGGTCACTGTTAGGTTTAAAAAGTTAAGTTTGTTGTGGTGTTCCAATGGGTCAAGTTTGTTTCGAGAATAGTTTAGTCAAGGAGGGATACCAAGCCAAATATGGTTCCCTATTTAATAAAAAGCAATCTTCTGGAGCCCTAAAAAAATGTCTGTTTTTTCTGTTAGAAGGTAACACGTCTCTCTTTTGCTTTCACGTTCTTTCCCGCACTCCTAGTCTCATGATTCTTGATATCAGGAAATGCGTAGCCATGATGTGCGGTAATGTAAGCAGCGATTTCTACCAGTTGACTGAGGGGGTATCCAGTGTAGGCTTGTCTGTAGAATTGGGGAAGAACTCTGACCCCTAATCCCCATTGAGAAGGTCTTTGGTTTAAAGGTGTCTAGAGATTTGTAGGCAACGTATTGTATGGCTGTAATAAACTGCCCTGCTATGTTGACGTCATACAATGCTTGATCTAGCCCCATTTCGGTGTACTTCTCAACGAGGGTCAGCGTCCCCCTCCTCCTCAATCGCCTCAATTTCCTCTTCTGGTTCTGATACTAATTCTTCAGTTGAGGTAGATAGTTTCAAATCCGCTGATATGGTGTCTGTCGCTGTTATTGTTGTTGTAGTTGTTCTTTCAGCTGAGATTGCCTGTAGTATCGGATTGAGAAAAGAACGTAGTGCCTCCGATAATTACCTCTGAGTTTGCCATACCGTTTGTGTAACATAATTGGACCTTTGTTTTGCCACCACTCTTTCCGGGACGGGTTGTTTGTTAGGTATAGTCGGCTGTTGACTAGCTGTTATTTGTGTTCTCGAGGTGGGTGGAGTGCTAACTGGCTAGGTCTGCATTTCTTGCTCCCGCTGCTGTTGCGTATATTTCTTCCCTCCACACCGAGTTCTGGACCTAATTCTTTAAATTTCGTTGTACCCGAACTTACATTATCCATATTATCACCAACAAAAGAAAACAAAACGCACACACCTAAAAGAAACACTCATTCACTTTTTACAGAACATTACTATTTTTAAAATTTTGATAAGCGACGGAAACGAACAACTTAGAGTCACACTTTCTAACCAAGATAAAGAAATCATGTGCTGATAGACTCACTTCTGTATTTTTTCTTCTAACTGACTAACGTATCATAGGCAATGGAATGTGATTTCTTTTCGAGAGTATGGGGTAGCCCTGAATTTCTTTTTTGGGAAGTTGAAGCTATGGCGATCGCTTAGGTTATAAGATGACGGCCTCCTCTGACGACAGGCTTTCTCACAGGATAAGGTCTGCTTCTTCGGAAAGAGAAGAAGAACTCTTTGGTGTCGATAAAACTGTTAACAAAGCCTCTGCCAGGTTCATGCTGCTGCTGCTGTTGCTGCTCTCTCTGCTGTTTATGAAGTCTGTACTTCTCCGTCCATTCTTCTTTCTCCTTCTTGAATTCCTCCTTGAAGAGCTCTTCTTTCAGGTCTTCAGTGACTTTCAACATTATGATATTGTCTATCTCTTCAGGTCTCGGTATCAGACTTGTCGTGACCCTATGCAAATTCACATAGGCTTCGTTCAACTTGGCTTATCTTGAGCACATCTTCGTAGGAAGATGAGTCGACAATGGATGGACAGACTGGAGACACAACACAACACAACAATTTTGAATTCAAAAATTTTGACAGACTGGAGACACAACACAACACAACAATTTTGAATTCAAAAATTTTGTGTTGTGTTGTGTCTCCAGTCTGTCCATCCATTGTCGACTCATCTTCCTACGAAGATGTGCTCAAGATAAGCCAAGTTGAACGAAGCCTATGTGAATTTGCATAGGGTCACGACAAGTCTGATACCGAGACCTGAAGAGATAGACAATATCATAATGTTGAAAGTCACTGAAGACCTGAAAGAAGAGCTCTTCAAGGAGGAATTCAAGAAGGAGAAAGAAGAATGGACGGAGAAGTACAGACTTCATAAACAGCAGAGAGAGCAGCAACAGCAGCAGCAGCATGAACCTGGCAGAGGCTTTGTTAACAGTTTTATCGACACCAAAGAGTTCTTCTTCTCTTTCCGAAGAAGCAGACCTTATCCTGTGAGAAAGCCTGTCGTCAGAGGAGGCCGTCATCTTATAACCTAAGCGATCGCCATAGCTTCAACTTCCCAAAAAAAAAATTCAGGGCTACCCCATACTCTCGAAAAGAAATCACATTCCATTGCCTATGATACGTTAGTCAGTTAGAAGAAAAAATACAGAAGTGAGTCTATCAGCACATGATTTCTTTATCTTGGTTAGAAAGTGTGACTCTAAGTTGTTCGTTTCCGTCGCTTATCAAAATTTTAAAAATAGTAATGTTCTGTAAAAAGTGAATGAGTGTTTCTTTTAGGTCTGTGCGTTTTGTTTTCTTTTGTTGGTGATAATATGGATAATGTAAGTTCGGGTACAACGAAATTTAAAGAATTAGGTCCAGAACTCGGTGTGGAGGGAAGAAATATACGCAACAGCAGCGGGAGCAAGAAATGCAGACCTAGCCAGTTAGCACTCCACCCACCTCGAGAACACAAATAACAGCTAGTCAACAGCCGACTATACCTAACAAACAACCCGTCCCGGAAAGAGTGGTGGCAAAACAAAGGTCCAATTATGTTACACAAACGGTATGGCAAACTCAGAGGTAATTATCGGAGGCACTACGTTCTTTTCTCAATCCGATACTACAGGCAATCTCAGCTGAAAGAACAACTACAACAACAATAACAGCGACAGACACCATATCAGCGGATTTGAAACTATCTACCTCAACTGAAGAATTAGTATCAGAACCAGAAGAGGAAATTGAGGCGATTGAGGAGGAGGGGGACGCTGACCCTCGTTGAGAAGTACACCGAAATGGGGCTAGATCAAGCATTGTATGACGTCAACATAGCAGGGCAGTTTATTACAGCCATACAATACGTTGCCTACAAATCTCTAGACACCTTTAAACCAAAGACCTTCTCAATGGGGATTAGGGGTCAGAGTTCTTCCCCAATTCTACAGACAAGCCTACACTGGATACCCCCTCAGTCAACTGGTAGAAATCGCTGCTTACATTACCGCACATCATGGCTACGCATTTCCTGATATCAAGAATCATGAGACTAGGAGTGCGGGAAAGAACGTGAAAGCAAAAGAGAGACGTGTTACCTTCTAACAGAAAAAACAGACATTTTTTTAGGGCTCCAGAAGATTGCTTTTTATTAAATAGGGAACCATATTTGGCTTGGTATCCCTCCTTGACTAAACTATTCTCGAAACAAACTTGACCCATTGGAACACCACAACAAACTTAACTTTTTAAACCTAACAGTGACCAAACTGGTATATGTCGCTTAGACATAATAATTTAAAATAAGATCAGTATGGCTATTTTTATGTACACTAAGTACTAATATTAGACAGATATGTTAGGAAGTAGGAAATTTAACAGACTCGTTAGATTTGAACTAATTGCACAGGTGGTTAACACATTATTGGTACCTTTTATTGTCCATTAGCAAAAACGGGACTTGATTTGAAATAAGTACGGGCTAGCGTTTTGGTGAGTACTTAACATCCATGGCTGTCTTGCTGAGCACCTTTTTCCTCCTTTACCACGCTCGGACAGAAAAATGAGTGTGTGGTGAGACAATTCCCACTCATGTTTAAAGTCTTTCAGTCAGGTTGTTAAGGACTAGTTAGTCCTACACCTGAGTGACTAAATTTAAAAATAGTCTGTGAGTACATAAAAGCCTGGGGAATGAGGCTCTCTTTCCTTCCCCAGGAGTAATTAAAAATCACGCGGTGCGTTATTAAACCAGTGATACATGCTCCATTAGAGCGAAAATCACTTTAATTCAAGTAAGCAGGCAAGCAAGTTCGGGTACCGTCTCTAGCACTCTTGATGACACCAACTGTCTGGGTTATTTTCTTTCTTGCAAGCCCCTATGTTCCACTTCTGTTTGTGATAATAACTTGTGATACTTCACATTTTCTAAAGTAGAAATCTTTACAAGCCGTACAAAATACAAAACTTATATGACTTTGGCTTTTGACACTTGCACAGACTCTTCACTTTATAAGTGTCACGAGAAAATTGTATATCCAATTTTTACCATTTTCAAAAACACGCACACACTTGCAGCTTGACCAGAAATATGTATATCTTGTTTTGTGGATAAGTCACAGACAAGTCCAAGCATATATAGGTGGTTATGAACGTTAGGAATATCCCCTCCTTTTTTCAGAAATATCAAAGCTTGTATGTGCATTTTCCCTTTTCCACTCTATATTAGTGCTTAGATTTGTTCCAAAAAAAAAAAAAAAAAAAAGGAACGAAATAATTTTGAAGAAAAAGAAACAACTGAATTTTGAATTCAGGTTTCTCTCTGTTTATAATTTTTTTCAAGTTGACGGTGCATGACAGAGTACATTCGCCTACCTTTCCAAAGTGAGAGGCATTTCTTCACATGTCATTGCCTTTGTTAAATTCGGTTTCATTGGTTAGTTATCGTTAATCTTTAATTTTTTCATGCATTTCTTTTTGATAGAAGATTTAAGGCTTTCTATTGTTGTAACGGTATTTATGTTGTTTGGTCTGTTGATGAAATTATCTATAGCAAAGTGCTTAAGATTTTTCAGTTTTTTTTTATTATTTCAAGCCCTACAAAAGGAGACCAAGTTTGTCTTCAAAGACGATTGAAACTCTAAATTACACGGGCGTGAAGGAAAACATCGTTGTGTTTAATCTAATCATGCTTGCCGTATCTCTTTGTGTTTTAGAGGTCATATTTCTTCTTAAGTAAATACACGCATCAATAGACAGACAGATTGGGTCATCATCCTTGAGTTTCACTGTACTTTCGGTTCTTTACTTCATACAAACCCCAAATTTATTAGTTTGAAAAAGTAAAGATAACATGCCCCTCAATACTGTAACACGTCTGTTCTGACTCTACCGATGTGAGTGTTTATGTCGAAATGTTTAAGTGAGATATAAAAAAATGGTCAGCTTGAAAACGCTAACCAATACTGTGACGCTCAGTATTTTGATGTAGTAAGAGGAAATGGTACAACACACACAAAGAGGGCTTGTAAGTTCACATTTCAGTCTGTCTGCACTGTAATGGTAACAACGCAAGAACATAGGGATTATTATGCCACACAGCCTTAGAACAAAACAATGCATCACCCGTTGTAAGCCATTTCATTGGCTATACTTATTTTCTTACCGCGATCGCTTCGAATTGACTTGAGTAGCTATTCAGACAGTGACGAGAATGGCCATGCTTTACTGGGTCTATCCTATAGGCGATTTATATAAAAAAATATTTTTAAAAATTAAACTAATGCACGAACAATCGTACCATGGGTGATCCCATGGAAATTGTGTCCGTCTTATTGCAAAATACATCAACATTTAATTTAACCGTGCAGATCGCTAGAACAAACCTCTGATAATATACATTTTGAAAAGTGTTGTGTGACACGGATCACCATTGTCGCTTGGTGTCTGCTTTCTTGTTCGAAAAGAGATCGTTTCGTCTTGACTATAAAAATCTAATTTGACTAAGTTTTACGCACTACTTGAACTCACACATTTACGTTGTAGGTGTAAGCCGTCGTTCTCAGTTTTCTGGAAGTTCGTTTTTGCGTTTCTCAGATGTGATACTATTTTTTATGGACCGAACGAAATTTCTTTTGGCGTGAATCAGGACTCGTGGTTTTGTGGCATAATTGGAGAGCATTGATTAAAGCTCAGTTATGTCGTCTTCGAAATCGCTGACACGGATTTGAACTAAAACTTCAAGTTTTGTGTGAGGCGATACGGTACATCATTGCTTTTTACTTCCTCAATGAAATCGTTTCATCTTATTGCAAAATTACATTTGACTAGGTTTCATACGCAGCAGGTCCATGTATATAAGGACAGTGTCTTAGCGTCAGAGTATTCATTCCGCTCTCAAACGATCAAGAAGATGGAAGAGTCAGCACAAATCGACCTGCTGGTCAAATATTTGCTAAAAGTCATACGAAAGCATAATTCACATGCGAAAGTGGCAACAAAACTTACTCTTTTGGTCGTTGATTTGATGAGAGTCATACGAAAGTGTGTAAGTGCTAATGAAGTTTGCTATATCTGCAAAGGTAAATGGGTATTTGTCTCCAGAATACCTGCTTCGTCTAAGAAAGAGAGACAAAAGTCAAGATACCTAATATCGTTTTCAGGAGAAAGGACACTGGAATTCAGAGTGCCCTACGAGAAAAGAGAAGAAACAAAAACAAGACGAAACAGAGAAGAGGGATTCAGAAGAAGAAGAAATTGAAGATGATGAAGAACTTGTGCCAGTAAAAACATGGAAATGGAAAAATTGACAATGTGAGCCGATGCATTGGCCCTGATGTGAAATTTCATAATACCTTCTAAAAGAGAATAGACCAGAAAGAAAACGTAAGTGTCTCTTGGTCTTGACATTGTATAATAAGGATGGCGTGTTTTGTTTTTACTCACACTTTATGAAATTGTGCTCTTTCACCTCTCTCTATCCCTCTGGATCATGTTTTAGTTAGAATTGAAATGGAAGGATGTTTTCCTTCACGCACACTCTTTAGGCATTCAAGTCCGTAAACAATAGTCAGTCTATTCGTCCATCATTTTGTGTCTTGATGTTTCCTAAATCACACACTGATGCCATAAAATAACGGGTTAAATGGGTTTTGTAGTGTTGGGAGTGGGGGGTGGGTGGGGTGTAGGTGTTTGGCAGAGTTGGTCATTGCAGGTGAGGGCTTAGGTGCTTTCATAAAACTTTTTCTTCTTCACTCTGTGTTGATGGAATATAATGGGTGATTTTCTTCACTCTCTGTTGATAGTATATATATAAATGGTTATTTCTTCACTGCGTGTGGATAGTGTATAATGGTTTTCTTCTTCTTCCCTCTGTGGTGTGCGTGTGTGTGTGTGTGTGTGTGTGTGTGTGTGTGTTCGCGTACGTTGTGTAGATCGCATATTTGGTTGTTTTTCTTCTTCTTCCTCCCGAGTGTGGATAGTATATTTGCGGTTTGTATGCGTTAGCGACGTTGTGTGGATAGTATATTTGGGGTTTGTATGCGTTCGCGTACGTTTGTGTGGATAGTTTATTTGGGGTTTGTATTATCTCCCTTCTGTGTTGATAGTGTATTTGGGGTTTGTATGCGTTCGCGTACGTTTGTGTGGATAGTTTATTTGGGGTTTGTATTATCTCCCTTCTGTGTTGATAGTATATTTGGGGTTTGTTTTTTCCTCTTCCCTCTGTGTGTGTGTGTGTGTGTGTGTATGTGTGTGTGTGTGTGTGTGTGTTCGCGTACGTTGTGTAGATCGTATATTTGGTTGTTTTTTCTTCTTCCTCCCGAGTGTGGATAGCATATCTGGAGTTTGTATGCGTTAGCGACGTTGTGTGGATAGTATATTTTGGGTTTGTATGCGTTCGCGTACGTTTGTGTGGATAGTTTATTTGGGGTTTGTATTATCTCCCTTCTGTGTTGATAGTATATTTGGGGTTTGTTTTCTCCTCTTCCCTGTGTGTGTGTGTCTCTGTGTGTGTGTGTGTGTGTGTGTGTGTGTGTTCGCGTACGTTGTGTAGATCGTATATTTGGTTGTTTTTCTTTTTTCCTCCCGAGTGTGGATAGTATATTGGGGTTTGTTTTTTCCTCTTCCCTGTGTGTGTGTGTGTGTGTGTGTGTGTGTGTGTGTGTGTGTGTGTGTGTGTGTGTGTGTGTGTGTGTGTGTTCGCGTACGTTGTGTAGATCGTATATTTGGTTGTTTTTTCTTCTTCCTCCCGAGTGTGGATAGCATATTTGGAGTTTGTATGCGTTAGCGACGTTATGTGGATAGTATATTTTGGGTTTGTATGCGTTCGCGTACGTTTGTGTGGATAGTTTATTTGGGGTTTGTATTATCTCCTTCTGTGTTGATAGTATATTTGGGGTTTGTATGCGTTAGCGACGTTGTGTGGATAGTATATTTGGGGTTTGTATGCGTTCGCGTACGTTTGTGTGGATAGTTTATTTGGGGTTTGCATTATCTCACTTCTGTGTTGATAGTATATTTGGGGTTTGTTTTTTCCTCTTCCCTCTGTGTGTGTGTGTGTGTGTGTGTGTGTGTGTGTGTGTGTGTGAGTGTGAGTGTGTCTGCGCGCGTATGTTGTGTGTGTGTGTGTGTGTATTGGTCTCTGTTTGTCCCTATAAAACTCACTTTATCCCTATCAGATACACTCTACCTACCTACCTACAGTAGCGCGTATTCAGGTCAGCCACTTGCAACACTGTTGCCATTTATCCCCTAGTGTTCAGTACAGTGACGTCACTGACGCTGAAAATTTTGAGACTATAAATATCGACTTGGGGATTTCCACATTTTGTAGGTATACATATATACTAGAATTCATAAACAGGAACGTCACTCAAGCTGAGGCTATAAAAAGATAGTGGGATTTTCCAAAGGAAAAACCCACAAGTTGGAGCTATAAATAGATAGTGGGATTTCATAGGAATTTCAGCTGATTATAGATACATAGGTATTTATTCACGATCATCACAGAAGTTGATATTGTAAGTAGTTACTAATTTTATCCATTTTAGTCTAAACCATTGTAACTTAATTTTCGGGGATATGTTTATTTTCCTTTAAATTCTGGGACAATTTCGTCATTTTAGCGTTACTTTTAGTCACATCCATTTTGTCGTTGAGCATTTCCTTGATTATAGCTATTTATAGCATCATTACAATTATGCAAATTTTTGAACACCCCAGCAAGATTTCAGGTCTTGGTAATGCTTTATATATAAATCTCACGCTTGTACTAGTGTATGTATGTTTCTGTCTCTGTTGTGTTTGACCCTCTACCATCATTGTCCCTAGATAATCCCACCATGTTCAATTCCCCTTGACGCTCTAGAGACCCACCATGTTCAATTTCCATATGTTCAATTCCCCTTGTCCCTAGATAGACCCACACTTTATTCCCCCATGTTCAATTCCCCTTGAGGCTAAAGTGACCCAAGACTTTTTCTCCATGTTCAATTCCCTTTGAGGCTATAGTGACCCAAGACTATTTCCCATGTTAAATTCCCCTTGAGGCTATATTGACCCACGATTTTTCTCCATGTTAAATTTCCATTGAGGCTATAGTGACCCAGGGGTCTCTGTAATGCTAATTCCCATTGAGGCTCTAGTGCCCCACTTAACTACTCTTGTTATTTAGGTTTCAGTATGAGTATTTCATTCTCCAAATATTTGTTTAGAAAGAAAACAGTGAGGAAAGATGAACTGAAATTAGGACCACTTCTAGCACATATTTGTTAGAAGGTTTTATTGCATTACTCCCTTTGTTATAGCGTAAAATCAGAGTAGAGGAACCATATGTAAGTGAATCAAAAGATCTAACTTATCTGAGATTTCATCCAAGTGCATATGTTCTGCATCAGTCATCTTGATTTCATGATTTCAGGATATCACTTACCTATTTCTGATATAGCTCATCATGGGGTCATAACTTCGTTGAACAGTTCATAATTATTTGTGTTACATGTTATTATTTAGTTAGTTCATTATTTTAATATTGTTTGTCCTTATGCCCTGCCACATTCCTGTGTTACAATATTGACAGGATAAATGTTGTGTATATAATTTCAAGGGATCTTCTTGATATGGAAATCTAATGTTACACGTTACATTGGGCAGTGGCACAGTAATGCTTGGATTTTCGAGAAGAACAAATTCAAAAAACAATAGTTACCCTTCAAAATGGCTGCTTTCGTACCCGCATCGACGATGAGATGAAAAAGTTATTTTCTTTCTTTTGTTTAGAAACGCGAATTGAAGTAGAAGCCTGAATGTAGACCTAGTAGTTCATATCTTCGGTTAGGTCAACGAACAGAACATAGGTACCCTATTTCATTTCGCTATATATGGTATCTCCTTTTTAAACGAAGTGATTGCTTGATATAAATAGTAGCACAAACATGCCTGTCGTCTTCGTTATTGAATTTCGATGATATTGGAGGATTATAATATCGGATTAAATGGGTGGATTGAGCCAAATCATAATAAAACCTGCAAGTCACCTAAGTTCATTGTACAATTAACTTAATTAAGACACTCTGAACATTGTAGGGAAAAATTGTTTGTACAAACAATGAAAAAAATTAAGCTAATTGATAATGGAAAGTGAAAGTTACGGCCGATCATACAGGTCACTGTTTAGAGAGACAGGAGAAATAAAATAGCAATTAGTCTAATATCCATGTATAACTATAAAAAAAAACAAGAAACATACCCAATTAAGTATCAGGGAAGAGGAAACAATAACATTATTTATATACGTTATCATCAGTGCATGCCTCTTATGCTGGTTTTGCCAAGGATCTTATATGAAATAAATTAAATATCATATAAATCAACTATTGTTAATTCGGCTCCTTGTCCCATGAGAGCGGAGGAGAAACGAGAATTCAAAAGTTGGTATTTGCTTTTGTTGGCAGGATTTGTTATTTTCACATTCGTTCAGTCAAATACACGTGCAATACATTGCTGATGTGAATTATTAAGTAAGATTGTATTGAATTGTTATTGACCGTGTTCGCTCTATTTCGAATTTTAGAGGGAAAGTTTATCGTTTTCACAAAACAAAAATATTTGACATAAACAGATAACATAAGTAAAAACATTATAATACAAAATAAACAAGAAAGAACAAAAACAAGGTAAACAAAAAAGGAAAAATGTAAAACAACCCGAACTATAAATTGTGTTGATAAAATCAGACACTTGATCTTGACCGTATCATTTTATTAAAGTATCATATTCAGAAGATGAGAGATTGTTGTAGTTTTTTGGACAGAATAAATTTCATTAATGGTGCCATTGTGTAAGAGATGAAGAAGACGAGGAAGAAGAAAACACAACAGTAGTATATGGGGCCACCCTAGCGACAATGGGAATTAGCATTACAAAACCCCTTGGGCCACCCTAGCGACAAGGGAAATTTAACATGGAGAAAAACCCTGGGTCACTCTAGTGACAAGGGGAATTGAACATGGAAATTGAACATGGGAATGTCACCTGGGGATCAGTGGGAATTAAACATTGGTAACGTCATAGGTTTATAGGGTCAAAACCTTTTATAGGGTGAAATGTATTTGTAGGGACAAAGGGTTGATAGGGACAAGCATAGACATACACAAACAAATACACATTGAAACACACAGAAAAGAGGACAGAAATATTCTAAAGAAAGACTCACAGATAGAATAGAGACTCGATAAAGAAAAGTCTGTTGTATGGGTTCAAAACATTTATTCAAGTACATATATACATGGGCTCTCTGGCCTGTGCTTTGGTCTAAGCACTATCCATTCAATACATAAACATTTGAACATGAAAGAAACATATTTACGAGTTGTTTAGTTATTGACTCTAGTAAACTAATGTTTAAAATTAACGTTCACTCCTTTCTAAAATCACTTCATATGCAACGAATTTACATTAAATGTTCGTTTATAAGAAAAAGTCAAAACAAAACAAGTAACAAACAATCAAATAAGAGAAAGTTCGTGTTTGTCTCTCTATCCGTTACACACGTTGTTTAATATCTGGTCAGCTACCACTTGTGTCCCAGCATAGATGTTTCCGATCTCGTATTCCCTGTCAGTCGTAAATCTGCTGTTACCTCCATCGTGCTAGGTACACTTATCGGTAAGCAGATCAAGAGCAGTGATCGTCTTCTTCCCATGGAGGTGCAACATATGCCATATGAATAGTCACTTTTCCATCGGTGATGTCAAATTTTTCTCTCACCGACCGTACGTCTTCAATAGCCCTCAAAAGTTTGGAAGAAGTTATTTCTGCAGGTGTGCTAAATCCGAGACATACAGGCGAGTTCAAACTGTCGTGATACATAGATAGGCTCAAACGACCTTCATCTTTGACTTGGCAATGACATTTGAATTCCTCTAACAGTGAGTCAAGTAGATCCGTAATGAAACCTGATACTTCCTCGGCTGGAACGTCAGACGCGAAGTCTTTAAATTTCATCGTGTAGGTGTAAGTTGTCGTTCTAAATTTTCTCGAGGTCGCTGTCTGGGTCATTTGGATGCTAAAATACTCCTTTAGGTCTATTGAATCCTTTCCCTTCTTGAACGCACTTTGCTGTGACGGTATGGTGGTGAAAGAGGTCAATGATGTTTGTTCCTTCTCTTTTTTCTTCTGCGTAGAGTTATTCATCTTTTTCGTCGCTTGTCCTCGCAATGAAGTGTCGTTCTTGGAAGTCGTCCCTTTTTATACTGGGTGATATCAGCATGTCCATAAGGTAAAGTTTTGTGGTCTGGAAGTTTCACTGGTTGCACGTAGTTTGTCATGGCATTAGTACATAACAACTAAGATGTGGTATTGCATTGGTGATGTGATCGTGAGGCATAGAATCACACCCGAGTTTCTCGTTGGACTTGAGTCTTACGCTCTATACTTGCTGTTTGAAAGGATTCATTTTTGTCGATTGGTCTTGGTAGTGACAATGAACTATTGGTCTTGGACGTTGTCCCTTTTTATATGCTGACCAATATCGATGTGACCGTACGGCAACGTAAAGTGATTGGGAAGTCTCACTCGCTTCTGGTACACGATTTGATAGATTTTTTCCAGGGGTCGACTGACGATGTGGTGAGTGGGTAAACGTACAATCTTGTTCGGTTGGTGAGTGGTCACTTTAAAGTTTCCATCCTCTCCCGATTGCAAGGCTTCTTTCAATACCCCAAAGTTGACCACTCGACTGGTACGATGATTCAGAGTCAGTCCTTTCACTTTGCACTCCGTGTGCACTTCTCCTTGTTTGTCCTGGTATTGGTAGCCGTAATTTTTAGGACCTCCACTCGCGAAACTTAGAATCTTGTCGTCGGGATGTTCGTCTGTCCAGGCTCCTAAACGGTTTTCTTCGATGTTAGGGTGTTGCTGACCCGGTCGATCGATGTAGATGCAACTGTCCGTGTCAAAGTACAGGACGCGTTCCCCTAACAGTTCTAAAGCTTCGTACAATTTTAAGCGAGCATGAGCTGTCACGTAAGCCGCAATGATGACATTTCCAAAAGGGTCGTCTTGTACAAAGTCCAGATCTTCTTCGTAATTGACCAAGATCAAATTCTCTCGAACGACGTCCACGTGTTTCATGTATTTGGTTTTGTCGTGAATCATCTGGAAGTAGCGGGAAGGTTCTGTCAAATATTCCGTCTTGGGTAAACACGGTCGTTGTGCCATTTTACCCCACAAGCAAGTTAACATCACTTTGGCAAACGATCGCCTGCCTTCGTTTTTCTCGATGTGGTCTAAAGAGATGCCTTCTTGTTCATAGTATTTCTCTTTGAATTGTATTTGGTCTTCGGGAGTGTGACACCAGGAAGGATAGCCGCTGGCTTCTTGTTTCAGTTTCAAAAAGGCATCCACGTAGTCAGCGAAAATGCCTTTCTGACTGGGATCACCCTTGTGGTATTGTTGTGTCTTGGGAAAGTGGCAAATTTCGTACACTTCTAACAGTTGGTATCCCATGTCCAGAGCTTTGAACAATTCTACGCTGACCCAGGTTCCCGTCAAGGCACGTTCTTCCTGGGTGTGCTGACAAGGTTGGTCTTGGTTGCACGTTTCGGCACAAGTACGGCACAATGGAAACATCAGTTTGCCTTGACAATGGTGAGGTAAGACGGGATGGTATAGGTTCGTGGGAGGCAAAACTTTACACTTGATCAAGCCTTCGTATTGTCGAATGTTTTTCAGGTCGATGTGTTCCGTTAACAATTGCGGGTGCCCTACAGGAAAGCGACAATATTTGCACACGTAGGGATACAGCGAACACACGTCCAAGTATTTTATTTCTTCTCCTTTCTCTTCGTCGGCTTGGTACAGCAAACAGGTGGCATTGGTCCTTCCTCCGTACAAACTATCCCTCGGGTTCAGCGGGTCCATGAACTGGTAACTTTCCACGAGGCGTTTAAACTCGGGATCGCTTTTCAAGCGGTGATCGTATTCGTGTTCCCACATTTCCACCACTTGGTATCCTTCCTGTTCCAACTTTAGGCGTCGCTGACAAGTGTCCTGGTACAAGTCTTCCATGGTTCGTTGTAAATACTGATTTTTAGTGCTACGATCAGGGTAACAGACGGGACATCCGTGAAATAAGCAACCGTTAAACTCGTACACTATCTTGGGGTTTTCTAAGTCCCAGCCATCTACCGAATATGTTCCGATGGTCTTTTCACCCCCTCCGTTGCGGGCATGCTGAATCCATTTGTTTTCCTTGTCGCACAAGTAATGTAACCAACGTAGGGCTTTGACCGAGTATTGACGTTTGACAAAGTTGGTCGTTTGAGGGCTGATGACAGCCACGGTGTTTTCAGGCATGAATCGTTGTCGATACACTAAGGAACACGCTTTGGCAATGGTGCAAGCTTCTTTCAAAGGATCGACCCCTCCGTGTTCCATGAACAGTTCTCGAAATTTTCCACAGCAACGCCGTAAAATGTCCACGTCGGAACGACAATACTTTAGCATTTCTTCCTGAAAGTCGAAAGGGTCCGAGGCGTGAGCCTGGTACCAAGCGTAGAAAGCTTCTCGTTGTTCGGTACGCATGTTGTCGGGGTCGTAATAGTGAGCCTCAGGTAAATGGGGTAGAACGGCGTGTTGATTGGCTTCCGTATTGAAAAAGTGTGGAAAGTACCCTTTAACCATTTCTGTCATTCCAAACGTTTTAGGCATTCGACTCAAAGGCATGGCCAAATAGCTCATCGAATCTTTAAACTGTACTTGTCCCACTTGCATGAAAATGATTTTGGCTCCGTTCAAAGTCACTTTAGGACGTTCGGTGCCATGTTCCGTATAGTATCTGAGAAGAAACTGTCCATCGTATCCGGAGAAATTGTGAGCCATCACCGTGGCATGACGATGACAATCTCCGTAACGTTCGATGTCCTCTTGGCTCCACGTCTTGTCGATGGGGTCTAAGACCCATCGAGCGAAATCGGCTAGCGTGTTCGGTCCACGAAAGATTTTTTCACGTCCTCCAGGAATCTTGCTACAGTGAGGGCAATGACTGAAGATAGGTTCTTGAATGCACTTCTCGCACGCTCGATGAGCCACGCAGAAATTAGGAATGTGAATGCCAGTCTCTTGCATGCATTCGAAATCGAAAAAGATGAAATTGCTTTTCTTCTTGTGACCATCCTCTTTCTCTGGTTGGGGTTGGTATTTTTGCACGTAGCATTGGTGTTTCAAGTCCACGATGTGATGACAAATGTGACATTTCTTTTTTCCTGAACATACGTGTGCCTTGGTACTATTGGTACGTATGCCTTGTCCACACGTAGGGCACAATCTCAGGAGTTGACAAGCACATTTCTGCTGTGAACCTTGCGTCTTCAGATGTTGTTGGTAACAGGCAGGGCTGAAAAACGTGCGCAGACAAGCAGGACAATGCAATGGTTTTTGCCCTTCGCTCAGACAGGGTGGAGAGGCCAAACATCCTCGGCATTTCGATCCACAATGTTTGTGTTGCTCTCGATTATTATAACCACGGTCACATTTCTCACGGTAATATCTGTATCCCAGGAATCCGGGGATGGCGGTAATGGTATCGAAATGTTCATCGTGATAATAGACATGAATGTATTTTCCGTCCTTAAAGTCTTGGCCTCGAAACAACAGAGGTCCGCGCACTTCTTGAGGGTGCACTTTCAAGGTGTATCGTGGAGCTAGGGCATCTTGCAATTTTTGCATCTCAGGAATGCCACAGGGTGTGTCTTTGGACAGGCTTGTTGCAACAGGAGTTCTGCTTCATTTCGTTGTTTGGCTCGATCGGATCGTTGAATAGTTTTCCAGGTTCTTTTCCATTCTACCGTGTCGTTCTTGTTGGCATAGGTTCGTCCCACCACGATGGCTCGAGCTAAACACATCTGGTCTTGAGAGTTGTTAATTCGGACGAGACTTGTTTTGGTGTTGCGAAGGTCGTCCACCAATAAGACCTTTTTGCGTCCAGTCCCTTGAGGAGGAGAGACGTGGGCCATTTTCAGTGTGACTTTACCATCGGTGATGTCAAACTGATCATTAGATTGTTGTACGTGTTGAATCTTGTCCATGACTTTGGAAGGGGTTAGTTCTGCGGGTCTGCTAAACTCGATCCAAACAGGGGATTTCAAGCTGTCGTGATCTATGGATAGTGTTAAGAAATCGTCTTCTTTGGGTTGACATTGTTGCTTTAGTGTGGTGAGCAAAGAATCCCACATCTCGGTGATAAACCCTTCTGCTTTCTCCAATGGTACGTCGGACTTGAAATCTTTAAACTTCACCGTGTAGGTGTAAGTCGTGGTTCTAAATTTTCTGGAGGGTCGCTTTTCCGTCTCTCGAATGTGATAGTACTTTTCAGGGTTAACTGGTGGACTTTGGTTTGGAGTGGGCTCTCTATGTCTGGTCGCAGACGTGGAAGGTGTTGGTTCAGGTTTGCTCATGTCTTCGTTTTGAGCGAACACTTCTTTTCGTGTATGAGGCGATACGTCACTTCGCTGCCTCTTACGTTCTTCTTCTCTCTCACTGAAATCGTGCGATCGTTTCATCTCGATTGCTGATTCAGAAATGATTTAACCAAGTTCATTCTCTCCATATATACCCTCTCTACCTCTTGTTGTCACAATGACTTGGTATATTTCACAAGGGCAAGTGAAAGCCAAGCATATCGGAGCCCAACGACAGCGGTGCGTCTTAAACACCTCATGCATCTTGATGACCCTTCGATTCAAACCCTACCACGAAAGAAAAAAGTTGCAAGAAAAAAACCCAGACAGTTGGTGTCTTCAAGAGAGCTAGAGACGCCGGCACTGTGTCGCTGGGACACGTACGTACTCCAGAAAACTACGCCACTCGACAACGTTGTCTCCTTCTCTCAGTCACTTCTACTTTGTCGCTGAATACATTCTACCAACCCTGTTTTAACACACGTTTCTTCATCTGATATTTTTAAAAAATATACTAAACGCATTTTTAAAAGAACTACCCTTTTTCGACAGCAGTGACGGCGTCTCCTGCTGCTGTTACCACTGTTGCTGCACAAAGATGATCTTTCCTTAAGATCAAAATATGAGACAGAGCAAGTAAGTTGTGAAGTTGAGCGGAGGTGTCTAAACAACAACTGTCAATCCCCTATGTTCCATTTCTGTTTGTGATAATAACTTGTGATACTTCACATTTTCTAAAGTGGAAATCTTTACAAACCGTACAAAAGTTATATGACTTTGGCTTCTGACAGTTGTACAGACTCTTCACTTTATAAGTGTCACGAGAAAATAGTGTATCCAAGTTTTACCATTTTCCAAAACACCCACACACTTGCAACGTGACCAGAATCTGTACTTCTTTATTTGTGGATATCCAACAGACCCGTCCCAGCATATATAGCTGGCTAAGAACTGTAGGAATATCACCTCATTTTTTTTTCAGAAATATCAAAGCTTTTATGTGTATCTTCCCTGTTCCACCCTTTATTAGTGCTTAGGTATATTCCCTAAACAACACAAACAATTTGGAACAAAATTAAATTTTGAATTAAGGTTTCCCTCTGTTTATACATTTTTTTTCAAGTTGTTGGCACATGGCATATGACATCCAAATACTTTCTCAAACTGAGAGGCATTTCTACACATGTCATTGCCTTTGTTAAATTCGGTTTTGTTGGTTAGTCATCGTTAATCTTTAATTCTATTTTTATGATGTATTTCTTTTTTGCTAGAAGATTTAATTTATTTATGTTGTTTAGTCTGCTGCTGCAAAAAAGAAAATGCATGTATCTATAGCAAAGTGTTTCAGTTTGTTCAGTTTTTTATTTCAAGCTCTACAAAAGGTACCAAGTTTGTCTTGCAAAGGGATTGAAACTTTAAGTTACGCGGACGTGAAGGAAAACATACCTTTGTTACTACAATTTGCTGTCTTTGTGTTCGTTCTAATCATGCTTGCCTTATATCTTTTTGTTTTAGGATCATATTTCTTCTGATGTAAATACATACATCAATGGATAGACAGCTTGGGTTATCATCCTTGAGGTTCACTGTACTTTTAGTTTCTTTACTTCATACAAACCCCAAAATCACTAGCTTGAAGGGAAAAAAATAACAAAAAACTGACACCTGGTACTGTAACACATCTGTCTCTGTTGATGTGAGTGTGCTTGACAAAATGTTTGAGTAAGATTAAAAATGTTTGTCAGTTTCAAAACTCGAACCAGTACTGTGGCCGTTTAATATTTTCATGTGGCAAGAAGAAATGGTACAATACGCAACAAAAAAGGGATTGTACATTTACACTCCAATCTGTCTGCACTGCTATGGTAACAACGCTCTTGCGTTGACATTATTTTGCCACACTACCTAAGAAAAAAAACAATGCATCACTCATCATAAACGATTTCATTGGCTATACTTATTTTCTTACCGCTTTCGCTTCGAATTGACTTCAGTACCGTTTCGCACAGTGACAAGATCGGACGTGTTTTTTTTTTTTTTTTTTATTCTGCGGCTGGTCGCTACTCTACTTGCCCTGAATTTACAACCAAACAATGTGTTGCACATTGTAAGTGACTTCATTGGTCAGTCGATATTTTCCACCGCCTTAGCTTCAAATTGGTTTCACTTGTTATTCGCACCGCGAGATAATCAGACGCGTTTTTCTGTACCTGACCATTAGTCACTTCACAAACAATAAAACTAACACACAAATGATCACGCCATGGGCGACTCATGGAAATTATGTTAGTCATGTTACGAAATATATCACGACTTGTTTGGATGTACTTTTCTGTGGTCACTCTTTAATCACATGCGTCTTCAGTTCACTCTTGTCATGTTTTTTAAAGGGTGTATTTTTTCTATGGATGTGATTGTTATGTTCTATATGTTCTTTTATGTTTTCAGTGATTTTACCTTATATCTGTATTTTAATTTAGATGTATAGACTATGTAGTCTGAAATAAAGAATTCTTATCTTATCTTATGTAAGTGGAATGAGTGTTTCTTTGAAACTTTCATAAGGCAAATATACCGTAAAAAAACAAACGTACGTGTCGTGATATTTTTAAAGTAGGAATACATGCTTTCTCTCTCTCTCTCTCTCTCTCTGTGTGTGGTTTTGATTTATACCCTAATGAAATATGTTCCCGTTTGAAGATACCTCTCCAAAATTGTGATCAGTGGTCACCATAATTACGCGAACTGTTCCGTTTGTCATCTTATTTTTTTCAAAAGTTTACACTCTAAAAAATTGTAGAACGATTTTTTTTCTTCCATCAGTAAATCTTTGGATAAAATAAAAGCTTGAGTTTGCACAATTCTGGTATCTTAACTTTATCCTATTTTGGAACTGAAACATGTCACGGAATTTTTTTTCTTCTAACATTAGATTTACAGTTTTTCAGAAAAAAAGACAATCACACGGCTTTTTCAAGAATGAAGCAAGCGACATTGCACTGTATAACCCTGCCTATGGTTAACTCTGAATTCTAAAGTCAAAACATGGGTTCAGGAAAAAATGTAACAATGTTCGTGAAAAACTGTAAATCTAATGTTAGAAGAAAAAAAATTCCGTGACATGTTTCAGTTCCAAAATAGGATAAAGTTAAGATACCAGAATTGTGCAAACTCAAGCTTTTATTTTATCCAAAGATTTACTGATGGAAGAAAAAAAATCGTTCTACAATTTTTTAGAGTGTAAACTTTTGAAAAAAATAAGATGACAAACGGAACAGTTCGCGTAATTATGGTGACCACTGATCACAATTTTGGAGAGGTATCTTCAAACGGGAACATATTTCATTAGGGTATAAATCAAAACCACACAGAGAGAGAGAGAGAGAGAGAGAGAGAGAAAGCATGTATTCCTACTTTAAAAATATCACGACACGTACGTTTGTTTTTTTACGGTATATTTGCCTTATGAAAGTTTCAAAGAAACACTCATTCCACTTACATAAGATAAGATAAGAATTCTTTATTTCAGACTACATAGTCTATACATCTAAATTAAAATACAGATATAAGGTAAAATCACTGAAAACATAAAAGAACATATAGAACATAACAATCACATCCATAGAAAAAATACACCCTTTAAAAAACATGACAAGAGTGAACTGAAGACGCATGTGATTAAAGAGTGACCACAGAAAAGTACATCCAAACAAGTCGTGATATATTTCGTAACATGACTAACATAATTTCCATGAGTCGCCCATGGCGTGATCATTTGTGTGTTAGTTTTATTGTTTGTGAAGTGACTAATGGTCAGGTACAGAAAAACGCGTCTGATTATCTCGCGGTGCGAATAACAAGTGAAACCAATTTGAAGCTAAGGCGGTGGAAAATATCGACTGACCAATGAAGTCACTTACAATGTGCAACACATTGTTTGGTTGTAAATTCAGGGCAAGTAGAGTAGCGACCAGCCGCAGAATAAAAAAAAAAAAAAAAAACACGTCCGATCTTGTCACTGTGCGAAACGGTACTGAAGTCAATTCGAAGCGAAAGCGGTAAGAAAATAAGTATAGCCAATGAAATCGTTTATGATGAGTGATGCATTGTTTTTTTTCTTAGGTAGTGTGGCAAAATAATGTCAACGCAAGAGCGTTGTTACCATAGCAGTGCAGACAGATTGGAGTGTAAATGTACAATCCCTTTTTTGTTGCGTATTGTACCATTTCTTCTTGCCACATGAAAATATTAAACGGCCACAGTACTGGTTCGAGTTTTGAAACTGACAAACATTTTTAATCTTACTCAAACATTTTGTCAAGCACACTCACATCAACAGAGACAGATGTGTTACAGTACCAGGTGTCAGTTTTTTGTTATTTTTTTCCCTTCAAGCTAGTGATTTTGGGGTTTGTATGAAGTAAAGAAACTAAAAGTACAGTGAACCTCAAGGATGATAACCCAAGCTGTCTATCCATTGATGTATGTATTTACATCAGAAGAAATATGATCCTAAAACAAAAAGATATAAGGCAAGCATGATTAGAACGAACACAAAGACAGCAAATTGTAGTAACAAAGGTATGTTTTCCTTCACGTCCGCGTAACTTAAAGTTTCAATCCCTTTGCAAGACAAACTTGGTACCTTTTGTAGAGCTTGAAATAAAAAACTGAACAAACTGAAACACTTTGCTATAGATACATGCATTTTCTTTTTTGCAGCAGCAGACTAAACAACATAAATAAATTAAATCTTCTAGCAAAAAAGAAATACATCATAAAAATAGAATTAAAGATTAACGATGACTAACCAACAAAACCGAATTTAACAAAGGCAATGACATGTGTAGAAATGCCTCTCAGTTTGAGAAAGTATTTGGATGTCACATGCCATGTGCCAACAACTTGAAAAAAAATGTATAAACAGAGGGAAACCTTAATTCAAAATTTAATTTTGTTCCAAATTGTTTGTGTTGTTTAGGGAATATACCTAAGCACTAATAAAGGGTGGAACAGGGAAGATACACATAAAAGCTTTGATATTTCTGAAGAAAAAAAATGAGGTGATATTCCTACAGTTCTTAACCAGCTATATATGCTGGGACGGGTCTGTTGGATATCCACAAATAAAGAAGTACAGATTCTGGTCACGTTGCAAGTGTGTGGGTGTTTTGGAAAATGGTAAAACTTGGATACACTATTTTCTCGTGACACTTATAAAGTGAAGAGTCTGTACAACTGTCAGAAGCCAAAGTCATATAACTTTTGTACGGTTTGTAAAGATTTCCACTTTAGAAAATGTGAAGTATCACAAGTTATTATCACAAACAGAAATGGAACATAGGGGATTGACAGTTGTTGTTTAGACACCTCCGCTCAACTTCACAACTTACTTGCTCTGTCTCATATTTTGATCTTAAGGAAAGATCATCTTTGTGCAGCAACAGTGGTAACAGCAGCAGGAGACGCCGTCACTGCTGTCGAAAAAGGGTAGTTCTTTTAAAAATGCGTTTAGTATATTTTTTAAAAATATCAGATGAAGAAACGTGTGTTAAAACAGGGTTGGTAGAATGTATTCAGCGACAAAGTAGAAGTGACTGAGAGAAGGAGACAACGTTGTCGAGTGGCGTAGTTTTCTGGAGTACGTACGTGTCCCAGCGACACAGTGCCGGCGTCTCTAGCTCTCTTGAAGACACCAACTGTCTGGGTTTTTTTCTTGCAACTTTTTTCTTTCGTGGTAGGGTTTGAATCGAAGGGTCATCAAGATGCATGAGGTGTTTAAGACGCACCGCTGTCGTTGGGCTCCGATATGCTTGGCTTTCACTTGCCCTTGTGAAATATACCAAGTCATTGTGACAACAAGAGGTAGAGAGGGTATATATGGAGAGAATGAACTTGGTTAAATCATTTCTGAATCAGCAATCGAGATGAAACGATCGCACGATTTCAGTGAGAGAGAAGAAGAACGTAAGAGGCAGCGAAGTGACGTATCACCTCATACACGAAAAGAAGTGTTCGCTCAAAACGAAGACATGAGCAAACCTGAACCAACACCTTCCACGTCTGCGACCAGACATAGAGAGCCCACTCCAAACCAAAGTCCACCAGTTAACCCTGAAAAGTACTATCACATTCGAGAGACGGAAAAGCGACCCTCCAGAAAATTTAGAACCACGACTTACACCTACACGGTGAAGTTTAAAGATTTCAAGTCCGACGTACCATTGGAGAAAGCAGAAGGGTTTATCACCGAGATGTGGGATTCTTTGCTCACCACACTAAAGCAACAATGTCAACCCAAAGAAGACGATTTCTTAACACTATCCATAGATCACGACAGCTTGAAATCCCCTGTTTGGATCGAGTTTAGCAGACCCGCAGAACTAACCCCTTCCAAAGTCATGGACAAGATTCAACACGTACAACAATCTAATGATCAGTTTGACATCACCGATGGTAAAGTCACACTGAAAATGGCCCACGTCTCTCCTCCTCAAGGGACTGGACGCAAAAAGGTCTTATTGGTGGACGACCTTCGCAACACCAAAACAAGTCTCGTCCGAATTAACAACTCTCAAGACCAGATGTGTTTAGCTCGAGCCATCGTGGTGGGACGAACCTATGCCAACAAGAACGACACGGTAGAATGGAAAAGAACCTGGAAAACTATTCAACGATCCGATCGAGCCAAACAACGAAATGAAGCAGAACTCCTGTTGCAACAAGCCTGTCCAAAGACACACCCTGTGGCATTCCTGAGATGCAAAAATTGCAAGATGCCCTAGCTCCACGATACACCTTGAAAGTGCACCCTCAAGAAGTGCGCGGACCTCTGTTGTTTCGAGGCCAAGACTTTAAGGACGGAAAATACATTCATGTCTATTATCACGATGAACATTTCGATACCATTACCGCCATCCCCGGATTCCTGGGATACAGATATTACCGTGAGAAATGTGACCGTGGTTATAATAATCGAGAGCAACACAAACATTGTGGATCGAAATGCCGAGGATGTTTGGCCTCTCCACCCTGTCTGAGCGAAGGGCAAAAACCATTGCATTGTCCTGCTTGTCTGCGCACGTTTTTCAGCCCTGCCTGTTACCAACAACATCTGAAGACGCAAGGTTCACAGCAGAAATGTGCTTGTCAACTCCTGAGATTGTGCCCTACGTGTGGACAAGGCATACGTACCAATAGTACCAAGGCACACGTATGTTCAGGAAAAAAGAAATGTCACATTTGTCATCACATCGTGGACTTGAAACACCAATGCTACGTGCAAAAATACCAACCCCAACCAGAGAAAGAGGATGGTCACAAGAAGAAAAGCAATTTCATCTTTTTCGATTTCGAATGCATGCAAGAGACTGGCATTCACATTCCTAATTTCTGCGTGGCTCATCGAGCGTGCGAGAAGTGCATTCAAGAACCTATCTTCAGTCATTGCCCTCACTGTAGCAAGATTCCTGGAGGACGTGAAAAAATCTTTCGTGGACCGAACACGTTAGCCGATTTCGCTCGATGGGTCTTAGACCCCATCGACAAGACGTGGAGCCAAGAGGACATCGAACGTTACGGAGATTGTCATCGTCATGCCACGGTGATGGCTCACAATTTCTCCGGATACGATGGACAGTTTCTTCTCAGATACTATACGGAACATGGCACCGAACGTCCTAAAGTGACTTTGAACGGAGCCAAAATCATTTTCATGCAAGTGGGACAAGTACAGTTTAAAGATTCGATGAGCTATTTGGCCATGCCTTTGAGTCGAATGCCTAAAACGTTTGGAATGACAGAAATGGTTAAAGGGTACTTTCCACACTTTTTCAATACGGAAGCCAATCAACACGCCGTTCTACCCCATTTACCTGAGGCTCACTATTACGACCCCGACAACATGCGTACCGAACAACGAGAAGCTTTCTACGCTTGGTACCAGGCTCACGCCTCGGACCCTTTCGACTTTCAGGAAGAAATGCTAAAGTATTGTCGTTCCGACGTGGACATTTTACGGCGTTGCTGTGGAAAATTTCGAGAACTGTTCATGGAACACGGAGGGGTCGATCCTTTGAAAGAAGCTTGCACCATTGCCAAAGCGTGTTCCTTAGTGTATCGACAACGATTCATGCCTGAAAACACCGTGGCTGTCATCAGCCCTCAAACGACCAACTTTGTCAAACGTCAATACTCGGTCAAAGCCCTACGTTGGTTACATTACTTGTGCGACGAGGAAAACAAATGGATTCAGCATGCCCGCAACGGAGGGGGTGAAAAGACCATCGGAACATATTCGGTAGATGGCTGGGACTTAGAAAACCCCAAGATAGTGTACGAGTTTAACGGTTGCTTATTTCACGGATGTCCCGTCTGTTACCCTGATCGTAGCACTAAAAATCAGTATTTACAACGAACCATGGAAGACTTGTACCAGGACACTTGTCAGCGACGCCTAAAGTTGGAACAGGAAGGATACCAAGTGGTGGAAATGTGGGAACACGAATACGATCACCGCTTGAAAAGCGATCCCGAGTTTAAACGCCTCGTGGAAAGTTACCAGTTCATGGACCCGCTGAACCCGAGGGATAGTTTGTACGGAGGAAGGACCAATGCCACCTGTTTGCTGTACCAAGCCGACGAAGAGAAAGGAGAAGAAATAAAATACTTGGACGTGTGTTCGCTGTATCCCTACGTGTGCAAATATTGTCGCTTTCCTGTAGGGCACCCGCAATTGTTAACGGAACACATCGACCTGAAAAACATTCGACAATACGAAGGCTTGATCAAGTGTAAAGTTTTGCCTCCCACGAACCTATACCATCCCGTCTTACCTCACCATTGTCAAGGCAAACTGATGTTTCCATTGTGCCGTACTTGTGCCGAAACGTGCAACCAAGACCAACCTTGTCAGCACACCCAGGAAGAACGTGCCTTGACGGGAACCTGGGTCAGCGTAGAATTGTTCAAAGCTCTGGACATGGGATACCAACTGTTAGAAGTGTACGAAATTTGCCACTTTCCCAAGACACAACAATACCACAAGGGTGATCCCAGTCAGAAAGGCATTTTCGCTGACTACGTGGATGCCTTTTTGAAACTGAAACAAGAAGCCAGCGGCTATCCTTCCTGGTGTCACACTCCCGAAGACCAAATACAATTCAAAGAGAAATACTATGAACAAGAAGGCATCTCTTTAGACCACATCGAGAAAAACGAAGGCAGGCGATCGTTTGCCAAAGTGATGTTAACTTGCTTGTGGGGTAAAATGGCACAACGACCGTGTTTACCCAAGACGGAATATTTGACAGAACCTTCCCGCTACTTCCAGATGATTCACGACAAAACCAAATACATGAAACACGTGGACGTCGTTCGAGAGAATTTGATCTTGGTCAATTACGAAGAAGATCTGGACTTTGTACAAGACGACCCTTTTGGAAATGTCATCATTGCGGCTTACGTGACAGCTCATGCTCGCTTAAAATTGTACGAAGCTTTAGAACTGTTAGGGGAACGCGTCCTGTACTTTGACACGGAC
Source organism: Sinohyriopsis cumingii (assembly GCA_028554795.2). Lineage (NCBI taxonomy): Eukaryota > Metazoa > Mollusca > Bivalvia > Unionida > Unionidae > Sinohyriopsis > Sinohyriopsis cumingii. Next base: position 117,629,341 of record CM068831.1, read on the forward strand.
AGTTGCATCTACATCGATCGACCGGGTCAGCAACACCCTAACATCGAAGAAAACCGTTTAGGAGCCTGGACAGACGAACATCCCGACGACAAGATTCTAAGTTTCGCGAGTGGAGGTCCTAAAAATTACGGCTACCAATACCAGGACAAACAAGGAGAAGTGCACACGGAGTGCAAAGTGAAAGGACTGACTCTGAATTATCGTACCAGTCGAGTGGTCAACTTTGGGGTATTGAAAGAAGCCTTGCAATCGGGAGAGGATGGAAACTTTAAAGTGACCACTCACCAACCGAACAAGATTGTACGTTTACCCACTCACCACATCGTCAGTCGACCCCTGGAAAAAATCTATCAAATCGTGTACCAGAAGCGAGTGAGACTTCCCAATCACTTTACGTTGCCGTACGGTCACATCGATATTGGTCAGCATATAAAAAGGGACAACGTCCAAGACCAATAGTTCATTGTCACTACCAAGACCAATCGACAAAAATGAATCCTTTCAAACAGCAAGTATAGAGCGTAAGACTCAAGTCCAACGAGAAACTCGGGTGTGATTCTATGCCTCACGATCACATCACCAATGCAATACCACATCTTAGTTGTTATGTACTAATGCCATGACAAACTACGTGCAACCAGTGAAACTTCCAGACCACAAAACTTTACCTTATGGACATGCTGATATCACCCAGTATAAAAAGGGACGACTTCCAAGAACGACACTTCATTGCGAGGACAAGCGACGAAAAAGATGAATAACTCTACGCAGAAGAAAAAAGAGAAGGAACAAACATCATTGACGTCTTTCACCACCATACCGTCACAGCAAAGTGCGTTCAAGAAGGGAAAGGATTCAATAGACCTAAAGGAGTATTTTAGCATCCAAATGACCCAGACAGCGACCTCGAGAAAATTTAGAACGACAACTTACACCTACACGATGAAATTTAAAGACTTCGCGTCTGACGTTCCAGCCGAGGAAGTATCAGGTTTCATTACGGATCTACTTGACTCACTGTTAGAGGAATTCAAATGTCATTGCCAAGTCAAAGATGAAGGTCGTTTGAGCCTATCTATGTATCACGACAGTTTGAACTCGCCTGTATGTCTCGGATTTAGCACACCTGCAGAAATAACTTCTTCCAAACTTTTGAGGGCTATTGAAGACGTACGGTCGGTGAGAGAAAAATTTGACATCACCGATGGAAAAGTGACTATTCATATGGCATATGTTGCACCTCCATGGGAAGAAGACGATCACTGCTCTTGATCTGCTTACCGATAAGTGTACCTAGCACGATGGAGGTAACAGCAGATTTACGACTGACAGGGAATACGAGATCGGAAACATCTATGCTGGGACACAAGTGGTAGCTGACCAGATATTAAACAACGCGTGTAACGGATAGAGAGACAAACACGAACTTTCTCTTATTTGATTGTTTGTTACTTGTTTTGTTTTGACTTTTTCTTATAAACGAACATTTAATGTAAATTCGTTGCATATGAAGTGATTTTAGAAAGGAGTGAACGTTAATTTTAAACATTAGTTTACTAGAGTCAATAACTAAACAACTCGTAAATATGTTTCTTTTATGTTCAAATGTTTATGTATTGAATGGATAGTGCTTAGACCAAAGCACAGGCCAGAGAGCCCATGTATATATGTACTTGAATAAATGTTTTGAACCCATACAACAGACTTTTCTTTATCGAGTCTCTATTCTATCTGTGAGTCTTTCTTTAGAATATTTCTGTCCTCTTTTCTGTGTGTTTCAATGTGTATTTGTTTGTGTATGTCTATGCTTGTCCCTATCAACCCTTTGTCCCTACAAATACATTTCACCCTATAAAAGGTTTTGACCCTATAAACCTATGACGTTACCAATGTTTAATTCCCACTGATCCCCAGGTGACATTCCCATGTTCAATTTCCATGTTCAATTCCCCTTGTCACTAGAGTGACCCAGGGTTTTTCTCCATGTTAAATTTCCCTTGTCGCTAGGGTGGCCCAAGGGGTTTTGTAATGCTAATTCCCATTGTCGCTAGGGTGGCCCCATATACTAATCACAACATAGGACCGAACACTACTTCTTGTAGTAGCAGTTGCAGCAGTTGTAATATTAGAAATAAATGTGAACCCCTCAAATTGAGGACGGCGAATAACAATGACGAATACGTTTAAGAATGCCTAGTAACTATTCTTGGTAAAATTACGGAAGTCAGAGGAGGGTACCTCTGTTAATAGCATAACCTTGGCATCATACATTTCCAAAGATTGAATTATTCAGCTTCTACTTTGGAATATGAAGATTACAACAATTTATTTGTCTCGACTGAATAATTAAACTTACCTGGGTCAGAGAATACTACTAGTAGTATTAGTAGTAGTAGTGGTAATACTGCTACTACTAATAATATCAGTATTATTATTATTATTATTATAAATGATAATGATCCAAAAAGAAGAGGATTTAATGCAAAATCTGTTAGTGGTAGTAAGGGTGAACCCTTCGAAATCGGAACAGCGACAAACAGTGGAGACCGTTGTCAAGACTCTCTCGTAAATTCCTTTTCAGGTCAGATCATCTTGATCCTGAGAAAGTCAGAAAAGATAAAGTTGTGTGCTACACTTTATATCACCTGACAAGTTTCCTAAAACTCACTGCGTGTTTTAAATTCCGAATAACTTGTAGGCCATATGTTTCAAAAAATCTCAAGGCGTATTTTGTGTGCTGATATGAGAGAGAGAGAGAGAGAGAGAGAGAGAGAGAGAGTACTAACTTGAAGGCTGATTTGGGCACGTCGTACATATCATCTGTGACCAGATGCAAAAGCAGTAACTACAAGGATCACTGACTTTGAAGTTGTCCCCATCATTGTACATTTTCCCGTTGTATAGGCATTGCTCAGCTGCTGAAAAGGTACGCTACCAATGATATTATTGACTAACTTTATATACTATGTACCGTAACGGCAAATATAAAAATAAAAAATATCGTAAAAGTTTTGATCAATATAGTAATGAAGTGTTGGGGTGGGACATGAATGCATAGTCAAGAATGGTTCTAAGCCAAATAATATAATCTCTTTCACTCTGTAAGATAAGGTCAACCTTGTCTGAGAAGGATGATAAATTAAATAAAATACCATTTCTGATCATGTGTACGCTTATCAAATCTGAGTCCATTATCCAATTATGTTTTTTTTGGACCAAACGATCATTTGATTTTTTCATTTGTAAATGATGAAATCACTAGGACAGGAAGATGTGTGTATCTAGTTGTGATCTTACAATTCAAAAAAGGAGTACACTTTGATTTAGATTATCTGCATTGCAGGGTCAACACCAAAACAAAGCTCATAACGACAGTAAAATATAGAATGAGAATTATAAGATTTTATGATTAACTTGAATGGTACGGTTGATATTGTAAAATTAAGGAATATGATTTATTGCGATAGATGATCAGTTGAGAAAACAGAAACGACTGAAAAGTAGAGAGGACAAAACCGACATAAAATGCGCTTTCACAAATGAATCGATGAATAAACCTAATTGCCTGAGACGGGATTGTTTATGTTTGATTTTTGACGCAATTGCATGTAAAATACTTTGAGAATTAGTGTTGCTGCCCATAGGAGGGTGGGTGGGTGGGCGGGTCTGAAAAACATATATTGTCTAGAAAAGAGAGGTTTACTAATCTTAATTTCCAAAACAATTATGTTTTATGTTTTGTGTTTGTATGTGCTTGTATAATTTTGTGTTGCTGACAAACTAAAACTTAAAGCCTCTTTTACCCTTATATCTTTTTTTGTGATACTCTGTGCTAGCGTGTAAGGGTATATAACTGTGTCTATAAACATTTCCAACCCTTGTGAGTGATGTTATGTGTATGTTTTTGTGTGAACGTATGTGCATGAAACACTACCTACCCTTCTTTGTGTGTGATTGTATGTTTGTGTGAAAGTGTTTGCATATTTCATTCCACTTCTTTTGTGCGTGTGTGAAAGTATGTGTATAAAAACATTTCTGCCTTTTGGAGGGATGGTATGGGGTGTATGTTCGAATTGCAGGCGTATTTGTTTTGTTAGTTAATAAGAATGGGTGCTGAATATTTGGTAAGAAAGAGTTTAGCATTACCATTCCCATTATACCTATACATTTTCAACATAGAAATGGCTTTTAAAAAGTAGAAAATTAGCGTTATATTTTCCCTATAAATTTGTCATCATGGAAATGGTCTATAACAACTACAAAGCTTACATTACATTTTCCACTGATCATATTAACAGTTTTGAGCCAATAAACACTTTATATTTGATAAATAGTTTGGATCCATAAACACTTTTAACATTATACACAATTTTGACCCCTCAAAAAAGGCTACATATAAGCCTATGGACCATTTTAACTTACGATTTTCACTTCACCCCCAAGTGTCTACTACATATAAGTCTTTGGACCGTTTTAGCATACGATTTTCACCTGACTCTCAAGTGCATGTAAGTCTTTCTGCCATTTTAGCATATGATTTTCACATGACCTCCAAGTGTCTACTACATGTAATTCTTTGGACCATTTTAGCATACGATTTTCACTTGACCCCCAAGTGTCTACTGCATGTAAGTCATTGGAATATTTTATCATACGATTTGCACTTGACTTCCAACTGTCTACTGCATGTAAGTCTTTGGACCATTTCAGCATATGATTTTCACATGACCCCCAAGTGTCTACTACATGTAAGTCATTGGACCGTATTAGCATACGGTTTTCACTTGACTTCCAACTGTCTACTGCATGTAAGACTTTGTACCATTATAGCATATGCTTTTCACCTGACCTCCAAGTATCTACTGTATGTAAGTCATTGGACCATTTTAGCATACGATTTTCACTTGGCCCCAAAGTGTCTGCTACAAGTAAATCTTTGGACAGTTATATCATACGATTTTCACTTTACCTCCAAGCATCGGCTACATATCAAAGTCCTTATTTGATCCCCACTGGTATGGTTACATACTACAGCTTACATTTTTATCAAATAAGAGTTCCGTTTTTCTCGCCGATGTGACGGAGAAATCTACGTTTTGCTAACCTTACTTTTCTTATCTTAATCTGGGTATCACACGCCTGGCAGACATATAACTACATAAAATTCACTATTGAAGCAACATAAGGTATATCCAAGTTTGATAACACCATAAAACATTTTGGGACACACACACAGACACACACACACACATAAACACACACACACAAGTCGAGGCATTGATAGAGCTCCAGACACACAGGCAATACACATCACTGGTCACACAAAACCAAACTCTCTCAAGTGCTGCTACAAAACCGGCAAAAACCGAAATAGTGTTGTGTCAAACTGATTTCTTCTTTGTCAAACACCCACAATCCGCCCTAGTTGAATCAAATATTATGATGCGATTGCAAATTAAATCTCTTGCACATGCTAACCAGATAGAGATTAATGGGTCAGTTCGCATAATATTCCACAAAATGATTTCTATATGGCGTATCATTGCACCAGTGACAGCAGCATTTGCCATATTTCCATAACAGAAAATATTAATTTCAAATTAGGTCATTCCTTAGAAATTTCCACATGTCACTACACACGTCGTTAGTTGGCATATTGTACTGCACAGCATCCTATATTTGCCTACCGACGAACGTTCCCAAATTAGAACTGATGAAAGTTAAAACATTACCGCAAAAAGGATATTAATTCTTTACTGTCAATTTTGTATGACAGCTAACGTTTAAATGTGATAATACAGTAATAATATCAAATGATTTTATGTTTCTATTTTCTCATGCCATTGCCCTCATTAACATATTTGTCTTAATGCGCAGTATTTGGAGAAAGAAAAGCACGTGGCTCGAGGCGCTCAATGGGCAATACTTCCAGCACATAACAAGTATGACCTTTTCTTGACGTTCGTTTCCTTCTTTAAGAGCATATATATCTATATTCTGCTGAAATATCTGTTCAGATTTTCATAAAAGAGTTCGAAACCTGATAACCTTTATCTATATGAGAAACAATAATAACACTTGACGAATACTGTGTTTTGAATCTGCTAACTAAACTGCAAGGATGCAGGGTACTTTTAACAAAGTTAAGAAAATATTGGGTGGGAAAAATAATGAAGTCGGTGTATGTACCAAGAAAAGGAAATCTCAGTCGCGGAGAAACAGATAACATAAACCTTTTTATTGGGATTTCATTGTCTTAGTCCAAAACCCATCATAGATTCTATTAATTTATGATATCACGCTGACATGTAATCCACTGCAATAAAGTACCTCTCTTCTATGTATCAGTGATGCAATAAGTTGAGCATCAAATCTTAATGCTGCCAGACCTCTGATAACTATTTATAATTATGCTGATGAACATGAGATAAAATATATTTCTTACTGTCTTAATCTCAACGAACAATTCAAAGTTCTAATCAAGTACCAATCTGCTCTGGACTCAAATTTTCTACAGTATACTGGACTCATCGATTTTTCTAGACATATGATAGTGAACGTACACCTTTGAAATCTCACCAAGACCTTGAATATATGTCAAAGAAGATGTTGTTATTATTATAACAGTAGGTGGCATAAACTCAGACGATTCACTTTTGATATGTAGTGTAGTAGTGACATTGCAATCAAGTCAATTATATGCACAATAATTGCCACTGACGTTGTTACCCTTTACATGATCGCAAGGTCTATTAACTAAATTGTGCATGTTTAAGGCATCATGAGAGGTTTGATTGGAATAGCACTGATGCCATGATAGTCATGTAGTTGGCAGTGTTTGCCCTGAGACATATTCTTACCAAGTGACATATAATTGGTTTCCATGATTAAAGTTTGAATATATGGCAATGTGTTTGAAAATGACGACTTGAAAAATAAAACTGAAAGGAGATATTAAACATGGTAAATCACGTCTGTGATATTCTGTAAGATTTATTACGGTTATGAAAGTCAAAGTGGAAATTGATAATTATTACTCGCTACAATCGTCTTATTTGTATAATTTGTAGGATACGAAATATCCAGAAGCTTGGCTATTTCATTAGCTAGGATAAATAGTAATGGCTGTCTCACTTAATGGTGGCTTAGTATCTATTTGTCTTGGTCAACTACATCATGAAACTTTCCACTGATCTATCTGTAACATATTCAGTGGAGGTTACTCCACTTAAAACAATATGTATTAGTGTGCAAGGATCTCGCTTGCGTGGTCTTGGGGTGTGTACACCCGAAATCCAATATTCATGCCTAATGCTACTATATCTTTTTATTCAAGCGACCTTTTCCCACTCTCGATCAATTCAGTTACAACAGCGCCACAAGTTCTACACCTGTCAAACAATCTTTTTAAAAGAAGCTGAAAATAGCAATGTTGACGGAACAACAGTGAACGTTACGGATCAGTTGCACATACTTTTGGATGACGACATGGTATACTATTTAGAGCTTATGGCCAATTACCTGATAACTCAACCATAGGCTCATCTTGAGAGGACTTTAAAAGTAAACTAAATGCAAATTCACAGTTAGGATCTGCACACCAGAAATGGATTATAGATAGTCGTTATATGACAGCAACACGTAAGTATACACAAGCACAAAGAAGTTGCACAATTTCAGAAAATTATTCTCAAACAATGTGAACTAGGAAAAAGAGAACAGCTGATAGAACAGTGTAGATATAATTCATATGTTCATGCAATTTTGTTATTCAGATTTGGATTCTTCAGTTATACACGTGCCTTATTGTCTCATTGGGTAGCAGGATCATTTGTAACTGAGTTTCGTACGTCATAAATGTTTGAAATATGCAAAAGCAGGGTAAAAAGGAAACCTCGGGGTGCCTACAAAACACATACAGATTCTAGAGGGCTATTATAATAGCTCATTAATTTATTCTAGATGAGTGTCCTCTTTCTTCATGATGGTGTATTTTTTACCTCTCTGTTTCGTACCACTGTATATAAAAAAGGAATGGCAAATGCAAAAGGAAAGGTGCCCCCGACGCCCATATATCTGTTCTGATGCAGCTTGCATTTGACCTTTCAGGAATAGTTAAGGAACATGTCTTATATGTGTGTGTGTGTGTATATATATATATATATATATATATATATATATATATATATATATATATATATATATATATATATATATATCGGTTCTAGTTCCAGACCCAGCGATGATTATGACCTTTGAAATTTCTACGAACGAACATGTCAACAGTCATTTTTTATAAATATAAAGTCATTTTGTGATATAAGATCAAGATCGGATTTGCATAAAGTTTCGATCTACATATCAAATTTCTTTAAGGATTCCGTTACATAAATTATTGGCTGGAACTATAACTTTTTCATTGACATGTAGAACTACAACACTATTTTGGGATTATAGTGAATTCAGTCAAAAACATTCTGGATTATTCATATAGTTTGCTGACATATCAGCTCAATCAAGCCTATTGGCACATCCACGCATTTACTAAAGGAAATCATTCGGAATACTCTATATTTTTTACTTGTGTTAGTACTTTTTGTTATTTGAGATTTAATTCACAAGACTGTATGTCGCTTTTAAAATTTTCACTTGTTATGCTCAGGAAATAAATCATTTCTTGAATTTTACTAAACTTGTTGGTTATGCTTATCTCTGTTACATAGTTAAATACCATAGAGTCGTAACATAGTACCAACTAAGGGATCAACATTCTCTCTCTCTTTCTCTGTCTCTCTCTCTCTGTCTCGCTACATATATATATATATATATATATATATATATATATATATATATATATATATATATATATATATATATATATATATATAATGTGTGCGTGCGATCTCTTAGCTCGGCCACAGACTCATAAGGCAATACTATTAGGTTGTTAATGTTGTTGTTGCCATTAATCCCCTCATAATGTTAATTAATAGAAAGACCAACAGGCAGAATGTTTATGACACATGTGAATTCAATTTATCCTGCCCTGCAACAATGTATTTAGTATGTTTTCAAGATTATATCGTAATAGTTTTCATTGCATGGTCCAGAAGATGTGTCACCAGTAATTATAAATATCCCAGGGCAAGGTTATGGGCGAAGGCCTATCTATCAATATATCCCAGGGCAAGGTTATGGGCGAAGGCCTATCTATCAATTCATCTTCTCGTTTAAGTAAATAGTGTTCACGAGTGGGAATCCAAACCGTTTCAATAGCAGGATTCTACGGCGATTAGCACAACTTCTAATTGTAATATCGAAATTCATAACGAATATTGGCACAATTCACATCCATAGTGCCATTTTGTACACACGAATCAATTTACGAATGCATTGGAGTGACAGAAGTATAGTGCAATTGCAGTCATAAGTACGTATACACATAATTAAAGACCGAATGACATAATTCCGCTATGCAGCTTCAATAAAAGGGTGAACATAGAATTGAAGATCAAATAATTGCTGAGTGACAAGATAAAAGCATCACTACAAATTTAGAGATGCGAGGGTTTAACGTCTGTTCACTCAGTTAAAATCGCTTAGAATAGAAAACAAATCTACTGGTAAACAGCTGCTGGATTTAACCTAATCTCTTAATAATGTAGTCTTACTTATTATTTACACAACCTGGCTGAAAGAAAAGTCAAGTTCAACCATGAGTAGTTTAGGTCAATTACAAAAATACAGTAAATCCCCGATTTAAGGGTATTTTGTAATCCTATCGAATTCATGTGAATCCATCAACGAGGATCCAAATCTTCAACATGGTCGAATACCTAAAACTATGTCAGTTCCGACTTGGGGACCCATGCTGAGAGTTCGTGTTTATAAGCCTGTTCGATAACGGTTGTTGTGTCCCTTGGTTTGCTGCATCCCATCAATTACCAATGATGCACATTTCTTTTTGGTGAGCAAATCTATTTGGTAATGACGTCAAACAATGCCATAAATAAACCAAGTGATCTTGACAATTTTAGTGTCAAGTGCCTTAATTCAATTGTACGGGACACATCATTATACAATGAGCATTATGATCTGTAGTTGTTTGACTAAAGAATAACTAAAACTTTGATTTAAATGATTTTGATATGACTTAATTACTTTTTCCCAATTCAAATAAAAATTCATGTTATGTCGTAACTCCGGTGTACTTAAAAGGTTGCATACAAGGATAATGGTCGTAATAACACATATAATGATGGTTTTACATTTGATCGTAATTTACAAAATCCGAAATTACAATCATAATATTCTAATTAATCTAATATTTGGTGTAACCACCTATATTGATACATAATTCTTAAAGATTATGCTTTGCGAGAGAGAGAGAGAGAGAGAGAGAGATTATGCCTTTGCGAGAGAAAGTTGTATCAATGAGCATATCTTAGTAGTAGAGCGTACACACATGTGTTGATATATATATATATACCTGTAGAAAGTAAGCCATATAAATAGTTTCGTTACAAAAAGAAAGCTAGTGGCACAGTTGGATTAAGCTATAACTGTCAACATAAGGTAGACCTTACGCATGCTAATAAGTAAATTAAATACTTATGTAAACATTGGAACTAAAGCTCGTCATGAATATTTTATAAATAAGTCTTAACGCTAATACATTATAAAAAGATGATTATTTTTAATGTTCACCACAATTTGCGATTCGATACACATCATCAATTACATAACAATATGCAAATTTTTATGATGTGTCATCATAAGACAAATCTAATTCAGATATCTTTTTTTTTCTAATGTCAAGAATTTTCTCTATAACAAACAAATAAATTCCACATCTCGGTTTACCAAGAAATAATGAATATATAATTTTTTTTTTAGAGTAAACGGGTGACGCGAATTAGTCGAAATCTAGCAAATCATTTTACTGAATTTCTGGTTATGGTTACGTGATTAAGTCTATTTTTCCCTGTCAACCCTATTTTTCCAATGCAGTTTCATTTTGTGGGATTTAACGTCATTTTTATGTATACGATTTATGATTCGCCAGACATGGCGGACATGGTATGTTTGGTAGAAAACATTTAAAAGTAACATCAAACCACGCGAATCTACTTACATACTTTTCTCAAATACCAACTTTGGCCAAGCCGAGATTTGAACCCGCACAGACTGAGTGGGAAAGGCTAGCTACGTGGACCACTCGGCCCACAAACCGCCCTTTTGTTGAAATCGAATGAAAAATCCAGAGTTTCACATACTAATGGACCGGTGACCACAAACCACTGACATGTTTAAGGTTTCAAGTTAGATAGACTTACCTGCTACAACTAAGATGAGATGGGTCATAATGGCTATACGTAGTTTTTTAAACATTTTGTAGAGAACTACCTCCAAGACAGTCTTGATATACGAATATACATTGAATGATCTAACAGAGCTAAGATTTTCACGTAGCTACCGTAGCCTAGACATGGATCACATACCTTACAATGGAGCAATTAAAACTATTGTCAAAGACTAAACGTTAACATGAGTACATACAATTTCGCTCAATTTATCCCGCAGGGTAAACTTAATCGGGTCATGATCTCAAAAGCATATCATACTCTGAAAGCCGTACTGGAGATAAGAAAATAATTAGAAAGTATTCATGTCTAACGCAATGCAATTCACATACCTCAAAAGTGTTTTACTTTAACATAGTAAATCTCAAGATTATCAGCCAATTACTCCTCAATAATTATAGTTTTCGTTCCTATATACAGAAGTGAGAATGTTTGGCATAAATCATAATAGTTTTTTCTTCTTCACGAAATAAACAGGAGTAAAATTATTTTGTCATCGTTGGCCACCTAATGAAGTTCAATAATCGTATATAGATTACTTTGTCACCCTGCAAGTATTTCTGAATAGACAGTTACTCCTGAATGTAATCGTATCGAAATTATGTTACCAGCACCATCCGCAACACCTGTTTCTATAGATATAGTACCAACAGCAATTTCGATTGCTTCATCTATTATAATTGTTAATGCCGTGATTTCTGCCACACTGATAACAACAGTTGCAGCCGTGACGAATCGACAAATCGCACTAAAAACAAGAAATAAACATTCATGTTCCAGGAGATGTGCGATGATCTTATTGATTTGATGTCGCAGCTGCAGTTGCTATTCGATTATTTTGCACATCCATAACACTGAGTTCATTTAATTTAGAATCGCGTCCTACAATCTCTAACTGAATAATACTTAATTATTTTAGTAAAACTGCATTCTGGGAACAAAGACTTTAGTATATATATATATATATATATATATATATATATATATATATATATATATATATATATATATATATATATATATATAGACATATACATATACATATAATAGAGATTAGTTCTGACTGATTTTGTTATATTTTTGACGTAAACAGCTAATAACAGAGATATTGTATTTAATACTGACCTAGTTTCTGACCTTGATTCAGAACCAGTAAGGATTCTGGTAAACAACTTTGGTTTTTGTTTGTTACTCTTTCCTAAAATAAGAACGATTTATTTAGTTAAAGTCATACACTGTGTAGGTGACAAAAAACATGTGTTTATTTTTTTTTAAATTTTTGTTTTCCCAGAAGAATGAACTCTTGACCTCCATCCGGGAGTCTGTTTCGCGTTGTAGTTAGATTTGCTACTGATGTTTTGAGAATCATTAGTGTCTTAACACTTGAGAAGTCAAGCTGTTTTATGTTGTGACCCGTTTTGTACTAATTAGGCGTATTTTATTTTCTCCAAATTATTTGGATTTCCAATAATTGTTATCCCTGGAAATACTAAATTAATGCTTGGTCAAAGAAATTTATCAAAATGTATACAGGATTCAAAATCTGGAATAACATTTTATGTGTTTGAACAAGAGACCGTTGATATCACAACACTTCACAGGTTAGAACAGACGTACTGTCTTCCATTTTGGATTTCATAGGGATTTAAACTAAGTTTAATTCAGAACTTTTTAATAATAGGACTTCTATTTTTTAATTCTTGGATTAATTGTGGATTTGATTAGTAAAATCGTAAGTTCTTTTTCTCATTTTACCATGTTTTCAAGGGAAATAATATTATTTGTTTACATTTTACAAAGCTTGTTGTCTTCAATTTTTTTATTTGCGTTTTGTAAGAGGCTAAACCCGTAACAACGCATCCACGGTGGATATCCGCAGTGAATTGCGCTTCGTCGTTGTAGAACAATTCCTGTTTTCGGCCCTGGTGACTGTTTTCACATGTGAATGTTAATATCTCGCGTTGGCATTGCCACACCATGGTGGTTCCAAATATTGATTTTTATTTGGCCCTTTAACATAATTATAATCGACGTATAAGAGCGTCCGGTAACACCGTTTTAAAGCAGATATATATATATATATATATATATATATATATATATATATATATATATATATATATATATATATATATATTCATTAACAAGTGAAACAAAATAATTATCAACGATGGAATCACATGTCAACTGATCCATCACCTAGCCGTTAAATCCTTAACCTCATCACACTCGTAAAATTACATTACTTATGTGAAACGAACACTTTCATCTTAAATACAAACACAACACACGTTTAAGCATGCTTTTGATAAGCTTTGAATGAATCGAACTAAATTTTACCTTCGCCTTTTAAGCGCAAGATCTGTAGGATTTCTTCCATACAAAAATGTAAGCCATGAAGAAAATATAATCAGGGTATATGGTCTTCAAACACGATTTCTGTGGAAAAGCATTTATCTTTTTTATGTTGTTACAGTAATCATGTTAAGAGCTGCAACAAATAGCTGAACATTTGAATTAGAATACTTTTTTATTTGAATATAAAATTGTATTCAAACGTGTGTTTGTTTGGCACGTAAATTTTAAAGCATCTTGCAAAAGAACAAAAACATAGAATAGAATGTTGAAATGAATAGTGTGGATGAGAACAATCAAAACCTGCTAAATCACCGTATTTTCAAACTCTTGACTCTCAAGGTAATCATCATGCCAAACGTTTGAGTAGCCCTATAGCTCCCATAGTTGTCACGTATATTTTTAATACTCTTGAAAGATAATATGTACTAGAGCTAATTGATGGATACCGTAGTGAAGAGTAGAGATCAAATCAAAGTAAAAATCAAACAGATAAATAGAATTTATGTTGTCTAATATTTGTTCTCTCTGGATTTATAAATGCAGCAAAGAATTATTACACTGCAGCCAATCCACTCCTGATCAGCAGTACTCAGTAACAGTCAATCTAACAAAACCATTCTCAATATATACAAAATTCACCTTGATCATCAAGCCTAAGTCATAGTCGTTATAGTAAACTATTACCATTCTGCCCTGCATCCACCCATGATCATCATAACTTCATAACTTCGTTGTATTCAAACCAGCAATCCATCATCATTCTGCACCCTAACCACCCCTGGTCACCACACCTTAGTTCACCAAAATCTTTCTCTGTACTACATCCATTCCGGATGATCATACTTTAGTCATAGTCAATACATCAGATCATTATCACTTTGAACCCGACCCTCCGATCATCATAACGTATTTATCCTCAATCCACCTCATCTATCCCATATTTGTGTACCTCAGTTATAGTCAATCCAGCAAACAGTTGCGAATTTCAATCATAACTTAGCTGTAGTAAATCCAGGAAATCAGCATCACTCTGTACCGTATCCTCCCCTTATCTTCATACCTCAGTGATAGTCCATTCAGAAGACCATTACCACTGTGCGCCGTATCCACCACTGATGTTCATACAATTGTTATAATGAATCAGGAAAACTATTACCTCCATACACCCTATCCGCATCTAACCATCGTATCTTAGTTATAGGTTATCCGGCAAACCATTCCCACTTTGAACCACATCCACCCATGATGATCATACCATAGTTATAGTCCATCCAGTAAACCATTACCACCCTGCACCTCTCCCAACCCTGATAATCGTACCTCAGTAATAAACCATCTATCAAGAAAATTCTACTCTGCATCCCATCCAATCCGAACATCACAAATTAGTGTGCGTGTGATTTGGATTTTTAACGTAGCTCTTAACAATGTTTTGGTCATGTCGCTACGATATCTGCAGTGTGACAGTTTATAGTGATGTCTAACACTGGGACATCATGCCGCAGACATGTAGCAAGATGTCCCACCCAGTCACATTATCCTGACACCAGGCTGACCAGTCCTAACACTAACCTCCTAATGCTGAGCGCCAGGCAAGGAAGCTGTTAGTACCATTTTTGTAAGTCTTTGATATGACTCGGCCGGGGATCGAACGCACGACCTCCCACATCCGAGGCGGCTGCTCTAACCATTAGGCCACCGGATGCGTCCACTAATTATTAATATTTACTCTAGGAAACCATTATTACTCTCTTTCCGATCAACCCTGACGATCATAACTTAAGTATAGTCAATCCAGCACATTATCTGCACCTTTCATCCTATCAACCCCAAAAATATAGAAGCTTGGTTATAGTTAATCCATTAAACCATCACTACTCTGACCAACACCCTCCCATAATCATCAACCCTTACCTATAGTCAATACAGAAAACCATTGCCACTCTGTATTCCATCCGTCCCTGGTGATTGTACCTCAGTTATTGTAAATTTAGCCAACGATTACCACCCTATTCACACCAAAACAAGTAGCCTTAGTTATAGTTGATCCAACAAACTATTGCTATTCTGCACATGTGATGATCACGCCATATATATCATCAATCCAGCAAATCTTACCAATCTGCACCCATCTCTTATCATCATAACTTATTTGTAGATAATCCAGCAAACCATTAAATGCACCCCCGAGGTTCGTACTTTTGTTATGGTCAATCAAGCAAACCGTTACCACTATGCAACTCTTCTACCACTGTTCTTTAGTAGTAATAGGGGATACCTTAGGGCAAACGAGAACATATAAGGAAAAACACCATGGGAACGTATAGGGACAATGGGAATTTAACATGGTGAATTTTAACATGGGTGGGACTATAGAGGGACAAAAAAGTATTGGGACGGTATAGGGACAATAGGAATGGAACAGGGAAGGTGACGTCATCTTACTGACTATTAGCAACAATGTAGCGGGGGGGGGGGCTGACCTCAATCGGGAACAAAGAGTAGGAAAAAACATAGAACGCTTGGCGGGACAGAGACAGAGATAACACATACAAAAGACAACAGACAAACACAAACAACTATACAACCGACTAAAAATATTTTAGGCAATACAGTAAATCTTTTCGAGGCATATGAGTGGCTCTGAAAAGGTCTTTTTGGGTTTATGATAACATAATTCATTTAAGATAGAGGCCAACGCATAGGTCTTATTCTCTTAATCTAACTTTTTCTGACTTCTGGGCCGTAGATGAGAACTCTTTTAAAACAGCCTTGTTTCTCCACATAAATTCTTCGTTTCCAAACGTTCGTATCGGTGATCTGGATAATTGTCCATGATGATTTTACATACATGGGTAAGTCCGTACGGAAAAGCATTGACGATACCAGAGTAGATGATTCTACGTTTGTCCACATCGTGTGACTAGAACAGGTGAAGGGAATGCAACGAACTGTGATTATTTATAGTGGAGGAGCGGATCGAAACGAATTAAGTTTATTCACCAATACTAAGATGCGTCACAAAATCCAGTCACAGTGTGGAGCATGTCTTCCAATCCGAATAGACCTACCTGAGACGTCACATTCCTTATATAGGTGCGATAGCTTCTGTGCGCAGTCAATCCATGCCACACAGTTTTTCAAACATGACGGAAACTCAGAAGACCATGAATTGGGGTGCACCAATCGTGGAAACGAGAATCGATGGCATAGTAGCGGCTATCAAAGTCAACACAGACGTACTTGCAGAAGAGGTCGAATTTAATTGGGATTTAGTCGATTTTCATTCTTTTTCTCACGAATTTCTTTCGTTACCAGTACATCGCCACCTTCTCCTTGTTTACCACACGTCAAGGATTTTAAACAGTGACAGAAAGAAGAAAATGTTTACAACAGCAGAAATAAGCAGAACAAGCTTTTTTCCTTCAGCAGCAATAACAAGAAGAAGAAGAGGCAAGAAGGAAACGACATGAAGAATCAGCAGAGAAGCCACAAGGTCTAGGAGAGAAGGAGAATATTGAAAGCCAAACGGTGACGGTACTGTTATACATTTTTGCACAGTTAAGGAGTCTGAAACAAATATATCAGATTTCTTTATTACGACCCAAGAGAAAAAGACCTTCCCGAGCGAAACAGACCGGCCTTGTTACTACACATGCGATACCACCCCTAGTGATTTCTACCAAATCATCATCGACAAGAGCCAGTCCAGAAGTAGGACTTGGTGTTGGCAAAGGCTTGCGGCAGTTAAAGATAATTACGTCCCGTTCTTGAGTTCGTTTTTTAAACAAACAAATACACAAAGATCCTTTTTAGGGCCATCCACTTCTCTCGAAAAGAGAAAGTATTTCAATTGCCAAAATAAATTAAAACTCAAAAGCCTTATTTTTACCCATGATATACGTGAGTGAGTGATTGAGTGCGTGAGGATTAGTACATATTCTACAAAATCAAAACTAAGAGACACTTACGTTTTATGCCTCGTCTATTCTAGTACAAATTTTACAATCCAATTCACAATACTTTAAAAGGTTCATAGACTTCTTTTGTGTCTTCGTTCACTCTCTCTGTTCTTTTGAATTTCTTTACATTCACAGGTTTATCCTCCTCTTTGTCCTCACTTTCTCCTCATTTTCGTTTCTTCTCTTTATTTCTCTTTCTGCACGTGTCTGGGTTCTAACTTTGGGGAGGGACCTCTTCGTCTTATTCCTGTTCGGAACCCTCTCTTCCTATTGCTCTTTAGTTTCTTAGGGCATTCTGATGCCCAATGTCCTTTTTCTTAACAACGGTAACATTTATGTTGACTTTTGTCTCTTCTGACGCCTGTCTTACTTTTTTGACGGTCTGGAAACTCTGTAGTCCAGTTTCCTTTCTTCTTACAGACTTAGCGAGTATCTTGACTTTTATCTCAAAAGGGGGGTGAGTAGTCTGTCGGCTTGTCTGAAGAAAATTGTATTATGACACCTAAAAAAGCTCTGATCAGAAGTTCAACTTGTGTAGGCTCTTCCATCGTTCTGGTCGGTTTGAGATTGAAATGAATACTGTAAGGAAAGACATACACCCTTTATATATAAACTGGTTTGGCATGGATATAAAGTGACCTAAGACTTTTAAAATGTAATCATTTAACGTTTTGCAGTCAAAATGAAACGATCGCATCATGTCACAGAGAAATGAAAAAAGGAAGAGGCAGAAACGTGATTTATCGTCTCGTATAGTAGCTGAAGTTGTGGCACAAATTCATGCCAGTGATTTTGAAGATGACGTGAGTGAGTCAGACTCCAGACCCAGAGAGTCTAAACTCAACCAAAGTTCAGCATCATTAACTCCTGAAAAGCACTACCATATTCCAGAGACGGAAAAGCGCTCCTCAAGAAAATTTAGAACAACGGCTTACTCGTACAAGGTGAAGTTTAAAGATTTCATGGCCGAACTACCATTGGAGAAGACAGAGGGGTTCATCAACGAGGTGTGGGATTCTTTGTTAACCACACTGAAGCGACAATGTCAAGCCAAAGAAGACGATCGCTTGAGACTTTCCATTGATCCCGACGGTTTAAAATCAACGGTTGGGATAGAGCTTAGGTGCCCAGCAGAATGAAAATTTCGATGCCATCACCAATATCAATGCAGTCTTGGGAAACGGTTATTACTGTGCAAAATGTGACTATGGCTATAAGAATCGAGAGCAACACAAGCATTGTGGATCGAAATGCTCAAACTTGCCTGGACAAAGGACTAAAACGAGTGCATTGCCCTGCTTGTCAACGCACTTTTGTCAGTCCAACATGTTACCAACAATATCTAAAGACACAAAGTTCACAGCAGAACAGTGCTTGTCAACTGCTGAGATTGTGCCTTAGGTATGGACAAGGTATACGTACTAATAGTGACAAGTTCCACGTATGTTCAGGAAAGAAACGATGTCACATTTGTCGCCAAATCGTAGACTTGGAACACGAATGCTAAATTCAAAAGTACCATTCCAAAGAATAGGAGACGGAAGATAACCATAAGAAAGGGAATTTCATCATTTTCGATTTCGAATGCATGCAAGAGACCTGGATTTAAAATTTATGTATAGCTCATCGGCGTGCGAGAAGTGCATACAAGAGCCTATCTTTACTCATTGCCCTCACTGCAGCAAGATTCCTGGAGGACGTGGAAAAATTTCAGGGACCTAACATGCTTACCGATTTTGCGAAATGGATCTTAGACTCTATCGACGAGACGTGAAGCCAAGAGGACATCGAACTTTGCGACTACCTTTCTGGGATTTAACTTACCAGCCGATTCGTTGTGGACTCTTTACGAACAGTACTTACCACCAAATAAAACACGAAAGTGGTCTCTTTAAATGAGCACAAGAAACTCATTTTGTTCAAAGCCTTGCGTTTTCATCTGGATACTTCTCAAACCCATCTGGTCATTTTCGATGACATGTTAGGAGAAGATAAAGTAGAAATTAGACTGTGGTTTACGCTCAAAGTTGATCATCGTAATGCCAGTGTCATTTACATTACTCAAAATATGTTTCAACAAATTAAAGACCATCGCATCATCAGTCAGGATCCGTACTCATTACATGGTCTTGTTTAAATGCCCTAGATATAAATCGCAAGTGAAAGTCTTAGCCAAACAGTTAGGAACGCCTTGTCTAACTCGTGCGTACGACGATGCCACTCAAATCCACACGCCTATTTACTCGTTGATTTAGAACCCAATACCCCCGATTATTTTTCTCTCTCACTCAAGATGTGTGCACAATTTCCCCATTGTGCATGACAGGGGAGAGGCAAACGGAAAAATAAAGGATTGCGCTTATATTGTGTACCATGAATATTCATTTAGTTAATGGGTATTATTATTACTCTTTATCGTTTATTACATACGTCACTAATGAGCAATGAGTGGAAATTCATCATTAATCTATATGAATAGACCCAACAGCACACAGTTTCAAGAATGTTTATGTATGCGTATTGTTCAGCCATGGGTGGATCACAATTTGATATACAAATAGTATTGGTATATAAAATTACTTGATACCAACAATTTAAAAGCCATGTTATTTTTAATGCATGTGGCATGAATAAGTTTATTGATTTACTTGTTACTGATTATTCAGTGTTAAGATCGTCATACATTTTTTCCGATTACCAGAAATTAAGAACTTATTCAACATGATGCCTTATTTAGTCCAATTAGATAAACATCTCGCATATATATATATATATATATATATATATATATATATATATATATATATATATATATATATATATATATATATATATATATATATATATATATATATATATATATATATTTATATAGTCCAATGAAAGTTGGATGCAATCACCAAACATGGACTAAGCCGCGAAATTTGCCAATACAAATATTGAAATCGCATCAGTTTGCGTTACGTGTTGGTCTCGGTGCTGGACCAGGAATTGAATGATGTATTGTAGTAATGTAGAATAGTGTAATCAGCTTTGCTGGTCTTTCAGATCTGTTTGGGAATATTATCCACAAAGAAACATAACCGCGGTGGATTCAGAGGTAAACGGCAGCGTGCCATCATATAATAATCTGGTAAATAAAAACATTCTGAAATTTGCAGG
The DNA here is from genome assembly GCA_028554795.2 of Sinohyriopsis cumingii. Taxonomy (NCBI): domain Eukaryota; kingdom Metazoa; phylum Mollusca; class Bivalvia; order Unionida; family Unionidae; genus Sinohyriopsis; species Sinohyriopsis cumingii. The sequence goes on from CM068831.1 coordinate 117,650,186, forward strand.
TGAGCAACGGAAAATGAAATAAAGTATATCGTTTATGCAGATTTCGAATGCCTGTACGTTAAAGTGGACGTTTATGATGAAACGCATGCAGTCGGTCTTGGTACACTGTAGTAAGATGCAATAGGCAAACTGAGCCGTCAAGGCTGTATTATGTGGTTAGGACATCGCTGAGGTGTTTCTTAAATCGCTTGAGGTTAATATAAAACGGATCCGACAACTCTTATCCCGTTCTGATTTGACTATGCTTAGCAATAACATTTGTGACTAATCCGTGGACACTCATTGATGAATCTGTGGTCGCGTTTTAAGCTTAAGCAACAAAATGTGCACGATTACTGTCACATAACTGTCATTCATAAAAAGCTGTACACGGTACATATAATCTATTTTTGCGCATTTACAAAGAAAAAATCCCCTTTGGTAGTTCATAACCTGCTGAGTTTGCTGGACACTTGGTAATGCAAGACATCTCAGCAGCATGAACGGCGCCAATAAGCGTAATACCCAACAGCATGGAGAAATACATAGTGGTTAGGCTTCTTCATCATGGAATACTATAGTCAGTACCCATTGTGACGGAATCCAAAGACCGATTTTAAATCACCAGTCGATTTGGTACGCTAACCGTAACAATTAGAAAATGATGACTAGAAAAGGAGTGTATCAAAACTCAGTTACCGCTGATCGATGAATCATCATTGTCTTGCGTTATTCTGCCATCGAACATGAACATGCTAACAATATCCAATTCAGATGCAAAAATATGGGCGACATTCATTATCTAACAATCTAGCCAGTATCCTTGCGACGGTATCCAATTATCGATTTTAAGTCACTGTTGATATGGTGCAGCCAATTATGACAAGCTGAAGGTGATGACTTGAAAATGGGTGTACGAATAACAGTACATGAGCGGATTGGAGAAGGTTATACTTACATTCGTTCTTGTCTCGTGACAATATTTCTGTCAGCGACTATGAGAGGGTAACAGAGTATAATCCTTATTCTAATGCAAATAAACAAAATGAATACTATATATTTATTTGAAAACATATGTTCTTCTGCTCGCGAATGTCTTTTCGACGTTACGAGATACAGCCATGCTTGCATATAAGATCGATAACACGCTCTACCTTTCATCCCTGGGAGTAGCGTGGGATGCTCACCTGTCAAAGACATACGTCGAACTGAAATTTCCCACAATTATAGATCAACACTTATTTATTTCGAGGGCATCAGTTGCGTTATCTCCATATTAAGTTACCGCTAGGCACTTGCAGAAACACTGATATGATTGGATACGATCCTGCGTCCGGCAATAAATCACATCATGTATCTTTACGCCAACAAATTGTATACATTGACAATGATACAGTCCTTAACTGCCAGCGGGTTTTTGGTGTATTGATTCTAAAAGCGTACACATTAACGAATATAAAAGCAACATATATATCGGGTACTTTATGAAGACGTTAGTGATAATCCAGATGAGCTTCAAAATGATTATCCGCTGGCAACGTAAGTGCTGTCAGGGAACTAGATTGACAGCCCCAACCATATCAGTGTGCACTAGTAGAAGATTCAGGACGCAATAATACGGAATGTGCTAAGGTAGTACCAAACTCGAGAACTAAAAACAACCAACAATGTCTGGTGTTATATTTGCACACGAATTATTGGATATTTCATATATTTCTTTGGCATTGTTTACAATGTTTGTACCTTCGGCGGGATTGATCTTAAACTGACCATTCGAACATTTATTAGGCAAATATGGCTTAAAAGTTTACCCTAAGTTCCTAAATTTAGAGCTTTCTGCACTTTGTTATTATTATTATTATTATTATTATTATTATTATTATTATTATTATTAACCATAATCATAATCATGATCTCAAAGTATACTTACTAAGAACGACACATTAATATAGAAATTAAATGTAATCAATGATAGCATTGCTATAGATGAGACAATTTCATAAAGAATAAAGATTACATAGATTCAAACATAGTACTGATGGAACTATGTTTAATAAAATCTACATAAAATAAAATATGCCTTCATATGCCTTACATATCTCCGTAACTAAAGAACAAAAGAGAATATTCATATGTCAATTCATATGTGAAGCAATAGTCTCTGGCAGCCCTATGTTCCTATCATAATAGTTCGTGTGAATACAGTAGTACAGTGGTCACTAGAAGCCATTTTGTACAATGAAGAGATAGATCCATTTATAAAAGCTATACATATGTCTCATGATGAAGTCATTCGCACAACTTTCCATGTCTGTTGAATAATTGTTGAAAAGTAATACGTGATAGTTACTGTTCTATGATGATGCCACTGGCAGAACCGTATATTTCTATTCAGTAAATTCCTTAAAATACCTTGAGACCCTGTGGAAGCGTCAAAGTCAAATGAAGATATCATACATAGTAAATGGACGTGCATCTACTCAATAACGTATGCTTTTTTAGCTGCTTCGTTGTACTTAAGTCGCGAGTATAACTTTTTCGTTCTTTACAGCTTAAAGGTCAAACATTTATAGTTTTTATTTCAGAAATGTGTTCATTTTTCAACAGAGTAATTACACAAAAAAGTAGCTTGTATATATAAAATAGCAGTGTCTGCTCCGGTCTTGATCTGTATTATTTAGTTATGTAAGTAAAGAAAAACCCAAATAATTAATTAATTAAAGGTAGTATTAGGTATTATTTTTATCATCATCGTCCTTGTGGGTCTCCATTACTATCTTCGTTGCCCATGTCATCGTGATCATCACCGGCATAAATACTACTACTACTACTACTACTACTACTACTACTGATAATAATAATAATAATAATAATAATAATAATAATAATCATCATAATTCATTTATAATATTTTTTAATTTATTATATTTATTTGCAGCATGAACACTCCAAGTGTCTGGATAGACACTGTATGAGTCTAATTAAACACTTTATGGGTTTTGTTAAACATTGTGTGAGCCTGAATAAACACTGTACGAGTCTAGTAAAATACCGTACGAGTCTCGTTAAATACTGAGTGAGTCTGAGTAAACACTGTGTGAATCTGGACAAACACTGTATGAGTCTGGGTAAACAATACATTAATCTGGATAAACACTGAGCGAGTCCGTGTAAACACCGTGTGAGACTGGGCAAACACTGCATGAGTCTCTGTAAACACTGCATTAGTCTGTATAAACATTGAGTGAGTCCGGGTACACACCGTATGAGTCTGGATAAGCACCACATGAGACTGGATAAAGACTGAGTGAGTCTGGGTAAACAATGCATTAATCTGGATAAACACTATGTGAGTCTGTGTAAACACTGTGTGAGACTGGGCAAACACTGTGTGAGTCTCTGCAAACACTGCATTAGTCTGTATAAACACTGAGTGAGTCTGGATGCACACAGGGCCGGCGCCAGACTATCTGGCGCCCTAGGCAAGGTTAAATTCTGGCGCCCCCACACCACCGGAAAATATCAATCTCAGAAACCTTTCTTCCTGTCAAGTTCTTCAAGCAGAAGCACCTTAAAGGCAGACACGGCAGCCAAAATCATTGGTTTGGCCCTTTGGTGGCACTCCACCCAAAATGTGATTTCTGTAGAAATGACAGTTTAACGCCTTATGGTGGCGCTCTACAGTTTCCTATTTTGAATAGGGTTAGGATTTTAAAGAAAAAGAATTTCCCCGGCTTTCCTCAATGGTTATACTGGATATTTAAAAAAAGACCTTGTATATCTTAGGTATAATTCAAAGAACCTTTAATTACCTTTATTTTGATGTATGATTGATGGGTGTAATATGGGTTACAGAGTATACAGCTTGGCCTTACTCCAGATGTGCACCTTTCAAAAAAGTGCTAGTTCCACTTGGTCATTTTCACTTCCTGAACTTCAGAGGTAAATTGTATAAAAAAGAGCCGATAACTTTTTTTTACATTTTATATATTTGGCAATTCATTCATTGCACTTTCAGAAGCTGGTATTGTCTAGTCTGGCAAAATTAATTTTCCCTATTTTAATAGCTGCTATGGATAGTGTACTTTAGACAAATTCAGGCTGATTTTTTAGCACAAGGGCGCATTCATTTAAGTTAGCAGTGTGTTTAAATTATATACAATTTCCAAAAGTACAATATCCAAAGAAATATCATCCACATTACATTAATGTAGCATAGAGGCATGCCAACATTCTCTCCATTGTGAATATTTTATATTCAAACAACTTCACCTTACATACTTCACTCTCTCAAAAGTACATAATAACTGGTGAACCACATAAAGAGAATATAGGTATTGTTATTGTAAAGATTTAATTATGATTGTATGGCTGAAACATTTAAGTTGCAAGCATTAAAACAGTCCTTTTGAATAATTATCCTACATTCCACCCACCAGACAGTTTTTATGAGTGTCAGAGTCTCTAACAAGTCCAGTCCCCCACCCCCCGATAAAAAGTGAGCTATTTTAAGAAGGCACTTTACATTTTGTAAACATAGCAACCAATGTTATGCTGAATGACAGGAACATGAAACTAGCCAGAATTATTTATGATATATCAACAAATAATTTTACAGTTTGATAAGGGATGGAATATATCAGGTTCATAAAGGTCAAAGGTCAAAGTGTCAAATATTTGCCTATTGTTTAATATGGAATAAGCAAATTCTCTTTCTCATCATTTTTTTAAAATATATTTCATTGCAAATAAATGAAAAGAAACTTTTTTACTATATACTTCTATTACTTATTGCAGCAGTTTTAAATTTAAGTTGACTCTATTCCTATATTCTAAAACTTTTAATTTCCCCATAAGTAACGTGACTACTCACATAAACATGCCTCATGGCAAATTATGTAAACAAGAGCAAAATGAGCACAATTAACTTATTTTCATGCTTAACATCAATATGAATGTACCATTTTATTCAGAACATCATACACAATTATATGAAAATAAAAATAAACATTGCATACATTTTTATATTTGCTTTAAGGTGGTGATCTACAGTTTCTTATTTTGCATCGGGTTAGGACGTTAAAGAAAAAGATTTCCCCCAGCTTTCCTCACTGGTTATACTGGATATTTAAAAGAGACCTTGTATATCTTAGGTATAATTCAAAGAACCTTTAATTCCCTTTATTTTGGTATATGATTGATCGGTGTAATATGGGTTACAGAGTATACAGCTTGGCCTTACTCCAGATGTGCACCTTTCCCTTTCAAAAATGTGCCAGCTCCACTTGGTCATTTTCACTTCCTGAACTTCAGAGGTAAATTGCATAAAAAAGAGCCGATAACTCTTTTCTTCACATTTTATATATTTGGCAATTCATTCATTGCACTTTCAGAAGCTGGTATTGTCTAGTCTGGCAAAATTAATTTCCCTTATTTTAATAGTTGCTATGGATAGTATCCTTAAGACAAATTCAGGCTGATTTTTGTAGCACAAGGGAGCATTCATTTTAGTTAGCAGTGTGTTTAAATCATGTACAATTTCCAAAAGTACAATATCCAAAGAAATACCATCCACATTACATTAATGTAGCATAGAGGTATGCCACCATTTTCTCCATTGTGCATATTTTAAATGCAAACAGTTTCACCTTACATACTTCACTCTCTCAAAAGTACATAATAACTGGTGAGCGCCCCTTATATTTCGATAAAATATTCATTCACAGCAGAATTGCGCCTGCAATATTTTTAAAACATTTATTTTCAACATCCTATTCGATCTCTAGAGGCAAGATTTTTCTGGCACGGACATTTAAATACCCCACACAGGCTATTTCTTTGCTTGTTTATACCATTAAAATAAGGAGTTACCTTCCTCAATTTGGTTTCCGCGGCAAACTAAAGGTTTCGTATACGTGTGATTCCATGGAAAAACTCGTGGCCTATAAAAGCACGCGAACGTAATTACATCCTGAAAGTTTCGCATTCGCGCGATTTTTCACTCACTCATGCTGCTTGTTCCGGTTAGCCTGGTGTTTCGGTCAGACTGAATCTACCCGATTATTTGTCCCTGTATGAAATAAACCAGGATAAAAAACGACCCTCAATAAAACTAAAATTTATTTATTTAATTTGCAAAACTGTTGTTGATTTGGAGAAATGCGCCCCCAGAAATCAGCGCCCTAGGCGGCTGCCTAGTTAGCCTATATGGTAGCGCCGGCCCTGGGTACACACTGTATGAGTCTAGATAAGCACTACATGAGACTGGATAAAGACTGAGTGAATCTGGGTAAACACTGTATGAGTCTGGATAAACACTGTGTGAGTCTAAACAAACATTGTATGACTGGGTAAACACTGTAAGAGTCTGAATAAATGCTTTATGAGTCTAGATAAACACTGCGAGTAGTTATAAGCAGGGTGAGTCTAGATAAACACTGCATGAGTTTGGATAAACACCGCGAGTCTAGATAAAAACTGCATGAGTCTAGATAAACGCTGTGATTCTAGATAAACACTGTATAAGTGTAGATAAACACTATGAGTCTAGATAAACACTGCGAGTAATTATAAGCAGGGTGAGTCTAGATAAACACTGCATGAGTTTGGATGAACACCACGAGTCTAGTAGATAAACACTGCATGAGACTAGATAAACACTGAGTCTAGATAAACAATGTATGAGTCTAGATAAATAATGTACGAGTCTTGATAAACACTGTATATAAATTATTACTCATTAAGAAAACTTTGAGCGAATATGGAGACAAGCGACTGATCACAAGTCGTTCGTTCGCATTTTTGATGGCGTGGTTAAGCTTATGATATAATGAATGCATGATCATGAAAACCGTGAATCTGATGTACAACATGACTGGATGTGTAATCTGTTTCTTAACACTCGTCACAATAAATGCAGTGGAGCTCTGTATAGCAGAGTAGTCAACAACACTCACCTTCACAGATCATAGACAACTCGCGTTTGTTCCTGAGGGTTCTAGTCTCAGTATCGGCCAGCGTGAACATGTAAGGAAGCTTGTGGTTGCTTCCTGTTGATCAGTGGTTTGTCCAGGGATTTATCAGGGTTCTTCCTCCACAATGTATAGCATATCATGTGTTGAAAAAATGGCTTTAACCCTAAAACAACAAAATATAACCAAATTAAATGCCTTCGAAATCCTCCTTTCCCATCTCCATATATCCCCACCCAACCCGACCCCGTAGCTCTGAATCATATTACTATTACATACCTATCTTGTTTTTATATATACTTCCTAAACTTCTTCACGCACGTATATACAATTTCAGCGCATACAGTCTTTTTCTAATTGCTAACGTTTTGATCCAAACATAAAAGATGTGGTCCGATTAAAATCCCTTTGATTAAAAAACAAAACAACAAATATACATTGTTAATACATTTTGGATAGCTGCCTGGTTCATTGATCCAACTGAAGTTAAGCCGTGTTGAAATATACTCAGAAGAAAACTTTTAATTTTCCGAATCTTTATTATGTCAAGTATGGTAGAGATTTGTACTGAACTTTATTCGATGATTATTCATAAAAAAGTACCCATCACGATAAACAGATTGCAGATTGTATTCTTCTAGAGATGTATATCCCCATGACAACCACAAAAAACTCTAAAAAGAAGAAACAAGAAAACCAACAAATAGCCATTGTTCAAACACTTTGTATATGTGCTCGATTTATTATCCCATCTTAAGTCTAGAAACGTTGAAATAAACAAACCAAACACAGATGTAAATTGAGGTAGATATTTGTTCTTTAACTTTCGACAATGGTTATTCATAAAGGTAGCAAAATTGTTTGTGACTTGGACAAATTAGTGAAAAAGATACGACTAACCCCAATTCTGAATGGGCCGGCCTGACGTCAAATGATGCCATATGATGAAGAAAGCGTGCAAAGTCGTATAATAAGCCACACATGATAATGTAACATATATGCCTAAAACTCTGTACTCAGGTGGTTTTTGATTTATAATCGGTGATGGAACGGAGTGCAATAGGATTCCACTTCTCTTGGGATATTAGCAAGATGGATTAATGATGAAGTGATTTCAGAGATAACATTAATTTGTGAAAAGATATTCGTTGGCATATTATGGAGAGAAATTAAAATCAGAGTCATTACAAGTTAGAGGGGACCATATTGTGAAGGTGGATGGAGATGGGGATCGGTCGGAAAATAATTATATGGTGGAGGGAAAACTCCACTATCCGGTCAGTTTGAAGCAACGACAGTCTTAGCGCGTGAAGTTAAGATTAAAAATGACCAAAGCATTAGCATTGGATGATACTCTCAAGCTCTGCCTGAATTCATCGTGAAACGAAGAAGGTCACATCAAAATAAGTATCCCATGAAGCCTAGTTGAGATCTTCCATTACGTCTCGTCCACGTACAACCTTAAACGAACTTGTTTGTGCATGCTCACACAAGGATGGAAGAGGTAACTTTTGAAACGAAATAAAACTGGTGATATAACATAAAAATCATAAAAATTAAACGCGATTTAACTCTTACCAAAAGTGCAAGGGAGATAAATCTTACTAAAATCTCGTCATGCAACAAGAAAATAATGATAGGAAAATATCTATAACAAACAATGATAGAGAATTCAATAGTTCGTACTAAAAAAAAAAGAAAAAAGATAACAAATGTTTAAATATAAATGGGAGATAAGACGTATTAAAATGAAGATAAAAACTAATGCAAATTTTAAAAATCCAGTTTTATGGAGGCACTCCACATATATTGAGTGCTTCTGAGAGAGTGACTTGTGTAAAGGAAAGTTGTTTGTATTTGCAGTATGCACAATTTATTGGGTCTTTGATTCTTTAATTTTGTACAAATTTTCTTGATTTTTTGAGATTTTGGTTAATTGACTAAAATGTTTCGTTTTATGTGGATGTTATTGCTACAGACATGTTTCGGATATATAACAATAATTTCATTAAAAGTCATGATGTCTTTAATTTTATATTTATTAACAGTTTTCTTGTCTTTAGTAATAATTTGAGTTAGTCAAAAATTTTTAAATCTCATGCAATAGTTAGTCCGTCATTAATTTGTTGTTGTATTATCTGTCATTCATTTAGATATTTAAGAGTTAGATGCCAATCAGTTTTAATATTTGTCTTTAAAATAATTAGTTAGCCATTCTTAAGTATTTGTTTTGCATAATAAGTTATTGCCTGTTTATGCAATGAAGCACATTTTATAAATGTTACCTTTTCTTCTTTAAAACAACACACACACACACACACACACACACACACACACACACACACAAGGACAAGGTCAAGTCCAACATTGGATGTCACCTTATCAATGTCATATAATGAATTAAAAGAATAAATACAAAAAAACTAACAAACAATGCAAATGGAATATATATTGCAATGTATATCAGAGATATCAACACTGTTGTAAAGTTAGGTTGACCTTAATAATTGAACTTGCCTTCGAACGTTTGAGCTGTGATCCAAATGTAATATCAAACATGAGTGAAAAAATCAGATAAAATATGGTAAATCGTGTTATATTTTTGAAACGTTTGTTTCCTTTGTATCACAACCATATGCCGAAACATAATCTGACCTAATATATGTATGTAGATTGGACACAGTTAGAATGCTGGTATAACTGGAAGAGCAAAAAAACACATGTACATGTATTTAGACTGATAATCAAATAAGTAGTTAACATTTTGGAGAAGAAAAAAAAAATTAAGAGAGAGAGAGCGAGAATTCAACAAGACTGTTTATAATGATTTATTTATAGTCTCAACTCAAGAATTTGTGAATGTTTTTTATTGCTTTACTAAAAATTTATCTTGTGGTCAGCTTCAGATGGCCAAAATCAAAGTATTTGAGAATCCGACTTTTATGAATGATTTGCAAACACATATTTTTGTCCATTTATTTTTTAGCCAAGTAGTTTGTAAATTTCTCCTGTAATTATTACATACTGCAAAAAAAATATCATAAACGTCGCATGTGGATGCTACACTCTCCTAAAATCAATCACGCTTTTAATGAAATCCTCCTGGTAGTTAATTGTTAGGGACGAGTGCCTTTGATTTCCAAAACACACACCTGCCAGATTGATTGGCTTGATCTAAGCCACAACCAGATTACAGAACTGGACGTATTCAATTTTCCTCTTGTGCACGGCCTGCAGAATCCCATTAAAAGTGAAAATTAGTAAAAAGAACGTGATTCCCCAATATTCCAAAAAGTTATATCACCAGTCCTAATGAATTAAGTTCTGACTAAATTCCACTGGTGTTTTAAATAAGATCCAACACTCAATATGCTGATGTGCCTGCGGTGGTCTGTGACGTGTAGATGTACCAACAGTCTTTTGATGAATCACAATAATATAATCCAAGATGTATTTGCAAATTACAATTATGCATAACATATAATCCTTAATAAAGCTTAGAAATAATACGAATTAAATACACATAACAAAGTACAGGGCAATAGCTTCACTCAAGGCGAGTAGGTAATATTATTGTTATAGAATAATAGTTTCACACAAGGCTCATTAATTCATAATGTAGGCACAGAGTAAGAAACGTGTGTCAAAGTGTCTTAAAATACTCAAAGGAGGCTAAAATTTTCTGATAGTAAATGGCAGAACCATGCACGAAAGGAATGGTCTTCATTATAACCTTTAAAAGGAACATATATGATCTAGACTTAGGGAGATATAACTATATAAAGTTCAACCACAGGAGGGACAAACAGATAACATCTAAATGGACATCTACATATAATACGTAATCATACAATCTAATATACATAGTAATGCAGATTGGATGAATAGCTAAACTGGTTGTAATTTATCAAGCGTATCAATTTTCGAATTTTAAGATAAAGGGCGTTAACACAGTTTTGAATAATGTAACACCAAAATCATGATCAGAACATTGCTCGGCCATTTCCATTAGGTCGTGAAATAACACCGGACGTAGTTGTGAGAAATGCGCATCATCGTTATGTGTTTGGTGATATTTGTTTCTAAGGGAATGTACCATATGAGTTACGACAGCAATAGTTTTATTATATCTAAGTTTCCTTCCTCTGCCATATTGTTCTATATACACGAAAATGATTTAGAATATAGGTCTCAAACGTTACGAAGAAGAAACAAGATGGCCGCTATCGCTTATCCGGCTTGGAGCAGCTGTTCCGTTTTTTATTGCCGTTTTCATGATATTTGTGCTTGTTGCCTGTTTTCATCTATGTTATTGTGTTCATTAATATTGGCTGTTAAATTCGTGGGTGTTTCTTCATCTCCTTGTTTTGGAAACGAGAGCAATTAGACTTTTTCTCAGCTGTCTTGCTCCACTGTTTTTGAACAAACCGCCATCACGTGATACTCGCCTTTCAACCAGTTTATGCTAGATGGACCCTCATTAATTGCTTTAAATGATCACTCTTTGGCTCTCCACACTACCTTGTGCTCTAGATTAAGCGAACTGGGACTACGTTCGTCATTACCTAAATGTAAACAGAAGCGAAAAAGGAAACGTTGTTTCAAAGCTGGCCGGCGCAGAACAGGAAGAAGAATTCCAGTTATCTCGAGTATTTCGGCTCAACAATGTAAAACAGAAACAATGTAAAACAAAATCGACCTTTAATTTAGATGACCTAATTAAACTCTCTTTTTAGCAAAAGCTAACGAAGCTCCAGAGATATTTTTCCACAGTTAAAAAGAAAGGTGCTGATGATTATATTAGCTTTTGCAGCACAATCCATTACTTTCAGTAACAAAACAAAAAACAAAAATCAGAGATTGTTCACGTACAACTTATTGTCTTAGGAATACAACATTGACCTTAGGCACATCAAGGAAATATAGAATCAAATAACATAATGCACTTTCAAATGTATAGAGGTAATATATTGCTCTATTGGACATATATTTGTTTGTTATTGATAAGACATTTACCAATGGAGATTTTATTACTATAGTATCATATGTAAAAGATAGCTTTATTGAATACATCTTTCGGTTTCATTATGAGGAGAGGTGTTATTTATAGTTCATCTCTATTGTGTAACTGAGTTTTGTCCATGATTCAGGGTAGGCGTTTGGAGCCTGCATGACTAGTGTCGTTCAAAATAATTCATTACATAGCTAAGTTTTGTCTATGATTATACAGTATATATTAAGATTATTAGCAGTATTGGGTAAATAGGTTTATATCGGTTTGCGTTAATGACACTGGTTCACCCATCGGGAATTACAGCTACAAATGCTTTTCACCATGTTCTTTAATACAGTTTTAGTAATAGACCACATTTTTGTTGACAACGTAAATGGTTCAAGAAAAGGGCGTTTGACCTTCATCCTCTTCCTCATTTTGTACCTAGCATTTTTATATTGGGGAGACGTAAACATAAATTCATTATTCCAGTCATAAAATCCAAATGGAACCAGTCTCTTGGCTCTGATCAGTTTGAATTTGAGACGATTTATAGATTTAAATTATTCACTGGAATTGCAAAGCTCTGAATAATTCTTTCGAAATAAATCACTATTTTGTGATTACTGTAAACTCATTTAGAGACATTTTAGATGCCCTAGTGCTAATTCAAGACTGTTACCGTATCAACATTATTTTAGACTATTGGCACATCAGCACTTTGAAGACTGATATTCATTCGGAACACCAATGAAATTCGTTCATGTGATAGAAATTTGAGGATTGTTTGACATATATATATATATATATATATATATATATATATATATATATATATATATATATATATATGTGCGTGTGTGTGTGTGTGTAATTTGAAATAATTTGTATTAAATGGTGGTACGTATGGCTTACATTGTCTTTCCATGAATCGTTTGTTTCAGCATACTCTATTACAACAATTTGCTTAGTTTATACGAACAGTGTTCCGCTGAGACGTGTGATACTGCGTTCATATTTCCCACGCAGAAGGATTTAGTTTTAAAAAATTTAAATGTTTGAAATCGTTAAAACTGGAAACATGATATGCGATGATAGCGAAATTTCATGGCAGTGACGGAATCAAAATGATATTTTATTCTTGAACGACTTTGCATATAATATATTGAAAGCACAACAGCACGGTCTGACTACTACAACTTGATGTTAACCATTGGACGTGTTACCAGTCCCATTAGGGGCCCCAAGTGGCCGAGTGGTCAAAAAGCACTTACCGTTAGAGATCATGGCCATCTCAGTTCTGCGTGGGTTCTAGTCTTGTGTTCGGCAAATGTGGGTATGTGAAAAAGCTCGCGAGTAGCTTCTTGTGGGTCGGTGGGTCTTTGCGGTTTTTTCCCGACTTGCTTCCTTCACCATTTATACTGGCCGTTATGTATATCCTATCTTGTGCTGACAAATAGCGTTCAACCTTACAACAACAACAACTAGTCCGATTAGCAGTAAGATATATAGAAACTTTCCACTGAAATATACGAAATGATTGAAATCATAGATTTGGGCTCCAGCACAACTGTGAGCTTATGTTTACCACGTGACGCAAAATACAGAGTAGCTCTTTTTAAACAGATACTTAAAAAGGACTAAAGCACGAGAATGAAAATTAACATATATTTCACTTATGTACTTATTTGTTATTTCTGACTTCTGGATTGCTTGGACTTTATGTACAGAAAGCGTTTTTAAAATATCGATTTTGTTTATTATAAAACAATTAATGCATTCAATTTTCATTTAGAAAAGAAAAAAAAAACTCACAACATATGATGTTTTACCCTTGAGGACATAACCTATGCATTATGTGGAATAAAGGTAATTTAACCTATAAACATGGATAATAAATTCATAATTATTATAAGCTGTTGATAGACCTAACAAATGAAAAATTCGTACCATAAGGGTAATTAGTTCAGTTATGGGATATTCGTAGAAAAGGCTAAGTTGGTCGGGTTATACGACTTAGAAGACCAACCTAATGAGAGAGGGGGTGGGGGTGGGCGGGAGAGCAGAGAGAGATAGAAAGAAGAGAGAGAAGAGCTAGAGAGATGGAAAAGAGCGAGAGAAAAAGAGCGAGAGAGATAAGAGAGAGAAAGAGCGAGAGAAGAGAAGAGAAGAGAAGAGAACGAGAAGAAAAGAGAAGAGAACTTGACGTAATCACTCTTATAAAATAAAAGACATTTTAAACAGTGTAAGTTAATATACAGATCCGTTATGGTTTGTCGCTAAGTGCGATACGTTCTCCTGGTTGCATGGATTTACAACCAACGAGTGTTAAACAGAGAAAATTACATCTATATTTCATTCATAACATTAATTGTCATAATGGTAGATTAAAGTGGAAAGCGGGTTTTACATTTGTAGCATATTTGTAGAATAAATAAATTTATAGCATGCTTTTATATGCAACTATTTCCGACTGAGACATGACTGGACAAAACATTTGTCGCACTGCCTGGTTTCGATTGTAGACTCTTTCCAACGTCAGATTGTATTGTAGGCTGTGGTCTACATTAAATCTGCATCATCGTGAGGAATCTCAGTCATTAGTATCCTTTATTCTGAACAATATGGAATAGTGTTCGGATTTTTGCAGCCCTGCGGGCCCCGCTTGTGGATCTGAGCATACGTCTCGCAAGTGTCCGGACAACCGGACGTAGGACCGTATCTGGCCATGTAATTTTTGACACATGTCGTAGCACAGGAGTAATCATTGGCGCATTTTTTCCAGTCTGAAATAATATGGAAATAAAAGATTTAATGAATTCGAACTACGTGTGCCTAATAACCGCATGAGTGACCAGCAAAGGAAATCATTAGGAACAATTTCTGGAATGTCGTCTGCTCAATTGAATATAGGTGCTTGTTAATAATCATGTTTAATTAGACTCACATCCTGGTCAAGTCCGTTATTACTTTTCACTTTTACCCGCGGTGAACAAAGTTCTACAGATTAATTACAGCGTTGTTTATTTAATGTGTGTGTGTGTGTGTGTTTAAATAACCGCTGTTATGAGTCTAGGCTATTACAAAATGTAACAGGAAAAATATGATAACAATAAGCTTTGTAAAATGTAACAAATAATTTGTTTCCCTAGAATATCAAGTGAAAAATGAGAAAAACCAGAACTTACCGTTTTACGAAAGAAATTCCAAAATAATCCAAGATTTAAAAATATAAAAGCCCTATTAATAAAAAGCCGTGAATTAAATTGAGTTCGAATCCCGATGAAATCCAAAATGGAAGACGATGACGTGTTACGTATATTTGATCTAATTTATATTTGATTTACTTTAATTGATATCAAGATTTAAAATCTTTTTATTTTTTATTTCCATTATATGTCAAAATAATGTTATTTTGTTTACTAGGAATTTGATATTTTCCAGAAATTAATTTGACCTGAGAGTTAATCGTAAGCACCGAACTGTGCATCCAATGCTGACCTAGTTCCCGACCTTAATTCAGAAATCACTGAGACAAGTAAACAATTTTTTTAAATTTTTATCTTATTCTTAGAGTAAAAATATTGGATTTTGTCAAGGTTCTACTGGAACTACTTGCTTATAGACGTAAATACTTCTCAAAAATTCTGAAAAGTTGACCCTCATTTGATAATCGGTTTTGCGTTTCAGATTACTGTATACTTTTTGTTTATAGAAATACCTCTCAGTCGGGTCTTTTTTTTACACTGGAAAGCGAATGTTTGTGACGAGTTTGGGAATTACATTTTAATTTTTATTCGACTTATTTGGATTCTAAAAGATTAACTCTTTTTCCCCGAAAAATGTGAATGCTCATACAGAATTATTGGACAAAGACATTTATTTAGATTTTATTCTGAAATTCAAACACCAGAATATTATTTACTGTGAAATAAAAAAGCTGAAGACGATACAACACCATACTGACTACATTATAAGTCATCGCCTTCCATTTTGGATTCTTCGTCGAGACTCGAACTTGAATTCATTAGAACATTTTATTATTAGGACTTTTACAATTTAATTTGTGGATTATTCTTGGATTATTTTTGGATTCGATTCTTGAAACCGTAAGTTCTTTTTTCTTTCATCTCAATAGTGTTTTTCCAAGGAAATAAATTATTTGTTAAATGTTTCATAGTTTGCTGTTTGCACTCTTTTTTTGTTACTGTTTATTAGTGCCTAAACATGTAAGATAAGAAACGTCTGCTGTAATCTACTAAGTGTCTCAGTGTCAACAGTCTGTTGTTGAATCACATAAAATATTATTCCAAGTTTGGAATTCTATATAAATTTCGATAAATGTCCTTCACCAAGAATTAATTTAGTGCACTAGTATTTCCAGGGAAAATAATCACTTAAAATCCTATAATTTGAAGAAAATAATGTCGCAGCCCAAACAGGTCATAACAACACAATTTAACCTGTCAAAAGTTTAAATACCACTGACCAGTTATATACTTATCATTGGGTATATGGCTAACTTAAGATGCTAAACAGAGTTTCGGATGAGGGTCAAACGTCATCCTTCTAGAACAAAATAGAAGCTTCTTATATGCCTAACAGCATATACTCCCAGTATGGCCTTTGCTAAAATCAATGGCTCTTACTTTTGAAAGGAATAAAACAAAACGTTCTTGAACAGATACACTGTTTCTAGTAGTATCACAGTCAGGCCAAACAGAACTGAACTGACTTTCTGGAAAATGTCAAATTTAGTACACAAAGTTATCTTACAATATCAGGTAAAAAAATAATAAAGAAATAAAACTAACAAACAATGAATAAAATTAAATTTAAATAACAATGCTTTTATGCTCTATTTCACCGTACGACAATACTGCCTCATTTTTTCAAAATCTAATATACGATGTCTGGTATGTGTGGTGCGAGACAGTAAAATAGGAAATCAGCAGGCGCGTGACTTATAATAAAAAGTGAAAGATTTCGTAACACGGGTATTCCACCTATATCAATACCATATCACACATGAGAAACGTGTTTCATACCCATTTTTTCTTTGGGCCACCACCTTCTTAACTTACAGAGAGAGAGAGAGAGAGACAGACAGACAGACAGACAGACAGAGAGGGAGAGAGATAGACTCAAACATGTATTTCCATGCAGTATATGGCAGAAAGCACCCCTCCCATGTTTTATCACAGCAAATCGCTGGTCAAAGTATTATTCTTCTTTCCATCGCGTTAAGTCATGACCTCCCACAGTGCATGCATTGATGTTCTCGACGTGCAAGTCTTAATTTTCTCCCAGTACCGGTTGTGAACTTTGTTCTCGTTCAACCAGACCTATTATATGGCTCTGCGATGCATGTGCTGCTATACGAGGGTCTAGGGTCTGGTCTCAAACCACGGAGGCTCGCCCGAAAGTAGGAAATGTGATGTGATTATTTGATAAGATAAGGTGAGATAATACGTTATTGTGATAACAAGATGCCATAATGCATCACGACTCCTTCATCGACAAACAATTTTAATGCGATACCTACTGGTATCATTTTAAACTCACATACAAATCTTGGCTTGAATGACTGCAGACGGATTGTCGAATTAGTTTCGAGATAGCAAAAATTCTTATAATTTTCCTTCCCCAGTGTTTGCCAAAGGCGTACCCTATCATTAAAAACAACAAATGAAGATCCTAACTATAGCCCCCCCCCCCATAGCCCCCCTCCCCTCCCCCCCCCCCCCCCGTTTGGGTTTCCCAGCAGAACAAAGAAAAGTCAAGCTTTGGTCTTGGGTGAAAACTAAGTGAAACTTACTCGTGATTTGTGCATTTGTGAGTTTAAAGCTATTATTTAACACTTGATAAGATCTAAATGGCGGCCAATATATTTGGTGAAGGAAGAACCCGGAAAGATCCCGTGGTTAACCACTTGCCCACGGGAAGATGCTAGCAAGGTTTGTGACATACACGTGTTAGCCAAGCCGAGACTCGAAACGTCAGTAATACGAAGTAAAACGAACATGAAGATTCAAAATTTTTGAGTGCTAGATGGTGCAATCAGAACAACATCGATCTTTTCCGTAAAATGTTAGTAATACATGTATTAATATGTTGAGGGACCTACACCAATTCCTTTTTATTTTTAATCTTCAAAACTTACAAGCCCCTGTTATAACTGATAAACATTTACACGAGACGTAAACCGATAATCTTTCTGCTTTTTAAGTTGACTTGATAGGGTATGTAATATAATCCTCCTGAACCAAGAACAAAGCACAAAACCAAATAATTTCGCATGTTACAACAAAAATAAGGGCACAAAGCTGCACATGTGGACTTCCTTAACAACGATTTTATGTGAGGCAAGAAGATGACCAGTAGAGGGAATAAATTGTTAGCATGCATGCATGTGCTAAATACAACAATGGAAACGAGTACTTGTTGACAGTAGGACGTCTTCTTAAAATATACTTTTATTCTTACACCGGGAATGAAACATATGCAGTAGAATGCTTTCACGGAATTTTATTGTCTTGAAATGTTAGAACACATAATTCAAAAGTGAAATTAGAAAACGGGTGATGTCTTATCAAAGCTAACTGGGTGAAAGCATGGCAATAGTTATACCTCAATAATCATAATAGTAGTCGAGGCCAGCAATTTATTCGCTTACCTAACAACATATACCATCCAAATTCCTAACTTAATTATTGAAATGTTCCGACGTTCAGAACACAATGAAACGTCAAGGATTTTGATTTTTGTTCAAATGTTAGGCTATTTAAATAAATGGAGGAAGCGCAACACATATACCTTGTCGTCGTTTTGAGGTCTCCTTAAGAAAGAACTTTACCGACGGTGAATTACCGCTTCGTGAACTATTTCAAATACTTAGCTATATAAAAACTGTACAAGCGTCTGAAGCAATTAGTATCAGTATACATGATTAATTTTTCATGATAAATACTTTGACGTTTAAGGTGGCTAGATTAACATATCTTTCAATTATTTGATTGACAGTAACCTCTTTGTTATCTGGTACACAATTTACCCATTTTATCTTCGTTGTAATCTAAATCTCTTTTCGCTCTCTTCAACATGAATAGTGCATTTTGTCAGTAACTGAACATATATCCCTTGATGCTACTCTATATACTATGTCACCTATACAGTGTCGTATACCCGTTACACTCTATATACTATGTCACCTATACAGTGTCGTATACCCGTTACACTCTATATACTACGTCACCTATACAGTGTCGTATACCCGTTACACTCTATATACTGCGTCACATATACAGTGTCGTATACCCGTTACACTCTATATACTGCGTCACATATACAGTGTCGTATACCCGTTACACTCTATATACTGCGTCACCTATACAGAGTAGTATACCCGTTACACTCAAACGAGAAACTATATATATTTGTGAGAGAAAAAAAACTGTTAATTACAGGTTGTATTAAAATAATTTCAATTCTCGTCATAATGGATATCAGGTATACAAATAATTAAGAAATCACGCACCGATGATTATCGATTGCAAACCAGAATTAAGTGAAAATCGAAATTTTGGTGCAGCTTCTTTTAACAAAATACATTGCAATCACGTTTGATTGAATGAAGAAACAAAAAATAGAAACCATAATCCTTATAATGAAACTCAGATCATTGAAATATTTTTCTCTGTTATGTTATGTTCTGAAGTCTGTTAGACCCTTATTTAATGTTTCTGCAGTATTCCCACCCCAACAATATTCACTGAATCAATTGGCACAAAAATGTATTACCGACGATTAAAACATCTCTTCCTTTTCTTATGATAACGGTTATTACAGTGACAAAAATACACTGACTAAATGTTTAATGTAGAATCGAAATTTACAAATTTTGCTGTGCTAAAATCATTGACAAATTTCGGAACCTTTTGTTATCGACGTATGTGTGTTCATTATATCATTGTTTAGTAGATAAAAGATAATATTTCATTCGCGTATTGGAAACATTTTGTTTTGTCACGAAGTCATTCGTAACAATGCAATCTTTCTACTATAATCGGGAAATATTTCCTTGTGTGATTATGCCCTCGTAGCTTCAATGATATCACTGCGACTCATTACTATATTATCACTAATAGCAACGTAAGAAATTGTTTCAGATTACTAAATCCAAATGAATTTTTAAGTTATCATTTCCTTGATGTCTGTAACACCGTCGAGTGTAATATTCACCAATTATCACTGTGTAAAGATATAGTTTTAACTAATTTGATTAAGATCAGATCTCCGCTGTCCTGCGCGAAGATCTGACGACGAATAATTATAGATCATGTTCTGGTGACCTTTGAAATACAGCTTTCGAAAATCCGAAAGTGAATCAAATGGTTTAGTATACATGCATACTCTTCATCCACACTACTCAGCCTCCACAAGCGAAGATATAATACGTCATCTGATTGGTTGATAAACTTAGCGTTTATGGTAATAACATATATTATGAGAATACGACCCATAAGCGGTCGCTGTCAGACCTTCATGTATAACACTGGAGAGCTGATTTTAATCAGATTGACGTTTTAGCACATATACGTAGCCGGATGGTCCTCTAACCTAAATTAAACAAATTTAATGCGTGTCGGTAAAATGCCTTGGAGTCTCTTTCAGAGAGTTGAATTTATTCGGATCTGAACAGAACGATAATGTTCCAAATTCTGTACCACCATGTGACCATTGAGATAGGCGCATTATATTGAAAACCAATATCAAAACATGCCAAATCACACATTTAAGGTAAACAAGCTAACACTTCCTGACAATTACGAAGAATGTGAAAAGAGCAACTTCTTTGTATAATGGAATAATGTCATTCACTGACGTCACACACATTGAGCCATTACAGTCTCAACTATGTCATAATTTACTGAATTGGATGGGATGAAAATTTGTTATCATAATCTGACAAGGCGTATGTTTGATTTGTAATATTTCCCGACACATATCTATCTACGCTCAGTAGATAAAAGTCTAAGCATGCCGAGACTATATAACCGTAGTAAGACGGAGATCTGATGCAACCAGGCCATTTGGAACATCTTAGTCTCATTTCGATGCAATATAATAGCTCTGACACCTTGAAACAGAAAATGAGGTAAAATGAGGTAATCCTAGTGATATCTCACTAGTTCATAATTAGTTTTGTCAGACGAACATCTGACCTGTTGCGCAAACAAATGTTTTATAAAATAATAGGTGTCGAAATTACACTGGACGAGATTTCAATAATTGATTAAATACGTGTCCTTTTCAAATGTTATTCTTGTAACTTTGCAATGAAAGATTATGAAGAAATCATCTAGTTTCAATATCTTGAAACTCGTGCTTGGTTTTTTTTTTTTTTTTTTTTTTTACAATACGTGGACAAATTTCAGCTAGGCATCGTAAAATAGTAAATAGTATACATTTTCCATGACAAGGATAGAACACACAGGCTATAAACAATTAACCTATCAATGACGTTTTGTGCGGAGGTAACATTTTTCATTCAATTTGTATACAAGACTTAAAAACGAGTGACTGTATGTCCTACTCTTTGTAATAGATGAATAGAAAGTATCTACAAAGTTACTGTATGTACTAATTGATTTATACGGTAACATGACCCTTTGTTGTAATCATCCTTCTCACTCTTTTCATTATCTATGCTAGCCACTGTTCCGATATTTTATCCTATCCTACACCATGGCGGATCGATCTGATATATCAGTGCACTGATATATCAGTTAGCACTAGAGACATATATTGGATTTCACGAGTTGCATAAGTTCGTATGTAATGCTAACTAGCTAACAGCATGAAACAATGGTGAATTGAACATTGGCCGAAAATGGTGGACGGGACAGACCTCAAAAGAATACTTTTGTAAGTTTAACATCGAAAGTATGATGCCATACCAGAGTGAAACCATTGCAGGTGTATTTGAGAGAAAGGATGTATTTGTGCAAACAGGGGCGGTGGTGTAAAATTGCTTATTTATGAGTCCATTCAAGTTGTTTGCTTTCCTTGTCTCAATCATGTAGGAATATTGTTCAAGTTTGTAGACTTTCACTATTTGATTCGATAGCTTATCGCTGTATTCAATGCAATTCACTGACCAGAAGCATTTAAAGGTGTACATAGGTTATTATCTTAGAAAGCTGGCTAGCGAAGAATTCGTTTCCTTGCTTCCGGTGTCGTATCTTACCTCCTCCAGGTCTTCCGCAATCGTTCCAATACGGCAGCTTGATCTGGTAGTAGCCACAGGACAATGAGCCAGCGTCCATTGCACAGCCAAATGGACTGCAGTTGGACTCAACCTTTTGGTAAAAATGCAAGTGAATCCATGAAAACGTATACTTATGTCATAATGTTCCAAGTCGAAATATCCTTTGTTGGAGGTTTAACCAATGTTGAAAACTTACAAGTATTATGAATACATAGATTGTCGGCTTCTTGTGTCATATTTTCTTCCTTCATCCCGCGACACGTCATGTAGTCATTTTGATGATTAAAATCCAGTCTATTATAAAGTCATCTTAAATAAACCTTAAATTTATTTATCGTAGCAACAGCTCGTAAATTGTCTTGCATTGTGAACCAAGTTCATGAGCCCCAGAGATAAAAGAGAATTAAAATGAATTTTATTCTCAAATAATCTCAATGCCCTTACTCTGATATATAAAATGATGGCTAAACTTTGACAAGATAAGCGATTTGAAACATTCTTGCAATACTCTAAATTTGTAACAAGTCGTTTTCCCAAAAATTTTATAAAATGTCGGAACTTCTATTTATCGGTATAATAATGCGGCTGTTAATCGCATTGACACAGAATGGAGAAACACATCCACGTGCTAGGAACAACTTTTGAAGGCGAAGAAACACTTTTTGTCTTCCACTGTGTCTGACGGATTTCATTTAAAACCAAACAAAAACAATATATATGTAACAAAAAACACTTCACACATAAATCATATTAGGTCTCTCAAACTTTGATAACACATCATACAAAACATTTTGAGAGATACAGACACACGCATACGAAGCAGAGCTATTTGGTATAACTCAAATGAAACCATATCATAGAACCCCAAAATGCAAAAGTGATTAAAGCTGATCACATGACTAAACTCATGGCTTAAAAAATATGTTGCACTTTCGGCACGGAAAGGTGATGATTAATTTCAGAAACATGAAGTGGGATTATATCTCTATAGAGTAAGATTGAAAATTAAATTTAAAATATTTCGATACTAACAACAGAGAGACGAATACAATGACAAAGGTGAGTGTAAAATCACAAGGAATGTAAACCCAGAAATGTGCACTAACCCCAGATTTCCAGATAGGTGTTTTGGAACTACAAATGTTATAAGAAGTGTGCCAGTGATGTTGGTGACTTCACCATCCACTCTACCTTTCCCTTGTAATCCATGTAAATATACCTGGGCCAAACGAGCAATGGATTTGTACGGGTACCAGTTGGGGCAATAAAGCTGAGTTCCTTAATGGACAAAATGTGTGAAAATAAACTTGCCCAATATCACTTCTAAATATATTATATAAACCCAAGCGTGGGAACATATGTGTGCTGGAAACTAATTGAAAACACTGTTCAAGACACAGCCTATGTACACCAAGTACTATAAATATCCTAACTCCGCAGAGCTATCGCAAAACCAGCAACAACTGGAAATGTATATCAAGCCTGCTTTATTCAAAGTTTGTAAAACACCGCCCAATCCGCACCCAGATGAACCAAATATAATAATGCACTTGCAAATGAAATTGCCTCACTTACGAATCAGCGTGATTCAATCATCTGTCTATTCAATATTCCACAAGAAGATTTCCGTGTAGCGTGTGCTAGCTCTTATAATATCAGCACTTGCCATATTTCCAGGACAGAAGATATAATTCTCAAGAAAATCTTGATAGAGAAATCTCATCACAATCATTACACGCTTCATTAGAGCTGTGTAGGCCTACCCAGTTTTGAATCGTAACATTGGTTACCGTAGAACGGTTTCGAAGTAGACCTGATGAAAGTTCTACCTGTATAAAATATATCAATTACTTGTCGTCATTTTCATGTGGAAATTTATATTAATGTAATATTACAGTAATAATATCAAATATTTTAATTCTATTATTTTCTCTTGTATAGAAATTATGTATTTAGGGTCGACGGGTCACCCTACTACCCTCATTGAGATATTCGTATTAATGCGTGATATTGACAAAGAATAGCACGCAACTCCATCCACTCATTGTGCAATACTTACAAAACCTAACTCGGGATCTATTCTTGGTGTTTCCTTTTTTTCTATTTCAGAGAGGTATAGCTAGAATTTACTTAGATAATTAATTAATGATTAATTAATGATTATTCAGATTTTCATTAAAGAGTAAATGGGAAAGGTAATAATATTACCCGATGAATACAATACTGTATGTGTTTAATCTGCCAACTATATTGAAAAGTACAGGGTTATTTTCTTTGAATGAAACAATTGGATGGAAAAATAATATTCTATGCTAGCATTTGTACCAAAACTAGGAAATCCCAGTCGCAAAGCGTGGTTGGCACACGAGCAATGTAACCCTTTGATTGGGACTGTCTTGTCCTGTGCTAATTCCACCATATAGCCTGTAAACGTTCTCCTCTTGGCACAGTATTTATCCCAAAGCTATATGAAAGGTGGCGCTGAATTAACGACGTCATGATCGTGACATGTCTATATGTGCAGTGAATGTTAATGTAATTTTTTACGCAATGCACATTGCGAAAGGGTTTTAATCCAACTATATCCACTTAATGCAAAAAAAAAAAAACCTTCAATGAGTCTTGCTGTGTAATCCACACGAGGGCGAAACGTGTAATCCACAAAATGGCGTAGATTTTTTGGTATCTATCCGACTGATACTTGCAAATTCTCAGTGCAGAGATTTTGGTCATGTCAAGAATAAACATACCTGAGTTCTACTGTTGCTGAAAATGTTATGATCTGTTCATATTTTATACAATCAAAGAAAGTAAATATAAGTTGATTTTTGTATACACTAGTTAAAGCTGTCACGGTAAAGCCCAATACTTAATATGACAATTTTATTTTATTTTTCTCCACAAATATAATAATATCTAAGACCGGCATACCACAAGATAAGGAAATTTATATTACCAAAGTTGTTTTTAAAAAAAATGTGTAGCATTTCACTACAAACTCGTTATATATAATGAATAATAGAAATGAAACCCTACAAAACGCCTCATCGTGCGGATTCATGGTATCGTAAGTCACGTTTCAGTTTCAGTGAAGATAATTGTAATCAATTAAGTCTCATTCAAAATGCGATGTAAACGACTGGTTGCAATTAAATGTCACACTATGTTAAATCATGCCGCATTTAGTCACCACTTAAAATCACTACAAAGGATAAAAAGGGGGATGTCTCTAATAAGTGGTTCATGGATGCGATTTGACCTGTAACACTTACCAGGCAGATGCACTTCAGACACTGGTCAGATAAAGAAAAATAGGTTTAGTTCAAAGAGAGGGTGGGTTATTTTTCCTGCAACTGTTCTATATCCAATCTATTAATTTTGATAAATAGGAAGATCGCAAGACTTTAAGAAAGTGTACCATAGTAATGTCGATTCGATTAATTCCATTTTGATTCATGAAATTGGAAACATATACCGATGAACAAAAGCTGTATAGAACATTTTGTAGAATCATTTTGTAGAATGTGTGCTGAAGAGAGTTTTTTGTATGTAAAAACAGCATCATTTGTCAGAGATGGAATAAGAACTGAGATTATGATAGGACAATTCAAAGTCTTTTTACAAAATGCTTTTAGATACCATTTAACAGTAGAAAGAACGGACAGGAACTCTTGTTATCTCCCCTTTAATAACTGACAGTCAAATATACTGTAGTGAAAAGCAGAATACAAGTATTACATATGTATTTAAATGATAGTTTTTTCAAGTTCGTGAATACATAGATCAATCAAGTCCGACTGCAAACTGCACAGAACCAAAACACCGCATCACGTTTCAAGCGTTAAGAATATGTTACCCGATTTCATAAATGCGTTTCACAATAATATCCATTGGAAAAATTCCAATGACTAAGAAATTCCATTGCGTCAGCTATTTTTTTGTATGGAAGGTAGGTAATTACTCGGCATAATGTAATAGGGCACTTGAAATATACTTACAAAGGACTGCGACGAAGATGACGATGACAAGGGTTACAATAACAACAGAATGAACAAATAAATATCAGACACAATGTGCCTATTTCCTCTATTGAATAAAGTATAGGTAATATAAAAGAACGTAGGGTGCCTCGGTCTGTGTGTGTGCAATGAGGGATGTATGAATTTACCACCACTGCTAGGCACTCTCAGCGTTGCCGCAACCACTAAACGCCGACTAAGAACAAAGCCATAAAAACCTGTACACCTATAAATAATGGAGGAAATATTTAGTCTATAAACTGTTCTTTTCTCTAATAATAAACAATACATTTTATAACAATGTCAGATTTTCGGACTCTTAAATCTGACGCTCCCTGAACATGACCATTATTTTAAGCTGACTTCTCGGCCTAATAGGAAATTATGTGTGTGTGTGTGTGTGTGTGTGTGTGTGTGATTTTATTATATCTGTGTGTGCATGTCGGTTCAAAAATGCAATTATTGAGATCCTGAAGGTAGATTTTTTACAGCATAGCTAGGAAACCGGAGTAGGAAAGTATTTTATGCAAGACGTAACCAGCAAATAATGGACCCATTACCACAACGAAGCCGTTGCTACATGGAAAATGAAGACATTATTACAACGTATGTCAGCTTCACTCAAAATATTGGAAAGCAATCTTCTCTGTACACAATTCATAATTATACATACTATGTGATCGGTATTTTCTTCGCATACGTGGAAGTATCATTATATTTTGACTTACTCTACATGGTATCACGTGTTATCGGTCGTAGGAGAATAATATCATCTTCGTAGAGCCATCACCGACTAAGTAAATAAATGTTTCATTCTTATTTTTAAACTCTCATTCTTATTTCGGTAATTGCATAATTATACCAAATATCTTGTTGGAATGATTCCACCGAGCCAGCAAAAGTTATTTTGCGTTTTTTGCCGATAGAAGTCCGTACCACAAAATACAATGTTTGTGTTAGTTACAAAAGTGTTTTAAATTGTTGATTTGGGGAATATACATTCCTTTGCCAATTGATTTGCACTTTTTGAGTTGGCAATAGATTGTACAGGTTTAAGTCAAAGTCACGTATTGCTCTGTTGTATTCGATACCAGTGTGGACGGCGCAGTGTATGTACCTTCTTTTTGTATTAGAATTCTTTAAAGACTCATTGTGTGTTAGGTAAGCTGCTACTTTGTATCAAGAACAAAGCAAAGTTTGTAACACCAGTGCAGACATATAGTACCTTTTCTTCCGAATTCATCATATACTTGAAAAGTACCGTCTATATAGGAAAATATAGAAATTAGAAATAAAGAGGTAGTAGTTAATTCGAAAGCATAATGAGTCTCCAGCTACAAACTAGCACGCAATACACAAAAACCAAATCCACAGGGAGTAACTTGGATTATTATAGTCTGTAGATATTCATGTCAACCACGGGATATTCTTCAGACTCCAGTTTGTGACGAAATTACATTTACTAAACGCTGCGAATCGTCTTGTGCTACACAGAGAAGTGTTATTACAGTATAACACGTACTATCTCTCAATCGCGAATGGCAAACAGTCTCTTTCGCGGAATCTTCTAATCTAACGGTGTCTCTAATGAGGACGAAGACTTGCAATATATCAAATGAGTACATACATGTTTACTGTTCCAGCTCAATGCTGGCAGAGCAATTTGCATTATATCTTTCTTTCTTTCTCTCGTTATTGTTATAGCTGCATCTCGCTTTTTCTCTGTCCCCCTGTCCATTTTCCAAAACAAACAAAGGCATGCAAGCAATAAATATCAGTTCTTCATCTTAATACAGTCGGTAGGCAATAATACAGGAACTTTGTGCATGTTTAACCAGAACAGGGTTCATCTTCTTTAGCGGGTTCTGGAAGAACGGGTCTATAGCATGAAATATTTCAATGTAAGCATGTATAGTCTTTTCACTCAAACAACCCTATATTCTGCAAATGAGATCAATGAACTGTTACGGTTACATCATTCCACTTTTCAAGGCATTCACTACCCTTATCGAAATTGTTCTTCAAAGTCCAAAAATGTCTAGAGGAAACTTACAATAATATACTTGTAGAAACAAGTGCGTCCACAAAATGCCTTATAGCACAAATGTACCAATAGTATCGGAAATAATAATGTTAACAACATAAGAAATGATTAATAATGAATAAGGGCTAAAACCGAACTATGAGATGAGATCAGACATATAAGCATCCAAACGAAGGAGTAAAATTAAATACTTAAAACCAAGAAAACACAAAATACAACATAACAAAGATAACAAACTTGCAATAGAAAAGATCAAACAAATAAAATATTCCATGTTTCAGCAAGCGAAGAAGCAGTACTGAAATCGTGTTTCCTACTGGATTGTAACAGAAATTATGAGAACAAAATTATAACAGATTTAAAGAAAGTCTAGGAGAGCATTAAAACAACCAGATTAATGGTACTCATTATAGTTCAAATGTAATCAATCTTAAAACTGTGTCAAAATCATGCAATATCATAAAATATTAATAGCTAACTTGGGGTCGTAGTTGTGTCGGACGATGCGGTGCTACTTGTGGTAGACGCTGCACAAGTATGACAAATAAATAAAACAGTATGACATGATCATAAGTGAAATGCCAAAAAGTTTCAGCTCTTACACTGGACGGAAGGGTTGCAAGTTTCTGATTCGACAATAACAATTGTGCTAATCCTATTTTGGTTATTCGTAATAAAACGGTGTCAGTTTCAAATGATAGTGGCATTAATCTACATTATAATACGACAGCTCAAACGCGGAATACTGACAGATACATTATATTCATTGCACACTTTTTCAAATATTTGAATGCATGCAAGTAAATATGGAACGTGAAGTAAGAGTGAAAAGTGAAAAAGAGAAGGAACGAAGTAGAATAAAACTATAAGAGAGAGCATGTTTTTAGATATCTCTTCATATACGCAGATGTCTCAGGAAACGATTACGTTTTGCAATCCGACAACACTGCAGATTTCATCTTGGACTTTTTTATTAGCGTGCTTACATGATCAAAATTACGAACAATAAATTCATTTGAAACGAGATAAATCTGATAATGAAAGTGTATCTTTAGAAGTTAGTGAGAGACAGGAAGAGAGTGAAAGAGACAGAGATATTGTACACACTGGAAGTGTTTGGTGGGCTCATCGTACATATCATCTGCGAACCCATACACCAGCAATAGCTTTGACAATAATCATTGGCTATGAACGTATCCCCGTCATTATACACCTGCCCATTGTATACACATTGCCTCGCCGCTGAAAACATAAGATATCCCTGATATTATTCAATACCTTTGTGTACAATGTATCGGTAAATATAAATAATTATCTTGATTGTTTGATTTGACTTAATGACATAATTAACATTATAAAAAGTGGGTATTCATGTAATGGTGTGGATGGTCAGGAATGCCTACTCTTAAAACGGATCTACTCTAAAAATAGAATCACTTTAAATCTAAATGATACTGTTATCCTTGCCTGAGAAGGATGACAAATAAAATAGAGAAAATGCCATGTCTGATCTTTTATACATTATTGGAACAAAATCTACAGAGGGGTTTACCGATATTATGTCGTTTGACCCCAGGAGCATCGGATATTTCAGTGTACTTGACGATTACAAAATCAAGGATACAATATTATGTGTGTGCCTGTGTGTGTAGGTACAGTCTCACTGTTAGTATTCGATACTTGTATGTAATAGAAAAAGTATATATTAAGTGTTATGATTTGACTTACCACGATAATGAACATTATGAAATTGATATAATGATGTAATGGTCTAAATGGTCGCGAATTATGTAATGTGACGAACGGCACATTTAGTACACGGTAGTAATTGCTTTATCATGCAGAAAGAAGCAGTATCATAGCAATAAACGCTATATGTCTCAATCACGAATGGGAAACACTCTCTTCCTCCAAATCTTCTAATATAATGGATTCCCTAATCAGACAGAAAACTTGCAATGTCTCAAATGAGTGCATCAATATTTCATGATCCTGTTCAACCGTGACAGAAAACATGGCAATCTTTCATTTTTATCCCCTTCTATCTCACTTTTACTGCGTCCCTCTCTCTCTTTAGTTCCAAAACAACGGACGGGATACAGATCTAAGTATGTCTCCTTCTTCTCAATGTAGGCAATGGACCAAATGCAGGGAATGTTCGCTCGTGTAACCCGAGACTTTTGGAACAACAGGTGTGATGCTGGAAATTTGTTAATCTAATCATGTATAGTATTTTCACTCAAACAACTCATTGTCTGAAAGTCAGATTAGTGCAATGATATGGTTACATATATCGACTCTTAAGGTACACATTAAATTCATCGATATTTTTATTTTTATTTTCAAACATACACAGAAGGAACGTACACTGATTCACTGATGAAAACATCTGAGTAAATATTGAGTAAATGCTTCATTATTTTCCAAACTAAACGAATTAACTAGGTAAGGAATGATTTATAGCGAACAAGACCTAAAATTAAGTGACTGGATATTTAAATGAACAACTAATGGCCGTACAAGGAAGGATAAAACTTAAAAGCAACCAAAACAATGTGCAACTTTAAATATGTAAAACCAACAAAACATATAATGCTACATAGAAAAGAAAGCAAGGATTGGAAAAGAAAACAAAATTATGTCATATTTCATGCATCGGAATGGGAAGAAGCACTACTGAAATCGTGGCTACTACAACATCGGAAACAAAGGTATGACAAGAAAAATATGTATGATTCAATCACATTATATGAAGCAAAGCATTCGAGAAAATGGTGATCTGTTCAAATTTAATTAAATGTAAAAAACGGTATCAATACCATGCAATGGCACAAAATGTCAATAACTTACTTGTGCTCGTAGTTGTTTCTGGCGAAGTGGTGGTACTTGTTGCAGACGCTGCCAAAAGAGGACACATATATCAAATTAGGACTGAAATGCCAAAAGAGTTTGAGATATTATGTTGGATGGAAGGGTAATAGGTTTCTGACACGACAATTACTATTGTGTTACTCCAGAGTTTGCGATTTATACTAACCCAATTGGTTTTAAATGACATAGTCATTACATTATAACACTGTACAGTTGCTTAAAACCGCAATACTGTAGGTGTCAGAATTTGCAAGACGTTAATTACTGCAAACATGTGAATCTTGGTATGTAAATAAAGAATGTAAAGGAAGTGAAAAATATAAGAATACCGTATACGCGGGGACGGAAAGAAATAGAAGGAAACTATCAGAGAGGTTTTATGCAGATCTCTCTCTCTTTCTCTCTGCGCACACACACATTCACACATACACACACACACACACACACACGCGCACACACACACACACACACACACACACACACACACACATATATATATATATATATATATATATATATATATATATATATATATATATATATATATATAATCAAATTCCTGAAGAAACAATTCCGACTGAGGAAGATGATTACCTGTTTTGTCTACGCATTGTATTATGTGTATGATTAAACACGGTTACCAACGCACATTTTTGCAATCTGGCAACGGTGAAGGGTGCATCATATGTGTATTGTTTAAGTTAATTTGCCTTCATAGTCAAACTACGAATGATTGATTCATATGATAACGTAATAAATCTAAACATTGCGTCTACAAGATATAATATTGCGTAAATACACCAATAGTATCGGAAATAAAAGCATTAACAACATAAGGAATGATTAGTGATGAACCGGAACAAAACCGAATTGAATGAATGTTAAAATGAATAACGAATAACCGTATTACATAAGAGCAGACTTATAAGCAACCAGCACAATGAGTAAAACTAAATATTTAAAACAAGCAAACCGCAAGATACAGCACAACAAAGACAACAAAAAATCAGTAGAAAATATCAAACAAATAACATATTCCATGTTTCAGAAAGCGTAGAAATTTATAAATAATAAAATCGCGCTTACGTCTGCATTGTAAATGAAAGTTTGAAAATAAAATTATAACCGGTTTATAGCAAGTCTAGTAAAGCATTAAAAACCCTCAGCTTATTGTTGCTCATCCTCGTTCTATTTTAATTAATTTAAAAATTGTCTCACTTTCATGCAACATCACAAAGTACTAAAAACTTACTTGGGGTCGCAGTTGTGTCAGACAATGTGGTGCTACTTGTGTTAGACGCTGCAAGATTATGATCAATATATAAAACAGTATGAATTGATCATGACTGAAATGGCAAAAAACAAATTCAGCTCTTACATTGGACGGAAGGGTTTTAAGTTTATGACTTGACAATCACAATTGTGCTAATACTATTTTGGTTATTCTTAATAACTGTGTCGGTTTTAAATGATAGTGACATTAATGCACATTATAATACAAATGCTCTAAAACCGAACTTTGATCTGTAAACTTTTACACAATGCGCACTATTTCAATTATTTGAATGCTAGTTATAAAAATATAGAACGTAAACTAAGAGTGAAAACCGAAAAAGAGAAAAGGAAAGAAATTAAGGAGAACTATAAGAGCGATGATTTGTCTGTAGCTATCTATCGCTTCATTGACGCAAATGTCTCAGGAAATATATCAGATAAAGTAAGATGACCACGTGTCTTGTTTAGAACATTAGGTATATTAGTGTTCCTCTGATTACGCACGATTACGTTTTACAATCCGTCATCACTGCAGAATGCATCATGGACTTTTTTTATTATTGTGCATACATGATCAAAATTACGAAAAATACATTCATTTGAAACGTGATACATCTGCTTATAAACAGTGTATCTTCAGAACTTAATGAGAGACAGAAAGAGAGTGAAAGAGAAAGAGATATTGTACACACTGGAAGTGTGAGGTTGGCACATCGTACATATCATGTGCGAACCCATACACCAGCAATAGCTTTGACAATAATCATTGGCTATGAACGTATCCCCGTCCTTATACACCTGCCCGTTGTATACACATTGCCTCGCCGCTGAAACCATAAGATGTCACTGATATTATTCAATACATTTGTATACAATGTATCGGAAAAAATAAATCATTATCTCTATTGTTTGATTTGACTTAATGACATAATTAATATTATAAAAAATGGGTATTAATGTAATGGTGTGGATGGTCAGGAATGCCCAATCTGAAAACGAATCTACTCTAAAAATAGAATCACCTTAAATCTAAATGACACTGTTATACTTGCCTGAGAAGGATCACAAATAAATAGAGAACATGAAATGCTATGAATGATCCTTTATACATTATTGGAACCATATCCATAGGGGAGCTTACCAATATTATGTCGTTTGACCCTACAAGCATCATATATTTTATTCTACGTGACAATTACAAAATTCAGGAGACAGTAGGGAGTGTGTGTGCCTGTGTGTGTAGGTACAGTGTCACTCTTATTATTCGATACTTGTATGCACTATATAACGGAAAAAGTATATTTTAACTGTCATGATTTGACTTACCAAGATAATGAACTTTATGAAATTGATATAATGATGTAATGGTATGAATGGTCACAAATTATGTAATGTGACGAAAGTACATTTAGTACACGGTGGTAATCGCCTTATCATGCAGAGAGGAGAAGTAATAAACGCTGTCTGTCTCAATCATCAATGGCAAACACTCTCTTCCTACAAATCGTCTAATATAACGGATTCCCTAATCAGACGGAAAACTTGCAATGTCTCAAATGAGTACATAAATGTTTCATGATCCTGCTCAACGGTGACAGAAAACGTTACAATCTTCGGCATTTCTCGCCTTCTATCTCGCTTTTCCCTCTCTGTCTTGTTCCAAAACAACGGACGGGAGGCAGATCTAAGTATATGTCCTTCTTCTCAATGTATGCAATGGACAAAATGCAGGGAATGTTTGCACGTGTAACCCGGGTAGGCATTATCTTTGTTTAGAGTCTTTCCGGGAAACGGGTGTAATGCTGCAAATTTGTCAATCTATGCATTTATAGCCTTTTCACTCAAACAACCCATAGCCTGAAAGTAAGTTTAGGTCAATGCTATGGTTACATATATCTACATGTAAGGCCCTTATCGAAAGTATTCTTTTTGTTTTCAAACATACACAGAAGGAATGTAAATTGATACACTGATAAAAGCAAGTGAGTAAATTGTGAACAAATGGTTCAGTATTTTTCAAACTAAGCGAATTAACTACGTAAGGAATGATTTATAACGAACAAGAGCTACACCTTAATTCAATGGAGATTTAAATGAACAACCAATGGCCATACAAGGAAGGTCAGACTTAAAAGCAACCGAAATAGTAACATGATCTATTTAAAGCCAACAAGACACGTAATGCTACGTAGAAAAGACAACAAGCAATATGAAAGAAAACAAAATTATATCATATTTTATGCCTCAGAAGGGGAAGGATAACTACTGAAATCGAGGCTAATACAACATTGGAAACGAAGGTATGAGAAGCAAATAATGTCTGATTCAAGGACATTCCATGTAGCAAAGCATTAGAGAAAATGGTGATCTGTTCAAACTTAATTAAATGTAAAAACGGTATCAAAAATATCATGTAATATCACAAAATGTCAATAGCTTACTTGTGGTTATAGTTGTTTCTGGCGATGTGGTGATACCTGTTGCAGACGCTGCAACAGGAGCACAAATATATCAAATTAGGTTTCAAAAGCCGAAAGAGTTTCAGCTATTATATTTGATGGAATGGTTATAGGTTTCTGACACAACAATTACAATTGTGCTACTCCTGTGTTTGCTAAATATACTAACGGTGTCAGTTTTTAATGATATAGTCATTACATTATATCATTGTACAATTGTTTAAAACCGCAATGTTGTAGGTGTCAGAATTTGGAAGAAGATAATTGCTACAAATATTTTAACGTTGGTATGTAAAAAAAAGAATATAGAGAAAGTCTAATAGGTGTGAATACTGTATACGTGCGAACGGAAAGAAATAGAAGGAAATTATCAGAGAGGTTTTATGCGGATCTCTCTCGATCTAACAAATTCCTGAAGGAACAATTCTACGTATTGTATTATGTGTAGGATTAAACACGATTACCTACGCACATTTTTGTAATCTGGCAACGGTGAAGGGTGCATCATATGTGTATTGTTTATGTTAATTTGCCTTCATAGTCAAACTACAAATGATTGATTCACATGATAACGTAATACATCTAAATATTGCGTCTACAAGATATAATATTGCGTAAATGCACGAATATTATCGAAAATAAAAACATTAACAACATAAGGAATGATTAATAATGAACAGGATCTAAAACCAAACTAAACGGACGTCAAAATGACTAACGAATAACCGTATTACATATGAGCAGGCTTATATGGAACCCACACAATGAGTAAAACTAAATATTTAAAACAAACAAAACGCAAAATACAACACAACAAAGACAACAAACAAGCAGTAGAAAAGATCAAACAAATAAGATAGTCCATGTTTCAGCAAGCGAAGAAGCACTGCTGAAATCGTGCTTACTCCTGCAGTGTAAATGAAAGTATGAGAATAAAATTATAACAGGTTTAAAACAAGTCTAGGAAACAAAAACATGCAGTTTAATGTTACTCATTATCATTCAAATTTAATTAATTTACAAACTGTGTTAATTTCATGCAATATCACAAAATATTAAAAGCTTACTTGGGGTCGCAGTTGTTACTGTCGATGTGGTGCTACTCGTGGTAGACGCTGCAAAATTATGACAAATAAATAAAATAAATAAAACAGTGTGACATGATCATGAGTGAAATGGCAAAGAGTTTCAGCTCTTAAAATTTATAAAACAACATGACATTATGATGACTGAAATGCCAAAAAGAGTTTCAGCTATTACATTGGACGAAAGGGTTGTAAGTTTCTGACTTGACAATAACAATTGTGTTAATACTGTTTTGTTTATTCTTGATAACGGTGTCAGTTGTTAAATGATAGTGGCATTAAGCTACATTATAATACAACTGCTCAAAAGCTGAATACTGACATGTACAATTTTACACAAGGCACCCGTCTTCAATTATTTGAATGCTAGTATGTAAATATAGAACATGAACTAACAGTGACGACTGAAAAAGACAGAGGGAACGAAATAAAAGAAAACCATAAGGGAAAGGACTTTTTATAGGTATCTATCTCTTCATATACGCAAATGTCTCAGGAAACAGATCAGACTGCGTAAGATGACCACATGTTTTGTTTAGGTATATTAGTGTTCATATGATTAAGTACAATTATGTTTTGCAATCCGACAACACTGCAGATTGCATCTTGGGCTTTTTTTTATTTTTGTTCATACATGATCAAAATTACGAAACTTACATTTATTTGAAACGTGATACATCAGTTTATGAACAGTGTATCTTCCGAAATTAGTGATAGAAAGAAGAGAGTGAAGACGACAGAGATATTGTACACAACTGGAAGTCTGAGGTGGGCACATCGTACATATGATCTGCGAACCCACACACCAACAGTAGCTTTGACAATAATCATTGACTATGAACGTATCCCCGTCCTTATACACCTGCCCGTTGTATACACATTGCCTCGCCGCTGAAACCATAAGATGTCACTGATATTATTCAATACATTTGTATACAATGTATCGGAAAATATAAATCATTATCTTGATTGTTTGATTTGACTTAATGACTTAATTAACATTATAAAAAGTGTGTAGTATTGTAATGGCGTCGATGGTCAGGAATGCCTACTCGGAACACTGATCTACTCGAAAGAACATAATCACTTTAAATCTAAATGGTAATGTTATCCTTGTCTGAGAAGAATGGTAAATAAAATATTGAAAATGCCATGTCTGATTCTTTATACATTATTGAACCAAATCCACATGGGTGTTTGCCGATATTATGTCGTTTGACTCAACGAGCATCAGATTCTTTAGTCTACTTGAAAGTTACAAAATTAAGGAGACATTAGTGTGTGTGTGTGTGTGTGTGTGTGTGTGCGTGTGTGTGTTTATGTGTGTGTAGGTAGCGAGTCACTGTTATTGTTCGATATGTTATGTACTATAACGAAAAATGTAAAAAGTCATTTTTAAATGTTATGCTATGATTTATCGAGATAATGAACATTATGAAATGTTAATAGTGATGTAATGCCATGAATGGACACGAATTCCTTCTTGTGACGAAATTACATATAGTACACGCTGACTATTGCCTTGCAATGAACAGAGAAGCAGTATCACATTATAAAACTCTCTGTGTCTCAATCACCAATGGGAAACAATCTCTTGCCCCGAATCATCTAATATAACGGAGTCCCTAATCAGACGAAAAACTTTCAATGTCTCAAATGAGTACATAATTGTTTCATGTTGCTGCTCAACGGTGACAGAAAACGTGGCAATCTTTCATCTTTCTCTCTCGCTCTATCCCGCTTTTGCTGCGTCCCTCTCTCCCTTTTTCCAAATCGACTGACGGTATGCAGATCTAACCATATGTTCTTATTCTCTATGTAGGCAATGGACACAAATGTAGGGAATATTTGCACGTGTAATTCGAAAAGGCATCACCTTCTTTAGCGGCCTTTCCAATAACAGGTGTACTGCTGAACATTTGTCAATCTAAACATTATAGTCCTTTCACTCAAACAACCTGTCTGAAAGTGATGTTAGTACAATAATATGGTTACATATATGGACTTTTAAGCCACACATTGTCATTAACGAAATTAATCTTTTTTTCAATCATACCCCATGAGAAACGTACATTGAGATATTTATAACAACGTTTGAGTAAGTATTGAGTAAATATGACTTTACTTTCCGAACTAAACGAATTAACTACGTGAGGAATAATTTATAACTAACAACATCTAAACCTCAATTGAATGGGGACTTAAATGAATGACTAATAGACGTACAAGAAAGGATCAGACTTAGAAGCAACCGAAACCATGTGTAACTCCAAATATTTGAAAACAAAAATATACATAATGATACATAGCAACGACATCAAGCAATAGAAAAGGGAAGAAGCATTGCCGAATTCGTGGCTAAACCGACATTGGAAACGAAGGTATGAGAAGAAAATTATGTCTGATTCAAGGACAGTAAATGATGCTAAGCATTAGAGAAAATGGTTATATGTTCAAATAAATTAAATGCAAACATCGGTATCAATACCATACGATATCACAGAATGTCAACAGCTTACTTGTTGTCTTAGTTGATTCTGGCGATGTGGTGGGACTTATTGCAGACGCTGCAAAAAGAGTACAAATAAATCAACCAGTATGACATCATCATGAGTGAAATGCCAGTTTCATCTCTTAAACTGGACGGAAGGGTTTTAAGTTTCTGAATCGACTATAAAAATTGTGTAATACTATTTTGGTTATCGTAATAACGATGTCAGTTCCTAATTAATAGTGGCATTAATTTACATGATAATACAGTTGCTCAGAAGCTAAATACAGACATATATGATTGTACACGATGCTCACTTCATAAAATATTTGAATGCTAGTATGTAAATATAGAACGTGAAGTAAGAGTGAATTCTGAAAAAGAGAGAAGGAGAGAAATAAAAGAAAACTACAAGAGATGTTTATAACTGTCTCTTTGTAGACGCTATTACTTCAGGATACAAATCAGAATGAGCAAGATGACCACATGCATAGTTCAGACATATTTGTGTTCATAAGATTAAATACAATTACGATTTGCAATCCAGCAACGCTGCAGATTACATCTTGGACTTGTTTTCATTGTTGTGCATTCATGATTACAACTAACAAAAATGCGTTTAGAACATATGTGATACATTTACTTATGAAATGTGTATTTTTAGAAGTTAGAGAGAGCCAGGAAGAGACTGAAAGAGACAGAGATATTGCACAAACCTGAAGTCTGAGTCGGACACATCGTACATATCGTCTTCGAACCCATACACCAGCAATAGCTGTGACAATAATCATTGGCTATGAAGGCATCCCCGTCCTTATACACCTGCCCGTTGTATACACATTGCCTCGCCACTGAAACATAAGATGTCACTGATATTATTCAATACATTTGTATACAGTGTATCGGAAAATATAACTCAGTATATCGATTGTTTTATTATACCTAATGCTATAATTAACATTATGAAATGCGGGTAGTAATGTAATGGTGTGGATGGTCAGGAATGGGTACTCTGAAAACAGATCTACTACAAAGAATAGAATCACTTTAAATCTACAAGATAGTGCTATGCTTGTCTGAGAAGGATGATAAATAAAATAAAGAAAATGCAATGTCTGAGTCTTTATATTTTATTGGAACCCAATCCACAGAGGAATTTGCCGAAATTATGTCGTTTGATCCCAAAATGCATCATATAGTTTAGCCTACTTGATAATTAGAAAATCCAGGAGATAGTAGAGTGTGTGTTTGTAGGTAAAGAATCACTGTTATTATTCACTACTTGTATGTACTATATAACGGAAATTATAAAATGAATATTTTAAATGTTTTGATTTGACTTACAGAGATAATGAAAATTATGAAATTGATAAAGGGATGCAATTGTGTAAATGGACACGAATTCCATCCTGTGACGAACGTATATTTACTACACGGTGGTAATGGCCTTATGATCCACAGAGAGTCAATATCATAGTAATAAACGCTTTCGGCCTCAATCACGAATGGCAAACATTCTCTTCCACCGAATCTTCTATTATAACTCCCTAATCAGACGGAGCGCTTTCAATGTCTCCAATGACTACAACACTGTTTCACGTTCCTGCTCAACAGAGAGAGAAAAATTGGTAATCTTTTTCTCTTCTTCTCGTTCTGTCTCGCTTTTACTGCGTCCCTCTCTCCCTTGTATCAAAACAGCGGACGTAATGCAGATCTAACTATATGCCCTTCTTTTCAACGTAGGCTATGGACAAGAATGCAGGGAATGTTTGCACGTGTAACCCGAAAAGGCTTTATCTTCGTTTAGAGGCTGTGTGAACAACAGGTGTGATGCTAGAAATTTGTGAATCTAACGATCTATAGTCTTTTCACTCAAACAACCCATAGTCTGAAAGTAAGGTTAGTGCAATGTT
This sequence comes from Sinohyriopsis cumingii, assembly GCA_028554795.2. NCBI lineage: Eukaryota > Metazoa > Mollusca > Bivalvia > Unionida > Unionidae > Sinohyriopsis > Sinohyriopsis cumingii. Next base: position 117,690,556 of record CM068831.1, read on the forward strand.
ATTTTAACAAATTTCTACTTTTTAGGCCCACATTGCCATTATCGAAATTGGTTTTGTTTCTTCAAACATAATAAGAATAAACATATATTGATATACTTATAAAAACGTTCAAGTTAGTATTGAATAAATGCGATAATATTTTCAAACCTAAACAACATAACTAAGTAAGGAATGATTTATAAAGAACAAGACCTAAAATTAATTGAATGGAGATTTAAATGAATAACTATTGGCCGCACAAGGAAGGATCAGACTTATTAACCACCAAAACGATGAGTAATTCTTAAGATGAGAAATCAGCAAAACACAACACTACATAACACAGACAACAAGCAATAGAAAAGAAAAAAATATATATAATATTTCATGCATTAGTAGGGGATGAAGCAGTATTGAAATCGTGGCTACTACAACATTGGAAATGAAAGTATCAGAAAAAATATGTCTGATTCAAGGACTTTAAAGGAAGCAAATCATTCGAGATAATGGGTATCTGTTCAAATTTAATCAAATGTAAAACACGGTATCAATAACGTGCAATATCACAAAATGTCAATAGCTTACTTGTGGTTGTAGTTGTTTCTCGCGAAATGGTGCTACTTGTTGCAGAGGCTGCAGATGAGCACAACTATAAAATAATGTATGACATTTTTATGATAGAAAAGCCAAAAGACAACAAGCAGGCATCCTACTAATTAGCTAAACATCTAACACTTCCATGTATCAGCGGAGAAAGAAGTACTACTGTCACGGAAGTTATTGCTGCATTGAATATAAGGAAATGTGAACAAAGTATGACAGCGTTAGGGAAATTCTAGTTAAAGACTGGTCAAAGTAAATCAGTTTTCTATGAATCACATTTGTTCAAATATAATTACATTTTAAACAATGACATTACTGCAAGCAACCATAAATTGTTAACATTTAGCTTACTTGCGCTCTTAGATGTGAAGTCAGGCGATATACTGCTACTTGACGCAGTCGCTGAAAAGTAAGGACAAATATAAAAAGGTGTTATAAAGTCATGATTGAAATACCGCGTTTGAGATGATATTTGATTCCTATTTTAGACGTAAAGAAGGTATATTTCTCCATCGACGATAACTAAGGCGTTGTCATAGTGGTGGTTATTTTTACTGGTAGTTTATAGATGTTCATATGCTCCCCTCTGCATACAGTTGTCACGGTTTTATTCTGCGAGTCACGAAGATTGTGCTGCTTTCTAGGATAATATCAATACAAGGATTCTGAGCACGGCCTTACTTTGTTTAGTTACAATATGGGCAATATCCGCTTTGATGAATGTAGATTCCAAGTGTTTTCCTTAAACAATTCAATCAGCAAAATGCTGTATATAAAATTTAAAGAAATTAAATGTTCCATATTATGAGAATTACAACTGTTTTTCTTAGATGCTATGCTAAGTTATTAAACCCTATTGGTCTGAATCATGACACGCAACCTATCTCTTGCATGTCATCTTCTGATATAATAGTGTCTCGTATTACGGAAGATGGAGCAGTCCCTCTTCGTTTATTCCACTGTGTAGTATACCAGTCTCCAATCTGAAAAGCTGCACTTGGAGTCACACTATCAATGTACATATCCAGATTTTAAGGCGGACTATGGAGTATCAGGGACACTCATGAGGCTTTGACCTGAATTCACCAAAAGTAAACCATGGCATCATGGAATCTCATTAACTCTCCGTGACGTTGGCTCTTACTGATGTATTTCTTAAAACGAAGCACTATAAACAAATGCAAATACTCCAAATGTATTACAATAATCACAATAATAATGATAATAATAATAATAATAATAATAATAATAATAATAATAATAAGAAGAAGAAGAAGAAGAAGAAGAAGAAGAAGAAAAAGAAGAGAAATGATGATTAATAATATCAGTAGCTGTAATACTAGTAGAGGAAAGGGTGATCCCTTCAAACCAAAACAAGTTCTCATCTTTCTATCTACCTTTCATTGTTTGCTCGTACTCTAGTATGTTTCTGATTCCAATTTGCTTTTGAAGATTGTACAGATTCTTAATAAGAACAGGAAAGAATACAATAACTTGAACATAACGCATAGATGCACGATTTCTTGGCCACCTGCTATGCAAGGCTTGTTCACTTCAAAATTAGTACATATGATATGTGTGAGACGCGTTTTTACAGCTTCTATGTATCTGTGCTTGGACGTGTTTTGTGTATGAATAGAGTGATGAGTGCGTAAATAAAGAATGAGATGGTAAATAAATGAGAGGACTAAAATTAAATGATCACGTAAATTCAAAAAGAATTTATTCCAAGTACCAGTTAGATAATGTTTTCTTGTGTAACACCATTAATACAATTTGAGCGCTTGCCACAGTTTATGCAGCCTGTGCAGTTGTTAACCATTCTGAAGTACATGGATATAATGCCATTGTCGTTGATTTCGGAAGGATACCACAGAAAAGCGAATTATCGTTGTCATCAAAAGGGTATTGCTTAACTTTACACTTCTTGTACATATTTGTATTTAACACCCACATTTCTTTCACTGTGTCTCTTATAACAAAATATGTTGCAAACTGAGGAATTCTTCCTCTTTGCTACTAATGATTCTTTCTTAATTGTCTCTGATTTTAATATATAAGCGTTATTTACTGTCCTGATTTTGTCCGAATTCTGACATTATTTCCGTATTGTAACTGCGGACTAAACAAAGTCAAGTCTGTGGCGTCAATATGTTTGATTCTGAGTTTCAAAATAAGGGACAGAGTTAAGCACAGGTGTGCAACAGTTTAATATAATCAGATATTATAACTATGATAAACTATTCAGAATTTACCAACATAGGCTAGAATTCTTAATATAATATCATATATTATGCTGCTTTTCGTCTGCTGAACGATGAAACAGATTTCCGATTGTAAAGGCTATTAAAATGTAGCATACAGTATGTACATGCCAGTCTAATGCGTACATATGCTCTCGATTTCACAATCAATGATGGTCTTGGATTATTAGTTATAAACCGGATGGGAGACGAATTATAACTCTGCAACATGTTTAGCCTATTTAAAGCTAAACACAATTCATATTTTCAAAGCTATTAAACTGGAATGTAATTAAGTAAAGTCTGTTGCATATGTATGAACATAGTTATGCAGTCAACGATTTTCTATAAAGCATCTACCTTCTTTGATTCTATCTCGGTTAGATTTTTTAACTACATTATATGCATGTTGAACGAACAAGAACATTACTAGTATTTTAAGAAGCGTTATTATTCGCAACTGCTGTAAATATGAAAATCTTACTATTCTTTGCAACCCGCATTTTATTAATGACACTGAAGGTTAATCAATGTGTATCCATGGGGAAGGAGAAATATAGAGAGTGGTACCAGAACCTTGGGTTTTTTGCATTGCTAGTTATAATCAAGATAGGCGAATTATTATAACTCTCCAACATGTTACACAGAGACAACTACGACATATATTTCAGATTGTAAAAATGTATCAAAATGAAATTTTTTTAGTAAACATCTGCTAAAAGTTTATGAACTCAATTTCGCACTTAACGATTTTATTTAATGAAATGTGTTCTTTGATTCTGTCAAAGTTGAAACAATTAACACCCCACACTAATATAATGCATATTGATGTCACAGCCGGTGATTTCCTTTGATGTGTATTTTTTTTTAGTCTGTCTCAGTTTAAAAATATTTTAACAATTATTTTAGTCAGTATTATAACTTTAACACAAGTATTAATTGTACATATTATATTTGTCGCCTGAATTACTTGTTACACGTGGCTAAATTTTAATGTGAGCATATAAGGAAATCTCGCAAGTCTATGAAAAGTACCAACATGCTGAGAATGATTATTCTCCGAAAAAATAAAGGGTGCAGGTCTGTGCATGACAGCGAGAGAGAGAGAGAGAGAGAGAGAGAGAGTGATACCGATAGAGATAGAGAGAGACACAGAGACAGACAGAGAGAGAAAGAATGAAAGACTTACATAAAGACAGAGAAAGGTATACAATAACTTGGGGCTTCACTTCCTAGATATATTTCAGGCTACGACAAAATATACCTCTGTAATATGCTTCATCTAGATAATGACTATTTTATGTAGTTTCAAGTCCTCTTAATACGTTTTGTCCTGTTGGAACCAGCTGATACACCCTTATGTTTGGCATAGAATTTGTAACTTCAACAGTTTTGTAACTAACTGTGTTTGTCCAAAGAGAATAAAGAGAACGTCTGCATTAAGATTCATTGGTCAAATGTTTTGTGTAATGAGATGGTGGGATAAGAGTTTAAATACATATTTCGTATGCGTAATATCCCTCCTATATTATGCTTAATTTATTGCTTCCTCTGCAAGATAATATCGGAGATGAAGCCATGATTAATGAACGCAATCGACGCAGTCGAGGAAATGAGCTTTTCAAACGAGCATTGCAGACGCATCAGGAAATAAGCAATAAATATAATAAGCAATTTAAATGTATTCCTTACTTAGTAATCCTAATTAGCCTGACAGAAAGTTTTAGTTCTACGAAATAACTATTCATATTTTCATAATCCTACATTGAATGGATTGTGAATCAACAAGCGTGTTTATTCTCAAATATATTATTATTAATTTCAAGAGCAAACATAATTGGAAATACGATCAGAATTTTATTCTCTTTGTTTTAAACTGAAAAGAATGGATTACATATGCAGATACCTGCAGTTTAATTCATGAATTAGTTGGTGGTAGTCGCTCCAAGTTGTAATAGCCATCAAATGGTCCGAAACTTCGATTGACTGAGCCGACACAAAATAAAATCTGTGTTTGATGATATCCAAGTTGACAGACCTGGGGAGCTGAGAGTGGCCGAGCGTTCCGGATCGCTGCCATCTCACCTCTGTCGGCGTGGGGTTGAATCTCGCATTCGGCCAATGTGGGTATATGAGAAAGCTTGAAAGTAGGTTGTATTGGGTCGGTGGTTCTTTCTAGTGTTTTCCCGGGTGCTGAAAAATGGCGTTAAACTCAACGACAGCAGCAACAACAACAGGATTAAAGAAAGACCGTTATCTACCAAGGATTGTTTGATTATTATCAACAGCCTAAGCAAATGTAAGGGCTGATCTGATTAAAAATCAGTCATTTAAACTTCACCTAGTCCAATAAAGGAACATCATTTATTTCTGGGGCAAACTTTATATATGCAAGGGCAATGTTGAACGATCAAAATCGACCAGCTTATATCCATTCGGTTATTCTATTTAAGAGGGTGGGATACAAAATATAGCTAGCTACAACAACAGCCCTAGTGGACTAGATTGCGTATCATATTGGTCTCCTGCTGAGAATTTACCTCAGTGTGATAATTTGAACATAACGTAATAGCCGAATACCTTTATTTAAAACAATGTACTAAACGCGTTATTTAGACTATTCATTATATTTTAATGCGTTTTTCACATCTCGTTAAAACCAGGTTGAAGCAGCTGTGTGTATCGTTGAAAACAAGATTACGATCTATTTCTTTCGAATTAAACAATTAGATTCACAATTTGTTAGTCACGGTCCCTGTATATATGTCTTGCATTAGGTCAACGTAATAACATTATTAAATCGTATGATTTGTTTAATCACGTGTAAACGTCTTAAAACATTCAAACTGGGCATAACCAAGAGTGCAACACACCTCCGCAGTTTGAAAATGTCTTTAGAAGGAATTATCATTTATTCAGCTAAATCGGATCTTGAAGCTGTCTCTTTTATTCCACTGATACTTGTTTGATAGTGTTTCAACTGGTTTATGTTCTTTGATTTTCCCGTCAATTGATTTATGCAACACATTTTCTCTACTTTAAACACAGTTGAGAAAGGCTGAACCAAATTAATCATCAATTTCCGGTTACGTATAAAAAATACAATCTTGTTTTATATTGTACCTATCGCATCATTGAGTTTAATTATCACGCAAATGAATAATATTGATTTGATGTCTATAAAGTGTACAACTGACTTTAGGCACTGTGTTGCATCTTAATCTTGCATGAAGAACCGTCCAAGAATGAGAGACGAACAATAAAATTATTCAATGAATGCATCATAATAGGAGTCTGAAAATTACATCTATATTCTCAACATCATTATTTATCGTTTCAAAGACAAGGATGCATTGGCTGTTCAGTTCGTACGTGTTTAGTTATCTTTTGTCTTGGAAACGAGAGCAATTAGACATTTTCTCAGCTGTCTTGCTCCACTGCTACAGTGTCCTTTGTTACTAACTAACCGCCATTGCGTGGCACTTGCCGGTCCACCCGTTTATGTTGTGACGGACCCTCATTAATTGCATTAAATGAGAACTCCATGGTTCTCCATAATATATTCATCATTACTTAAATGTAAAAGAAAGGGAAAAAGAAAAAAGAAACAAAAAAAAAAAAACGTTGTTTCATTGCTGGCCTGCATAGAACAGGAATAATAATTCCAGTTATCCACCTTTCGCCCTTTCCGGCACAACAATTTACAAATATGTCCGTTAATTTAGATAAACCAATTCTCATCCCTATCAAATCATCAACCTTTGTGTCAAATATCCAAGACATACTACTGCGTATCGCATTATTCAATGTTGACTTACTCTAATACTACATTTTGTGCACAGGTGTGTTTAATATACGGGTTTGAACCGTCTTATTGTACGGGATGAAGTACAATATTTCACTGTGTATTCACAAATAGCTGTTACGAACTTTAAGTTGTCCGAATCAAAAGTTTTATTCGTATCATGTCTGGACTAAAATGACACTGACGTAATTGAAAAAGTTGGTGAAATTATAGGGCGTAAATGCGATTCAAACACAACGTAACGCTGTATATGTAAATGAAAATCTAAAAAAGAAGTATTACGTCAGCATCATTGTTTCTGCGTTGATGATAAATATATGAATACAAATTATTGCAGTATCAATAGCGAACAAGCAAGGCATTTATTACAATAAGCATTGTAAACAATTTTATAACATACATATTGGCACAAGTGATCCATAAAGAACTATTTTTTTTTTTAAAGTTGAGCTTACCTGTGGTGATCGGCGTAGTATCTGGTAATATTACGCTACCAAACTCCGTCGCTGAAACATAAGGTTAAATATACTCTACGGTATGATACGTTTATGACTGAAATAACTGTGTAGTTTCAACTGATACTTTAAGCCAATTTGTAATCATTTTTGTAATCGAGCATGACCATTATTATCCCCCTTTGGTGGTTCTTCAGCTCCATAGTTTCGGCTCTAACTGATATCTGGATATTAAAGAAGAATAGCTATATTTAAGGAAGAACTATCTGACTGACGTTTAAAAAAGAATATAACCAAACAGATAGTTAAAACAAAAGCAAACAGATGTTGGTGGAACCAAGATTGGATTTATACAAGCGACTTGGACTTTATATGTTTTCAATCTAATCATTAGAATAATACTAATGCACAAAGACAGTATAAAGTAATTTTGAAAAATAACAACGAGCTAGAGATAAAGAAGGTAATAATAGTGGTGTGGTTCAAATACGTATTGACAAATGATCTTAAAATGCGGAAAGATTAAGAAGAGATTTAAATAATATAGACACAAGAGCACAAATAAACAAAATCATAAAGCAATTAATGTAATTGCATCAAATGACTTTAAAGTTAATGAATATATATATAGCCTATTTAGAATTATATAATGTATTAATTGCAATTAATGGATAATGAGGACTAAAACCAGTTTAAATTAATTAATAAACAAAATGCTGAATAAAGATAATATGAAGTTAAAAATGTTAATGGTGAACTCCCAGGAATTATATTACTTTTTGACTATCGATTAGGTGAAAGGTTCTCTTTTGATTATCAACGTAATTTCTACCCTTTGTTTGTTTAACACAAGAAAAGTTAAACATCAAGAGTTTCCGTTTGCATATGTCGTAAAGTTTAACACTGTCAGAAACGATTACTAAAATTTAGGTTACTTACAATGATCCATCAAGATTTGCCGAATACACGTTATAAGTTGTATAAATCCAAAAAGAGTATCATGTCAGTAATGAAACAAGCCATATCTTACTCTTATAAAAGAGACGTATTCTAAATAGTCGGAGACAAGGAACTGTCATAAGGAAGAAACTGTGATGTCATCATTCAGTAAAAGATAAATGGCGCCACGACGAGCAACATAAAAAAATGCACACAAATATGTGATTAATGTTAAGCATATATTCATAATTGCTTCAAATATACGTTGCATTATGATCGTATACATTTAAAAAAACAACAACACCGTAATCAACCATATGCAACTCAGAAAAGATGCAAATATAATTATTTTAGGCTGGATATCATTATGCACTCTTTAATCTTCCAAATAAAGAAGACTGCATCAACAATACCTCAAATTTGGAGTAAATTGAACTTCCAATGGGAAAAATGTGAGGAATAAATGTATGTTTCACTGTAATAACCAAATATAGGTAATAATTTTAAAACAAATCACTTTGTTAGCTCAGCGTCTAAACCACAGTTGGGTGACGTCAAGGTTTATTAAAAGTGATGTATTTGAGCTGAAAGGTTCTAGGAAATAGAAACTACAAGTACAATTGTTGATTTGTTCGCTTTATATCTTATAGAACAGAAAGAAGAATTAAACCATCATTTTGTTGATAAAACGTGTTGCTTCAGATCCATTGTTATCATATTGCAGCGAACAAAACTACCTTAGGGGCATATTGTCAGCTACATCTAGACTGCTTCAAATGTTCTACAAGTCTAACAATGTTTGTGTGTAAATCAGCTTTTTAAATGTGCCACTACTGGGGTAGTAAAAAGAAATAATCATACCTGTTATAACGATGTTCAGCTGCACCAAACAGCAGTAAAAGACCAGTCTCTTGTTCATTTTCTTGTAGCTTTTATATCACACACACCAGTGCAAATACTTACAAGCGTTTTGTCATACGAATGTCAATTGACAAGGAGTGAGGAAAAATAGCACGCGTCTGATGATGAAGTCACTTCGCATCCAGCTACCTTAATACAGACATAATATACTGTCCTAAATAGTCGCAAGGTGGCGTCATATCACGTGACGCAACTTTATCAGCAAGTATTTTTTGAGAACCTACGTCAGAGGAAGTGAACACATTTCGATATTGAAGATTTAGATTGAAATATATTTTGCCCGATGTAATTTACAAACAAATTGAAACTATTATAAATATCATATTTTCATTTTGTTGCAACCGCCCATCCATGCATAGTTAAATACCACTACAGCGTTTCATCTGTAATGATATCGTATGTAGAGGTTTCTTGGTATATTTTATATATATCCAGCAGCTTTGCAATCAATGTATATACATAGTTAGAAAGCTAATGTTAGTTAGAATATGTACCAAATATCTCTTTGAAAAATGGAACTGTTCAAAACTGATTAATATACATTTTTATTTTTCCTTTTAAAATTGTAAGAATTATGGTGCTATCTATCTATCTATCTATCTATCTATCTAAAATTATTAATTATTATTTCTCAGTTTTGTTTTAAAATTGTTAATTGAACACAATCGGTAGGTTTCAGTTGACGAGTGTTCCATTTAGAATATCAGATAAATATATTAATTAATGTCAAGACAATATCAAGCCGTATTTATTTAAAAACTTTGATGTTACATACTTTGTCATTCGAAACTAAAGAGCACCATAGACAAACTAAAGCAAAGATTTAAGTTACGATTAAGATTGTTTAAAAAGGGGATACGTTTGTGTTTCTTTCACCTGGATTCAAGCATATCAGACCCAAAGTGCCTCAATCGATGCCACTTTCCTCGCACCAGTCCGAGTTCCGACTGACTCATTTTAAGATTTCTTTATCTGTGTTTTCTTTGTATTTTTGTTTATATATTCCAAACTTCATTCCAGTGTTCCAATATAGGCCGGATAAGACTACTCCATTTAATTTCAATATATATTATATATAGATGAAATCTACGTGAACATATTATGCTGTGATCGCAATTTTGGTCACACCATTGTTAAGCCATTCGGAGGTACCTGTGGGTTTCTTCTTTTTCATTCTGCGCATAGATGAGCTTGTCACACTGAGTAGGTGAGTCCTACTGATTGGATGTTTGATAAGACCTCGTATGCATCCGTACAGCACGAGCACCTGTTGAGAGTGAAGCAGCTTCTGCGTTTTACTCATTTATAAGACAAACATAACACATTAATGCATAGCATGTGATTATGTTTGTGCGTTTTATATATTTGTCGTTATTATTGCATTAGATCTGTGTTTTCTGTAGTAGCTCCTCTCTCACTTTCTCTCTTCTCTCTCTCTCTCTCTCTCTCTCTCTCTCTCTCTCTCTGAGGAGATAATTTGTTAGTGTGACTATATAATCATGAAAAAGAATATATTTGCTATTTCTTCTATGTAAATATTCCGTAAATTGGATAATGATATAGAATTTTTGTTTCAGTTGTCATGCGAAGGGATAAATCTGGTCATTACAGGAATTTCCTTGCCTGAAATCAGCTTGTTCCATTTTGGAGAGTTTATCATCAACAATCGTAACCCTCTTGAGCACGAGTCTGCTAGAGACCACACTAGTGAGGTGTATCAGTTGTTACAGTCCCCAAGCTAATCCATTATTCTTTGGCAACTTGACCACTATTCCAGTTTTACACTTAGCAGGGGTTTATTCATCGAACTTTACCTTTTTGAATATCCCTCTAAGGATCACTGGAGTATTTGTATCTTCTGATAGCATTTCTGGGCATATAGAGTTCTCACCATGAGTTCTCCCATTTTTATGTCTCAGATGGTTGCTTTTTGTCGGTCTCAATAATGCCCTCCAGACTGATGTCAAGGTCCGTGGGTCTGGTCTTTTGTCTGCCTTTAAAAAGTGTTCCTTCTATCGTATCAGTTTCTCACTCGCATCAAGGAGACGTTACCAGTTACACTCTTAAATGGCAAGTTTTCATCTCTTCTGTTCTGTTTTTTCACTTTCTTTGTGATCTTGTACAGATTCGTACTATCATGTATCTCTCTTCTGCTTGTTCTTCTTCTACAGTGCGCTGTCACGAAAGTGCTGCTTGTCATATCTTTCTCTGGTTGTCATTTATCTGCCCTTGCCAGGATGATATTATAATTTTGCCACTAATAGGCATCTGGGTATCTTTTCTTTATTCAATAACTTTCCAGGTTGATCGGGCGATCTGATCCTGTAATTATGGCGTTCTTTTGCAGTCAACCCTCTCTACAGTTTCACAACTATGTTGAAAGAATGGAGAGACATGTCCGTCTTTTATTTTGAGAATGATGTAATGTGTCGTTTTTCCCCCAACATCAGTCACATTTAGGTTTAAGAGCATGCTTGTCCACCGAAAAGCTGTAATTGCTGAACACGTGAGCATGCCTCTTCATGAGGAAATGTCACCAGTTGTCGCTGACCAACGTGTCATCTATCTGGCTTTCTACCCAGACACATCCAAGTCATCGTATGGATTTGCACATACTGGAATAGAGTCTCACAAATAAAAAGGCATCTGTCCTCAGAGAGATTACAAAGCATGTGACTAGTTTATCCGTGCTCTGTGTTGTCTGAGCCTGTTAATGCGTTAAAATCGCTAAAGATGAGTAGTAAGTTATACATTCGTGTTGCTTAAACAGATAAGTGTAGGGTCATATCAAAAACCTTTGTTCTCATCTTTAGCGTCTTCTTTACGGATACAGCAGGTGATGACTAATATCCTGGAGAATGTTGAGTTGAGTCTGGGGTACAACATTCATTGACGGATGGAAACGGGCTTTCATTTTAAACGTGTGTTGTTCATCTGTTTCTCGATTTTGGTTATTGCAGACCCTACTATGAGATCTCTTGTGTACAGTGTTGTTTTCCCATATTGTCACCATCTACCGTATGCAATAAATTGTTGTTATGTATATTTAAATTAATTGTTTTTATTCCATTATATGTTACTGTAATGTGATATTATTTACTGGACTTCATTTTGTCCAGAATTGAATTCAGTCCTGTTTGACCTGTTTCCATAAGTATGATCTTTTGACCCTCATCCAGGAATCGGTTTTGTGTCTTAAGTAGTCGTATAACTGGTGTTATGATAAAACTTATATCAGTCGTGCTTTAACACGTTAAGTCGTGTGATATTTTGACCAGTTTGGGTTGAGTTTGTATTTATTTCAAATTATTTGAATTATTTGAAGTCAAGTGATTATTTTCTCTAGAAATACAAAATTGCTCTAAATTAATGATTGGACAAAGCCCTTCACTGGAATTTATACATAATTCAAAACTGAAATTATATTTTCTGTGGTTCAACAACACACTGTTGACACATCATTAAAAGGATGATTATTACAGACGTCATCGACTTCCATCTTGAATTTCCTCGGGATTTGAACTGAAATTTACTTAGAAGTTTTCATTGATAGGACTTGTGTTTCTCAGTTCTTGGAATAGTTTTTGAATTAATTCATAAAACCGTAATTTGTTTCTCTTCAATTTATGTACAAAGCGAAAAATTAGTTGTTAAATTTTACAAACTTGTTGTCTTCATTCTTTTCTATTACTTTTTTTAAGAGCATAGACTAGTAACAATTGGACACTCAGCTGTAATGGCGCATATCCTTGAGGTGAATGTACAAGATGTCTAAATTACGTAAGATACTCAGAGCGATATATGCATTTTAAAAGAGAGAAAATGCAAGGAAATCGGAAAAACTTATCGTTTGGATCAAAATTAAAATCAAAATCAAAACCTGCATCAACATTGACAATTACTGATAAGACTTCGTCGTTTGTAAACAACATACATCTTAGGTTCTAGATGTAAGAGTTATAAATAATACCATAGTATTAATAGCAGAAAACACAATCATTACACAGATGAAATGCATACAATGTCCGTGCGCATAGTCCTAAAACTAACCTCTTAATGCTGAACGCCAAGCGAGGCAGCTGTTAGTACCATTTTTAAAGTCTTTGGTATAACTCGGCCGGTGATAGAACATACGACCTCCCGCAACCAAAGGACTACTCATAAGTAATATATCATGCATAAGATACATAGTGTGAGGTTATTTTCACATTGAACGTCAGACAATTATGTACGCTTAATAGATAATTTCAATTTATGCCAGCTTCAATTATGTTCTAGGAAAGAATTTAAAATAGTAATGACCGGAAACACATTTATTCCACTTTTAAGATGTATACTCACGCATATATGATTACAGAAACATCGTATTTTAGTTTAGCTTACATGAGCTCGTAGATGTGGTGTTGGGCAAAATGCTGCTGGGGACAGTAGGCTCTGCAAAATATACTTAATAATATGACGATTGTGTGGTAGACATTGTAATATTTGTCCAGCTGTTACTTTCGACTGGCCGCTGATGTGTTTCTTAATATAAAGTTTATTGACCCTGTTGTCGTTGTTCTGAGTCATAATTTTTGTTTAAACTAATATCGTGAAAGGTTTATTTGCTTTAGCAATTGACTTTAAAAAATAGGGAATATTATCACGTGGTATTATAGAACGCAATAAGCCATATTTCTGCACAACACATGATTGTATATAACAGTTTTGTAATGGTCCTTTGAAATGGATTTGTTATGTAATTGCACATGAATTCAGACTGAATATTTGTGGAATATATTTAACATTTGTTTGCAAAGCGTATAGATGAAACATGTAATAACTTGTACCGTATATATATATGTATATATATATATATATATATATATATATATATATATATATATATATATATATATATATATATATATATGTATCCCTTTTTCTACAACACCTCCCATAGCGAGATGTGTCTCTTCATTCCGGTGGGTACTTAATTATTATTAAAAGTATTAGTATTATTATTATTATTATTATTATTATTATTGATGTTGATGTAGCATTGATAGTTAATAATAGTAGAATAATACTAGTATTTACTATATTTTAATTTGCTAGTGCCTGCATATTTGCTGAGATTCAATTTCAGTAGAATTGTTTTAAGTACCTTCGTCATAGCGAGAGGAGCCGGAAATATAACATTTAATTTGGAAGTTTTCTGTTGACTGGGATTTAATTATTTCTTAAAATCGACCACGAAAAGCGTGTGTCAAATGTGGCTAATATAAGTGGTAAAATAGGTTCGATTGCTTTGTTATTTACACAAAATTTGTATACAATATTTGTACACAAAACGGGTGCACAAAACGTGTACATAAAACTTGCAAATTAATTTGAAACGAACTGTTTATGTGTTTATTTTCTTTACAAATTTTGAACATCATTTGACAGAAAAGAAATGTCAGCTTTAATAAGTTTTGATAAAGCCATATCCTTCATGTCTTCTAAACAAGTGTAGAGTATTATGACAATATCGCCTATGGTGACGATTACAGCTTTATTTTATTCGACTGAACATAATAATAAAACAGGAGTCTAGCTTCATTGGCTATAATGTTATGCCTTGTTTGTTTTGCCTACATAATCTACACACTTTGTAAACGGACTTGAACAAGAATAGCAGGTCACCTTGATCTACATTTGAACGAGATGACATACATTCTACAATATGAATATAACTTGTCAGCTTTCGTAACGGTACAGGCTGCATTTTCAGATAAACATAATCAAATTAGAAAAAGTAACGTAATCAGTTAAAAAAGAGTGTAAAGTAGGTCATTGTGTGCCCGGCGGACTCCTTCCCATAAATACACAAATCAAGTGTTATGGTTGCACTCACCAAAATCTGATTAAAATCAGATCTCACCTGCTCTGGGTGAAGATCTTACAGCGACCGCTTAAATGGTCATGCTTTGGTGACCTTTGAGTTAGCCATTGGAAATGCAGCTTTCAGAAATTTGAAAGTGAGTTCAAATTAATAGGCACACTCTGGCGCTCTTCAACTATACTGTTCAGTCTCCCTAACTCGAAGGTATAAGACTTTATTTGATTGGCTGATAAAATCAGCCATTATGGTAATAGTATAGGTCACCAGAACATGACCCCTATGCGGTTGCTCTCAGATCTTCACGTAGGGCAGTTGAGATCTGATTTTAATCATATTGTAAATACCATAGTGTTAGAGACTTCACTCGCACCATACAACAAGAGCATATGAGATCAACTCGTACACGAAGCATGAAAGCAAAACTTAGAGTCAGTGTCATTGTTTACAAATGGTTACTAGGCTATCACACGGAGCACACGAATCTTTCTCAGCAGCCAATTCTTAGTTACTGTCTATTAAAGAATAGCTTGTTCGGTTTTTCTATAAATGCAAGAACTTTACGTTATCTCATACACCTACAACAATAGCAACAATAATAACATCATTGGAAACAATGATACATATGTAAGCTATGTTTTACAGGCGTGGAAAAACAATTGTATCCCGATGTATAAGTAACAAGAGAAAGTCAGGAATAGTACAGATGTACTTTATTTGCACATAACACTATACTGCAGCATTTTAAGAAAGGATATCTTATAGATATGTAGCAGAAAAAATTGTAAAACATTTCGTCATTCCGCCTGTGATACTGACTCCTCTTACACAATTACGCAGAAATATGCGAAACTAGAAAGATTGTTTGCCCTTATGGTAACCATCCGAAATAAGTGTCATTGTTTCTGGCTAATTTCCCTAAGGTTCATATGATGAATTTTTAAATCCAACCACTTTATTTATATATGAAAACAAAGCAGCAAAATGCATATCATATATATTTTAAGGTTATGACTCACAGCCCCATCCACTTCCGGTTACTGTCCAGAGATGGACTGGGAGTTAAAGCATGGCCAGGTTCTCGATCTAAAATATGTTATAGAAAAGCATATATATTCTTTTTAACTATAAAAACAATACATTTATCAGACTACTGACAGGGACATCTAACATTGTTATTATTCCAATAGGTATGAAAGTAATAGGTTTTACCTGGCTGCTAGAATGAATACACTCAGTAAAAATGTGATACTTCGTGCTGTCTCGAAAAATAACGTTCTTTAAACGTTTGTAAGTAAGCGATATACTGATAAACAACATCCCACAACTTTAAGAATATTTTGTAGACTAAATGATGTGTTTTTCACGATACAGCAATGTCTCTGACGTACAATAATTCATATTTCTGTTATCAGTATTTAAGTTTGCATAAACAAGGATGAAACAAAAATCCTGCCATCCAGGCGTTAAATTATATGATTAAGAAAACAATTTTACTTCTATTTATTTCATCAGAAAATTATTTTATTTTTCTTCTATTGGTCTTTGACATATCAGTGAACAAATTTTAAAATACTATCTCTGTTGAGATATGATCGGGTGTTTCTCCAATCACTGCAGATATGAAGTTTAACAGTAAGGTGTTTATGACTGTACATCTTTCACAAAATAAACCTGTTGACAGATATTTGTTAAATGTAAGAAGACAATGGTTGTAAAATGGTTTTCATATGTGTCATTGATCACCCTTTTCAGTCTCAATACAGTCATCGTCTCTAATGTATCCCGCAGTATACATGTGTATGAGTTCATACTGTGGAAATCCAAACGACTACTGAACTATTCTCGTTGATATATATGACAGACTTTTGAGATTGTTAAACTGTACTGGTATTAGCTTTTCATGAATGTGCATGTTGCAATTTGTGAATCATACAACATACTATTTAACGTATAATGTACTCAATCCTTCATTACATTCGCGAGATATGCACGTGCATAATACACGGTCTTCAAATCCCGGACATTTATTATGACACCTTTGCCACGAGACCATCAATAACGAGGTACTATTCTTAATAAATATATACGAAAATGTATACTTCATATATTTACAACAATAACGATATGACAATGATTAATGATTAATTTATATATATATATATATATATATATATATATATATATATATATATATATATATATATATATATATATAACGCCCTTTCCATGGAATTCTTGGTTCTGCCTGTAAACTTTTGAACCTGTCAATGATGTTCGCACGTTTTATTAGCAAGGGGCTAGGTATTGCTACTAGCCCCCTCCCCCCTCCATTCTCTTGCTCTATATATGGTTTCCTTATTTACGTAGTGGGTTTTACAATCCCATATATATTGTATAATTTGACTGTCAATTTTGTGTAATACTTCATTTTTTATATCAACTGATTTTAAAATATAATTAATGTTTGCATACATATATGTTTTGGCCACTTGGGCCCGTTTCGTGAAGAATAATGGCGCGAGCGTCCAGATTTTCACATTTTCGTTTATTTTTATTTTCATTTGGTTACAGTTTTTTTTTCTCTTCTTCTTTCTCAAAATAAACACTTAGGGCTTGAACTCTTTCCTTTATTTGCTGTGGTGGCAAACCAGAATGGTTCCCCCATCAGTTCCCTATCTTCAAACTTTCCATTTTGTCATGGTTAATTTTTGATCCTGATGTTTTCCCAAATTTTTCAAATTCCTTCTGAAGGTGTTTAAAGGAATTAGGATCCTTAATAAAGTTTGTGGAATCATGTGCATGTTGTAGCATTTTAACCTCATCTCTGATATTTGGAACTTTAATACCTTCAATTTTCTTATTGAGTCTTATTTTTATACTTTAAATTTCTAGTGTTACTACATATAATAGCATTTATAGCGGGCATTCTTGCCTCACTGATCTTTTAATGTCGAATTTTCCTGTGCTTGCTCAATTCACCCATACTCTTGATTTTATATTACTGTACCGGATTTTAGTCCATTTTTGGAAATCATTTCCAAAACCAAATTTCTCTAGAACTTCTTGTATGTAGTTATGTTCCAATCTATCGAATGCTTTTTCCAGTTCAAAAAGTACTATTGCACCTTTTTGGCCAGAATCGTTGATATAATCTATTACTGTCATAATACTTAATATGTTATTTTGGATATCCCTCCCTTTTGCCCCGCGTGTTTGGTTTATAATAATTATTTTGTCCATTCCCTTTCTAATACGTTCTGCTAATATCTTACTTAAAATCTTGTAATCTGTATTTAGGAGGGAGATGGGCCTCCAGTTCTTTAAACCCTCCCTATCCCCCTTCCTTTTGTATATCGGTGTAATTATCCCTTCCCACATGCTATTTGTCATTTTATATTTCCTTAATAAGATTGTTAGACAACCAGTCTAAAATGGGCGACAACTGGCCGCAGAACTTCATGTAGAATTCCGTGGTGAGTCCATCTCTACCTGGTAATTTCCCTTTAGATAGGTTTTTAATTGTATCTGTAATTTCGTTTATCGAGATGAAATCCTCACATGAGTTCTTATGTTCTGGTGATATCATCTCGCATTCTATTTCTTGTAGGTATTCGTCTATTCTAGTATTATCTATTTCTTGGGATTTATTTAAGTTTGTATAAAGCTATTTTACATGGTTTAAAATTGTATTTTGATCTGTTGTTTTCTCATTATTGTCTAATTTTAAAATCTCCAAACATTCCCGCCACCTCCGCCTCCTTAGCTCTTCCCTTTTATATAGTCCATCTGCCTTCTTATATATTTCAGTAAATTTTCCTGCTCTGATTTCTCTTCCTTTCTGTTCTTCTTTAATTAATTTATTTATTCTCTCTTTTAAAATGTTTTTTGTTTCTGGTGTGTCATCCTTATTTAACAAGTTCTCTATCGCTTCTTTTTCCATTTTAATTTTTGCTATCCTTATGTTCGCAAATTTAATTGCTTTATTCTTAAAGTTTTCCTTTAAAATGTCCCACTCTTCAATGATATCTTTATTCCCTTTATTTATAAAATTTTGAATATCCTCCTTTATTTCTCTAACAACTTCTGGTTCATCTAATATTTTATTATTCAGTTTCCAACTTCCCATACCCCATTTAATTTTATTTTAATTCCCTAATTCCAAATAAATTAGTTTATGGCCGAATACTTTGAAATCTAGAGTACCTGCTTTTTTGTATATATTTTTCCCAAAATTTTTGTCTAGAAATTTGTCCAGTCTGCTCCCCTTTTCTGTTTTATATTCATAAGTGAAATCTCTTCTAAGCATATTTAGTAGTCTATAAATGTCTATAAATTTGTAGTTTTTCACAAAATTTTCCATTTCATGTTTGAATCTTATATCATTTGTAATTAAAGGTCCTATTCTATCAATACTGTCCCTTACCCAATTTAGATCTCCCCTAAAATTAAATCCTCCATTGTGTATTTCTCCAGATATTCGGATAATTTTTTCTAAAAATTGTTGCTTTTGGTATTTATTAGTTGGTATATAAACATTAACGATATGCGTACCTTCCATTACTACATGTAATAACCTCCCTTAAAAAAAATCCCCTTCCTCTTTTCTATCCCATTTAACCCCCTTTTTGTTTTTTATTAGTGTGGCTACCCCACCCCCCTTTGTGTCTTCCCTTTAAAATCATTTAATAGTAAAGTTCCATTCGTCTTCTCTTCACATAAGGAGATAAGCTCTTTTGTAAAACCATTATGTGATTCTTGTAAGAATATTATATCATAGTTTGTTATATTACTTAACTTTAAAATGTTATCCTTATTAATCCCATTTACATTTATGGACAATAAAAGAAGTTTTTTTTCCTCCATTTTTGTCTTCTCTCCAGGTATCCGTTTTTTGGTTGTATTTACGTTGCTTGTAATATATTTATTTTATTTTATTAATCTGAGTTTATTGGGGGTGGGGGGCCACTGGGTCTCCCCCTATTGTACTGTCTGTTGGTGTGTCTATGGATTCTTCTTCGGTTTTGTTTGTTCGGTTAATCGTATATTCAGTGTACATTTCCGTTTCCCTCCACCGCATCAAAACGATATTTGTTAGCCGTATGTTAATGCTAAGAGAATTTTTGTTTCTGTTTAATCGATGCGCTCGAATGGTTGATATCAATCTATATGAAAAGTAATCAAATTTAATCCTGATGCTTAAATCATGTCTAAATTGTGTATGTGCTGTGAAAGGATCGATCTCGCCTCAGGTCACTATTTTGGAGGCTCTTTTATGTATTAAGCATATTTTATGTATTAATGTCCACTTCATCCTGGTCGTTGGTCTCCAAAAGTCTAACTAATCGTTAAGTTGAGCTACACCTTTAGAGAACCGAATTGTCCAATTCTTCTGTCTATGACGTTCTTCAAATATGGTTCAATATAATTACATATTCATACTAACCTATCTTTATTATTACGGCAATATAAGTTTTTCGTTATGATTCAGTTTAGTTTTCTTTTTTCACACCGTCCAAATAAAGTTATAGTTACAAGGCATATTAAAGGTGTGCATATGTTATATCCTCACATTTTTCGCATTGAAATATTAAGAGTGAAATTCCCCATTATTATTTAATTTAACTATTTGAATTTATTTGGTTATTATTAAATGTGGAACAATCTATTTTTAACCATTACAACCTTTAACACTTTTTAACCTTAGCTGTTTGGCCTATTCTTTTATAATCGACCAGAAATAGTAACCGAGACCTTTGCCTGTTCATTATTCTACAACCACGGCCTGTTCAAGAAACACCTCTCCCCCATTTTTGATGATCAATATATATATATTGTAACTGCAGTGTGTTGGCCATTGGACGCGTGTTAAAAGAAAACCAAACTGAATCATAATGAAAAACTTGCATTGCCGTAATAATATAATATATATAATTTAAACGTATTTTCTGATGTTATATTAAACCTCAATCAAGGAAAGTAACTCGTAATGGCCAACACACTTGAGATTTAGCTCCCTTTCATTACATGAAATTGCACACCTGACCACGATAAACACCCTTTGTTCTGGCAGACACATGTATATTAAGCAGCGGTTAAAGCAATTTTTAATCTCCATTTCCAGTAGTAGTAGACTGTTAAGTAAGTGCTCGGTCCATCTTTAAAAGACTGCAAACTTTGTATAATATATTACTCTAAATACCGCTTTCACTACGACACGCTAATTTTGACTGATTAGCTACATGAAGTGAAATTGAATCAAAACACCGCAAGACACTGTAATAACACATATTTTGCCGCTTTCGCCGGGAATACATTTGCAAATATGGCAGCTATCTCTCTGTCTCTCCGTTTCTCTAACTTTCTGTTGGTATGTATTTACGTCTGTCAGTAGGTCTATCTTTCTTATTCTATAAAGTAGGTTATTTTGAGTCTAAGGTCACACTTTTCGTTCGGTATATTTTGCACTCATTTAGAGTAATACATTTTACAGGATCCTTGGAAACATTATGCTAATTGTACAAATGCGGCACTTTGATTTGTCAGAAATATTAAAGTGAGATGTGGAGTCGAGTAAACTATTGTGACCGAAGGACCGAATTAAGGGTGATCTATTTTTGGAAATGAGCTCGAGCCTAGCCGTTTAAAAACAAAAGCGTCTAAAGGTCTGCATTACTGTAGCTTTTAACACATAATTTTTAATATTTAAAACGCGAAGTCTCTGTATGAAGCAATGTTATGTATGCTTACATAAACTTGTCGTTTGTTCAGTAAGTATGATAAATGTATTTTCAACATGATTTGATGGCAAAAAATAGATACAATCATATTAAAATTTACAAATCAGCTACGTGAACCTGGAATGATGGGTGTTGATAAATGACGAGCAGCGGACATTGGAGCCATATAGTTCATTTTCGTATTCTCAAACCCAAATGAGTTCATGTCCAATTCAAATCAGCGCGATCCTTATAGAATAAAAGTTACACATACAGACGTCTAAAGATATCTATATGTTCGCCAACAAATATGTTTAGCAGTCTAGTGTCAAGAACATATCTTTGCATTCCAGGTCAAGTACTATGTACATTAGAAAATGGTTACGAAGTAATTAATAATCGCATTATGGTAGGTTAAGATATCCGTATCCTACGATTTAGGAAGCTTTGCTCAACACTACGTAGGTGAGAACACACTATTGCGCGGATTGAAAAGATCGCAGAGTCCCTTTGCTTTCCTGGAATTGAGTGTGAGGGAAAATTAATTGCTGTAGGGAGAATTCAGATTATTTTATCAAAACAAGTGTTTTTGTCGTTAATTTTCAATCTGTATATAGAAACCTCATCAACGATTATATATGTTTGTCTTTCTAAGCCCTATCGATAGAGGTATTTAATATATTGTCGTGCTTCAGGGACACACTTTTCATGAAACTAAGTACATTTGACTTTGAGCTAATCATGCTCTATTCTAACAATAGGTATTAATAGCAATATTAGTGATATTAGTGTCCTAACAAAGTAGTAAAAAGATTTTTTCGAAGTTTGGATGTACTTTGAAAAAGGTGCGTATAGTCTTTCAAGCATGTAGTTACAGATTAGCCAAAATGTTGCTGGGCTTTGGTTTGTTAATACGTCCCATTATTAGATCCAATATTTTTCGATTTTATCCTGTGCTACGCGAATTCATTAACAACTAGTCTCCAACTTACTCTGTATTCAACCATCTACGTATCTTTCCAATACGAAGCAAATAACGTCGACTATCTACAAGGAACATAGTGCTTATCGTAATGATACTTCCAAAATTAGTAAGTATTCGGCAGTCGTACTTCCGCCTAGCTAGTAGAAGAATTTTTGACCAATATCAATCTCAGCCTTTATTCTCAGTACGTCGACTTTGAACATTGATACACAAACACGTTGTCAGTATCATACATAATATATTTAGCAAAAGATTTTGAAGCAAACTAAAGTAATGCAAAAAGAACCCGAATTTCAGAGGTTCAGAGACGACCTAATCATTATATCGTGACGGCCCCTTTTGCTACCCTGTAATGTAATCAGCCTTGTGCTGCATCTCCGCGAATAAAAAATTCCTTTTTTCCTAAAGAATTGCGGAAGATCTTCTCATTTTGCAATAAGTAATTGCTGAGAAAAGATGGCAGCAAATGCAATGAAATTGAATGTGATGCAGTTATCTTAGCGCATTGTTTTCTTCAGGTGGTAGTTTACCAGCAAATGTACATGGTCGGGGTGGTATTGAGTCATGTAAGGAGTCTAATATGGTAGGTATTGCAAATTACACCCTATGACGATTCAAAATTCAATTAAGTGACTGCACGTTCCATTGTTAGTGTAATTCGTGTAAATTTGAAATTATAAAATTCAACAAATCATTCTGCTTCAGTGACACGAAACTCTTGAGTAGAATGCTGTTAGTGATGACATAGCATCTCGTCATTGTGTCGCCAAGAGGGTATTGATGACCTAACAATAACCACCGACCTGACGAGAGTTCAAAATGGCCATTTTTTTTACATCCGGGGGTTTTTCTCTTGCAATCAACGAAAAGGATGGGGACGTTCCGATTGGTGATGATACGCATCCTACTATTAGTGTGAACCTTGTGCCTTTAAGAACTACTATCGCCGGTAAAATGAAAACAGAGTAACAAACAGGCACAGACGGTATACCCTATTCTTAGTTACAAACAGGCACAGACAGATTACCCTATTCCTAGTTACAAACAGGAACAGAAGTTTCCCCTATACTTAGTTACAAACAGAAACAAACAGTCTACCCTATTCCTGTCAAGGCTATCATTTGTTCCATGATCCACAGAGGACGATTTCAGAGCTCGTATTATTGTTAACTATATATATATATATATATATATATATATATATATATATATATATATATATATATATATATATATATATATATATATATATATATATATATATATATATATATATATATATATATATATTTATTTATTTATTTATTTATTTATTTATTTATTTATCACTTTCGAATGAATTCTACTTATACTAAATTGAAAACGGCTCTTTCTTTGGAAACAAATTCTGAAGTTGCCTCAATTTAAATAGCTTTTAATTATTGCTGTTGGGTTAGTTTGTCCTTTTTGTTTGTAACCTCTTCTTTACGCTTGTTTTTTTTTTTTGTTGTTTTTTTTTAGCGCTCCACTGACTCTGAGAACGAGTTGTGAATTCTGGCCGAATTATAATCAAAAGGATATTTGTCTTGGTTATAGAAATTGAAATGTCTGACAGATGTTATTGATTATTAGTACGTTTATTCCAAAATGCAATATAGGGTATGTCATCTGAACACAATATTATACTACATGGCAATAGTGAATAATAGTAAATGCATTTATAGATATTTTGAGTGTATGATATATTCTCGAAGTGCACAAGGGCAACGTGAGGCTCTTAATGGTTTCAAATACAATTCATGAATATAACTATTCCTTAATTATTTTACCTTACTATTTTTCTGTATATGTGATTGTCTCTCCATAGGTCGGTGTGTCTGTCTAAGTGTTATCTAAAAGGTATATGAATTTTATGCAAACGATGAGCACTATTGTGAATGAAATGTTTATATCCGTTTTATGTAGGTCTAACGTCACTTTTACAAGAGACACTTTCTAGTTCTAAATGACGTTGGATCCGTTTTAAACAACTTGACGTGCCTAATAAGAATCAAGTTTTTAATTTGAAAATTCATTCTATCTATATTACATAATTTGATATAAGCTTACAAGAAACTTATAAGTATGCTAAGATATGAAGAATATATAAGTGTCTTAAAGGAGATACTAATGATATTTCACAAATTAAGTTGAACCTTTATGTTATTATCTGTGCCGAAGAAATTGCTTCTACTTCACCCTTTAATAGTTCATCATATCTACCAAAATAAAAACATAGATTGTTTTGCTATTATATATTTTCGAATTCAAAACTGTCGGTTTGCACGGATTTATTTTCTTCTGTTCTGCGTCACTGCGGTTAACGGATCTATTACTGCATTGAACATATGTCGGTCTGTCTGTTTGCCTGTTGTCTGTGAAGTAAATTGTTTTTGATTCCGACGGTCACACATTTCATTCGCTATGTATGTATTTTCTTCGCTCATACACTGTTCACATTTTTACGCACATGTCAGCGCTACTATGTTAAATTAATTATATCCGTTTTATATAGGTCGAATGGTACTTTTATAAGAGACACTCTTCAGTTCTCCAGGATATTAGATCCGTTGCCTAACAAGAATCAAGTTTTTGCATGGATTTTTAAACTCTTGGTTGGACATAATTTGACCTAAGCTTATCTGAAACTCTATTGCAAAATGTTTTTACTTCGACCTTTAAATATTTCCTAATCTACTGAGAAACAAAAACGTTTAGTTTATTTTATTATTGTTCATATATATATATTGTTCATATATATATATATATATATATATATATATATATATATATATATATATATATATATATATATATATATATATAAGATTTTTTTTTAAAAATCGGATTTTACGGATTTTATTTCTTTACTGTGCCAATTCGGTTAACAGAGCCATTGCTGCATTAATACAATAAAGTTCTGACATTTGGCAACAAT
Source organism: Sinohyriopsis cumingii (assembly GCA_028554795.2). Classification (NCBI taxonomy): domain Eukaryota; kingdom Metazoa; phylum Mollusca; class Bivalvia; order Unionida; family Unionidae; genus Sinohyriopsis; species Sinohyriopsis cumingii. The sequence goes on from CM068831.1 coordinate 117,716,024, forward strand.
TTATACAATACTTCAAATTGCGTATTTTATACCCCCCAAAATACTGACCATTTTCCCAAAACAAATGAACAGATCTTTGTATTACACGCAAATCTTGTGCGTAATGATACACTGTACATTTATAGCCATGCTGCTCAACCTTTTTGACACCATGGGTCACTTAAAAAAGTTTTTCTTCAAGCCGAGGGCCGCTGCAGAAAACTGAAAATCAACGACTATATAGATGCTCGAGCTCTGGCGGGACATTTAAAATCAGCCCGAGGGCTGCGGGTTGGTCATCATTAATTTATAGGGTATGGAATCGAGCCATTGCGCATGCGTACTGCAACTGACTTCAGTGCGAAACCACCTTAAATTTAGGATATTGGTGATTATGAATTTACCTATTATTATAATTTTCAAGCTTGAACTCTAGTTTGCTAACAGACACTACACTCTATAATATTTTATCATTTAGTTTCGGTTTTGAATGAACACTCATTTACCTCCAATGTATGGATGGTTTTCAAACCTTATTATGAACAGCTAAGATCAACAAATGGTAGTATTACAATTAATTCAAAGTTTTGCCTAAACAGGTTCACTTTTTCCCATTGATTGTAAGTATGAGTGACAATCAACATCGAATATAAATAGACAATTTACGTCCAGGTAACGACAAATTGCACAATGTATGTTGAAAAATTATTTTAAAATAATTTAGATCATAAAACGTATTTGTTGTGGCTTTGAGTTTGTTTAATGGAAGATGTTTTTTATGGCATCTTCTTGCTTGCATAAATTAATTGGTATTGTCATACATTATATGTTCACTCGAATGGAGAACAGAGAAGGAGAATAACAATAAAAACACATCGAATTAAACCTCACTGTAGACATATAACATCCATAAGTATATATATATCCAAATTCAGTCATCGGGTATATATATATATATATATATATATATATATATATATATATATATATATATATATATATATTTGAGCAATGGGAAAAGAAAGTAGCTCCGTAGGCCACATCCAATTGTATCGACATTACTTTTTCTCACACTGTTAAATTTCAATTACTCATTATCAAAAATATGTAAAAACAAATTTCGCACTTGTTGACAATCCGTTTACCCTTCTTTAATATTAAGATTTCTTTGCGCAATAAAATATGTTTTTAAACCATATGAGTTTTCTTACATGGGGTTGATTAGTTTATGCTGATTCCGGACTCATACCATGGGTACTATTAGAATATTATCTTTTTTTTCTGTGGATAAATTGAATTGCAGATAAAACTTCCACCTCAGCTACCCCATTATCCACTCCCCAAGAATTTATAACTTATTCGATATTACGAGATACCCAGACCCCTTACATTGTCCAGTGCTTTTTATCGTTCCATCAGTTTAATTGTTCCTCAGTCAAAGCTCAGTCTTCTGTGAAGGAGATATTTTCGTAAACCACATGAAACTCTTCATCTGCTATAAACCAATTAACACATTTTTTCATATAACAGCTGTATCGTTAACATGAAGATCTGGGTTATTATTACTAATATGTTTTGCTATTTTTGAAAGAGGCACTTTAGAAGTTGAATGTGTTTTGTATTTTGTTGTATTCAATGTTCAACTGCTAACCATACTCCTTTGTTAAATAATTGCTCCTACTGTTCAACCGTTACGCTTAATGACAAGTAGTCTTAAAGTGTGTTAAGTATGTTGTACGGGTGTGTTTTAAGAATTTCTAGATTGCCGGAAGAATCCAATAACAGCCAGGCACTTGCAATAGCGAGAACTGAAGTACAACCATACCTTCTATTCATGCAACAACATTGACACACAATTTAGATGCTACTTAAAATTATTTTACTCAGAACAAAAAGAATTTCAGCACTTTCAAGAGCAGATTAATATAATCCTTACAGTTGTATAAACACTTTAACTGGTGTTTATATAAAGTGAATATAATCCATTCACGAACTAGCAAGCAAAACAAAATATGGTTTAATATTATGCACACTATTAAACACACAATTTCACTGATGAATCCCCTCCTCTATTAGGTTTCTAATTTGGAAGTCTTTTGTCTGAGGTCATTATTTTGTATAGTGTAAGGGCCTCGTTTTAGTACCTTTATGACTCAGCCCCACCGTCATAAGACTTTACTTGATTTTAAGTCTTACTTGAGAGCTTTCTGGCCAACGTCAAAGATCGCATATGCATTTTTCGAGTAATATGTCCATGTCTGGGTTAACTTTTAGAAATCGAAATGTAAAGGACATATGTAAGACAGACTGATCGAGAACACATTTTGCTTTGCTGTTTGGGAGACCGTGTAAGTAAAATTTGTTGCGGTTGGGCACTATCAGTACCCTTATTCTTCCTATCAAATGTATCCAAATTCAGTCATCGGGTAAGACATAAGTAGTATTTAATCATGGTGGAGGGATCGTAAACAATAGTGTACAAATGGCCATTTTTGAAAAATATTTATTTGGCCTCTTTTGAATATTAGAACTCTTGTTTTTATATTTTATTTCAAAGACATCCAAAACCTACCTATTTGATTATGTTCTTTCGCTCACATCTGCATCTCTCTCTCTCTCTCTCTCTCTCTCTCTCTCTCTCATATATATATATATATATATATATATATATATATATATATATATATATATATATATATATATATATATATATATATATATATATATATATATATATATATATATATATATATATATATATATATATTTGTTTTCTGTTTCTTTTCAGATGAAGCAATACATTATTTTAAATATGCATAATACATTTATCGGAATAGAAAGAGTGTAGAATGCAAAGATGAGTCATTTTCAGATCATGTTTGCTCTCTCATGAGCATTCTTATAAAGGCCAATAAATACTACTTACCAACAATTTCGATGCAAATAAGAACTAGAATGGTAGCTGGACTGTACTTCAATCGTATGAGAAACGGCACCATATTTATCAGCTTTTGCTGTGAAGTTTTGACCTACAGTAAATGACATGCCAAGAAGTAAATATCTTTGTACAACGTAATAAAGGAAATACTTATTGTAAGGATTTGAACATTTTGTGAATTAGGATTTATAACAAATAGCCATCACGTTAATTTTGCTTTCAGCATCGATAACCGCAGCCAACATTTAATATAAATGACCCTGTTTCTCTCTTTATAGTTATCAATGTAAATTAAGGTCCACCTGGGCATATGTAACAAGATCAATGCTAGCGTTAATTTCATCAAAGATGATGAAAATAAAAAATGCAAGTCTGTAATTAAGAGGATATTTAATGTTAAGCCAGATTTTAAACTGCTGCGTCTATTTAAAAGACTTGACTATGCTGTAAGGAAGTCAGACAGGGCAAGTCCCTAATTAATACTTACAACCTCTGTCACCGGATAATGTTCAAGTGCACATTCGAAGACTTTTGTTGACGAGACTTCCGTTCAAATATATGTCATATTTATCTCCTCGGGGAAGAGCCTGACAGAGTCTCCACGAGGCAAGGGGGTAAGGTAAGAGACATTCTGTTAGTTCCAACTGAAATTATCTTGTATCGTGGTCACATATTTTGGCGTTTTGGCGCATAAAATAGCAATCATATATTTATTGACATTGCGAACAATGCCGACATATCTTCTTGTCGCTTCTTCCTCTAAGGTGATAAATTGATTTTATTGAACCTCCGAAGGCTAAGTAATTGTTGTGTATGGAAGCACAAAAAAGTTTAACATATTTTCTTCTTTGCTCGTGGACTGTTTCGGGGTAGGGAGGAAACATAAATAATTTTCTAAAATGGGATTTGTTTTATGTACAGTATCAGGAATAATGTGCTGATCGTGTCTCGTTTTAGGCTTAAAGGAGGGTTTTCACCAAAATCTTTAAGCTAAATAAATCATATTGTAGGTTCATAATACGAATTTTCCTCTCTCAATATTTCTAAATAAATTAGTCGATTTTGTCAAAAGGTGTGTATCTTGAGATGCATGGCTTTGTGACAAATTTACTGTTATTTATCATCCTTAGCTGCTTTCAAAAACTTTGCAGGCTGACAAAATGATTCAAGTACAGGCATAATAAGTGGCTCATGGCTAATATATATATATATATACGTTTTTTTTGTGAATTAAAACATATATTCGAAATATTTAACATGTGTCTTCTACGTGGATTAGCGAGTGATTAACCTTTAATTGTTCTTGGGTCTAATTTTAATTTTTAATGGGACTCTACTATGCCAATTCTTACGGACATTAGAAGTCTGGCCAAGGACAACTTCTAAAAATCATATTAGCGACAATGCGCGAATTAAAAAAAATATCTCTGTTGACTTGTGTTATGCAGCTCTGAATGATTTCTTTAAGAACCTCTGTTAATGTCTGGTTTTTGTTCAACATTCCCAAGGCGATAATAATACTAATTCTAGGCCCAGATTTTCAAATGAGGCAATATCAAACAGAGTATAATACTAACCATAAACCAACATTTCTAACATCGGGTAATGTTAAATATAGAATTGTCTAACTCTGAAGAATCTGTATTTTAAAAAGTAATATAACCCTTTATACAGCTCTCTGTAATATATGATACTTATTAATGCTATTTAAATTGTATCAATACCACGCACTGGTGACAAACAGGGATATCTGCGACGTATATTTTACGAGTTACCAGATTCGGTTCCTTTTATATTTATATAATTATCTTGGACAGTGTGCAGGGCTAAAAACTGCGATACTTAGTTATTCTGTGCACCTCTGTTAATACGTTACATTTACAACAAAACAGGTAATTTAAATTTGCGTCTCACCGTTGACGGTCTTTGGTTAAGCGTTTAGCCCATGACCACGTATAAACTGTACACACTTCCTGCATGTAATAACATAAGTAGAATCATGAAAACTGAGGGGGGGGGGAATCGAACAAAAATGTTAAAGTTGTATTATTAAAAGTTGTCAATATTACCTGTATTACTAACCTTTGTTCTGAATAAGTTGAATTGTTACTTATTGTTTCAGCTAGAATCATCAAACTTCGTGATCAGATTAGTATATTTATGAATACTATAATCTCCAACTAGTGAAAGTCGCTTAGACCTTTATTTCAGATGATCAGATTTTGTATCGATGTACGTAACACGTCCTCGTTTTAAAGTAGATCGCTATAACAAATACAACACGTTCTAAAGATTTTGGTTAATTTTGTGTTTAAGGTACTTTCAGTGACACTGTTTATGATAAAACATTGGAAATAGTTGATTGGACGTATACCTGTGTACTACAGCCTTTTTCCGAAAGTCGAAAACTGACCTATATGTCAGGCTCACACTTAACAGACATTAATATACGTTTTGCCCTAGTTTATATATTTTTCACTCTGTGGCGGACACAAGAAACTTAGTTACTGGATGCATCTTTCATTTCTTCAACGTCATGCCTTTTGTGATTTGCTTTACCCTTTTGCATTTACGTTTATTAATGGAACCTACAAGTTAAATGTTAAAATATGTTTAAACAAATACGAGAAGGCTTTAAATATATTGCTCACTAGTTCCTTGTTATCCCTGTTTCAATGCTCAACGCGTATCCATATAAAACAAATATGAGAAACGAAATATTAATCGATAGCTTGCACTATCGTTCCAATATCGTAGCGCAGTAACAAATTAAGACTATTCGGCCATACCCTGACAAACTAATGAAATCAGTTCAAAACATGCATTTATATGCAGAGATGTGGCGCTAACAATAATAGCTGAAGATACTGAGAAACCTTTGCTATACAGTTCACCGGAAAATTAAATCCTTTGAAAAGATTTCTCAGAAAGAATTTTCGTTCATGAAATTTTCACAAAATGATATACACGTGCATTTGGAATGATTTTAAACTGGGATCAATTTTCCATAAAATGAATATGATATCATAATAAATACAACAATTGGCCATTGATTTAAGATACCTCGACCTTGTTATGAAAATCGTTGTGGAAGTTAGATCGAAGGGAATTTGTTCAATAGTTGTCATTCCTTAGTATACAGAATTTCGTTCAATCCATCATATTGCATTGTTCACTGCTATTGTTATCTTTGCAGATGCTGCTGATTTGTTTTTTATCATTGTTCCGCATTATATTTCTCACATCATCTCTTTCCTATTATCGGCAAGATGCAAACTACTTTCCGATTAATAAAAAACCCAGTGTACACCTACCGCCTGACACGCTGACTTCCCATTGCAACAATATCTTACACGATGAGAAGAAACAAAATGCCTGAATTATCTGATTGTAAATATTACAAATATGGCCCCTCATATCCCAAAGTACCTCTCCGGTAGCCTATTGGTTAAAGCGTCCGCCTCGGATGCGGGAGGTCATGGGTTTGATCCCCGGCTGAGTCATACCAAAGATATTTAAAAATGGATTTAACAGCTGTTTTGCTTGGCGTTCAGCATTAAGAGGGTAGTGTTATGATTGGTCGGCCTGGTGTCAGGATAATATGACTGGGTGGGACATCATGCTACATGTTTGCGGCATGATGCCCCAGTGCTAAACGTCACTATAAACTGCCACACTGCAGACATCTTAAGGATATGCCTGAAAAATTGTTAAAGCTACGTTAAAAATCCAAATCACACACACACACAAACATACACACACACACACACACACACACATGCATGCACACACATCCCAAAGTATTTTATGAGATACTCTTAGCTATTGCTCCATACACAATGCTTCAAAAGCTATGTTTCCTTGATGACATTGAGTTATATTGGCATTGTAGAAAATAAACATTGTACGTGTTCATGCAAAAAGACCAATGAATGCCTTCCCTCTAACAAATTCAAAATGGAAATTTGTAACACAAATGATTTTTCTAACGCAACAGCAAAAGCTACCCAAAAATGATCTAATACAAATATATGTTCTAATCATCACTGTAGACACTGCATTAAAAACACGCCCTTTCAGACAAACGTTGAGAATCCAGCATATATTCTCTGACAAATGAGCATTTCATTTAAGGTCGAAAGAGCTGTCTCAGCATCTCAACTAGCGGAACTATGACCGAACTACTGGAACTACTGGAAGTTGTAAAATATCAAGCACAAATGGACACAAATGACGATCTACGTAAAAGATAAAGCGAAAGAGACCTTGAAAAAATAATAATTGTACTGTTCAAAGCAGACCGTAACGCGCCTAAAATATTAATCGTTTTCAAACGCGAACCCATTACTAAGTAGATTATGACTTCAACGGAATTTTTTCAAAATAAACCTGCCATAAAACAATGCAAAACATGCAGAAACGTCGTTCAAAAGAAGTGTATTTTAAAACAAACACTGAACACACATTCCCGTAAACAGTTTCACAATGAAATACAAAAGACAATGTTATCAATGTCATTCAGATCAAGGTCATCTCCACAGAGTATGTTGTGGAGGAGGAAAAATCAATCAAGAAGACAAATTTGTCACAGTCTGACTGGCACACCAACCTATTACAGAAAGGCCAGCAGCAGATTTTTCTCGCAGTATCCGGTATCGAAGGAAGCAACCTTACCGTGACCACAGTAATTGACCATTGTAACTGGATTCTGCGCATCAGAATATAAAAACCTGCTAGCTTGCGGGCGAAAAGAGACAACTAATTCGACCTAACGCTCAGAACCATGAATTCTGAAAGAATTCAATCCCTAATATGTACTGAAATTCCGGAATAAATTAATCTTGGTGACTCTAATGTTATAAGTAGTATATATGCTATATATTAGCGGGTTGGGCAACCCTTGTATAAGCTGATGATTTCTTCCTTTGACCTTTTAGTAGTTTGTAGTCTGACTGTAAGATCACATACTGTACTGTCGTCATTTTCACAAACAAAGTTCTCAGTGAAATAACTTACTGATCGGTCCCTTTGTTGAGTTTTATCTTCATAGATCAACGCAACCACAACATTTTAAAGTGCATACTCAGATGTGTTTTGTGTATTTGTTTGTTGCGTTTGTGTGCATGTTGCTTATTCGTATTGCTGGCTTTTACAAATGTTCTTCGCCGATTCAGAAACTATCAATGCTTAGTAAAACTATTCTTGGCTTTATGTTTGGTTAAATCCTCGTTCTTGAGATCTCTGATTGATCCATGTAACATTGAAGGATATATCTGCTATATACCAGATAATATAGACTGAATTGTAGTCTTTATCATGGTATTGCCAAACACTACACCTAAATAGAGGTCCGTTCTATATCTAGATGCTTGTGCATGTTTTTTTGGCATGGTTCGTATTATTAATGTATCATATAAGAGATCGTTTTCTGCTGGTATATTGCCGTGTCCTTCTCTATCTGATTATAAATATCGAAAGTTAAACCAAAACTCCAGTGTCTGTAAATCTTAATGTGCGGAGTATTAAATGCCTTGAGAAAATTCATGCATTTTCCGTTAACAAAATTAGGAGAAATTGTAACCACATACACACACATGCACAGATATATATATATATATATATATATATATATATATATATATATATATATATATATATATATATATATATATATATATATATATATATATATATTCAATGTATGTGTGTATCTGTGCAGATAACATAGCATACGTGTATGTGTGTACATTCTTACGGACAGACATACAAACTATATATATATATATATATATATATATATATATATATATATATATATATATATATATATATATATATGTGTGTGTGTGTGTGTGAAAATAAATACTATATTTTACGAAGAAACACCAACAAACGTATTTGCCTATGTATAATGCATTATATAGAGAGAAATATGGATTGATGTACGATAAAAACATAAAATGTTTGCTTTATTAAACGTTTGCCTTTCTTTCATAACGAAGAATGCTACTCACTCTGCACAATCTTTGATAAATAAACACCTGTGTACATTTTTCGGATATTATTCCTACTCCGACGATAATGGATGTTAAGAATCCAACTAAATAGTTTCAGCACTTGGCCCCTTTGCGTTGTTCTGTGTGTTCGTGTGTGTGATAACTTGTTATAGTCCATCTAATAAATGTTTTGATTTTAATATGAACTAAGTAAAAAGTACTGGTATATTGTGCTCGTTTGTGTTTTCAGAAGCATAAAATTGAAATTGTTCATTTGAACATTTACGTTGTCCAATCTTCTCTTTTTGGTCCTTAGTCTTTGCACGTTGTCAAGATCTTTAATTTCAGAGTCTGAAGGTAAGAATTGTTTTTACATATTGTCCACAATCCTATACCTAAATGGACTCGCTCGATTTTACCGGGGTTCGGGATAATTTAACGATTCAATTTTGCAATAAAACAAGTTTCGTATTTAATTTATAGATATTATAAGCTAGAGTGTTCACTCCTTCTGTTCATTTCCAGATTTTGATCGGTAACGGCATTGAAACACCAACACATGATCGCTCACATCATGCAGACATACGTACAAACATACCAAAGAAGGTAGATTATCTCCAATTCTGGGTGTAAATCATATAAATTTAAGTGAGCATAATATGTTGCCTGAAATTGCTATTTTCCATTAATTTACTCCAGTTTTTAAAAATATGTAACCAACAAAATGTACAAGCGCATACAATTTCAGGTGCTGCATTCGCTACTAAAGTGGAAATTGGGATAAATACAATTATCTCGACGGGATCTGCCGGAATTCTCTTTTGTTCACTACGAAGTTATTTTAGTTTATGGCCTAAAATGAGATTTCGTACCATGTCCTGGCTTCTGCTATTGATTTGTTGCGGCTTCTGCCTTTGCGATGAAGGATATTTCGGAGTTGCTCACGATGGTTTCCGGAAACTGTGCGTCGTTGTTACCTTACCGGGAAGACAAAACGGACCTGATGCTGACATCTTCCAAACTAACTGGAATAAATATTTGAACATTGCAGGTGAAAAAATATTTCACTCTTCAGATATGAATGAGCAATTGAAGGTCGCAGAGGAACACTGCAAAGAATCAAAACCCGACAATGATACTATATGTGCTTTCAGAGACTTTTCTGTCATCGGTAACCTTGTTGAACAGGACGTCAGAAAACTACAAGAAACACTTAACTTCAAGTTAGATTCTGCTTGGTATTTCTATGCCCATTACATCCAAGCATGGTTCCAGCATCCTCGAATGACTAGGCTTGACTGTGGTCCAACATTAAAATACTTATGGTTGTTTCTGGCTAAAATGTCCCGTTTACCATCCTTCGATTTATTATTTAGTATGAAGTCGGTGTATGACAATACCAACACCAAAGGGCTTCGACAAGAGATTGATAGATTTTGCCCGGTTTCATCTACACAACAGATCTGCGAAATTAAGATATTGACAAACGCAGCAGATAAAGTAGACAAACTGCTGACCTATCTTGGTCGAGATCAATGGGACAACAGCGCCTCCGAAATACTGAAAAATGCAATGCGGTTACATTTCTATGCAGTAAAGTTGACTTTTCTAAAATTACACCCTTCCTCAGCAGCACGGGAGTTCTTATCCACAACAGAGAGCGAAGTCAATAAGTGGATGAAGGAGATCACCTTGTATGTATTTGACTCCCTTCAGAAAAATCGGATTGAATCTTTTAGTCGAGTTATAGAGCTCCTTCCTTATACCGTCGACCTGCCATGTGATCATGCTGCTGAATTCCCATCCTTGAAAAGGACCATCTGCACGTTCAACAGTATGATAAATTCCTTAACGCTATATATTGCTAACAAGAACGCAACAGGTAACGTTAAACTAATAAGCACAAGCATTGATTATGAAAAATTTCTACAAGAAAAACGATTTGAGCAGATTTTGAATATTGGTGAAACAACACAGTATACTTTGCTAAATGTGGCCCAACATTTGAAACTAGAGATGAAAAAGAACTTTGGAGAACTCAAGAAATATTTTCAACAATTAGCTGAGTTCGATTGGACAAAAGCAAGAGCCGATATAGCATACATAGACAGCACATTGAGCAAGTACAAAGATGCCTCAGATCAATCAACCAAAAAAATGGATAATTATATGGATCAGGTAATAAAAGCAGCATTAGCTGCAGCAATCGGGGACCAGGTAGAGGCCGTCCTGAAATTATCATTTGCGATAGCGGAAGCATGTAATCCATTAAAAGCAATATTTGCAGGTGGAAGTGCCACTGGCATCCTTGACGCAACTCAAGGAGTCTCTCAGGCCATGGCCAATGTTGCGAAAGCAGCCAAACTGAAAGATGCTTTCGACACCCTCATCAGTGAGATCAGAAAGTTTGTTGACAAACTATCAAAAAACGAAATATATTTAAACAATGTCGCCAGTTTGATAAACAGTCTAAAGAAAAACGCATTGTCATCATCGTCGTCATCACCGTCCTCAATAACATCAGAATTTGAAGCTCAGAAGAATAAATTCCTGGATGAATACAATAATTATACTCCAGCTGTAACAAAGGATGACTTACGAGGAATAACGGTATATTGGGAGAACCTTATCGATGAAGCATGTGACATTCTTGATGCAACCTCTGGGACAGTTTCCGGTATAACGAAAACAGTATTAGCCGCACAAAGAACCTGTCCCAATGCAAAAGTCGAGGTTCAGAAGCTGATCGCCACTTATGAAGAGATTTACGATTTCCAATTTAAACTGATGGACGCTCTTGTGGCTTGTATGAGGGCTGTCACAGCATACCAGGCGGCCAATATTATTAATTTAGACTTTGACGCAGCAAACTATAAGAATGCTGACAACCCTGAAATATTCGCAGAACTAGAGATGCTATCGGCCTTCTCAATGATCTCCTACAAAATATCTATGCTAACTGCCATAGACTCGTACTGTGACTTATTGACGTACACAGAGGGACATCTACCACGTGAATGCATTGGCGCGGGGACATCAATAACGGCTCTTTTAAGTAGAACTAAATTGACATGCTCGACCATGTTAGAATTTCAGCGCATTCCAACAAAACCATCGGGACCAGGAGATAAGGCCTATATTAGTCTGAAAGACCTGTATGCTGGGCAGACTGCAGTATTTAAGATTCCAGACAGCCAGTGGTTAATAGACCACAGCTGGATTTCATCATCCGAAAAAAATGACAAGATGTTTGTTCAACGATTTGAGATTTACCTTCCAGTTGTCAGCAAGACCAAGAAACAGGTACTGTTCATTTATAATTTTATATCGGAGTCCATTTAGAAAATTGAATCCTTTCACAATAATAATAATAATAATAATAATAATAATGATAGGTAGTATATATATATATATATATATATATATATATATATATATATATATATATATATATATATATATATATATATATATATATATATATATATATATTCATTACCACAACTAGTGTAAGGATCCAACAACACCAACATAAATATTCAACAATTACACTAAGTTATCCTTTTCATACAGCGAACTTGGTTGGTGTTTTGTATTGAGTTTACTACTTTACTGAGATAAAAACGACAATTTGCCAAACAACTGGGAAACCTGAGTAAGAGGAAAATAGCGAGTACTATGTACATGCAAGACAAATACAGAACATTGCAAAAGAACCTGACATTGGCCGGCAAATACTATAATTAATGGACTCAGCATGTATCTTTAATATGTAGTTTTGAAGTCAAGAAAGCGGGTCATGTAAGAAGTATACTTCAGCAAGTTGAAAAAAACCCCACACAAACAGCATTAAACTACATTCCCACCTATAAAGTTTGATGACATGAGGTAAAACACTTTTACGACTATCAGCTGTATATATATATATATATATATATATATATATATATATATATATATATATATATATATATAGTTACGACTCTAGGTTTTAAAATAAATAACAGTATAGAGCGAAACGAACAAGTTTAGTAAAATCTTAAAATAATTTATTTCTGTTTTAAGTTACAAAAGTAAAAGATTAAGAGACACAGTTTTGCAAATTAAATCCCACGTATTCCTAAATGTCCTATGATAAGGCCAAATTGATTTAATTTTCCTTATGAATTCCAGTAATCGTAAATGTCTTGATGTATCACAATGATACCATCAAGAAATTTGTTTGAATGCGTTCTCAATAATCCCAAAGTACTGTTTTGTCCAGGACATCAATAAACCCTTTGTTATTCCAATGAATAATTTAAACAAATAATTCTTCTAGAATTATATCTAATCACAAATGCAAACTCTGATCATTGGTTCCCTAATACTTATATGAAACAGGAAGGAATATCTGTTTACCAAATAATTTATATAATCCCTACTCGATTTTCGTCGCAAAAGAACGTTCTGGAAATCTTAATCATTTCCACAGACAACTCCATAACCCTTGAACTCAAATTCTGGGAAATATCTTGTTTACCACTTATAATGGTGAGAAAGTTCAAGTATGTAGAAATTCTATCCACAGACTATCAGTCACAAAGATGACAAAAATCACGCATGCAAAAATTCAACCTAAAAATTCTAATTCACATCCATGACAAAAGACGGGAACACATTATTCACACATGCACAACAAAATCATAACTAACCGCCACAACTGAAATGGGCATTCTGTCCAGTCCTTCTATGACTGAAACCTTGCGAGAACCACTATGGAACGCACACATTAAAAACGATACTGAATACTACAATTTTAAACTCGTGGCACGTTTGGCCCAATTGAAACAATCTAATGTTCCTAATGTAAGCTTAACAAAACTACTGTCGTGTATCAATTATTAAATGACACAATGTTTGAGACATGACTGAAGCTCATGCATATCCAGTGACCCTTTACATTGTATTATTAGTAATGGTATTTCTATTATTTGTATTGTTAACCAGTTTCCTACAACAGACATTACTTATTCCATGCGAGCATAAGATGTACGCAATTAACGAGGCTGCTCTATCTAATTTGAGGTTTGTGGTGAAGCATTATCCAAAAAATGAAATCTAATTTCTTGGTGTACGATGGTTTTTGTCATGAAATTCTCTGGGAGGGTAAATTTATGGACCAACTGACGAAAACATGAAAGAAGGGTCTTACTGTACACTAAGCAAAACGTGCAAGACAATAGCTCCTAAGCACCAATGTTAATTGTTGATATCTAAAAATAGTCTCGTTTTATGCATAAATGATTAGTCACCAGAAATGAAGAATTTTCATACGGTTCAATTATTATTTAAAGCGAAGCATCAAATCAAGCCTAGTTCTTGTGACAATGGGTTACAAACGGTCTTTTTTAAATTCAATGACGCGTTACGTACAGCTTTGTTACGGCCTTTTTGCAAGCAACAACTGGTTAAGCCCGAGTTTGTTTCTTGCACAAGCAAATACGGGTTAGTTGCAGCTTTTTATCAACCAATAACGGGTTACGTGCGTTCTTTTGTATTAAGTAAAAACGAATTACCTATGACCTATTCCCCAAATACTTATGTGTTACGAACAGTCTTTTTTCAAGCAATTACGGGGTACTTATGGCTTTTGTTAAGCAAGTAAGGGTTACATACGGTCTTTCGTTTGTGCGATAGCGGGTTACGTGCGACTTTTTGCAGAATACTATACTGGATTTCCATACAGATAAAGCCTCGAAGATATCATAAAATAATTGTGCATATGGGTTTATCTAAATTAACCATGAACTATGTAATTAAGGACGGTTTATTACCCGATAAGATTTTCTTTTAGCAATTGTTTTAGTTGCCGTGTATTGGTACCAGTGCTTTTCTCGGCCAACAATGCTAGTTTTATTTGTAAGTGCGGTGCAAGGATACGAGTTAAGTGTAACATATAATCTAGAAAAGTGATAATAGTAAATAGAATTTCGAGTTCTGTGTTACCGCAGTTGTATTTCATTTACATTTGGCAATATTATTGAGTATTTATCAGCTTAAGTTCATGTTTGTTAACAAGAGCTGCTCCAAGAGCTTTCCAACTTCAAAGTTTGTCGATTTGATCTAAGCTACAGTGAAAATTGAAAATATAGTTTAAACAACAACATGTAGGAGAAACACTCCCCCCTTCACAGTTCTTTGATTAAATCTCTATATTCATTAATTAGTTAAAACCCACACCTGCATTTCTCAAATCTTAGTGAAACGGATCTTTCGGCGACAATCGCCTCTTACCTGTTGTATAAAGGACGTTGACAAAACTAAGAATTCCGAATGCCTGCTACTAGTCAAAACTAAGATAATGGGACACGTGTCAATTGTCACCAATTTGCAGAAGCTGTCAAATTACCACACCATGGGGCCATATTTTCTGATTTTATGTTGCGATGTTCTGATATGAGAACAACAGCAAATACGCGGTACATGTGATCTTATTGGATAGTTTAAACACAACTGTATGATACAGATGCAAGGTCGCTGTTTGCATAGCGGACTTGTTTTTCTTGGTACGTACGTCAGAATCATTAGTAAGCAGGTGTGCATAATATAAAGTGATCTCAATTGTTATTTACATCGAAATTTCATTATAGTGGCCTTAAATTACAGGTGTCCTTAAAAAGTGTTTCTTCCTTTGAATCAAAAAGAAAATATAAGTAACTATATATTTACACATGAGTAGATTATATTTTTTAATGAAGATTTTAACGAATCATGTCTATGAACAAACAAGTTCCATGTGGGCAAACAATAAACGCAAAGAGGTAAATATAACGATGGCGAGTTATATAAACTAATGCGATATCATAAGTAATGTGATATACATATATGTTGTTTAAGCGTATATAACGTAGAAGCTAACTATGTTGCCTTTATGTTCAAGGTTCAAGTTAAAGTGCAATCAACTGGTGGAAACCAGCTTACACCGCCTGAGGGCACGGAATATGTGATATCTCCCAGGCCCACACTCTGGTATACATACAGAGAAGGAGAAAGCGGGAGCGAGTGTCGGCAGGTGGAATTTCCCAATCCTTACAATGATAAATGCCGAAATATGCCTAAAATATGTCCAGTAACAAAAGGTAGTTTAAATAATGCTATAAAGTGTATACTTAGTTACGGCATTTCTTAGGTCTATGGCAATACTCCACATTGATGTATTTCACCCATTAAAAGAACAAACATTATGGCAGTGTCGGAAATAATTTAAAGTATTTCAAATTTGTTGAAGCTTTAAAACTTATCCTTTCCTTTTTCACAAATTACTCCATCCCCACCACAGTTCCACTAGGAACAGATGCACAAACAAAACGGAAGGTTGACCATTAGCAGTAAGATGAACATTATGCCAGGATTCTGCATTATATATATATATATATATATATATATATATATATATATATATATATATATATATATATATATATGAAAACAATGCTCTACTTCTAAATCCTGTGCTACTTCACCAATAATAGCATTTTCAAACTAACACCATGTTTAAAATAAAATTGTTTAAAACAGCAAGAAATTTCATCCGTGACTTTTGACATATCTATGTACGACCAGTGAAAGCATTTTCTTTATTCTTTTGGATATTACGTAGAACACAATATGTACAAAATAAGAGATGATCTATACCGAAATCGTTTTCGTAAACACGTTCATTCTTTAAAACTATCCATATTTGATAAAAGTTCAATGGTATAAAGCTAAGAATTTTAACGATGTGTCTATCGGTATTATTTTGTTTCGTTGCCTGTAAAGAGTCTGACATTTGTCTTGTAAAGGATTTTAAACGCATCGTCGTTGGTGATGTTTATGATTTTTGCACTTTTCCATGTATTCATTTACATGTTTTTTTTTTATTTATTTGTGTTGTAAATATTTTTTAATATAAGACGTACAATACGTGTGTTTATTGAACTCGGTAATGACTGTTTTATTGTGGTACAGCCTAGTAGATCTTTACGAGGGAGTGGTTTAGTTTCAACCTTGGCGATTAGAAATAATGATTCATGTTCACTCACCGAGGGACTCAAAACGCGCAGGCAATCTGTAATACATTTTGTCTGGAGTTTTGTACTTTAGTTATATCCCTCTCGGGTTAGGTATTTATTACATCCGGTATGTAATTAAGCCGCTGGACAAGAAGATAAATGCTATCATCACTAATGATACCATCTTTGCCAAATGCTTTTTATTGTATACAATATATATATATATATATATATATATATATATATATATATATATATATATATATATATATATATATATATATATATATATATATATATATATATATATATACTTAACGTGAGAAAATATATCTGTATATCCGGTCTTATCACTATTAAGAAAAGAATTGCTAGACGGAGACCGGAGAACCATCACAATACATAATTTTATATAGAACTATTATACTTTCCACAATTATTTTTCTTTACGTAAATAAAAAAGCATAACAAAATATAAAAATTAAATACAAGTTAAAACATATCAAATGGCCAGTCCTAAAACCAAATATATGGCATAATTAAAACAAGATATTATACACATAGAACACACGCAGGACATTAGATTGATCCTTGGCCAAGATCACTAATTTAGGGACCATGTGATAGAAACCATCCGCAAGATCCAGTGTCTCATGAGGGACGTATATGTCATAAAAAGTATACTAGGAAGGAAAACAAAGGTACCAGTTCCAGGGACCTTGTGAGTACGACACACCGTAAAACAATAAAATGCAAATAGCAAAGAGCATCCCCATAACAAAAATAATAAATACTTTTTTCTTTTAAAATTCTTTTCGATTTTTGCAGAAATACAAAACCCCACACAATTTGAGATACAGAAACACACAAAAGCCTTTACAAATTTTAGAGGGCCATAGCTCTAAGTGATATCTGCATACCCATAATGCCGCTGAGTTTAAAGCTGATTATGATTACGAGGTCGTCGAATTCTGGGGTTTGTGTAACCCGATTACTGCGGGGAATGGTAACATTGGTTCGAAGTACAGTATTGGTTATCTCATTGTGAGGGTCCAATGGTTCTGGACCAACTGTTTTGCGGGACAAAAAGGTTCTCGGGGGATCCTTTTGTGCTCTGGAAGGAGCAGACCGAGTGAGGCCGTTCCTTGATTATTTGATAGCTGTGGAATTGGAAATATCTCGTAATCGTCGACTGGATCCCACGGGATAAATAACTTCGTATATTCCATATTAAACCAAACATTTAATATCACTCTGTATGTGAAAATCAAATATATATTCATCATACTTGATGAACTATACGTTGCTCAAATGTGTTCATAAATTTCATACATGGGTCATACCTAGTGATAGACCAACATATCAGTGGTATGTGTTGTTAATTGCGTAAACTGATAATAGAAGTCGAGAGATCAATACATCAATTGTGTTTGTTAATTATTCCATTTTTCGATTATATCAGATGATCACAGCTATGGATAGATCCATACACCAATCATATTTTGTTGAAATTAAGATTGTTTTGAACGTATTCTGTTCATTGTTGACTTTTGATCGAATTACAAGGTGTTAGATAAGTTCATTATGTGTTTACAGTATAAATAAACATCTGATTCACTGAAAGCTATATAACCCGGTCTCTTCCAAGATAGATTATCATAATTTTAAGAGCGTGATACATTCACAAAAATCTGATATCAAGCATTATCCCAAGAATTCTGCACAACAGCTAGGAAAAATTAAAAAATTATGACCGTATGCTGAAAATGATTATAAAACAGTAGTTTAAAGTCTGATATTTACATATTTATTGTTAAATATAAGCATATCTTTTAAACATGTCTTGCATAGATGTGCAAACTCAAATGGTATTTTAATATGTTATAATAAAGAGAATTCATGGATATATAATTCCTGTCTGTTATTTTTGAATAATTTGCTACATGGTTAAGTACTGCTTGGAAGTCTAAATACGATAGATAAGAATACATGTGGGTTAAGTCGACTATGACATTTTTATGCTGAAACACATTAAGTGCTAAATTATTTATGTAAATAAATTGGAAGCTTTTCTTAAGCGTATTTTCTAGCGCATGAAAGTCGTTACAAAGACACCACCGGTATGTGTCAGGATATTGTCTGTAATAAGAGTTAACAGTCAGTTCCTAAATTTATCGTATGCTTATCGTATGCTGAAAATGACCGCATGACCGTCGTTACAAAGACACCACCGGTACTTGGCAACATAGTGTCTGTAATAAGAGTTAACAGTCAGGTTCCTAAATTTGAGTAAATAAGATTGTACTTGGTATTTCAATAAATTACATTGAAGCATTTTATCACTCATGCCCCTTAATATTGTTTAAGGAGCACAGTAGCATATCATTGTTTGGTTGAAAAGCTTTGTGAAACGTTGTTGTAGTAATATACTGTGTTGTTTTCAAAAACTACTTTCATTGTGCTAGTTGTAGAAGTTATTTTGGTGTAATATCATAAGTATTGTTCGCTATAAGTATTGTTGCTAGTAATGAAAATGTGTTAAAATGTTTTATCTGGCGCAATTTTAAAGGATTCGTTTATCATATATATGTTTGAGTATGCCATAGGATAAAGTCAGTGGCTGTGTATAGGAAACTCTTGAAAATACTATTTCTCACTGTTAAGCCCGTTGACTTTCTAAAAGGATCTTAGTTTTCATTCCTATTCATGAGATAGCCAATAATTGTTAAAAGCGCAATAAAACAGACAAAAACAACAAAATGCTGCATCGTTTCAACTTAGTACTGCAAATGTATTACAGCCTGTGCTACAGTTCTATTACGGCCTGTGCTACATCGCTCAAAATTTACAACGCTGAGAGTTTGGTTGTGTGGACCACAAATCATTTAAAACTTCTTGGTGAGGCTATGGTGTCGTCTGTTTCATAAATGTTTTCGTGCAACAGCGTAGGATGTTGTTAGGAAAAAGAGATAAATAGCATTATGTTGCTGGCGCTGAAATTTAGTAAAACAATGTTTCGGTGGTTTTTGAGGTGTTGTTCCAAAATTGTTTAGACGGGTGGTGGAGGGGTCATATTACTACTGAGATTACCAGGTTTTGCTATTTTTCTACTGCGAAGGGACTTGAATCTCTGGATTGTGAATCTATGAACGGATGACATTTATTAACAGCCCTTCTACCAATTCCCATGGGATTCAGGCAATGTCTATGATAAAGAAAGCCTTGACAACAGATGACACAATATTCGTATATGTAACAAACATTGGCTCCATGCTGCTCGGATGAGATGAGTATATTTCCGAAATGCATGTTTATCTTAGTTTCTTCGGATGTTATAGTTTCCATTTAATTTTCTCTTTCTTTCCACAGAGTTACCTGATTGTGATAATCGAGGGAACATTTGCCCGTCTATCTATACACAATGGGATATTAATATTTATGGTTACGAAAACGCAAATCTGGCTGTGCCTTCTACAGATGTACCTCTCAGAGTTGCGATACAACTCTGTTCTCTTCGAGAGTCAGAATCTGCTTTAAAGCAGCTGTGGGACCACAAAATTGGACTTTTAAAGTATGCCTTACCAATATTCCTGAACAAAGAAGCATCCTCTAGTAGTGAACAATATGAATTCAAGTAACCCGGCACCTAGTTGAGTCGATTTTACATATATAATATTAAGTAAAATACATACACAGGAAATATTTGCTTTACATAAACTGTTTATCATTTACATTTCTATTTTTCAACTGTTCCCGTTGGGCTAGTTACCCTGAAAAACCTCTAAGAACTTTTGAAACCCAAATGCTTTTTCATTTACAAGGTGTTCCGTTTATTTGGATTAATATGTCTCTTGACAGGTTACAGTCAAACACTGAAAATAAAATTGTGAACATTTTTATCACCATTTGACGTAAGATTCGACTTCGTTTCCAAAACTTCTGTATGTTCATTTATAAAATGTAGACTATTAAACGGACATCATCGGTCCATGTTTACAACATATTTCTTATATCTCTGACTTAATTTCTAACAACGAAATCTGTCATTGGTTTATATGTGTGCTAAATTTAAATAAACATTCAAATTTTTGGTTCAGGATTCTGTCTGCTCTGGGACAACCAATGAGTTGGCAAGTTTACCATTCTGAGGCATCCAGCACTAAGGGCAGATGTTGTGGATCAAACCAATATTACGATGACTCAACATCCAAGTGTACAGCGTGTCCATCAGGCAGTGTAGACAGATACAGAGGTCTTTTATGCGGTAAGCCTTTATTTTACTGTCCATTCAGATTGAACGTAATGCTCTGTTCTGCTGAGGTGTAGTCTATATGATGCAATTTGACTGCCTACAGATTGAAAACATGTGCAAAGTAAAGGACATGAGTAAAAATGTATTAACGATTAGCAACAGTTCAGCACATTGATGGCTATGTGATGCAAATTAGAGGTATTTTTTTTAAAGTTTCAGGTCGGTTTGCGGAAGTTGACTCAACCATATTTTAGATACCCAAAGGTAAATGTACAGAGGTCAAATTAATTTATTTCCCGAAAAGAAAATCTTACTCGTTTTCTTTATGTTTTATGCAGATCAAACGGTATTACAATATTTTCTCCAAAAGATTAAACGAAACTTAAATATAAACATAAACGTACTTTTAGTGGTTAGGTAAGCAGCACATTAAATATGTGTAATCATTTGTAAAGACGCTTTCCGCTGATTAGATCTTACTTTTGATTCAGCGTTTGAGAAAGCTATCTTCTCTCAACATTCCGATTAACAATGATTATACAAAATATTAAAGTCAGCGACAACTTTTGTTTTTCGTCACCTAACTTGTTTTCCAAAATATTTTTATCTGCCGTTGTTTAGAACGTGTTATGATTTAATGTTTTTTTTTTTTATAGTGTCAACGTTTTAGTTAATTGTACACCAAATGCTACTTTGGTGATTTGCTGCTATTTTCCAATCAATATTCCTGTAATTTTAAAAAAGTCAACAAAAAGATCAAATAACCCAGCAGCAACAGCGTTTACTTGTGTGCTCGGAAAAGAGCACCTAACATGCAAATTACCTTTCACCGTGCATAGTTAAAGGTAGAAAGTTGGAAGTTAAAATATTCCTGTTGGTCAGGGACAACACAGTATTTTGCGAGCTGTGTTACAAACATATGTGTGGTGGTATATTTACCATATTCAAAGGAAGGTTCTTGGTTGGCAAATAATATTGATTCATTTTCTCAGAAGAATCCCACAAACGGAAAAAAATGCAGACAATAGTAGGTTTGAACTTGAAATCATCTTCATATTATCTCTGTCGTCAGTACAGGTACTACTAGATGTAAACGTGGATATTTCACAGGGTCGGAATCTAACTACCGGCAGCTACAAAGGAATGTTTTGTTTAAAAAAAAACTAGTCGTGCAGCATACTATTTTCATCATTTTGAATGTTTTATCTCGGAGAGGTGGAGAATATGATGCAAGCATGTTTTGCGGGTCTCACCACAAAACATTCAGTAACTTTACAGAATTTTAAGAACACGGGCAATTAGAGTTGAACTTATTCTCAATGCAAATTCACTAAGTGACAATGGAATCTTCTGAGCTTTTCCCAGTTATTTTCTCACGTGTATTTTCTGCCAGGTTATATTATTTTTGTTTCGCTTTAAAATGTTAAAAACCAGCCGTCTATTATGCAAGTCTTAGACGCTTTTATTTACAGAAGCAATTTCAGTCAGGACTGATTTTAATACATGTATGGCAGGATAGCTTATTGAAATCATGTGTACTGTTTTTTGTAAGCATCGCTTTTAACAAAGTTTGCAAATTTGCGACACCGCTGAGCAAATGTATTTATGATTAATAAATCTCCTCTTCCAAAAGTGTTAGTAGATGATTGCAATTATTAAAGGCTAGAATGAAAAGGACACTTTATAGGCATTAGTCTTTCTGGTAAAATCTCTAGATCGGCCTAGTAGTTAGAGCGTCATCCTCAGATACGGGATGTCGCTGGTTGGAACCCGGGTCCAGTCATGCCCAATACTTAGAAAACTGGTGCTAATCAGCAACCTTACTAGGTAATCAACATTAAAAGGCTAGTGTTAGGTCTGGTCGACCTGGATCAGGATAACGTGACTGGGTGGGAAATCATGTTACATGTTTGCAGCATCATGCTCCAGTGCTAGACATCGCAATAAGCTACCACAACGCAGACATAGTAGTGATATGACTGAAAAATTGTTAAAGCTACGCAAAAAGTCCAAATCACACACATGCACTTTCTGGTAACATTGGACATTTCAATATTTTGTTAAACGAGGCACAAACACCCAGTATATATATATATATATATATATATATATATATATATATATATATATATATATATATATATATATATATATATATATCACTAGAAGAATTTAGATGATCAATATCTATTATGGTTCATATACTACTTCTGTGACTTATAAATTAATTGGAGATAATTTGTTTTCCGATTTGTTTCTTCCAATCTTGTGTCTGCATGACTTTATTCTAGGCGGAGCTTTCTCCCACTCTCGTACAGTGACGCAATTGATCGGGCAAAATCATCACTGATATTTCACACAAAAATTATATTTGAGGTGTCATTTACACCGGTTTCTCACGAAGTCTGTGTGGAAGGAACAGCGGCTTCAATACCTACGTTCCTTTTCTATGGCAATTATTGCATACCCAATAAGGGAAGAAATGAAGGAGATATCGATTTTTTTTAAGCACATTAATTGAACCCGAGTAATGCTTTGAAAAATTGGAAATAAACAATATTTAATGACGACTAAACACTTGCGCAAAGATACCAGTATCCTGATGCAGTGTGCTTCGTAATTCATTTAGTTCAGAAATTCAGATAGGAATCAATCTTCCTTTTGTGTCACAGAATTAGGCAAAGAAATAACTTGGTTTTGTCTGAAAACAATTAGACTATTTCTTGTTGTACATACGTACAACGTTATATAGGGTGTTGTTGTTTTTCCAGGTAAGCGACTGTATATCATGTACCTAGCCACAGCTTACTTGTGTCGGTTATCATGACTAACATGAGGTGCACGGGTATTCTACCCCGACTTGTACTCACTCTCCTATGGATTTAAGTAAGACGAATCACGAAAAACCACACTGGTCGTTTTTGGATCACGTCAGGGAGTATACACTCTCCTTTATTCTCCAGCCATAGGGGTAAGTGTTAAATTTACATTATATTTATTTGATAGGCGAAGCTTATTCGGTTTGTACTGTGTTATCGCGTAATAATGTTTATTACAACGCAGATTTTTAAAAGTAATATCATATATATATATATATATATATATATATATATATATATATATATATATATATATATATATATATAGAAATTATGCATACACTATTATGTCCCATTTGGTTTTATTATAGCTGCGTATGTGAATCTGTAGCTGCGTCTGTGCGTCTGTGTTGGCAGCTGTGTCTGTGTTGGCAGTAGCTGTGTCTGTGTTGGAAGCTGTTTCTGTATTGGAAGATGATTCTGACTGTTTGTAGCTGACTGTTATAGTAGCTGTCTATTATGGTAGCTGACCGTGTCTGTAGCCGTGAATGTATATGAAATGTTATAGTGAATATAACTAGAGCGGTCCGAAGCTGTACGAAGCCGTCTAAAGTTTCATGGAGTCATCTGGAGCTTCCAGAACAACGCTGTCTGTTGTGATAGCATTATTGTGAATCTTAGTCGTGATAAGATTATTGTGAATCTTAGTCATGATAAGATTGTTTTGAATCTTTAATTGTGTCAAAGATTATTGTGAATCTTTAGTTGTTTCAAAGACTAATTTTTTTAATGTTTATAATTTTGTTCTTGTTGAACAACATACTGTTTAAGGGGTAAGTGCAGTCCATGAGGGTTCTTCGATCTGCACTTCATTTTATTCAATATTTGTTTTGTTTATTTTCAATTGTATTTTTACATCATATATTCATCATTAACTCATTCATAAATTTCCATCTTTTTTACATTGTGTTTGGCTTGTTCATTTCATCCAAAAACCCACTCGGTTACAATTCTGTGACATTTTGTATGTATCAACAGTACTTGATTCTTTTCATGAATCTATGACCAAGCATTTAGATTCGTTTCTTGATTCCCTCTTTTTCTTTCTCCCCATTATTTCCTTTGGAGACAGTCCTTATGAAATATATTTAGAAAAACGATTATATATATATAAGAACCATCGCAAACAGAGTAGTAGAAAGTATCACTTGCATGGGAATGGTCAAAATAAATAAATAAAACTTTATAGCCGATCTTAATTGCTTTCTTTGCAATAATATATATATATAAACCCTGTATAATTTATCATAATATTTGCCCACTAACTGAAAGCAACATTATCTATATGTTTAAAGGGGTTATGGTGAAAAGACAATCGTTTTGCTAAACGTTTATAAGACAGTTGTTGTTCAACATGAATACTTAAAATAACTAATACCATCTGAATTTACGTCAGAGGCAACTAATTATTTAACATTATGCGGAACCAACTAGTAATATTAACAAGCTTAGTTAAGAATGTGAAGGCCCTCACTGGCTGAAATTAGGTACATGTAAACTATTGACCTACTTTGTTAGAAAAAATAATAGTGAACACACTTTGGGCCTATTTTGGTAGACGCATTCTATTTTGTTACTGAAACTAAGCTGACAATTTGTTTTACATTTACAGGAAATGAAAATCGATTTGTTCCAGCACCGACCAGCAACATCACATTTTCCTTCGTCAATGCGCAAACTATGTGCACAAAATCCGGCACAGCCATTGCTTCAACGCAAGCTATGCAGAGAGCAGTGGCTCTAGGATACGACGCATGCGAATGCGGCTGGTTCTCTGAAAGAATTATGCAAGCACCTAAACCGAATGTCAACTGTAAAGAAAATGGCAGCTTCAGTACAATAACGTGCAGAAGCAATAACACTTGGGGAGTTTATTGTGCCAATAACTTCTAGAAAGATACGTCTGCTGTTCAAGTCAACAAAGATATTCGGAAAACACACCGTCGGAACGTAAAAATAGCTTGCAAAAGAGCGAGTTTTAAAGTTTGGTTAACCAGAATGGTCACATATGATTACTTATGTAGTATACAATATATAATATCACAAACCATTGACAAATATGTCATTTCCTCTTAATCTTTGAAACTTAGGACTGAGTGCAGCTGCTTTAGCTTTCTCGGATAAAAGACAATGGATTATACTTCCAACAAGCAAGGCACTTTTAAATCCGTCACAAATTTCAAAATATTGAACAACCCTTAAGTAAAATAGAAGAATATAGAGCTCCCAGAAGACTACTACAATTGTTACACATAAAACATATACAAGCATGTTTACACCCTATTAGTGTTTCTAGCGTAAAATAATCTTACGACACAAGAGAAACAATGCAATTTATGTCACCTTAAATTAATTTCATTTTCATTTCACTTATCAAATTTTAAGATCTAAACTTATTTCTTCTCTGACTATATTTTAAAGAATGCGATAAGACTTTATTTCTTTATAATTTTGTCGGGGTCGGTTCTTCTTTGTGCTACTGGATTAACCAATCTTTCATTACATTGTGTAAAATAACAATGAGATTTTTCCCGTGTCTGGGTCATATTATCTATATGCTGCTTATTGAGATACGATTATATTAGAAGCAATAAAAGGCATCATACATAAGTCTTTTGTTTGGCTGTGTTTTCCTTATGTTTTTGACAAGACATTTATCAGGCTTTAGCATTTTCAGCTATTATTTAGGAATTTTCTCAAATACCGATTGTACATCAAAAATGAAACGCTGCTGCCTACCTAAAACACTATAATTATTTCTGTCTGCCTTCTTTCGATCGATCGACCTAAATTATATAATTTTAAAGAACATAAGAGATGATTTAAAGATTATAAAAATGTTTCCGAATGAATTAAATATTTGGAATGTCAATTTAAATTAGAAGGAACATCACCGAGTTATGTGCACTTAAGTCCGTTTGCACTTAAGATTAAAATATATCATTTTAATGACCAAACGTGTATGTATGTATATATATATATATATATATATATATATATATATATATATATATATATATATATATATATATCATCATCATCATCCAGTCGGTAAGTTCGAAAACAAGATATCAAAGACAACTGCCTTTCTCATTTTGTTTTCTGAACCAAATAAGTACCACACATTAACGAGACAATATTTTTCTACATTTGCTTTTTTCTTATTTAACAGACTGGTATGTTATCAATAAACAAATCTAAGCCATAGATCGGTATTTAATGCCACGCACTACCAATCTCTGCCTAAAACACGTAATACTCGCACTTCTTTATAGCTCTATATATGAAGCACTTGCAAAGAGAATACCCATAGAAGTCCTTCTCCCATGAAATCTGACAGCGGCCGTTTTAGGAACCTAATCTATACGAACGTGTAATCCCGTGAATACGGTTCAGTGCTACTCTGGAACCAAATTCTCTATTGTCAAACAATGAATCACTTAAACAATTAAAACCGTATGCGGAAACGTACATATAAATAGCACCTACACTAGGTTTGTAACATGTCTTTTGAGAATCCTTCATTATGATAGGGAACAATATTGCCAAGAGTGGAAATAAATAGGTCAATGTTATCCTGGTATAACTGATTATGACAAAAAAATTAAACGATCTTGGAAAAATGATTCAATTTTATCCTGGAACATTTGATAACAGAAAGAAAACAAACGAATTTTGAGAACTGTTAATTTTATCCTGGTACATCTGATAACAGGAAGAAAACCAGAAAAAATCGGAAAACACTTACCAAACCATACTTTAGAATCAAGGATAAAACG
Organism: Sinohyriopsis cumingii; assembly: GCA_028554795.2. Taxonomy (NCBI): domain Eukaryota; kingdom Metazoa; phylum Mollusca; class Bivalvia; order Unionida; family Unionidae; genus Sinohyriopsis; species Sinohyriopsis cumingii. The sequence goes on from CM068831.1 coordinate 117,743,883, forward strand.
TCGGATCCACAGAGGAACGAAGTGAATTATGTAATACCAGTTTTCTCTTCCAGAGATCGTCTGAATATTAAGAGCTATTCTCCATCAGAGACTTTAGACTTTACCGTGATATCTTTTGATTAGCGTGGTATGCTCAATACATTTTTACTTTTAAATCGTTGTTTCATTTGAACCAAAGTGTGTTCTCTTAGTTCTTGGTAGGAGAATCATGAAGAATATGATGACGAAAACCACGCGCTCGTGGTATCTTTTCAGTAATGATAGCAATTATATAGAAAATGACGTTATCTTACCATCATTTAAAACTACCATTTAGTGAACACGTATCTCAAGATATAAATCTCTCTATGGTATCCAATTTGCATTTTCCGAATCAAACAATAAATCTGAAATTTCAAAAATGTATTTACATGAAAGGACTAATATTCCAGGAAGCTTATCTTCACTCCATTATTTATTTCCAAATATGTATTGCCTTGAACACACACAATATACTCGCTTTGCAAACTTTGGATGTCGCGATTATGTATGAAGCGCGGTGTATCTTTGGGACGTTTCAATGTCGCAGAATAGATTTGTTAACTGATCTGCTCAGTGACATTGATATGTTCCAAGAAGTCATACGGTACATATTAAACGAAAACTTTGAATATCATTCAAAGTCATTAATAGACCCATTTGTGTACTGATGATAAATATTGAGCCTTTGCAATAAACTGCCTTTGCATGTCGATAAATAAAGCTCTAATAATTAGGCTGAGGTGTTATATTTGTTTAAATTGAGGCCCTATTATTGTTCCTACTAGTATTATTCATTTACAAGTAGTGAAGTGGGCCACCCTAGGGACAATGGGAATTACCATTAAAAACACCCCTGGGCCACTCTATGGACTATGCAAATTTAACATGGGGAAAATCGCTGGGCCACTCTAGGGACAATGGGAATTTAACATGGGGAATAGAGTTTGGGCTTGTCTAGGGACAATGGGAATTTGACATGGGGAATAGAGTTTGGGCTTCTCTAGGGACAATGGGAATTTAACATGGGAATAGAGCTTGGGCTTGTCCAGGGACAAAGGGAATTTAACATGGGAGAAAAAAAACTACTTTAGGGACAAGGGGAATTTAACATGGGATCTTTTTTTATAAAAATTTTTTTTAAAAAATGGGCTACGCAATTGAAAGTCAAGATCTTTTCGAGACCTATGAGTGGCCCTGAAAAGGGCCTTTGGGTTTATGTTACTATGCCCTTAACATAAAGGGCATCTGCGACATCTTCTTCGTCTTAGGATTCGTCTAATGGTAGGTCCATAGACTAAAACTCTTTTGAGGCATCCTTGCCTCTCCACGTAAATCTTACGTATCCATCGGCTGGTGTCGGTCCTATGGACAACTGTCCACTTGGATCGGACATACATCGGTATGTCCGTTCTGAACATCATTGAAGACACAAGCATAGAAGATTGAACGTCGGTCCACATGTTGAGGCGCCGAGAACAGGTGAATCAATGCAGTGAACTGCGCTTATTTATAGGTAGAGGAAGGATTGAAACGTATTGAGTTCATTGACCAATCCAAACACGCGTTACAAAATTCAGTCAGCCCACGTCCAATCGGAAGAGAGCAGTCTGTGACGTCAAGTGGTCTATATAGATTCGCTAGCGCCTGTGTGTAGTCAATCCATGTGACAGTTTTTCAACATGACGGAAGCTCAGAAAACGATCAATTGGGGTGCCCCAGCAGTGGAGACCGCCCAAGGGAACCCGGACTTACTTTCAGAAGAGGTGAATTGGGATATTGTGGATTTTCTTACCTCGCAAGAATTTGTTCCGGAACCATCGTCTCCTTCATTACCGCACGTGGATAATTTTAGACAGAGACAGAAAGAAGAATTGGAGAAATTTATACAACAGCAAAAGGAAGTGGAACAAACTTTTCTCCTACAGCAACAACAGTAAGAAGAAGAGGTAATAAAAAAACAACAACAAGAAGCAGCAGCGAAGAAACAAGGGTGTGAAAATCAAACGGTCACGCTACTATTAGACATTTTAGTGGAGTTAAGAAGTCTGAAACAAATGTATCAGACTTCTTTATTACGACCGAAGAGAATACGACCTTCCCGAGCTAAACACTCCAACCCTGTGACTAAGCCTACTGTGCCACCCTTAGTGATTTCAACCAAATCATCATCATCATCAACAGTACGCAGTCCAGAAGTAGGCCTTGGCCGTGGCAAAGGCTTAAGACAGTTAAAGTTGATTGCTTAAACTCACCCCTACACCAAAAAAGGCCCTTTTCAGGGCCATCCACTTCTCTCGAAAAGAGATAGACTTTCAATTGCCAACATCTATTCAAACTAAAAAAAACTAACCCATTTTACCCCTATAGTACGTGTGTATGAGTGTGTGAGTGTACGTTCTTATTTTAAAATCAAAACCCAAAGATACTTACCTTTTTATACCTAATTTATTCTTTTATAAATATTTACAATCCCATTCACAATTCACAATTGAGTACTTTAAAAAGCTCATAGACTTCTTCTGTCTCATTGTTTAGTCTCTCTGATTTTTGAATTTCTTCACCGTCACAGTCTTTTCCTCCTCTTCCTCCTCATTTTCTTCCCTTCTTCTTTTCTTCTCCTGTTTCTTTTTCTTCACCTGTCTGCTTTCTTCCTCCTCTTCTTTCTCTTCTTCCTCTGAAGAATCACTCTCTTCTTCTGAATCTTCTTGTTTCTTTTTTGGGCAATCTGGAGACCAATGTCCTTTTCTTGACAATAATAACAGGTATCTTGACTTTTGTCATTTCTAACCCCTTTTTTTCTTTTTCGACGGTCTGGACACTCTGAAGACCAATGTCCTTTCTTCTGACAGATATAGCAAGTATCTTGACTTTTATCTCTCAAGGAAGGAGAGTAGTCTGTCGGCTGGTCTGAAGAGAATTTTCTAATGACCCCTCGCAAAGCTCTGATGAAACGTTCGATTTGTGTAGTCTCTTCCATCGTTGTGCTCGGTTTGAGAGTGAAATGAATAGTGAAAGGACAAGACACACACCGTTTTATATACGCTGGTCTGCCATGACTATAAATTAGTCCATGCTGTTTAAACTTTAGTCATTTGACGTTTTGCTATCAAAATGAAACGATCCTATTCATTCAAGAAGAAAGAAGAAGAAAGTAAGAGGCAGAAACGTGATCTATCGCCTCGTACCAGGGCTGAAGTCTTGGCACAAATTCATACCAGTGATTTTGAAGAGGACATGAGTGAACCAGAATCCAAACCCTCTAAACAAATTTCACCACCCTTAGTCAACCCTTAAAACTACTATTCCATTCAAGAGACAGAAAAACCAACCCTTTAGAAAATTTAGAACCACGGCTTACAAATACACGGTGAAGTTTAAAGAGTTCAAGTCCGAAGTACCGTTAGAGAAAGCAGAAGGGTTCATCACCGAGATGTGGGATTCTTTGCTCACCACACTCAAGCGACAATGTCAACCCAAAGAAGACGATCGTTTGAGACTTTCCATACAACACGACTGTTTGGATCGAGTTTAGTAGCCCTGCAGAATTGACCGCTTCCAAAGTCATGGACAAGGTTCAACACGTGCAACAATCCAATGACCAGTTTGACATCACCGATGGAAAAGCCACACTGGACATGACCCACGTCTCTCCTCCTCAAGGGACTGGACGCAAAAAGATGTTATTGGTGGACGAGCTTCGCAGCAACAAAACAAATCTCGTCCGAATTAACAACCCTCAAGACCAGATGTGTTTAGCCAGGGCGATCGTGGTGGGACGAACCTATGTCGACAAAAACGACACGGTAGAATGGAAAAGAGCCTGGGAGAACATTCGAAAATCGGACCCAGCCAAACAACGAAACGAAGCAGGCCTGTCAGATATGAGGATATTGATTCACAAATTTAATATAACTATATCAATCAGCGCAGCTATTTGACGAACATAAAATAGTATATTTTCATTGCTTAAATCACGACACAGGGTTATATTATTGTATATTAAATTCAACAGTTTGGAAAGGGTTAGTGATATGAAACAATTTGACAAGTTCAGCATGAAAGCACCAATGTGAGTATAAGGAAATAATGTATACCTGTTTACAAGTTTAAATTAGGTACAAGTTTGGACAAAGCTACTTGTGTGAATAATAACTTTCAAAAGAATATTAGAGTAAGCTTGTTAATTTCATCCTAACGAAATGTACTTAACAACGATGCAGATAGACATATTATGTTCAATTAAGATAACATTGAGTTAAGCAGTATTAACCCCAAAACAGGATAGTTGCAACAGTGCAAAATGAAGAAGGAAAGAAACTATTAGTCTTTGATATGGGTAAATATAGAAATTTGTACTGGCTAGATTTACAATGGAATTTCAAAGATGTCGAAAAACTTTGCAAAACCTGAGACAAGCTTGAAATCATTTATACGTTTGAAAGGATTACATAAATGCAAATTGTAGAAAATAAAATTCGTGTTGTGAAAGGATATTGTGACACTTAGCTGGCAGGACCTAATGAAAATTATAAGGAACACAATATTGTCTGGACGTTTAATTTTGTTTGAAATGATCACAAAAATCAATATTTAAGACATCCTTCCTACGATCCATAAAATCCGGTTGCCTACAGAAGAAATATCAGCAAATAGCAGAAATTAAGTAGGACAAAAAGACAATGAAGTGCAGTGAATTGGTTAACTGGACACTCGACTTAAATGTTACAAAAACAAAACAGAAAAATTTATTTTTCTTGCTCGCTTATATAATATTAAACGGTTTAAGTAAATCACATGGATGACTACTATCAAGCATATACTGCTGATATGCAATTATACGATAAACACATCAATAGATACAAATACAATTTGAACGTGACAAATATTTTGGAGATACTCTTGGGCTACAAAAGTGAAAAACAAAACTTGGAGAAGACATACACGTAGCTTTTAGGAAATCTGTAAGAAGTCAAAACTAGAAAAAATCAAGTTTGGTGAAAGAACACAGTGTTAGAATTGAAATGGTAAGGCGCAGCGGTAAAGGGAAAACATTAAATATTCTTTTTTAATTATTTAAAGAGGCAGAAGCGGAAGAGCGTAGCAGAACTCTGAAGAAAGAGTTTTTGAAGCATTTGACTCAAAATGAAGCCAGAAAATGGATAGACGTTTCGCCAAATTTTGCTGATCGTTTCCACAGCACGTATCAAAAATCAGTAAACATAATTCTGGTCGAAGCAAGCACGAAAGAGAATATATTAAACGTACAGATCAATCTATTAGGTTACTAGACGAACTCTCTAGTTGATACACAAACGTTTAAAATCACGAAACGCAATTTAAGAATAATAGAATAATTTTGAAAAGGGCTCACTTCCTAACTTCACCAATGAAATATAAAAAATGGGCAAGCAATGTTGAGTGCTGAAAACTACTTGATACAGTAGACATGAATAGCAGTTTTATTTATAACACTCGAAAATTTACTTAATACGCTGCAGGGGTTTAGTAAAGGAACTGTCTAAACACTATGACTCTTCGCTATTGCATTGCATAAAATTGTTACTGTTTCGTATAGGGATGACAGAATGTAAATGTCGTAGCCGAACAAATGAAAACAGTACTTTAATTAAATATACAATCAGAGCACACAATCAACCAGATTAAACTAGATTAATCCGGATTAAACCAGAGAGTAAATTCTTCATGACCCTGAGAGCAGTGTTTCCATGTATATGCACGTTCTGACAGCCCAACATCATCTGCACATTTCATGAGTATGTTTATGACAGTGATAGTACAGTTATCATAGTTCGGTCTTCGCACCGTTCCGGTGGCAAAGGAGGTTGGAGCGTCTGCTTCGAATGTGGGTGGTCGCAGGTTCGAATCCCGGCCGGGTCATACCAAAATCTTATAAAAATTATACTAGCATCTGCCTCGCTTGGCGCTCAGCATTAAGAGGTTAGTGTTAGGACTGGTCGGCCTGGTGCCAGGATAATGTGACTTGTTGGGACATGATGCCCCAGTGCTAGAGATCACTATAAACTACCACACTGCAGACATCGTAGCGATATGACTGGACATTTATTAACGCTACGTTTAAAATCCAAAGCACACACACACACACAGAGAGAAATAGAGAGAAATAAAATATCCACACTCTACCGCACAAGTCGAACTATTGAAATTATAGTTTCACTTCGCGCAGTCTTACCTATTGAGTGACTAAATCAAAATTAAACATGCAGTTGCAATTTTCAGGTTAGAGCGTTATTGAAGCTATGTGCAATAAATGACAGAACTTTTGTTTCTAATGAATAATAGCTTTATAGCGAAGACAACTAACGGCATAGCGGCGGGTCGAAGGTCAGAGCATATGTTGCTTTACAGCAACAGCATGTGAAAATCGCAACATAAAAAAATAATATTCTTTGGACGAAATTAATATCCGCGTTTGGCTAGAATGTGGATTTTCTTCATTTCGCTGATTTCTCCGACAAAAGGTACAACATTTTATACATACATTCTTTATAGTAATTGTAGTGTGAAAGCGCTACTTTTTTCCTAACTGACAAAGTGTTTGGTTTTAAAATTTGAGTAATGGTAATCAGTTAACCATCTTGGGAATTCTTTAGAAAGATTGAATTACTACTTAGATAAATAGGCAGTGACTTTAATTTAGATCTTCTTCAATTTTCTCTATATCATTTTTCATTGCCAGACAATTCAATTCCCAAATCTTCGAGCTCCTCTCTCAATTGCTGTGCTTTCTCACTTAACTCTATTTCTTCTGTCTCATCCAAAAAATAATTGATTTAAGCATATTTCCATGAGAAGTAATAGTAAGATAATGAAAAATAAATCAACCTCACCGTGTTCTCTGATACCACCTTTTCTGAACGTCCTAATGTTTGCATTTGTTAAATTTGCAGGACTTCAAGAACTGTCTTATTGTATATACTGATAGAATATAAAAGGCGTATATATAACAAATTTAAGAAAATGAAAAGGGATAAAACTATGTCGGATAAAGTTCACTACAGTAGCAAAATTAATGATGAGCATGTTTTCGTGTTGTTTTGTTTGCTTTAATGACTAGAAGATTTTTAAACGGTGTAGTAGTGTGCCAAGGAATGAAACCATTCACGACATGTGAATCTGTCTTGATCAGATCACTGGAAAGAAAGAAATCGTACGTCACAAGTAAATAATACAATTATACACACGAATGAAAAGACAAAAAACAAACAATGCATATAATGTTAATACTAAATATGAAAACAAAATACAAAGTAAAAGACGTAAAGGTTGTCTATCAAATCTAAATGAATAAATGGTAATGTAAATCAGATAAATGTAGATGCAGTCATTTCGAAATTAGGCCTGATCTAGAGTTTAATTCAGAGAACCTATAGCAACTTCAAAGTTAATTATAAATATTTTCTGCATATATATTCGTAACGTTTACAGCTTTAGCTTATCCATTAATCCAAATTAAGTATCACATGTTTAATGACAAGAGAAATACCTTTACCACCAAATAAATAAAGCTGAATCCAGTGCACTCTTGCATAGTGCACAGTGTTTGCGTATAAAGATTTGGAAGAAGCCTTTACTCAGAACAGCATTTGATACCTAGAAGTAATGGAACATAAATTGCATAAATAAATGGTACAGTCAGCATTGGATTTCGTGGACGAAGTCCCATCTCTCTGGCAGTAATGTGTAAAAGAGACGATATTTGTTTCAAAATGTTCCAAAAATATCAGAGAAAACCTGGTAGAGGATATGGGAAAACGTAATCCTATATACCAGTGGTGCAAAGACTGTGAAGCACAACTGACATTAAGATGATGTAACAATAGAGCAAACAAAACTACGAGAGAAAGAAGGAGGGAGGGAGTGCGAGATAGGGACAACCAGAAATGATCGCGAGTGTGAACAAACGTGAGGATGACTGTATCTGCACAAGACAGTATAACGCACGCTAATTATTTTATTGTAATTAGCGACATAATGTATAATTGAAGCAAACGTTAAAGTACAGCACTCTATTCTTGTCTTCACTTCGGCTTGATTCGACAATTAACACGGTATATGTAAGACGATGAGTAAAGAAAACAAATCGGAAGAGCATCTCAAAGAATAATTGATACTCACATAAAAAAAGATTAAGCCGGAAAGAGTGGTAAAAAGACTTGAGTGACTATTTCATCCTCCTGTAACTTCTTTAGAAACGAGCACCATTGAAGATTTCTTGCATCATTGTACTGGGATTTCACATTCACTGACAGAGTAATTTTAAAGAAAAAGTCAAATGTGAAGATGAATACCTAAGCTACTACTTTAAATGCTTTTGTAAACATCATTACAAGGTTGCATGTTTGTCATTTTACGTGTGCCACAGGACAGGTTACAAAAAATACACGAATTTCAATGTTTTCTAGATACAAAATGCTTGAGAGAAAGAACTTCAAATTGCTCTTTAGTTGAAAGTTTATGTTAATTTATTTTGTAATTTTGTTCTCGAAATGTGAAAAGTCACATATGGTGCAACATAACCTAAGAATTCCTTTTGTTTTCATCATATTAATTGTCATTCCGAAATTTTATATCAGACAAACCTAAATCCAAACATAAAATGTCACACCTAAACAGTACAAGACGAGATTAGCTTCACTCAAAATTCTAACCTTGTTAGACAGTGTAGCTAACTAACTATCGACTCCCTTCGGCAACATTGCGTTATGATAGGTAACATATCACTCGTGTATCAAATCTAGAGTCATAAATGCATTGGTAACAAAGTAAACCAATCTGACATTGAGCCTTTTGCAACACACTTTGGGCAAATGTTTATCAATCGGCAATATGGCAGCGAGTGTATTAAATATAAGGCGATACAATTAAAATCTCATATCTTTAACAAGGAAAAACACTAGCCTCATGTAGCATTCTTACCGATGTTTATTATGCAAATATTTCCATCCATCTAGAGAGTGAATTAAATATAGGACGACATAAACGAAAAACGGTACTACATATTTTAAATTGGTTATACGGTTTGTATGTCGTTCAGGAGGTTACCACATAAACCCCAGCCACCCTACTGTCTTGTGTGATATGTTTGTGTATATGTGTAAGCACTCCTACACGTTTCTCTTCTTTCACTCCATGCGTGTGAGCGTCTCTACCCTTTCTCTCCTTCACTCCATATATGATAGTATGTATGCTTTGTATATAGTGTTCATAATCCTACCTTGTTCTATAAGTATATATCCTTTAGATCTACAAAATACGTAATAAGGGGTTCATTATGACTCAAAGAAAAAAATAATTACTATGTCACCTTTCTTCAAATATCGTCAAGGTAACATAACTAATTTACAAATTATTTCTTGATAAAGCTAAAACTTCAAAGTATTGCCAAGAAATGATGCACAGTGTAAGCAGATTTCTCACTGCAAGCACTTTGCTTGTACAGGATTTTGTGAACCGGACTCTGAAATAGCTGCATTCGAAAACAAATACCATAAGGTAATCAAGAACTTGAAACCCATGTACATTTTAAGTTCATATATTGCTCACTGTTCCGTGGCACGTTGCTGTAAGACATTTTACTATTAAAGACTGGAAAAACTATCAGATACAACAATTATCAGTTACTGATAATTTTGCTTCTCAATTCGAAATACTTCATACAAATATTTGTACACAAATGCCTCACTGATGAAATACAATTATTGTGCAACACAACTATATAGAGATGTGTGCTGAATGAAACTAAACAAGCATGCGTCTATTTTATCAATTTACATATATAAGAAATATTTTGCTTAAAAATTTGGTCTTTTTTCGACATGTTCAATACCAATGCAATATGACAACCATTTTTGATTTGACTGAATGAGCAACGTAGAAATTTTAAGTAATAATTGCTACATTATTATTTTGAAATGTACATATTTTCATTAAGGGCAAAAAAATATTCAGACTATTACTAGAGTTTTTCATAGCATTCGCTATCATAAGATTCTGTCATATGTTACCACAGCGTTTAGTCAATCGAAAATAATTAGGTATAATGAAAACGAGAAGTATTTCTTTTATTTCAAAATCATTTTATCTTAATATTCCTGCTCTTATGGTCGTAAAATCGTTGGAATTAAATTTGCATCATCATCACAGTTATTAAATTTATTAAAAAGGTATTGACACAAAATCAGTAATGCTACAATTATTGGTCAAAACAATCTTTTAATCACTTGTACTTTACTGTTCTTGTGCACCATATTGCTTATAATGATTACTAAAAGCCCAACTAAGTAAGATGTACACGGTGATCGTTAAACCAGCATAATGAATTCGTAGGGGTTTTGTTGTCACATATTAAGTTTTATAGGCGATGCGTCAGATAATACCCATATTTACAATTTCCAGAGAGTTACTGTCTGTTTACTGCATATAATTAAAAGAACTTACTTTAAAAAATTGTCCATTGTATCATTTTGTACAAAATAGCTTTCCTCACGTCTGTTAGACCAGATAGGTGTCACGAAAAGCTTTTTCATTATGTATGGAAACCAGTTTAAGGATTTCAATGTGTTTTTAAACTGTTGTCAATATTACATTCCGCACGTTTCAGCTGATAATATTTGGGACTATGTTTAGAAACTTGCATTTAAGAGGCAAAAGTAGTTAAGGGGGTCGGATTAGCCTCAATGGGAATTAGCATTAAAAACACCCTTGGGTCTGATTAGCCTCAATGGAAATTTAACATGGAGAAAAATCGTGGGTAGGATTAGCCTCAAGGGAAATTAAAATGGAGAAAATTGTGGGTCAGATTAGCCTCAAGGGAAATTTAACATGGAGAAAATCGTGGGTCAGATTAGCCTCAAGGGAAATTTAACATGGGAATAAATTGTGGGTTAATATACGTACAAGGGGAATTGAACATGGGATTTTTTTTAAAAAAAAAGGGGTAGGCAATTGAAAGACTATCTCTTTTCGAGATATATGGCTGGCCCTGAAAAGGGCCTTTGGGTTTATGTTAATGTATTCATTAACATAAATGGCACCGCATTGGTCTTCTTCTTGTCCTTAGGCTACGTCTCACTGTTGGTCCGTAAATCAGCACTCTTTTCAGGCATCCTTGTCTTTCAACGTAGATCCTACGTATCCACAGGCTGGTGTTTGTCCTGTGGACAACGGTCCACTTCGATCGGACATACATGAGCAAGTCTGTCCGAAACATCATGGAAGACACAAGGGTGGATGACTCAACTGTGGTCCACATCTTGAAGCGACGAGAACAGGTGAATCAATGCAGTCAACGGCGCTTATTTATAGGCAGAGGCAGGATTGAAACGGATTGAGTTCATTCACCAATCCGAACACGCGTTACAAAATTCAGTTAGCCCCCATCCAATCCGAAGAGAGCAGTCTGTGACGTCACGTGGTCTATATAGATTTGCTAGCGCTTGTGTGCAGTCAGTCTATGCGACAGTGATTCAACATGACGGAAACTCAGAAAACGATTCAATGGGGTGCACCAGCAGCGGAGACCGCCCAAGGGAACCCGGACTTACTTTCAGAAGAGGTGAATTGGGATTTTGTGGATTTTCTCTCCTCGCAAGAATTTGTTCCGGAACCTGCGTTACCTTCTTCATTACCGCAAGTGGAGAATTTTAGACAGAGACAGAAAGAAGAATTGGAGAAATTTATGCAACGACAAAAGGAAGCGGAACAAGCTTTTCTCCTACAGCAACAGCAAGAAGAAGAGGTAAGAAAAAACAACAGCAGCAACAGCAAGAAGAAGAAGTAGCAGCAAAGAAACAAGAGGGTGAAAATCAAACGGTCACGGTACTGTTGGAAATTTTAGCGGAGTTAAGAAGTCTGAAACAAATGTATCAGACTTCTTTATCACGACCGAAGAGAATACGACCTTCCCGAGCTAAACACGTCAACCCTGTGACTAAGCCTACCGTACCACCCTTAGTGATTTCAACCCAATCATTATCATCATCAACATTACGCAGTCCAGAAGTAGGCCTTGGCCGTGGCAAAGGCATAAGGCAGTTAAAGTTGATTGCTTAAACTCACCCTTTCACCATGAAGAAAAAAGGCCCTTTTCAGGGCCACCCACATTTCTCGAAAAGAAATACAATTTCAATTTGCCAATAACTCAAAAAAAATAAACCCCACCCATTTTACCCTTATAGTACGTGTCTGTGTATGAGTGCGTGAGTGTACGTTCTTATTTTAAAATCACAACTCAAAGACACTTACCTTATATCATTAATTTATTCTTTTATCCATTTTTTACAATCCAATTCACAATTCTCAACACAACACTTTAATAAAAAGTTCATTGACTTCTTCTTTCTCCTTGTTTAGTCTCTCTGTTTTTTGAATTTCTTCACCGTCTTTTCCTCATTTTCTTCCCTTCTTCTTTTCTTCTTCTCCTGTTGCTTTGCCTCTTGTAAATAGAATTGTCTTTTTTCTTCCTCTTCTTCCTCTAAAGAATCCCTCTCTTCTTTCGAAGAATCCCTCTCTTCTTTCGAAGAATCCCTCTCTTCTTCTGAAGAATCCCTCTTTTCTTCTGACTCCTCTTGTGTCTTTTTTGGGCAATCTGGAGACCAATGTCCTTTTTCTTTACAATAATAACAGGTATCTTGACTTTTGTCTTTTTAGTCCCTGTTTTTGTTCTTGTTTGACGGTCTGGACACTCTGAAGACCAATGCCCTTTCTTCTGACGGATATAGCAAGTATCTTGACTTTTATCTCGAAAGGAAGGAGAGTAGTCCGTAGGCTGGTCTGAAGAGAATTTTCTAATGACCCCTCGCAAAGCTCTGACGAAACGTTCCATCTGGGTAGTCTCTTCCATCGTTGTGCTCGGCTTGAGAGTGAAATGAATAGTGAAAGAACAAGACACGCACCCTTTTATATACGCTAGTCTGCCATGACTATAAATTAGTCTATGGTGTTTAAACTTGAGTCATTTGACGTTTTTCACTCAAGATGAAACGATCCAATTCATTTGAGAAGAAAGAAGAACAAAGTAAGAGGCAGAAACGTGATCTATCGCCTCGTACCAGGGCTGAAATCTTGGCACAAATTCATGCCAGTGATTTTGAAGAGGACATGAGTGAACCAGAATCAGAACCCTCTAAACCAAGTTCACCACCCTTAGTCAACCCCGAAAAGTACTATTCCATTCGAGAGACGGAAAAGCGCTCCTCTAGAAAATTTAGAACCACGGCTTACAAATACACGGTGAAGTTTAAAGATTTCAAGTCCGACGTACCGTTAGAGAAAGCAGAAGGGTTTATCACTGGGGTGTGGGATTCTTTGCTCACTTCACTCAAGCGACAATGTCAACCCAAAGAAGACGATCGCTTGAGACTTTCCATACAACACGACGGTTTGAAATCTCCTGTTTGGATCGAGTTTAGCACCCCTGCAGAATTGACCGCTTCCAAAGTCATGGACAAGATTCAACACGTGCAACAATCTAATGACCAGTTTGACATCACCGATGGAAAAGCCACACTGGACATGACACACGTCTCTCCTCCTCAAGGGACCGGACAACGCAATAAGGTCTTATTGGTGAACGAACTTCGCATTACCAAAAAGAGCCTCGTCCAAATTCACAACCCTCAAGACCAGATGTGTTTAGCCCGTGCCATCGTGGTGGGACGAACCTATGCCAACAAGAACGACACGGTAGAATGGAAAAGATCCTGGAAAACTATTCGACAATCGGACCGAGCCAAACAACGAAACGAAGCAGAACTCCTGTTGCAACAAGCTGGCCTGTCGAATGACACACCCTGTGGCATTCCTGAAATGCAAAAATTGCAAGATGTCCTAGCTCCACGCTACACCTTGAAAGTGCACCCTCAAGAAGTGCGCGGACCTCTGTTGTTTCGAGGGCAAGATTTTAAGGACGGAAAATACATTCACCTTTATCATCACGATGAACATTTCGATACCATTACCAGTATCACTGGATTCCTGGGATATGTTTATTATTGTGAGAAATGTGACCATGGTTATAACAATCGAGAGCAACACAAGCATTGTGGATTGAAATGCTCAGGATGTTTGGCCTCTTCACCCTGTCTGAGCGAAGAACCAGTGCCTTGTTCAACTTGTCTGCGCACGTTTGTCAGCCCTACCTGTTACCAACAACATTTGAAGACGCAAGGTTCACAGAAGAAATGCGCTTGTCAACTGCTGAGATTGTGCTCTACGTGTGAACAAGTCATACGTACCAATAATACCAAGGCACACGTATGTTCAGGAAAGAAAAAAATGTCACATTTGTCACCACATCGTGGACTTGGAACACCAATGTTACGTGCAAAAATACCAACCCCCACCAGAGAAAGAGGACGGCCACAAGAAGAAAGGCAATTTCATCTTTCTCGATTTCGAACGCATGCAAGAGACTGGCATTCACATTCCTAATTTCTGCGTGGCTCATCGAGCGTGCGAGAAGTGCATTCAAGAACCTATCTTCAGTCATTGCCCTCACTGCAGCAAGATTCCCGGAGGGCGTGAAAAAATCTTTCGAGGACCGAACACGTTAGCCGATTTTGCCCAATGGGTCTTAGACCCCATCGACAAGACGTGGAGCCAAGAGGACATCGAACGTTACGGAGATTGTCATCGTCATGCCACGGTGATGGCTCACAATTTCTCCGGATACGATGGACAGTTTCTTCTCAGATACTATACGGAACATGGCACCGAACGTCCTAAAGTGACTTTGAACGGAGCCAAAATCATTTTCATGCGAGTGGGACAAGTACAGTTTAAAGATTCGATGAGTTACTTGGCCATGCCTTTGAGTCGAATGCCTAAAACGTTTGGAATGACAGAAATGGCTAAAGGGTACTTTCCACACTTTTTCAATACGGAAGCCAATCAACACGCCGTTCTACCCCATTTACCTGAGGCTCACTATTACGACCCCGACAACATGCGTACCGAACAACGAGAAGCTTTCTACGCTTGGTACCGGGCTCATGCTTCTGACCCTTTTGACTTTCAGGAAGAAATGTTAAAGTATTGTCGTTCCGACGTGGACATTTTACGGCGTTGCTGTGGAAAATTTAGAGAACTGTTCATGGAACACGGAGGGGTCGATCCTTTGAAAGAAGCTTGCACCATTGCCAAAGCGTGTTCCTTAGTGTATCGACAACGATTCATGCCTGAAAAGACCGTGGCTGTCGTCAGTCCTCAAACGACCCACTATGTCAAGCGTCAATACTCGGTCAAAGCCCTACGTTGGTTACATTACTTGTGCGACAAGGAAGACAAGTGGATTCAACATGTCCGCAACGGAGGGGGCGAAAAGACCATCGGAACGTATTCGGTCGATGGCTGGGACTTAGAAAACCCCAAGATCGTGTACGAGTTTAACGGTTGCCTATTTCACGGATGTCCCGTCTGCTACCCTGACCGTGGCACTAAAAATCAGTTTTTGCAACGAACCATGGAAGACTTGTACCAGGACACTTGTCAGCGACGCCTAAAGTTAGAACAGCAAGGATACCAAGTGGTGGAAATGTGGGAACACGAGTACGATCACCGTATGAAAACCGATCCCGAGTTTAAACGCCTCGTGGAAAGTTACCAGTTCATGGACCCGCTGAACCCGAGGGATAGTTTGTACGGAGGAAGGACCAATGCCACCTGTTTGCTGTACCAAGCCGACGAAGAGAAAGGAGAAGAAATCAAATACTTGGACGTGTGTTCGCTGTATCCCTACGTGTGCAAATATTGTCGCTTTCCTGTAGGGCACCCGCAATTGCTGACGGAACACATCGACCTGAAAAACATTCGACAATACGAAGGCTTGATCAAGTGTAAAGTTTTGCCTCCCACGAACCTATACCATCCCGTCTTACCTCACCATTGTCAAGGCAAACTGATGTTTCCCTTGTGCCGTACTTGTGCCGAAACGTGCAACCAAGACCAACCTTGTCAGCACAGCCAGGAAGAACGGGCCTTGACGGGAACCTGGGTCAGCGTAGAATTGTTCAAAGCTCTGGACATGGGATACCAACTGTTAGAAGTGTACGAAATTTGCCACTTTCCCAAGACACAACACTACCACAAGGGTGATCCCAGTCAGAAAGGCATTTTCGCCGACTACGTGGATGCCTTTTTGAAACTGAAACAAGAAGCCAGCGGCTATCCTTCCTGGTGTCACACTCCCGAAGACCAAATACAATTCAAAGAGAAATACTACGAACAAGAAGGCATCACTTTAGACCACATCGAGAAAAACGAAGGCAGGCGATCGTTTGCCAAAGTGATGTTAAATTGCTTGTGGGGTAAAATGGCACAACGACCGTGTTTACCCAAGACGGAATATTTGACAGAACCTTCCCGCTACTTCCAGATGATTCACGACAAAACCAAATACATGAAACACGTGGACGTCGTTCGAGAGAATTTAATCTTGGTCAATTACGAAGAAGATTTAGACTTTGTACAAGACGACCCTTTTGGAAATGTCATCATTGCGGCTTACGTAACAGCCCATGCTCGCTTAAAATTGTACGAAGCTTTAGAACTGTTAGAAGAACGCGTCCTGTACTTTGACACGGACAGTTGCATTTACATCCATCACCCGATTCAACATCACCCTAACATCGAAGGAGACCGTTTAGGAGCCTGGACAGACGAGCATCCCGACGACAAGATTCTAAGTTTCGTCAGTGGCGGTCCCAAAACTTACGGCTACGAATACCGGGACAAACAAGGAGAAGTGCACACGACGTGCAAAGTGAAAGGACTGACTCTGAATCACCGTACCAGTCGAGTGGTCAACTTTGGGGTATTGAAAGAAGCCTTGCAATCGGGAGAGGATGGAAACTTTAAAGTGACCACTCACCAACCTAACAAGATTGTACGTTTACCCACTCACCACATCGTCAGTCGACCCCTGGAAAAAGTCTATCAAATCGTGTACCAGAAGCGAGTGCGACTTCCCAATCATTTCACCTTACCGTATGGACACGTTGGTATAAAACATTGGTTGTAAGAGGATAGCCACCCACCAGAAAGATGACTTCGCCACAGCAAGAATCGAGTGAGAAACCCGATGAGAACTCCAAGTTCAAACCCTACCATTTTCCAGTCTTCTTACCTGACTATTGTGATTGTGCCCGTCGATTGGACACGTTTCAGAAATGGCCTACGGATAGGGAAGGATTACCTTCTTCGCATGTATTAGCTAGAACAGGATTTGTCTACTTGGGACCTGAGTCAGGATTGGGATACGAGGTACAGTGTTTCGCTTGCGGACTGAAGTTACGAATGGATCTATGTATCTATAAAGATTCAGCTATTCTGGAACATACTCGATGGTCTCCGCACTGCCCTTACCTTTCTTTGGCCTTTCCACCCATCACACTACGGTACAATGTTGACGGTACCTTAGAGACGGTACCTTCCGAAACAAGACATAAAAAACGTAAAAAAGGAAAGATGTACAAGCTGGAGACTGCATTGCGACTAGTATAAAAAGGGGGCTATGGTCAAGATCGATAGTTCATTGTGACTACCAAGATCGAGCGAACAAGATGAATACTTTGAAAGAGACATCGTTCCAGTTTGGGGATTGTAAAAAAGTTGTATCTTCCTCTAGTGTGACTAATATTGGATGGATAAGACCCATGCATTGCGACGGAAAATGTCCGGAAGGAAACTGCGATTGTCCATGTGGTTACCATTGTAATTGCGTAACGGAGTTTGCAGACGAGTGCGATTGTGAGCCTTGCGATGTGTACGATGCTGTACGTTGTGACCTGAGCGATGCCGTAAAGCATCATGGGAACTTTAGTGTCCCTACCCCTATCATGGAAAGCGATGCTGTGCGTGTCAAACCTGTGGGATGCGAAAGTGATGCCGCTCGTCCTCTTGGACATTTTACTGGGTTTCGTTTTAAAGGGGAATGTTCACCTTCACGTCTACCCCCCTACGGATGTCATCCAGCCCTGAGCAAACTCCTGCCCATGTCACTCAATCCTCATCGAAACGAACCTGTGAAAGACGAATATTCGTTCCCTGTGCGTTTGTCGGAATACTGCGACTTTGAAAATCGTCTTCAATCGTTCAAAGGAAAATGGCCTAAGTATCTGGGAGGACCGACCCCCGAAGAATTAGCCAGAGCCGGATTTTTCTACTTGGGCGAAGGAGATAAAGTCAAGTGCTTCAGTTGCGGTGTGTCACTTCACCACTGGGAACCGCAAGATTCGGCCTACGTAGAACATGCTCGATGGTCACCGAATTGTCATTACTTACCCTTAGTGGGACCGAGACATTGAAGTAACTTCTTACCATAATAATCTGTTCATGGATACTTTACAAGAGAACATTCGTGCTTTGCCTGTGGAGTTGAGAGAACGCATTTACCGAGAGCTGGTCAAAATACAAGTGAAACGTAAAGAACAATTGCATCCGTTACGTCACCGGTGTTTGAACCACTGGTACCTGAAGGCTATACAAGGACTGATTCAATTGAAAGTGTTCCATCGGACGGACATTGATCAACGATCCTCTAGTTTTAAAAAGGATTGGTTTGGTATGGACGATTCTATCTACTACATCACTGTAAACTTACTGCATCGAATTCCAGAGGAAGAGTTAACGAATTACCAACATCTTGAACACAATGTCAACTTAGTGAAAGAGGAAACTTCTGAACGAATTGTAATGTGTAGATTAGTGACTCAACGATTTATATTCGACACTGAAGTAAAACCATGTTTGTGCAAAGAGTACATTTCTTGTGTCAGACCAAAGAGGATTTAGTATGACCTATTCATGGATACTTTGCTAGAGAACATTCGTGCTTTGCCTGTGGAGTTGAGAGAACGCATTTACCGAGAGCTGGTCAAAATACAAGTCAAACGTAAAGAATAATTGCATCCGTTACGTCACCAGATCTTTAACCATTGGTACCTGAATGGTATAAGAGAACTGATTCGTCAGAAATTCTTTCAATGGTCAGACATTGTTCAAAACTTTGAGGTCGCTAATGATCGACATGTTCATGATTATGGTTACTTCGAGATTCACCTAGTGCAACGCATTGAGGAAGACAAGTTAAAGGATTACAAACATATTTTACGTGGAATCTGCTTAGCGGAAGAGGAAACACCTAATCGAACTCTGACGTTTCGGTTACAGTATGCAAGATTTAGATTCCCTACTGGAGAACGAAGATCTCTGGCTAGAAAGTACGTGTATTGCATCCGAAAAAAAGAGACTATAAAAACAGGCTGCCATGCCACGGTTTATGTCACATGTCATCCAACAGATTCCGTGGAAGGAACTCAATGACCATATTCAAACCGTGGATCATTACCATCGATTATTACAAGAACTGTATCCATTCAATTTGGGACGACAAGTGGTGTGTGTCTTAGTGACTTGTTTTCTGGGATTTCGTTTACCAGCCGATTCTTTGTGGACTCTTTACGATCAGTACTTACCACCTCCATGGCCTTAAATGGTCACGAAAAACTCCTTTTGCTCAAAGTCTTGCGGTTTCATCTGGATACTTCTCGACCTCAACAGGAAAAAAAGATTCGTCAACTTTTAGCTACCCAAGACTTGTATGACGATGTGTGTGTAGCTTGTGACTTACACCCTCATTGGACAGATGTTCGTGACTGGAAAAAGGGAGGTTTTGAGGCTTGGACCCAAGAAGTGGCACAGTATGCACAAGAGTTGTTCAAGGAAAAAAGTTACTTTTCAACCTGTGTTAGTGACGGTGCCAGAAGAACCCGTCACCGAGAACAACCACTCGCTTCAGGACAGGACTGTCATGGACATTCCTGAAAGGTCATTCCGGGAGGACACTTGTGTGACAATACCTCAGGTAGAGACTGTAAGAACATTACACACTGTCCCTAGGACATCTTGGTTACCCAAAACATGTTGTACAGACACTTGTTTATATTCCACTTTGATCGCTTTGCTGTGTTTTATATTCCTGTACATCACTATTTGGGTTGTATGTATTTTTGTCTTTCGTGTTCATATTTGAAACCTTCAATAAACGTGTTCTGAAAAAGTATATAAACTCTTGTCTTGTTTGTTTTTTCGTGTCACAAGTGACATTTCTCACACCATGGCTACCTCTGCTGTCTCTGCTCCCTCTTCCTCTACTGTCAAAGTCATCGACGAACACTTAGATCGTGCCAGTTGGGAGGCTTGTATCTTCGCCATCCCTTTAACATGCTCATTGCTGGACCTAGCGGTTCAGGCAAAACCGAATTCGTCAAACGTTTGATCGAACATAAACATCATTTGATCGATCGGCCCCCTCAACGGATCGTGTGGTGTTACAAAGAGTGGCAATCGGCGTACAGCCTTTTGCGAGAAAGTCAAGGCGATTCCATCGTGTTTGTGGAAGGCATTCCTAAAGAAGACGACGGCATCGTCTCTGACTCCCGTCAAACCCATTTGGTCATTTTCGACGACATGTTAGGAGAAGACGAAGAAGAAATTAAATTGTGGTTCACGCGCAAAGGGCATCACCGTAATGCCAGTGTCGTTTACATCACCCAAAATTTGTTTCAACAAAGTAAAGCCCATCGCACCATCAGTCTCAATGCGCATTACGTGGTCTTGTTTAAAAGCCCTCGAGATAAATCGCAAGTGCAAGTCTTAGCCAAACAGTTAGGAACGCCTTGGCTGACTCAGGCGTACGACGATGCCACTCAAACTCCACACGCCTATTTACTCGTCGATTTGAAACCTACCACCCCCCCGAGGATTTGCGATTTCGTACCCACTTGTTTCACCACTGGTGCCAAGACGGAGGGCCTGTCCTGTACACGTCTCCGTCCTCGACTTCATTTCACTCCCCATCAAAAAATCTATAAAAACCTCAGACCCTTTTTCGTCTGTCTCACTCTCAGTGCGAACATGACGTCCCTTCAGTCGCATCTTCCCGTCAAATTGATTCGTGCCTTGTATGGCATCAGTCGAGAAAAAGATCCACAAGCACGAGCTCGTGTCTTAGAAGCTAGTCTCAAAGAAGTCTTACGATGGTTCACGGTGACGGCACGTCAATTACTCCAAGGAATCATTCAGATTCCTCATCAAACCAAACGCTTTTTCGATCGAAACAAAGTCGCTTTGGTCCAACTGGCCGATCCCCGCATCGACACTCAAACCAAAAAACAAATCATTTTGAAACCTGGAGGGAGCGGTACTCTAGGAGGGGTCATCATTCGCTCTCTCTTAAGATGGGATCCTAATGCCCCTAAAGTTATCCCCAAGACAAAAGTCCAACGAAGCCCCAAGAAGAAAAAGAAAAAGACCAGGTCCCCAAGAAGAATAACCTCTCCAGTGGCGGGACCCTCCTCTTACCAGACACCACCCCGGAAAAAGAAAAGAAGCCCCCAGAAAAAGAAACAGAGAAAAAGTCCTCAGAAAAAGAAAAGTCCACAGAAGAAAACTAGTCGCAAGAGAGGCACTTCGGCCAGGACGCAACCTTACACTCGCAAACCACGACCTGCCACGGCGGTGACTGCGTCTCCGGCAGCCTCACGTTTATCCACTTCTCCGTTGATGTCACCAGGAACTGAAGAGTACTTGGAGACGTTGATCACACCAAGAACTTCTCCGTTGATGACCCCCAAAAGAACTTCCCCAGTGGCAGGACCCTCCAATTTAGTGGCAGTGGCTGCTGCTCACAAAGTACCTTCTCCCAAAATCAAAGTCCATGAAAGATCGGGCATGTTACAAAGTTTACTGGATTTGTCCAAGCAAGAACTGGCTCGATTTAGTCCGTTACGTACCCCTGCACGACGTGTCATGCCTGTCCTCAAACTGATACGCCGTAAAGACAATCAGTGGCGACGCGTTCCAGTATAAAAAAGGCCTGTGACCGAGTAGGGTATCAGTGTTTTTTCGGTGCTCCTGAAGACTCAAAGATGTCACCCTCCAAAAAACCCCAAGGAAAGAAAAGGAAAGGACTGCCACCACGTTTAGCCAAACATGGGGACCTGTTATCTGTCCTGTCCAAAGCTTCTTCACCCCTACGAAAAAAACTCATTCAAACGGCCTCCAAAGAGGTCATCGATACCGTGTGCGAATGTTGTTTGAACGTTTTGAAAGGCACGATCCCTTTGTCCAAACACCAGAAACAATGCTTAGGCAAACATCGTCACGTTCTTCGCCAAATGGTTCGAAAAAAAATTCCCATTCGTCAAAAAAAGAAGATGTTGGTCCAACGTGGAGGCATTTTGCCTCTCTTGTTAGGCCCCATACTGAAAGGAGTCTTGGGAACCATGTTGGGAGGACTGGTGGGAGCAAGATAAAAAGGCCTTCGAAAGTCCCAAGATCTCAGAATCGACCCCTGACTACCCCATGGAAGGACGAAAACTAGCTTTAGTGCCTTACAAACGATGGATGGAATACCATCGGTGGCAAGAACAACGCACCCCGCATTTACCTCCCAATCCCAATTTGAGCGAGATGTCCCAGTTACAACACGAATTGCAGTCCTGGATGGATCGCCAAGATTTGTCCGAAACAGAAAAATCGCAAAAGTACGGTCAACTCTTGCAACGATTGCAACTCTTTCACCAGAAAGCTTTAGACGAAACAGCTCTACCCACTTTGAAAGATTTTAAGACCTTGATGAAAAGTCCAGCACCATCACCAGTACCAGTACCAGTACCAGTACCAGTGGTCAAGACAGAAAAAGGAAAAGAAGAAGAAGAAGGGTTTCAAACTCCACCAGAAAAAGTACAGAAGTTAACAACACCACCTACCTCCAGAATTGGATGGATTAAAAAGATGATGGCCACCCCTTCTTCATCACAAGAGAAAAAGAAAGTGAAGACAGAAGTGAAACAAGAAGCGATATCCCCCGCTCAGACATCCTCCTCCTCTTCGACACCTATTGCCGGTCGCACACGCAAAGCCTTGCAATCCAAGAAAATACCCAAGAGAAAAAGAGTAGCCTCTTCCAAGAGTGGGTGCCTTATTAAGACACCAATCAACACAAAAAATGGAAAAAGTCTTAGCTAGCATTTACTACGATCCCTCCCATCCTGCAGGTTACGCAGGAGTTCAAAAATTGTATCGTGCTGCCAAAACGCAACTGAAAAGTCTCCGTTTACCTCAAGTGCAACGATGGTTACAAGAACAAGCTGCCTACACTTTACACAAACCCATTCGACGCAAGTTTGCCAGAAGTCGTACCCGAGTGGAAGGCATCGATCATCAATGGCAAGCCGATTTAGCCGATGTCTCTCATTTGGCCAGCTACAATCGTGGCTACAAATATTTGTTTTGTGTCATCGACGTTTTTTCCAAATTTGCCTGGGTCGTGCCCTTGATTTCCAAATCCAGCAGCGAGTTAGTGCGAGCCCTACAACGGGTGTTGAAACAAAGCGGTCGTCACCCTCTTCGATGGCAAACGGACAAAGGCACCGAATTTCTGAACCAAGCTTTCCAAAAAGAATTAAAGAAACGTGACATTCATTTTTTTACCACCGAGAATCCCGAAACCAAAGCCAGCATCGTGGAACGTTTTCAACGCACTTTGAAAGAACGCATGTGGAAATATTTTACGCATCACCACACTCTGAAGTACATCGACATCTTACCGTACCTGGTGCAAGCGTACAACCAATCTTACCATCGAAGCATCGGACGTGCCCCGCAAGACGTGACTCCCGGGAACGAAGTGTTGGTGTTTGAGCGCCTGTTCGGTACGTCCCCGACGAGGGCTGTCCCCAAGAAAAGTGGAGAGTTGGCCGTAGGAGATTGGGTGCGCATTGGCAAAACCAAACGCACTTTCGACAAAGGTTACTTACCTAACTGGACGACCGAACTGTTTCGCGTCACTGGACGAGTGCATGGCCGTCATCCTGTCGTCTATAAATTGGAAGACATGAACGGAGAAGTGCTCAAAGGAACGTTTTATTTACCCGAATTACAACGTGTCACCAAAAAAGAAGACGACGTGTACGACATCGAAAGCATTCTCGAACGCAGAACCCGTAAAGTGGGCAAACGACGTGTCAAAGAAGTCAAAGTACGTT
The DNA here is from genome assembly GCA_028554795.2 of Sinohyriopsis cumingii. NCBI lineage: Eukaryota > Metazoa > Mollusca > Bivalvia > Unionida > Unionidae > Sinohyriopsis > Sinohyriopsis cumingii. The sequence continues at coordinate 117,767,993 of CM068831.1, forward strand.
GGAAAGGATATCCACCCAGTTTCGATTCTTGGATCGACGCTTCGCAAGTCATCGACTATAAAAAGAAGAAGTGACCATCATGCCCTTTCACACATCAGACGCAGCTACGTCGACCACTCCCTCTTCACCCAGTTCTTCTGTGCAAGATTTACAAAAACAACCCTTGTGGGTGTGGTGTGGAGAACGTGTGCCTAAAACGCAAATCGTCTTTTTCTGCCAAATCTTCGTGGTGTATTGTGTCATCGGGGCAGCCATTGCCAATCTGAGTTTGCAACAAGGAGACAAACAATTGTGGACCATTTTATTGAGCAGTTGCATCGGTTACCTACTTCCTAATCCCTCCCTGAAATTCTCCTCGAACGGGAACCACGGGAACCTTGTGTCCAGTGCCAGTGCCAGTCACCACTTCAACCACAACCAGAACCCCATTTTGGGCGGAGACACGCCTCTGACGTCCAGTAATATTCCCTCGGACAGCCACAGAACTCTGGAATTATCAGTCACCAAAACCAATTTTACTTGACCTTACCCAGTGACAGTTCCATGGAGGTGTTTCCCAATAACACGTTGTGCTGTTACACGGCCAAATTACCTCAGGCCATCCCCTTAGATCACGAAGCCTATTGGGAAGTGGCTTTGGTAGAAATGATTCACCCGACCCAAGTCCTCAATGTCCTTCCCAGCCAAAATAAATTTGATGTGGAAGTTCATGACGAGCAAGTGCAACAGTGGATGGATACCCATAGCAAATATGACAAGAAAACCCGTAGCACACAAAATTCAAAGTGGACCGCCTATCACTTGTTCGTTCCCCCAGGCTATTATTTTAGTGGTCAACATTTGGTCAGCACCATTGCCTCCAGGTTTAATGTCGTGTTTCTGAAAGCTTTGGAAAGTGTCAAAAAAAGTGTCACCCTGGAGTACCACAAAACAGCTGGTCGCTTCCTGATAAAATTTCCTGAGGGGCCTAAAATCATGTCTTTCTTATTTTGTCCTGAATTGTTTGACATGTTGGGCGGTGACATGAACCTGAAGAAGATAGTAGAACAACAAAAAGGTGAATTACCAGTCATTTCTGACAACGATACTTTTGCCAAGTATTTTCGTACCCCGGTAGAAATGAACCAAGGACTGAATTTGATGTTCGTGTACTTCGATGTGGTGGAGTATAACGTGGTGGGACACACCTCCGTACCGTTACTGCGTGTCATTCCTTTCAAAGTGGATAGTACCACGACCAATGACGAGGAAGGTGGAAACACTTACCACGTCCACCGCGAATTTGTACATCCTCACTATTTGCCGGTCAGCAAGTCGTATTTGGACACGGTCAACATTACTATAAAAGGAGATTTAGGACAAAATATTTCATTCACCAAAGGAAAATTCACGGTGAAACTCCATTTTCGAAAACGGTTTTCTCACGACTCGTAAGTAAGTCATGTATCCAGTGTACCAAGGGGTTGCACGACAGCGAGGACACGGCTTAGGAGACATGTTAAAATCGGCCTTTCGTTCGGTGGCCTCAGTCTTGAAACCGATGGTGACACGCGGATTGCACGCCTTGAAAGATGCGGCACTGACGCAAGGCAAAGAATTTCTCCAAAATGTCATCATCGACAAACAAAACCCTAAAGAAGCCTTCATGAGGGCAGGCAAAAATGTCTTGCTGCAAACGGGCAAAGACATTTTGGGCCGACGAGACACACCTATAAATGCTCTGCACGCTACCGAGTCAGGTATTCAGCAAGGACAAGGCAGAAAGAGACGACGAAGAAAACACCCTTTCACCAGACTTCAAGCGAGAAAGGCTAAGAAAAGAAGAACCGTTCGAGACTTAGACGTTTTCGATTATTGAGACACAGAGAAAAATGATGCACCGAGAGTCTTGCGCTTGTTCCAAGACGGAACTGGATCTGTTTGCCATGCCCCCCACCATGATGACGATGCAAGAATCTCAATGGGTGGAATTTCATCCCGTCTCCTCATTGACAGCCTCAGCTCCCATCGAGTTTGAAATCAAAGGACAGCCCGAAGATTACATCGATCTGAATAGCAGTTACTTGTACTTGAAAGTCAAAGTTCTAGATAAGGATGATGGTGCAGTAGATGACACTGAGAATATAGCTCCCGTCAACAATTTCATGCATTCATTGTTTAGTGGAGTGGACTTGTACTTGAATAACAAACTGGTCAGCAGCAGCATGGATACTTACCCTTACCGTGCCTACCTGGAAAATCTCTTGACGTACGGAATAGATGCCAAGGATACCCATCTCAATGCTTGTGTGCTGTGGGAACCTGACGAAGCGGGCAAGTTCGACCTTGTAGATGGAACCAATAACGGCTTTGAGCAAAGAGAACTCAAAATCTTAGATAAGAAGAGTTTAGAACTGATGGATCGTTTGCATTTGGACATGTGGTTGCAAGAGAAATATTTGCTGAACTGAGTCAATGTCCGCTTGAGACTGAATCGTAGCAGTACCGCTTTCCATTTGTTGGCTGAGGATGCTAAGGCTCCTAAAAGCAAAATCGAAGAAGCCAAACTCTACGTACGACGCGTGGAAGTGTTACCTAAAGTAGGTAACGAGATCAGTCAAACGTTGAGCAGAACGACCGCCAAGTATCCCATACGACGCGTGGAAGTGAAAACGTTCACCATTCCCGTTGGACATCATTCCATGATCGAAGATCATCTGTTCCAAGGACAGCTACCCAAACGTTTGATCATTGGTATGGTCTCGAATTCAGCCTTCAACGGAGCCTTCAAAGAAAATCCTTTCAACTTTCAACACTTTAACGTAAAGAAAATCGAAGTCAGTCGCGATGGCAAAACCTTGTGTACCCGACCTTTCGAACCTGACTTTACCAAGAACAATTACTTGAGATCGTACTTGTCCCTGTACGAAGCCACCGGCCAGTTAGGAACCAACACCAGTCACGGCATTACGTACGAGGATTACGCAGGAGGCTATGCTTTGTGGGCTTTCGATTTCACTCCTGACCAAGGCAGCGACGAAGGACATTTCCACCCTATAAAATCAGGCCAGATTCGTGTGGAACTTCAGTTTGCAGAACCACTGAAAGAGACAGTGAACGTCATCCTGTATGCCGAATTCGATAATACCATAGAAATCAACAGTTTGAGAGAAGTCATTCTAGATTACTAGAAGCCATGGAAGACTGTTATCCCTCATTACCTAGTGGAGAAACTTTGGAGATGAAATGTGAGGAGACCCTGGAAAAAGAAGAAGTAATCATGATGAAGTCAAGATGGCCAGAACAAGAAGTCCATTTAGTCTCCTGTTTTGCCAAACACTTGGTCGACAAAATGACGGAATTGATCAAGAAAAATTGTTATGGATGTCAAAACGATCATCCCAGTCAAATTCAACACGATAAATGCCTGATGTTGAGTCAAGAAGAAAAATTGGACGAGTATCTGGACGAAGCTTGGAGTCTCATCTCGAACAAAGACGTGTTGCACCAGTGGTATAAAGACTTGCGTGAACATTCTTGTCCACCATTAACCACTCAAGAGATCCATCGTATCGAAGCTCTCCTGAATCAGAGTGAGGAAACAGAACGAATAACCGTTTATTCGTCAGACATTTTCAAGCAAAAAGTCAGGATCGAATTGACGACTTATTATTACCTGTGAAGAAGAAGAAAAAACATGGATACCTGGGAACTTTATTACCTTTTGAACCACAGTTCGTATACGGCTTCTTGGAATCCTGTCGTCTGTGCTAAAGATGAACTCCCTCATCGCAAACGTAAAGACCATCAAGCTTACGTGATCAACACGGACGACAATCATCTCCCAGGAACCCACTGGGTAGCCGTCTACTTTCCTCAAGAAGGATGTGTGGAATATTTCGATTCGTATGGATTACCCCCTTTGGAAGACGATATCATTGACTTTATGAGAAGAAATGCTCAGATCACCCGATTCAATAATGTGAAATTAAAAGGCACAGATTCCTTGGTGTGTGGAAAGTATTGTGTGTATTTTCTGCATCATCGCAGCCTGGGCTATTCCTTAGAACATTTAGTGACTCATTTCGATCCTCGTTCTTCTGCTAGAAACGATGTGAAAGTAGATCGATGGTTTTGTGACCATTATGCTTATCTTTTGTCTCAAGCTAGGAAACGTAGTGTCAATCAATGGCCTAATGATTTCCAACAGTGGAAATCACGATTTCATTCACAATGTTGTCAGCCCTGTTTAAAGTAGTTAGTATTTGAAGAAAAAATGTTTGATGTTTGAAAAAAATTGTTTGATGTTATGTTGTTAAAAATGTTAGAGTTGTTGTTTAGTGTTAAGTGATTTTTGAATAAAAAATGTTGTGTTTTGAAAAAAATGCCTTTGTGGTTTGTTTAGCTATAAGAATGTTGGATTGATGCTCTTTGATTTCTTACTATCCCTCTCATGAACGTTGCGGCTCGAAAACCGTGTGGGGATGTTTTCCTTCACGTCCGCGCTTTGACTTTAAGAACCGGTTTGTTCCCAGTCTAACCATCCATTGTCGACTCATCCTCCTACGAAGATGTGCTCCAAACTAGCTAAGCTCAACGAAGCCTACGTGAATTTGCATAGGGTCAGACACAGTCTGATACCGAAGCCAGAAGAAATAGAGAATGTGAGAATGTTAAAAATCACTGAAGACCTGATAGAAGAACTCTTCAGAGAAGAAATGAACAGGGAGAAAGAAGAATGGACAGAGAAGTACAGACTTCAGAGACAGCAGCAACAGCAGCAACAACAATAACAACAACAGCAGCAGCAACCTGAACCTGACAGAGGCTTTGTCGATTGCCGTATCGACACCAAAGAGTTCTTCTTCTCTTTCCGAAGAAGCAGACCTATTGCCAGAAAGTCTATAATCAGAGGACATCGCATTCTTAGAAACTAAAAAAAGAATGCCATAGCAAACAAAAAAACAGCCCTTTTCAGGGCTACCCAATACTCTAGAAAAGAAATAACGATCGATTTGCCAATGTGTGTAGGTAGAGTAGTGTGAAAATAAACACTAACTCTTTTTTTAAAAAATGTGAGGGTATGTGTTTATGTGCTTGTGTTAGTAAGTGATCAAGTAAGTTGGTATGGATAGTAGATTAAAATGATGTCTTTTTGGTGTTTGAGGTATATATTTGGAGTTAGATCGGATTGCTTTGCGTATGTGGATAGTCTATTGAAGTGATTTATAAAAAATTTTAAAATAGTGATGGGTAGCATAAAAAAGTGAGTGTTTCTTTTAGGTCCGCGCGTTGTTGTTGTTTTAGGTTATGATCTAGGTAAGATCAATTTTATGTTTTTTTAGGGGGGATGTTTTCCTTCACGTCCGCGCTTTCAGTATAAATTGAAACTCACTGGACAGTCTAGCTACCCTTGTTGATTGTTCAACACTAGAAAAATGAGCAGCAGACTGAGTAAATTGATGGAACTTCAGATGCATCTGGAGTATGCCAGATGCCTCCTGAATGAGCTGGCTGCAGAGGCCCTTGTGGAAGAAGCCAGGATAAAACAAGAGGAAGAAGAAAGAAAACTGAAAGAAGAGGAAGAAAAAAGAGAGGGATAAGGTCTCACGTGTTGATGATAAAGAAATGTGAGGTGAAGCCCTGGGTGATGGAACCTCCACAGGCAATGACTGCACCACAGTTACAACCACAACAAGAGGTAATTGTTCATCCTCGAATGAGGAATAGAAGAGAAAGAAGACAAAGGGAAGAAGAAGAAGTGTTCACTATTCCGCAAACGGAGGAGTGGGATAGTGAAGCCACTCACCCCCCGTCAGCTCTTCCAACAACTTCAGTCAATTGGACCAATGACTGGAGTAGGCGTTGTGTCTGTGGTGCCAGACCCGGAAGGTGCCACCATTAGCCAGGTGCCTCTGAAGTTCCAAAAACAGTCCTTTTCAGGGCTACCCCAATACTCTAGAAAAGAAATAACAATCCATTTGCCAATGTGTAGGTAGAGTAGTGTGATTATAAACACTAACTCTTTTTGAAAAAATGTGAGGGTATGTGTTTGTGTGATTGTGTGTTTGTGTTTGTGTTTGTAAGAGCTCAGGTATGTTCGTGTGAATAGTAGATTATGGGTTTCTTTATTGTTTCTTAGAGTATGTGGAGAGTATAGTTTGGGTTTGATTATATGAAATGAGAAAAGTGGGGATGTTTTCCTTCACGTCCGCACGTTGTTTGGTTATGATCTAGGTAAGATCAATTTTATGTTTTTTGGGGGATGTTTTCCATCACGTCCGCGCGTTTTGTATAAGAACCCACAGTATTCGTGGTTCAAACCATTCTGTAAAGAATAAAAAAAGAAGATGGCTTCAAACCACCTTAACAAAATGGAAAAATTGCAAAACGTCATGGACAATTTAGGAATGTTTGAGCAAATGTTGGTTAACCTAAACGAGGATCACTACTCATATAGTCCCCATAGAGTGAAGATGGAGATAAACAATTTACGAAAAATGAAGGTAATCATCAGTGATCTGTTGAAAGAAATAAAGGAGGAAAAGGAGGATGAAGAGGAAAGGATAAGGATGAGAGAATGGAATGAAAAAATTGAAAAAGAAGAAGAAAATGAAAAGAGGAAGAAAGAAGAGGAGGAAGAGAAGAAGAAAGAAGAGGAGGAGAAGAAAAAAAAGAAAGAGAAGAAGAGTGTAGGAGATAAAATAAGAACTTGGTGGAGGAAAAGAAGAAATTAGAAGAAGAAGAAGAAAACCCAAAGGCCCTTTTCAGGGCCAGCCATATATCTCGAAAAGAGATAGTCTTTCAATTGCCTACCCCTTTTTTTTTAAAAAAAATCCCATGTTCAATTCCCCTTGTACGTATATTAACCCACAATTTATTCCCATGTTAAATTTCCCTTGAGGCTAATCTGACCCACGATTTTCTCCATGTTAAATTTCCCTTGAGGCTAATCTGACCCACAATTTTCTCCATGTTAATTTCCCTTGAGGCTAATCCTACCCACGATTTTTCTCCATGTTAAATTTCCATTGAGGCTAATCAGACCCAAGGGTGTTTTCAATGCTAATTCCCATTGAGGCTAATCCGACCCCCTTAACTACTGGCAAATCTACTGTATAAAAAATTGTATTAGAATAGACGGTAGGTAGAGATATGGAAAAATGATGAACAAAAGTGTACAAAAGAAAGATCTAAAAACTCTACAGATCATCTCAATGGTGTAATTACACAACCTCTTGGGTTAAATGTTTATAAGATGGTAAAATCAAATCCAAACTTTTAACAACAGTAGCAAATGCTGCTAGAGTCTGAAACATCTATCGAACTATAACAAACAAAGGACAGACAGATATATGGATAGATATATAGATAGAACAACTATAATGAAATACAATTATTTCTCAAGAACGTAGAAAAGCATGATGCCAATATTGCACGGCAAATAATCAATATATTTTTTAATATAGTCCGTTTCATGTCCCCGGGTGGCTTTTCCAGATTGTAATAAATCACCGTTTTCTTTATCTTCATTGTCGAAAAACTAGTCGACGCTCTTTAAGGTCTAACATACTTTCAGAAATTAGATTGGTCTCCTCATGATCCGTGGAATAGTCTATTGAATGTGGACTTATCTGACTTCACAATACATTGTGCGCAATGTTCACGTATGGTTTATCTTCTTGACGAACACTTCCATCTAAAATGCAAAACCAAAAGATAGTAATTCAGATCCACGATTTAATATGACCAACGAGTATTCGGCCTACAGGTTTACTGTCTGCTAAAGGCGCTATCGTTCTTCTTAAACAAGCAAGAGAAGAGATCATTGCATATCAGATTAAACACTTTGGACATATCGAAATGGTCTAGAGTGCGTTCATGATATCAATGCACCAATCAATGCGCTGATAAATATTAATAGCGAGTCCTTCGGAGTAACGTATGTGTTACAGTCAGACGTTTTGCATCATTTTGGGAATAGGAATGGAACCCGTCCAACATATAGATGTTGCAAATGTATATTCAACACCCATCATTCCAGATTACTCCGTCGTTTTCAACCATGATCATCATTGCGATGAGAGTTAAATCGCTACTGAAATAACTGTATTATTATATTTAATAAAGAGTTTGATTGTACCCCCTAACATTGTACCGCTTGGTGCACAGTTTTACTCGTATACTTTAAAGTATGGACGACATTGAATATCGAACTGAAACAGGTGATGTAAGTTCAGTCACTTGCAATTGGCATGAAACCTAGGTTTTAATAGTTACCACTCAGAACCTACATTTTGTTGTTTTGAGTTCGTTTGTTGTCATCATTGATTATATCAAATATATTCTACAATCTTGACATTTACGATCTTTGCATCCTGTTGGATTGGGTGGGTGGGGGTGGCGATGATCAGGAACATAAAAAGACAGAACCTGAGCTAGGCATAAATATGAAAGTACAAGTTGTAATAGCATTTATGAGGCCAGACGTAATTTTTAATGGGGTAAAGACAGTAATTCCAAAATGATATCGCCTTTGCGACGATAAAACTGGCATTGCCATTATATCGCTATCAATTATCTCTCACTGATCCATTTCTTTATCTATTATTAAATGTACTAAAATAAAATATATCAGCTTTATGCGAAGACTTATATTAATGAAACTGAAACTTGAATCGACGTCGATTCTGTTTCACTATTTAAGGCCAATTGCCACGCTTTACAAGACTGATCATGGAATATAGTCTGATTTCCAAACGGTTGGATATAGTGTTAACTTTGATGTTCTCTAACTGATTTATGGCTTCACATTAGTTGGTCTTTAAAAATATTTACCTACAGATGCAACTTGGCAGATGTCAAGGCTAATCACACAATATGTACAATATGATATGGCAACGGTACACACATTAACATACAGACCGTAATTAATTGATAGCAGCTAATGTTAAATAGCATAAAATTCTACACACAGTAACTAAGTAAAATTGGTTTTTCACAGCTACTTTTGATGGCGCGAGAATTAACGACACCAGTTCAGTCAAACATGTTTAATGTAAAATTAGTCGAAGGACCCTCTATTGAAGCTACCAGTTGGACGAATATTTCTGTATTTAAAATGAGATAATAGCAAATATATATCCTAAGTACGGTGACGTATATTCCGAATACAGTAGAAAATCTATGTAAAGTATGCATTTCAAAGCCAGTTCAACCACAGAAAGATGTGAGAATTAGGAGACAAAAACCAAAGGGGGAAAAGAGGACACCATCGGTCCAAAAAATGATGTCATTCGCGATAAAACAATAGTATCAAATAAAACAGTCGTTAGATACATATTTAATAAAATACTCTAATCTGAAATTATCATTTGGATGTCCATTAATATCATTAACTTTTGACATGACAAATATTTTTATACAACCATAAGTGTGGGGTTCAAGTGCAAGTAAACTGTCTCACTTGTTGATTTTTGCCGATTAAAGTCTTGTCTGAGGTTTTGTTTAAGATAGCTAGAGAGAGAGAGAGAGAGAGAGAGAGAGATGTCATAAAAAATGAATTACCTGAAGGGATAACGTTCAAGACTGCGTACGGTCCAGAAGATGGCGTTGTTTTATTTAGGCCCTCATAAGTGTGCGCACGGCTATAATAAATGCTTTACTATCAGTAGATAAATTATCTGCATGAAATTCGTCTTATAATTATAACCATTGTTACTTTGGTATTTTTAATATTTATTGTTTTTGTTCTTTGTTTTTGTTGCTTTTTGTATGTTAATTGGGTTCATTTTTTATTCCTTTTTGGACCACGGAAATGCAAATGTTTCAAATGAAAGTACAATATGACTTCATACACCAAACTGATGGGTCATATATTGGGAAAATATTCGCCTTGTAAAGTATGTATATGTTCAGATGCCTTATTTTACATTAGGTTACTAAAATCAAAGAAGAAACAACCTGGAAGAACAGACGGACATAGTTGCAGGAGTCTTGTAGAAGGGAGTATGAGAAACATTATTATGAATGACTGAATATTTGTTCGATAATTTTCTTCATTCCATAGATCTAGATGTTAGGAGTAATCAAAAAATGTATTTCATTGTAAATTTAGATTATTGGAGAAAGAATACAACGACCCTCTTACCACAAAATTGTTTTAACTTACCTTTGTTCTTGACTCTGCAATTCTGCAAAAGGAAATTTCAATGTGTTTTTGTAGCAGCAGCAATAGTAAGAGTCGAAGTTGCATTAATATAGTTGATTCACCAGAGCAGAAGGTGGGTACGAAGAAAAGATATTTTGAAAGGGAAAAGTGTGTGTTGTTAGTTGTTATCATGAATTCCATCCTTAATATCAGTTGCAATTCCAAATGTTTATAATGAATTTTGAGGTTGATGAGTTATATAGTGTTCATGTTTTATCAGTTTCTCAATTCCTAAATCAGTTATTTGAGCTGAGAAAATAATTGTGCGTTAAAATCGTGTGGTACACAAACTAACCTGCCAACTTGCGGTATCGGTGTAGACATATGGACAGGATTACAACCACGACAACAAAGACTCCCACCACCAGTCCAAGTACGATAGCTAACACAGTGGAGCTGTTGTTATTTGAACCTTTAGTAATTTAAATAATAATAATAATAATAGTTGGAAAATTTATCTTAAAGTTTGCAAAATGGTATTATATTACATACATAAAATATTTTACGAGACAGTTTTCATTATGAAATTTCCAGAAGCCAGCAAAAGGTAAATATATTGATCATATTGACATTGTCACCCCATCTAAACTGAATTTTATGTAAAGAATCAAAAACACCAACGCTATACCGAAACAAATTCCTTTTATAATTTAGTCCGATATTTCCATCGTACTTTAATTCAGAAGACTTTTCAAGATTTATGGGCTACAGAGTCATTGATATATATTCTCTACATTTGTCCACTCAAACAATGATGGTATGATTTTAGTCCTGATATCACTTGAAGTGGGCTCAACGGACTTTGTTCGTCTACGAGAATATCTTACTTTAAATAATGTATATGATAACAATAAATTATTTACTCAATAATTTAAAAACTACTGATATCAGCATCCATTCCAAAACATTTGCTATAATGAAAAAAGCAAATTAATGATGAAATGATTAAGGAACATACAGCCTGATAATTATTATGCAAATTAGAAGTTTGCAAACTATCCTGGCATCATAACCAATCAACTTTATAAACTCCGATAATGAAAAGAAACATATGTTTTAGAGATAGAATTAGTGGAATACATAAGGGACTGCCCCATACCAACCCTCTCCGAGTCATACAAAGAGGTATTGATATGGTATACCTAAGTGTAATAAATTGTTGTGATCTATGAGTTTTAAAATATTACGTTTTCGTAACCGAACAAAACCGAATAACTTATTGTGGACATTTTAAACCCAAGTAAGTCATATCCAGAGGCCAGTACAATCTTATTCATAAAGCACTGATTAGATTTTTATTCTTTTGCTTATCATAAGAAGCAAGTGAAAAAATACATTAACTTTGTCTTATATAAAGATGAGTTCTTGTTGTCGAAACTTGGTTATCATTTTCCCCATAAATATTGTATGGGATGAGAGTATGGAGTATTTTTCTGATGTGTCATTCTATCAGTCAAATACTTGACTCTTTGGCTTTCAAAACGTCTCTCTCCTGACAATTGCACTATAGAGATATATAAGTTATAGTGTGACCAATATTTTTGTCTGTATACTCTGACTCGATTGAGCCTAGGCAGCAAATCTTAAACGGTAAAACACAATGTTTAATTTTTCATAATCGCCTGTGCTGAAATATATGGAAAATCATATATTGTGCCTAAGTAAGCAACTGCCCGAGTTTCCTGCAGCAAACAGGTGGAAATATATATTTGCTTCAACTATCTATAGTGGTATTTATTGGCTTAAAACTGTGCTGTTGCTGTTGTCGATGCATTGTTTGTTATTGTTGCAAAGTTGTAGTGTTTGTTTTGCTGTTGTTAGTGTTTTTTCTGATACTGATAATGATGTTCAAGGCATCCCAACACATGGGTGATGATGTTATACAATCAAATAATATAAACTATTTTTTAAGATTTGAGAGGGTACACATGCTTTATACAGTTTCATGCATCTTAGACATAACAAATAAATATATAGTTTTAGCTGTACTGTAACTCGTAACTTGAATTAACAATTATCTGTTCATCAACTGATACTTTGACACTGAACATAAATTGGCCTTCTTAAATTGATTCATTTACCCCCGATATCACAAATGGGCCTTTCTTTCCGCCCCTTACCCTACCGACGACTATACCAATCGTCAAAGCTATTACAGTACATATCAGGAAACTCGTCTATTCGACAACATTAAGTTTCCGCTGAAGGTCTATGACATTACAACGTCTGGATTCCATACTCGAGGTCTTCTTGGACTATCCGGAAGAGCTGCACGATTTTCAAGAGCTTTGATGATAGCCTCGTGGCTGTACGTTCTACCAAAGCCAGGTTCAAACGTAACTCTTATCTATACTGGCCAGACCGTTCTGGATTTATCAAAATATTTAATGCATGACTTTTACAATAACCAAATATTAACGCTCGTTAAGGTGTCAACATGTAGCTGTCCTACACCGATACCGAGAGCCTGCTGCCGGGGATAGAGAGAGAAGACAACTCTAGAGACATAGAGGATGTCAACCTATACGATACGAGTGATTTCACGGAAGTTCATCCTCTTACACGGTGAATTTAACACAAAGGTGGTATGAAAGCTCACTGGCGAATTTAACTGAGTTACTATCGTCGAATTTGTAGGTCTACGTCCAAAGATGTACTATATCCTGTAAAAAAGGCAGCATAGAATCCTAGAGGGTAAAGGGTGTAGCGAGATCGACGGTCAAAACTGATCTATGGCATACTTTATTCAGTGAGAGCCTCACACAGAGAAAGGAGTTTCACTATACCCACACAGCCACACGTAGCAAATTAAACCAGTATGGGGTGCATACAAAAGACTAGCCACTCGCCTCTGAACATGAAACAATGGATTGATCCAGTGAGATAACGACAAGATACTATAGCCACATGCAAACAAAGTTGAAGGCTGCCAACGTGTTTGAAATGTGTATTGTCTCTTTACTCGAGACTCAAGCATCTGCGGATGGTGTGACATAACCCCTAACATGCCGGCTCGCAGACGCCGTAAAATCGTTGAAAGTGGGTGGCATCATACGTGCCGTTTGCAGGGCAGGGTCGTTTTATTCGTCCTGCCACATACTCCACAGGGACCTCCACCCCTGTAGCAAGCAAGGCCCGAACCTTCGTGATCTGCTTGTTTAACAGGTACTTTAAAGACATGGCGTTATAACGTAAGACTTCCAATGGACTCACATACCTTTTCTTCTAGTGATAAGAATATTGGGAGGTAGATGGGTATCTACCAGTACTACCTGTGACTCTTCTCTCACGAACCCAGGCGAGGCCGCCGATCAACCACCCATTGGAGGCCTGATCAAGGTATTATATGACTGGCAGGCCAGGGGTTCCCATCTGTTTAAAATAATATGCGAATTCAGCCACCATACCAAAGCTGTGGCACTGCGAGTCCCACTCTCCACATCGATTGGCGCATACAGATACTACATCAGACCCATCGCATTGAGGAAATTACCGGGGGCTTTCCCTGCGGCACCGAAGAAGTTGTAGGTGTGGCGCTTACAACTTGCTTCAGTTGGCATAAGCCGTATAACTTAGAGACATAGAGGAAGATGCCGACCTCTACGATACGACTGATTTCACGGAAGATTACCCCCTCCTATACGGTGACTTTAACAAAGATAGAGGCAAAAAGTATCACGGATTTGGCAGCCTATAAGCAAGACCAAGACGCTGTGAAAAACAAAACTTGGATACTGCAGTAACACGGTGAAGGAATATGTAACCCGCCAAGATGAGGAAACCGTTTGCAAGCCTGGTGATAGCTGACAGGTCTTTCCAACATGGGAAAAAGTAAAATTGCGTCCATAGAATACACGGTAACCTCAAAGAGCCCCCGAATCCTATCCTGTCCATTCCGCAAAAAACATAATGAGAATTTTTCCTTTCTCTTCTCTAAATAATATATTTTTCGTTGACATTGTCTTTGTTGTTAGTTTTGTAATTTTATTTCTCTTTTGTTCTTTCTGGTAGCAGCCATACAGCATATGAAAATGAGATACAATGAATAAAAGTTAATTCAAAATAAAAGTTTATTTAGTGTTGGTTGTGATTTTAGGGATTATAAATGTTTGTGGTATTTAGGGACTATATATTGAACTTGTGGCCATGTCTACCGTAAAAGACACTGAATATACAAGTAATTAAATGGCAATGGTTCCAGTTAACATGATATGTCACACGTGACACATGCAATCATATATCTGAATTTCTGAAATATGAACATAAATCTGCAACATGTAATCTGATGCTGCTGGTGGTATGGAAAGAGTCATGCTGTTGTTGTTGAGATAAATACCTGAAAAACTTTCAACAGTCATTATAAATTATAGTTAAAACATCTTCATATTTTCTTTTAAATTTTACTTTGGTGTGTATATAAATTTCAGCTGAGGTTTGATTCAGTAAGTGGACTACTCTCCTGCTCAATATGTCTTCACAGATAACACAGCCATAAGATGCAACGTCTTTATATGGGATCGATGTTAGGAAACTGCATATACTTCTGCATATATACATTAAAGTACGTGTAGTTTCATTATTAACAATGCCTAGTCAAATTATATCGTAATAATCATTGTTGTTATATAAGCATGATGAGGGGGCAGGGGTTATTGGAGATATATAAAATGAGTAGGTTAATGGTGGATAGAACATTCAACGGATCTAGTGAATCGTTTCAAGGGGTTTGGATTTGTAGTCATAACGTTAAATATATTTCTAACCTTTAACATTATGCAATGTGTTAAAATCCCGATGCGGAACCAAGGCTATTCAAGACAAGGAGAGACTTATGCATTTTTTACCTCTACAAGTAATACCTTGCCTAGGTGTGACTTTAGTTTCACAGATGGTCATCATAATGTTGCACATGACACAACAATTAAACATGTTGTGTGAAAGACCTAATTCACAGTTCTGACTTACTGATATAAAATTGCATTAAATAATGCAATATTTTCAGCAATTGTATGTGATATATAATACTTCAAATAAGGAAAAGTATACGAATACATACGTATACATACGAATACATATTTGTTTCAGCATTTATCACCGAGGGTCCCATTCACATTAAAAATGCTATATACTACATTTGAAAATAAATAAGAGATTTCCATCGCCGTTTTCACATTTGTCTGAGATACAAGGACTCTCCCTACTAGATCAAACAGAAACCTTTAAGGTAATTCAGGTGTTGCATTGTGCCATAAAAACAAGAAAAAAGAGACCTATAAACAATTTAAAATCTACATACATTCTTCACTGAACACATAAATATGTACACACATACATACATACATACATACATACATACATACATACATACATTATTGTGTCTTCCTTCATTTTCAGTAAAGGGCTTAAAAGCAACATAATATAGAATACAGATGAGCAAAGTACAATTCATGCATACAGACTATTTCAACTTTAGCTATTCCACAGTAAACCCTCACCAACTAACACTCATCCCAAATGGCGTTTCCCCGTCAAATGTCAGACGTACAGTTCTCATTTGAATTAGACAGCAACGGTCAAGAAAAAATGACACAAAAATGGGTCCGTCCTCAAGTTAAATATCGGTCTGCACTCTGTAGACGTTTTCCAGGTGCTATTTCCGGTGATCCACTTCCTCGCAGAACCAAAACATGTATTATCGAGTGTAAATATGTCAACCAACATGATTGTGTTCTAATCATATATTTCGAAATATAGCAATCGAGTGATGCACAGTACTGCTCTGGCAATTAGTCCCGATTGACAAAATGTCCCACTATAAGCAAATTCATTGCATTGCTTAGTACGTCTGAAGGAATAAGAACAGATTTCGCAGTCTCGATCCCGTATGTTTTCGTTTTGCAAGAACCAAATTTTTTAGAAGGTGCATCGGAACCCAGTGTTTGAAGGTATGGAAAGGTAAATGTAACTAAACTTTGAGGGATAGTTGGACAAACGAAGGGGAAAATATGACACGTAACCAGATAAAAAGGACAAATCGAGCTGGACTCTGGCAGAATCAGGTGAACGTTGTCTCTTGATGTATAACATTGCTAGATATTTATGAAGCTGCTTCTTTTAGCGCATGTCCTCAGATCCCGATGATGTACGTACTTCGGTCTATGTCAGTCTACCTTTGTCTGATGGAAGCTCATCTAAAACGGACAACATTTTGTGTGCTGTTTAGTTTTTGTCATTGTTCTTTTATTATCTCTTTTGGTCTGTCAAAACTGTTCCTGGCATATATACTTCTCCTATAACTACATTCTAGTATGGAAAGTTTGTACCGCCTAGCAAACTTCACATTTTTGTAATCGAGAGGAATAACATACCTCCAGAGTTTCGGTATACTATTTCCTACACTATACACGGTATAGACATTGTATTAATGTTATTATCTTTAAAGAAGGTTTCAAGCCGATAATCGTTTTGTTGCCAATTTTGATCTTAAGAACTGTTGGATGGTCCCCACGTAGGTTGTACAGGCTTCAAATTAATTTATAATTTAACAATAATTAGTGAAAGGATCAATAATTGTAGTTTCTGCTGTTTCATATACTATTGTATAGCCTCTTTCTTTGATGATTGAACAAATTTTAACTAGTCAAAACTAGATTTACCACGTTTATCAAGTTAGTGCATTACATGAGGTCCAAGTAACTCCACCAACATCTAACTTGTTAAAATATTCATAAGCACATCTTATCTCAATATGGATAAAGACCCATTTAACACTCTTCGCAGCGCGCTTAGGATAAAGAAAATTCTAAGCCGTACCGTAGACCAAAACCAGATGTTTGTTTTTAGATTTCCTAACCTCGGCACCTACAATATTATTGTGCCACGTACTGCTAAGCTGGCATTTGCAATTGATTTGATAGCGTATTGACGTCAACCGTACAAATGCAAAAGAACGTGTCATCACCATCGTCAGAATGATCACCATAAAGCTATCGGGAAACGAAGTGGCCTGCATTGAATATATTTATCTTTGCAATATCTACAGGGATATGTGGCTGATGGACAAGTTGACTAGCGCAGTCTTACCTTGTACACAGAGCGCCAACAATGATGTTATACGTGTTAGTTGCGGAAACAAATGATCGCAGGTGCATATGGGTAACGCTTTTTGCGCCGCTTTCCTTTGATAATGGAATCCAAGTTGCACTTTGGAGATCATACATCTTTAGGTATCTGTGCTCATAACAAATGGTAAAAATATTGTCATATCCTCTTTCTTGCATCTTTTACTATAGTATAGGTAGAGTTTCCAATTATCCAATATTCAAGGAACATAGCCTCTCAATACAGCACGTAGATTAACTCATTCATGATGTATCGCGAGCTACTTGGCATTAAGGCGCATGGCCAAAGAGAGGTCATCAACCATAATCCAATCACCATTGGCCAAATCCAGCAGCTGTTTGTCAATTTCCAAACTTTTGAGTCACTGATTTAACCGTGCCTGACTTGGCCGGTTTGGCTTTTAATATCAGCGTGATATCGGTTGATGCCAATGCTACGATTGTAAAGACCATAGGATGAGCCATTGTAAAGAAGACAGTCGTAACAATATTGGAAAACGGGTTCCTAAATTTTGATTACACCGACGTAAGGAGTCGATATTTTGTGGCGGCAGTTGGTATAAAGAGTTATCTCAAACTCCGCAAAAATGCATTCATAGTCTCCGCGGTTATGCGATTCTCAGAGGCAGACAAACTCCCATCATGCAAATGAGAACCCAAGAGATCTGAGAACATTTTCTTGCCATATGGTAAACATCAAACTTCCCAACAGTCCGTTCGCGCGTACCATAGGACCAAGTTTACTTGCATTTTCCAGAACTGTATTAGTGTGTCTAGCCAATTCTACTTTTAAACACGGTTGTGTATGTTTGTTTCACTCAAATGTTCACCATGTTCAACTGTGGGAGCTCATGTCGGCCTTTAATCTATCACCTATTCGGCTGGTTAACACCATGTAAATGGCGTCAGTTTGTTTCACTGGCGACCGCTATCGATCTGGAGAGTATGTTAATTATCTAGCCAGGCCTCTACGCCATAGACATGCTTGCTAAGCCGGTAATCTGGGCCCTGTTAGATCTGTCGCTAACGATTTGCAAGGTCAGCGGACTGATATCAATGATGATCCTGATCAATTATGAGATGCAAACATTCTCATGACAAGATGATGAGGCGATGACTCAGTACCGGCCGTTATACCGGATACTGAGCAATTGACTTTACTGTGCAAAAGACCATCTGTATCATCCTTGACTACCTTGCCACGAAAATCAATGTAGTCAGCTGCGCTCCTTCCACACATAAACAAACACACATACACATAAACACACACACACACACACACACACACACACACACACACACACACACACACAACCATTAACTGATCTCGCACACTGTTTGTCTCGGTGCAAAACCCAAACATAGATTCTCTTATTTTCTGTTAGACAGCGGTGCTGAATTATCAGCACATATACTGTTAGGCTCAATGTCTATAAATAGCTATGACTGACATCTCAATCCCTCTCGAAACTTTACTATTTTGTTATATATTAGGTTCTTTACATTTATAATCCATAGTTCCGACTGCTATTGAGCAGTTTATAACTGGATGCAATAAGTAAATACGCATTTTTACCACAAACCTGTTAGATCCTAAAAAGCACAACATTACTTGTCTATTTTTTTAAATGCAATCCCACCGCTTGCTCTTCCAGATGAAACGCATTTGTGTAGTCAGACTTCCGTCGCACTGAAGCCTCTATAGGGAAACTGTTTCCTTGATAGGGGAAATATTTCTTCTATTAGGAAAGGTTACCTTTATAACGTAGAATCTTCTTTAGAAGGACAACAATCCTTTTGAAAAAAAAAATTCTCCTTCCTTACAGTGAAAATGTATGTCGGATTTAAAAACAGTCATGGAGAAAATATTTCAGGTACTAATGTCTTTTAAATAAGCTCGAGAAAAAGAATTTTGGCTATTTAAATAAGGCTTTGGTTTAGTCTGGCGCTTTACCGCACAGCAACACAAATTGGTTGTTTAGTGTCGAAGCATTTGGAGTATAGTGTCTTCGCGAAGGACACATCACTGTTGCTGATAGAATTCGTCTGTCTTGGGGATTACTGTTTGTTTATTATTGTGTGTTTTGTTTAATTGCTTGTTGGTTTTATGTTTGTATCTTGTTTGTTCTTTCTTAAGTGCGTTTAGGTGAGTATTAGCTGCCTCACGTGCTACGTCTCTCCTGAGTATGGTCAGCAACTCTGGACTACAAGGCGATAAACTAACAATACCGCTCATGAACATCGCGGACCTGTTTTATTACGTAAATTCCACAATTCAGTGCAAGCGAGGCTAACAGGTACAAAAGCGTCAAAGAGAAAAGAACACGCACACGTTTGTATGTTTTATTACATTTTACTTTTTACGAGAAAGCTAAATCAAACCTTTAAGCCAGGATGCACCAAATTTTGGGACAGGGTTAATCGGGAATGGGGGTCCTACGTGCGGCTGCATTTACGTGAATACATATTGTGGCCAGTTTAAAGCACACTCTCGAGAAGGGAGATGGAGAGTCCCAACACCAACCGTGTTAGGACTATGAGCGAGGCTGAGTGGCTGACAATCATGTTTGCTTATACTGTGATTTTGGTGGTGCATCGTCGATGTGACTTATCGGAAAACAAAAATAATGTAAACTCCTCAGATGTGATAGCCGAACTGAAGATAAAGTGTATTAAAAGATATATTTCCATGGTAATGTTTTAACTAAACATTTAACAAATTCCGAACAAATGCCATTCGTGCTGCCTATGTATAATTGATTATCTACGTTCATGATGTAAGCATATTAACAAATATGTCTCTTAGTCGGGTGTGTGCATAATAGCGGCATGTGAAAGGGCTGATGCACAGAGTGGGGGCTCAACCTTTTCGTCAGTGCAAGATTAGCTAGTGCGGGAATAGTACTTTGGTGGAGACAGCTCTAGCGGATGCCAAGGTCCCATATTTTTCGGTTGGGGTATACTGGAGAGATTTAAAGGCCTCTGGAGGCTCTGACATATATACCCCCGCGAAAGAGGGAAGTGGGAAGCACGCAAGCTCAAAAGTCCAAATCTACTAACTGCCCTTGCTACTGCAAGTATCTGTTTCGCTAGTTATGTATACAACAGCACTAATTTGACATTATTCACTAGTCATAATCATATCGGACCACTAATTATTTTACAGGCAAATAACCGGTCTACTGGTTGGAGATAAAAACACGGCGGATTTAATTCTTCCATTATACGTTTCATAAACTTTAATCTATATACTATAGTTGAGAATCAAATGTTTACCTTTCTAAATATTGTACTTAATTTCCCACTGACAAAATTACATATGGACTCATAGTGTTGGGCTATGTTATTTGGTCCAAACCAAGAAGTGTCCTTTTTATCAAAATGAGTAGCAAGAAAATGCTGAGAAACACATGCATTTCATGGTGAGAAAAAGTATCTACCTCCAATGAATGGAAGCAGGTATAGTTTGTATGCCAATCAAATGAAGAAATTAATTTAATTTTTTATACATTAGCAGTAGACTTTTTATATTAACATTAGGTTCCATATGAAATGAATTAGTGGTCTCATCCCTAATGCACCGGCAACGATTCCAGTGTACAGTCGACGATATTCCGACGCACAAAACCATAAAATTACGGAAGCAAGAGCTATGAATAAGGGTCGTAAATTGGTTTCTCTATTTTCTTACATAACGACAACAATGATGCTAGTGGACATGGCCCCACGTATGTTTCAGAGATTCGCCTTTTTATGCTTACTTGCCATAAAAATGAATTATAACGTTTGACAACTGTGCAGTTAACATTGACATTTCCACAAATTCTACATCCCTAAAACATACCACGAAAGGACACATGATCTGAAGTAATAAAAGCAGTTTCTGCAAACAGATTTCGCGGTGATTTCTGTACATCTGTACTGTACTTTTGTGCAACGCAGACCCACTGATATTAATCTTTTGTATAAAGTATCACTCGTTGATTTGTGGCTCATTCGTCATTTTGGAGCCAATTAATCGAAATGAAATATACTGTCATGGTCTTCATATAATTGCATCTGATAAGTGGGTGGGGTGCAATGTATCTTTAAAAGTAAACTAGAGGTAAGAAACGTTAGTATGATAATGAGGAACGGCACTTTACATATTGGCGACAAAAACCCACAAGCTTGTTTCCAATCGAAACACGTATATGGGTTCATTTTGTCGATTTTCGTTTCACTGTTACATCGTTATAAAGAACACCTGTCGATAAAACACACTAAGAGATCTGTGAAATCCTTTCAGTATCATATGTTGAACGACTTGACATCAGCTAATGAATCTATATGTTTTTCGTCCGTTCAAGTTTTATGTATATATTCATATATGTATTTACCTGGTTGTGTAGTGGGTCGTGCTGTTCCACCCGAAGGAGCTGAAAAAGTAAAACAAAAAGTGAATAGTAATTTTACAAATGCAAGTTCTTTTACGGATTTCCAAATGTCACGTGAAATATCTTGGGCTTTAGTCGATGTAGAGCTTGTTCGCTTCCACTTATTCACTTCAGCTTTTGGTGCAGGCCTTGAGCACAATATAGCACAGTCACTAAAAATAATTCTTATAAAATAAAATATGAACATTTATTCACTTGTTTTGTTAAAGCACACCACAATTTCATCAACATTTCACACTCGCATATAAAACAATCATTCTTTTATTCAAAACTAAAGGTCAGCATTTTTCTGCAACGATTATTACTGTACACAGTATATAACAATTTTATAATAATCCATACAATGTTTGCATCATTTTAGTCTCTCTGTAAATAACAATAATTAAGAGTGTTACCGAAGAGAGAAAAACTCTCTCTGGGTTAAGTGAATAAAACGCACATTGCCACTTCTTTTCTGGGGACAAATGGGTTACGTTTATTTACAAAAAACAAATATTTTTAATCTTTCACAAAATATTGAAAGTACCCTTGGTGCTTGCTATTATTTGAGAGTACATGTTACATTAATCCACTGGCAAAATAGGACTTTAATTTTCCAAACCTATATACGGGTCATATCTTCATGGTAGCGCAACCGTTTCTTTTTAACCACATCATTATCCATCTAACGGGGAGTAAAAACAGGGTTTCACGGTATGCTGATACATTTTAGATATTTGTATAAAAGACACTGTGCCATCGTTCTGCTGGAGAGAAGTGTGTTATATTCATTTGGCCTGACTATTAACCTACCAAATAGAACAATAGACTATAAATCATTTTTATTTTCTGAGTTATATGTAGATTTGTCTTATATGTATTCAAGATTACGTAAATTTAAAATAGTTATCCGGCTATATCTATATGAAAAAATAATACTTTTATATTTTTTTAATAATAATCATTGTGTGAAGCAACTAGGAAACATATACAACTCTTTAATAAGTGAATAAAAGTGTATCCTGTTTATCTACATTAACTACAGTTGTAACATGGGTTTTGTTGTTGTTTTGTTTTGGATATGTGATATGATACAATGATATAATAGCCCATGAAGTTTTGATGCCTTCTAAAGTTAATAGATACTGTGTCCATACGTTCAGTGATGTGGTAATAATTGTCTTTACTGTTTCTTCGAAATCTAGGCTGTCAAGTTCGGTCCTTGTCATTTTAACCAGCGTTTGGCAATCATCATATACCCAGCCTGAAGTCCGCAGAGTATTGCCTCATGGTAAGAGAGGTTTCCGAGGTCTGGCGGAGCAAACAACTTGCGCACGACTATTGTATATGAATATAGTCAGTGTGTGCATAGTAGCGGCTTCTAGAGCTTATGGGAATATGGTTTGCGAGGCCAGCCGCCAAAACTTTTCTTCCACTCAACGAAAGGTACCACGTACTTGATGACTATGTCAACAAATCTTGTCCGGATCTAAACCCCATCCCACGCTTTACACGTCAATGTTGAGGAACAGTTCGAATATCTGCTCTCGATCTCTCTTTACGTCGCTATCATTAAAGATTTTGCTGACTCTTTAAAAACGAAGCAATTGTGGCACTACCATCGCCGTGGTATGACTCTATAACAACGAAGCAGTTGTGGCACTACCTCGCAGTGGTACTGGTTCTGCTGTTTATGTTTTATGTGCCAACCCTCTAGCTGGCCCGTTTCTCTAAATCCGGTAATATGCACCGACTCAGGTACACGCGTATCGCTCTTGGAGATTTCATACAGACCATGAAAGTTCAACGTTTCGGATAAGCTTGGCAATAACAATATTATTCTGCACATATGACATAAACTGTCGATTATCATCGTTTCTGATGGATATTACAACCTAAAGACGCTCGTAAAAGTAATACATGCTTCCATGCCTGACATTACTGCGGACTATAATGTCACGACCGTTAGGGTCAGCATCATGATCCTTTCGTTCATCAACAATACTGAATCACGGACTGCACGTCGCCATCATCTTAGAGTTTGACTCAGCTGTGGAATTTGTAGGATTAAACACTTCTACGACACTCAGCACCCCATCTTTTATCAACATTCTGCGACTATATGTCCACCTCGATGATATATATACACCTGGGAGCACTATTGATGGAGCAAAGAGTCCTCTGCCACAAGTTATTACTTTTGTTGGTGAGTCTTACGGTTGATATGTGATCGATCTCCTATGGAAAACCACAGTGTGATTGCGGCATCCATGAGCTATCGATATGAATTTAAAATGAGAAGCACATTAATATGCTGAAATGCACTATCACCACTTAAATTAAGAATTATTGACTGCACGAGTCGGACAACAATGTATCGATGTGGTCCTGGCTTTTTTGCGCCAGCATTGCGGTTGCCTAGGTGCCATCGGTGTTGTTTGCCCCGGAGGCCGAACTTTGCTCCAACGATGTTGTAGATCTTAACGCTTTCAGTACGGGCACCAGTACTACCATATAAACTGTGTAATTTGCGGCCGATAGTATCACGTGAGTTTGTAAGGTTACGGCATAAATGCGTTTGGATTGCACCGGCGCAAGACTTTCAAAACGTTGGCAGTTTTACGCACATCAATGACAATAATATTGTCACCAAAAATGTGATTAGATCATTAATCTCTAAGAAAGACGCATTGGCTTAGCGTGCACATCATTTTCAATCTGTGTAATTTAAGCCTTAGTGGCAAATAATAACAGTACTGCTGTTAGAGCAAACGTCTCACACGAAAGCCTTACAATTAGATCTCCGTCTAGGTTTACCGTTAGGACCACCAGTGCAAAGGCATCAACGTCGCCGAACTGCCGTCGCGATTTTCAACAGCTCTAACCATCTGTGACTTTCCCAGACTTTGTGTACCTTAAAGCTACCCCAAAGGGACACATTGAAATGGAAAGATCCAAACTGGGATGGAACGAAGATTCAAAGTAGAGACCGACCATTAGATGCATACAGATTACCCTAAGCCAACCCGTAGCCAGCTAGGGTTAATGGCACTTTCGATGCAGCAGGAACAAGACACGAAAGCAGTACCATGGTGTGTGTGCGTGTGGGTGTGGGTGGGGGACGGCGGACGGGACTGCTACTATAGTGTCAGTGCAGTATTTGGCAAAGACCATTTATGAAAAAATCGTCGGCAATAACCTTTCCTTTTGGGTATATAACACGCTCTATCACTAGACTCATCAAAATAAAATTCATATAATCTTTGAAAAGATATATTTGGCTTATTACAGTGATCGGTCATAAAAACTAACAGGCGTAAGAAAAAAGCTGCGAACAGAAGGCACGTCGGTTGTTACTCTTGATCAGCGTGTTGGTGATCATACAACAGACCGTGGCATTTCCTCACCTAAAGATATTATGGAAACTACGATTTATCTTACATCATCACCATTTTGTTAGCGCATAACAGGTTAGAGGAGTGTGCCAGCGTGCCAGTTGCTCCTAACACGCACACATATAAATGCAGACCAATCAAACGTTCAGATTAAGCTCCTCATACAGGAATTATAATGTCGATATACCAAAACTCTAAGAACCAAAAGATTTTCGACGTGTGTCAACTTTGTTTTAATTTTGATTAGTGGAAATATTTGCAAACAGAAAGTGCAATACAAAATGAGCATAACATAGACATAAAATATGGCCAGTAAATGTTAGAGAGCTTCCCTTGTTGGGGGTGGGGGGGATGGAAGTGGTATTTATGGAATTAATATTGGAGGTTATGTTATGTATATTTAATTTGTATTGTTTGTTTGACCTTTGTCCGTAATTGAGGTGATTGGAGTTTGGGCCAAATGATAATGTCATTTTTAAAATATGTTTTCATTGGTATTTCTCTTGGAAATTCTTTGGTCTACCTGATCTTTACAGGCTATTTGCAAAAATTTGTGAAAACAGACCTAACCTAATTTACTAATTTGGTGGAAATTTCCATTGGAAATGACTTAGGTCCATTTTGTTGTGGTATAAGTCAGGTGACAATCTGTATATAAAGAAAACTAAGTATACAATTATCCATTCCTAAATCAAATGGCGGTGTGGTGGCAGATACCCCATTAACATATTCAATCGTCATGAGGCCTGTACTAAATATAAAAATCACATTAATTGATGAAGTTGCCAAAGCAAAAATACATGGACCCAATAACATCAAACACACAACCTTCTTAAGTATAAACAGCACCATAGTTTTATTCAAAAGGCGTTATGTGCCCTCCTTTGTCCCTTTTGAGATGGTTCAGGGATGTGAACCAACAATTTAGAAGGGGCCTTTGATCGGCAGTCCTACAGAGAACATTGTGTTTAAGGGATGTCCTCCATGGACTACCTGGATGATAAATTCCGGCTAAGCTCTCCTTGAGCACCATAATGTATTCTGTTCGCTCCACCCCCCACCCCACCCCCGGCAAATTAACAAAACTGGTGCGACTGAATCCGCAGTTTAGTTAAAAGAAGAACAATATGGAAGCGTAGTCGCAATTCCTCCACCATCAACCCCTGGCGAATCATAAGCACATCACACATATGACAATGTTTGGTAATTTGTTATTACTGGAAGCCTTTCCTTCTGTACGCCATGCATGGACAATTTCACACAACGTTAGAAACATGTATTCCTCCACAATCCCACCAACATGGTTCCGCTCTACAGTTATTGCGTACTTCTAGAAGAGGGACAGGTATAAGGTTTAGTTTGCATTTGCAACTAGCACAGTGGAGAGGATGGTGGCAGACCTCTATGCTACTTTCAGGTACTGTGACCGAAATTTATTTGTATGTGGTAGTATAGAAATCATGATGTATAGAGCAGGACCACTGATCAAAATGGCTTATTTCAAGTAATCGAAAAATGAGCTTGAACTAGTGCAAAGTGCACTAGACTTTAGCAATTATTAGAAAAGGGAAAATGAATATTGCAGATTAGGCAATGCCAGTTTCTGAAAGCATAATAGATTCGTTATAAAATATATTAATTGAGGAAAGGTTATACGTGAAAATGAACAAAGGCATTTAGCGGTCTTTTGATGGATACACATCCAAATAAGACTAAGCTGTAAAGGAAACTAAAACTTCTTTTAACGCTACGTAACATATGCAAAGATTCTTTCTTAGCCCTAATTACGTGAACAAAATCTGGGAAATTAATTTTCTTTAAAAATCAACCCAATGCAAATTACGAAACCGCAGAGCGGAAACAGTCATAGTCCGTTAAAAACAAACTAGCTACCTGCGATCACCCTTAAAAATGAAACTTTAACAACTCGCCATGAATGCACGTAGCGTATGTTGTGACATATAGTCATAATAGACGCTGCATATAAGGAGAGAAATGAGGAATCATATTCATTCTATTTTTGAGTCATTCTCATTTCCTGTGTTCCTGTTGTAAGTCTGCTGACCTGTTTTATGTTGTACTTATATATTATTCGAGAGGAAACACATTTGTTTGGAGTGTTCCATGGAAATAGAAAGTGCTCATTATTTGGACTATACTAATATTCTGAAAGTGTTGTGAATTATTCAAAGGAGTTCTGGACAACGCCATCTTGACAGCGTCACGATTCTCGGCGGACCAGTACATTTACGATTTTGAAATTTATACGGAACTTTTCATTCATTCGGACTTAAATAGAACTTCATAATACTGTAAGGCCCTCTGACATGTTCATTTATAACTTCGATCATTAATTTCTTTGTGAGTTTTACAATTCTTGCTGGTTTCGCTTCTTTATGTTACTTAGTTTGTGACCAGAGAGTCATAGCATTATTTATGCATTAGTTTATTTGTTACAGAATTATTGTGAGCTGTGAAAACTCTCTGTAGTGGGAGTCATTCCTTCCAGGACCTCTAGTTTATAATCGTGGACCCTCAGAGTTCCCAGTTTGCTGTATAATGAACTATTTGTTCTGCAGCAATTAAAACATTGGAACATCAAAATGTTGTTTAAAGACGATTTTCAAAACATCCATCAACGAAAACAAATTATTTGTACGTGTTTGAATTTTGATTAGTTTTACTGTAACCAAGAATATACAAATAATAAACACTTCTGTACAACGTTAGCCCCGTCTCAAGACTCTCCCAGCAGGTAGGTGCAATGAAACATCAAACCTATCGCTAGGATGAACGAATGGTTGAGATACAATGACGATCTAAATATGCATATATTTTTGTGTGCCGACAATGTCACATGGGTCAGTATATTATCTCTCCTCTACTTTATAGGGATGAAATGAAATTAACCCAAAGGAACTGAGTTCCAAACAAAGGTAGCACAAATTACTGAGGCATGAAATATGTCACAGTGTCCTCTTTTACTGGTGGCTGCACTACCCTTCGTGACCCAATTACATGCCAACTTATATGATTCCACAGAAATAGTTTCCAAAACAAAGAACTCAACACATACATTAATAATAATCGATGGACCGTTGTGTGTAAGTTAAAGTGACTTAATTTTCACTCACTGGTTTAGTTATCTACACGGCACATCTAAATGCTCACTTACACGATTCAGCGCTTATCAGAATCTGAGACAAATGACTTAATCGCCAACCCAGACCTAAGTGTTCACTCCAGATATAACACATTTTCAATTTATTATGCAGACTTGCTTTTAAATCCTACATAGAAAAGAAAATTTAATTGTGCTAAAGTTATGTTAAACAATAAACTTGTATGCATTTAGTCCAATAAGGTTACTCCAGCTGTAAGCACAGTCCACGTTTATGATGGAGCATTACATAAATATAAGTTTTGAAATTGGGTTAAGTCCTATATGTTCTTTGCATGTCTAAATTGATAGTATGTATCACTGTGAGAACACTAACTCAAACGCAGCCATAAAATTGAACACACACTAAATCAAGCCTTTACCAAGCTGCAGACCACGTTTTTAATTAATGTCTTTATGAATAAGACTCAGTTTGGTTATAATATGTAAGTGTAGGTTTTTGTTTTGTTTACACTTTACCCAGGAAATTTAAAAAAATACAATCAGTAACAAATTATGAAGTAAAATACCGAATTCATTAAATTCATGCTGAGATCTCAAACTTAAAAATCACATTAAAACGAAGTTGTTTCTGAAATTTGTTCAAGAGATTCATTGATTATAGTTGCAAGGCATGATGAAGTTGAAATTTGTACATAATTTACGTCTACATTCAATACAAATTAATACATATCAGTAAATCTAGTCACAAGTTCAAACTGACATGCAAACTAAATATACATTTAATGAAAATTTGTTAGTATACTGGTGAATATTTTCAGCAATGATATGGCACACACTAATGCATTTCGCATCCATTTTGAACACTGGCTGTGATTTCATTCAATTTTAAGAGTGACATAAAAAACTGAATGAAACAATCAAGATAAAATAACTCCAGTGTGGTGCAGCACATTCCAGTGATATTATGGCTATGTAAGTTTTACATGTAAAACATTTATAGAGTTTGAAATCTTATATGTTATAAAAATACAATTTATTCCGAGGGGTTAAAAAATGAAAATATCTTCTTTTAACATGAAAACTTTTATGACTTGAAAGCCTTTCGATTTATACATGTGAAAATGCTTAGTATTTCAAAGATGAAGTAATTAGATTGTGCTGTGACAATTGCTAACTTTGTGTGATCGTTCTCAAAGCAAAGACAATAAATGGGTAAAATAGATCTAAAATTAGACTCACTGGTTACCTGCAACTGATCTGTACTGATTATTCGCCGGTGCTTCATACAGCTGACTACCCAAGTATGTCCGCGCTCTGCAACGGAATGAGATGCCATCTTCATCCAACTTTGTCAAGTTGTAATACAAGGTGGATGTCCGCCTATAGATGCAGCCATCTTGTAGAGAAGCTTCTTGTACGATGTCAGTGGATTGTGTGGGAGTGTAGGGAATAAATGCATTCATTGATCCCATCTCTGATGACCTTTCCCATATTATTTCTCCTTCTGGAACACTGCCAACATTAGCAGTACATCTGTACTTGATTCTGGTGCCTGCATTAAGCACACTATTGTTGGTTAGCTGTAGCGTATTCCCATTGACATCATAGTATTCAGGACAGTCAATGAACACTTCAGTTGGCACAGCTAAAAGAGAGTCACCAGACGTTAAAAAATATATTCTTCTAAGTTTCACGTACATTTTCGTATGATTATATCCGTGTTTAAAATAAAAAAGAAACAACACAGGAATGCATTGGAACCCAGATGTCAAATTAAATTCTGACTCACAACAAATACCTCTCCCTGTATTCGATAATCAGAAACTTCAACATTACATCTTAATGATGGCAGAAATGAGATGACTACTTCTCACCATGGTGATGTGCGAGACAAAATCTCTTTCATGACATTTATTATTTTGTTTCATCTCGGCTTTGTAACATATCACTATTCTCTTCCTTCATGACATACGCGCAAATCTGCTGTACAATGTGAACGGTGTGATAATACCACGACATCTCAGTAGCTGTAATAAAATACAAGAAAATAATGCTGATCGATAAGAATTATACATATGTCATTACTCAATGAAGTGTCCATTTTACCTCCTGGAGCTGAAGTTTATGGCTCTAAGCACATTTTTTTCAAAATATATTCTATATTATTCAAAAGTTTTCTTCACTATATGCTGAAATCTCAGATTCTGAAAACATGTCATCTTGAACTTACAATTTTCAAATCAAACAGAGAGCGCATAATGCATAATGTCAAACGAAGCGTTATTATCAAGGATTTGTCTACCATTTTCATTTACAGTTAATGGAATGGGTCATTTTCATCCATAATATGGTCAAATTTGGGAATTATGAATTGTTTGCACTCTGACAATCGCTTCACAAACGATACAAAGAAAATATTCTTGAAAGTTTCAATGATTCACGCGCTTCGGTTAATTTGACTCGTTAGGTCCCATTCTACACTTATTATAGTAATTTCTTTGCCAATGATATCGTTGTCTAGAGCACAGAGTTCCTAAAATTAAGATTGGGAAATCTGACACCCAAATTGGGAAAATGGGCAGGTTTTGGGATGGATTGAGTGTGGGTCATAAAACTAGGCTAGAAAAATTCGAGATTACATTCACATACTTACACATAACTGTAAAATTCTTAGTGTCAGTAACTGTCTTAGTATTTTGATTAACATCCAAGTAGGTCAAATAACAATGAAATTCGGCTTGATCAGTACATGCCAGCCCCTGTGCATTTATGGACACTGTCATTACCACTGACTTTTGCTCCGTATCAAGACTTCCAGTGACATTTGGTGATCTTGTCTGAATATCAGAGGGAACTGTTGGTTCAAGTTCAGCCAAACCATCAAAACCCATTGAAGCAATGCTAGTAAAAGCAGACTCTGTAAATTTTCGTCGCAAGAGTCCTAAGCGATACACAGTGACTATATCTGAAGTTCCCCTGCTGGAACACTGCACATTTAAACTCGTCAACAGATTCTCAGTACTGGATCCTGTCACCATGGATGATGGGTTCAAGGACACTGAAATGCCATCAACTGTAACAAAAAATACAATAAGAATTAAGTGATTCGGAGTCCATTGCTTTTGTTCCAAATTTTTAACTCTCGCATTTTTATGTCTTGTAGGAGAGATAGTGGTCTTGAAAAAAGCTTAAAATCTCAGACTAAATACAAATGGCTGAACATGCATCAGTACTAAAAGAAATATTTTTTGACACAGACACAGGGCTGGTTACTTAAATAAACTCACAAGCCCTGACCAAAAGTCACGACTCCAATTTCCACATGCCCAAACTCTCCCCTTTTTTAATATTGTCACAAAACGTTGCAATAGCTACAGTTCGAATATAAATTCAATAGGATTCAAATGGGTTTGATGGTAATGCATCAGTGTTCAACACTACACTCACTAGGGACTGGATGGTCCTGGTGTTCAGTCTTCTCTGATGAATTCTCTGTGTGAACCCTGGTAAGAACCAAGTTTAGGTATGTCGATGCGTTGTTTGTAGTATGTGCAAGAACTAATAGTCCCTCCCCCATCATATTTTTTCTTTGGCCTGCATGCTTCACAAAGTAAACGTCTGTCAAAAATCAGTTCTGAAGTTGATTTATATTGAGCTTTGCTGATAGCTAATTGCTTTCTAAATCGGCTTAAAAACTTAATTACACTTGAACACTATTCCGACAACTGAAATCTGAAATGATCATGCTTTGCATTCCTTATATACAGTAAAATCTGACTTCACACACTTGTCAAAAATATAGTACATGTGGCTAAACATTCAAGGGAATGACATTTAATAACTTTTGTCCTTTGTACATGCATCTATATAACATACCTGATTTACCAATAACAGGTTGTTCCACTTCCTGATCATACCTATGCAAATTAACACAAAGGTCTCACCCAATGCAGCCTTCAAACGCATCTCAGTAGCTAATGTTGGGCGATTAAATAATCTATGAAATGGTGATTTATATCTGTCCTGTTCACTTTAACTGCCGCTATTTAAACTGCCAAAAGAATAGTTTTACATCAGCTCCAATCATGACTGTTTCCCGTTTATAAATGTTTCATGTAATGGCCATATACTGAAAGTGGTTTCTTTTTGTTGAAGATTACTGAAAATTGTGTTCATTGAAACACGACCGTATCAGAGGGTGAGGGGGTGGTACAAAATCATACTTTTAGCTTGACACTCTCTGATAATACATTTGCACATTTCAGCAACGCGATCCAAGTATCCTCAGACAAATTAGATTTATTTTGACAAACCTGACGGGCACCTCACTTAAAATACAGGACGTGTCCGATCTAAAATTAAAGTGGCCCCGGGCGACAGGCTATCCAATTATTTTAGCATTGTGCATGCTGGGAAATGTTACTTTTAAAGCTAGTAATTATAAAGCAACAGTACCTTGAAGGAACGCATGCTCTACTGGCTGCAAAGAATTTCCATGAATTCAACACATGGTCATTTCTTTATTTTCACTCTGGAGCACTGAAGCCATATTTGACATTCCTTAGCAACAATCAGATTTTCCAATTATCTGCTGTGGTGGGCTTCTCCACCATGGACTTCATGTAGTAGGTAGTAGTAGTCATCACGAACTGACATGTAATGCTGTGGCATGTCGTGGAAGGATGACGTTTACCTTGAAAAGTTGCAGTAATATCATTTTGCAATAGTGGACATCCATTAAAATGTGAGGAATTTACCTGTACGTTCCGCTATTGTACATGGTGAATAGTGTCCTTTCCAACTGTACACAATGCCAATTAATATTGAAAGACTCCCATAAAAATGACTAAAACGCAGTCGCTTACGTGTTTTGTGCTTTCGGTGATAATAGCAGTAATACGATTCTAATCCTTTCATATCGACCTGGGAAGGACTTTCGTCCACCTGATTAAAATCCAGCACCAGTCCGCATTTATATGACCCCAGTAGATTTTTCGAAGATGAGGTAGTAGTCCGGAATACACGGGTGCGGGGTTGGCACCAAACCGCTATTTTCACTTCGCCCACATAAAACATACAGAAACTGATATTTTTAAATACAGTAGTGGCGGACAGTCACGGGGACGGCAGCCAAAAAGAGGGATTCTGGTTCTGGCACAAGGGCGGTATCATAACTGGAGTGATTCTTATCAAAATAAACCTGTTTATGATAGAGGGCATTTACTTTGCTGGAACCGGCATTTTTAAATACTACTACTTACAGGGATAAAAACAACAATACTTAGACAGCCAATTCAAGATTGTTTAGTTTTTAGTGATTAGTGCAACCGTGCTCATATTAGTTAATACGAGAACAGAAAATATTTTTTTAGCTAATGCTAATTGTGACCTGATGTCAGGTAAAGTACTATATAATCTTGTTTTTCTACAAAATAATATTTTCTGTTGCAAGATCATAGCAGAAGCAGTTGTATTACTTTTATGTTCAGTGTTTTATTTGGGCTGGAAGTTATTTATTCAAATTATTTAATTCAAGGTATTCTTCTCTGGAACTACAAAGTGCACAAAAATAAGATTTATGGAAATAGAGACTTTAATTTATACTCTAAATTCAAATAAGGATATATTCTTGGGTTTTATTATTGTGATCCAACAAAAGACTGTTTGCACATCACCATTTTACGGGACACCAAAAGTATATCAACACTTCCAGCGTTAGAATTATTTTATAGCTCCACTAAAGTTAACAGAGAACGTTGATCAGTACGATTTATGTCTATAATTATATGATCATTTGGGATTTAATTCGTAATACCCTAAGTTCCTTTTTTACATTTTCACATTGTATTCTTGGGAAATAAATTATTTGTTGAATTTTACAAAGCATTTCCTTCTTTCGCTTTTCTATTACTTATTTTAAGACCATATTGTCATGGTATACTGGCCCTGGAGAACACAGTGAATGTTATATTGTAGGCACAATTTGATAATACTCTGCAAAGCAATTGGCTGAAAGACGTGACCCTACATTCTTGACAGATCCTTTTTAAATAAAAGTTAAGCTGTTAGTCAATAATTAGCATTGCCTGTGAAGATCAATACTTGGAAATGTCAATACCTTTTGCCCACCGTTCGTGCACAGTTTCTTGGTGGTGTGTTCTGAAGATGAACTTCCTCATCCATAACCTAAAGGCACTCGAGCAGGGACAACATCTATGGTCCACAAATCCACTGGGTTGCCGTTTACTTTCCCAAGTGTGGAATATATCGATTTCTATGGACTGACTTCTCTGGAAGACTTATATCTTATGACATGAAAATGTTGTAACCACTCAATTCAATAATGTGCATTTCAACAATATGATTATATAGTGTGTGTGTGTGTGTGTGTGTGTGTGTCTGTGTGTTGTTCTTTTCTTCGTCAATGAAGTCTTGGATTACCTTTAGGACATTTACTGATTCGTTTGTACGCTATTTCGCTAGAAAAAATATAAAAATGTGATTTAGTTTTCCTTATGACTGTTTTAATTAACTCATCGATGGCAAAAGGACATGCTTTTAGATCATTTGAAGTCTAATCTTAATCCGCAACGTTGTGTTATGTATATTAATTCGCATTGTTTGTTTGCTAGATTGTATTTAGTTGTATTCATTTTGATTTTTTGACATTGCTATAATCTTTATTTTTCATTTGACTTTGTCCAAAACCAAGTTAATTTTCTACCAAACCTCGGTCACTGATTTTCATTTCGTAAACAACATGTTTATCTCAGTCTGAGTCGGAATATTTGGAAATTCCCCATGAAATACCAGGACTGCCTGTTGTTTACTACATATTAAATTATAAGTTTAGAAAAAACATCTAATTATAACTAGATTTTATGTTGTAAAGATCTAGAACCTTCCAGAGCGAAATTGGCAATCCTGTTTCTAGAAAATGTTAATTCTGACGAGTTCAGGTATGAGACTATAAATTCTTGTTTTTTCTAGACATCATTCATTCGCGCTTTAAGATCTGAGCAGAATTAAACGTATTATTGCTTTGTCCAGTAGTTCATTTGGGATGGAATTGTACTTATTTAAATTTTTTGTTCACTGGAAATACAATGTGCTCATTAAAAATAATATTCTTGGAAATAGAGACTTGAATTTACAGTGAAATTTAAAATAAGGATATATTCTTGGATTTTTTGGGGGGGTGATCCAACAAAAGACTGCTAGCACAGCATTACGACACGGGCCACCATAGGCACATAAACACTGCCAGCGTTTAATTTCCACTAACGTTTATTCAGAACTTTAATTATTACGATTTGTGTCTGCTATTCTAGGATTATTTGGGATCTTGGATACCGTAAGTTCCTTTTGTTAACATTTTCACTTTGTATTCTGGGTCAAATATTATTTGTTGAATTTTACAAAACCTGTTGGTTCTCATTCTTTTCAAGTACTTATTTTAATGTTATAGGGTCGTAATAGTTGTCAGCCTCATAAATATGGTCATGTTTAATATTCCTTCTGACATGTCTGCTGTATATGAAGTGGATCGGACTCCCATAATCCTTTCTCTTGGTTTGTTCAGAACTGATTTGGCGGTTCTTATTGAAAAAATGTTGATAGAAAAAAATAATCTTCATTCGTTGTCTACTAAAATATATTTTTCGACATGCTCTCTCTCAGTATTTAATTTTTATGGGAATATGTTCTTTAACGTTTATATCTTCGTTTATGATGTTGAGTGGGACAACATACTGCAATGCTAGAAAATGGACAAAGTAAGGTCTTCGGAATTTTTCGCTGATTACAACGATTAGACCTTGAGTTAATCATTTGAAAACAATTAAACATTTTATTTTTTATAACTCAACGTTGTTTAGATACAAAACATATGAGCAATAAAATTTAATACCCTATTTAGATAAGTGTTCATTGTAATTAATTTTTAAAGTGTAAGTATCTTAGAGGTTTAATGTCACAACTACTGCAACAGCTGATATGTTTTATTTATAATGTGTGTAGAACAACTGCATAGAATTTTTTTAAAGATTGTCCCAACACTTAACTCAACAATTAAATGAAAACTACTAAAATGTACATTAGTTTTAATACTATCTGGTCTTGTCTGATGATTGATTAGAAAATGTTTCAGTAATCTGCCTATATAAGTTACTTTTAATATAGCTTATTTCTTGGAACGGTTTGCTTGAACATGGCAGGTACAATAAACAGTGTCCTAGCAGGTTCATTCTTTGCCATATTTGAATGCACATAGAGGTTTCCGATCTTCTCGTCCACTACCAATTTATCCCGTCATGATCCTTACTGGCGTCCGTCAGTGCTCATCAGTAACCATTTCTCGTTTTAACATTTGAATTAATGCTATGTTGTCTCAGCCTACTGTCATTTTTAAAGAAATTTGGAGACAAAAATTAATGTATCAACGGGCGTAATCGAAAAGCCGACTATAATCATAAATCCATCTTGTTTTTATTGCTTTGTAAGAGCAAGCACGCGCTGAGCTTACCCTAGCACATTACGAGCCTTGTACGGATAAATGATTACTGACAATTAATTTCTTTAATTAATTTCTTACATGTATATGTCATGGATAGATTTGTTCCATGGATAATGTCAATTTAACATTATTTTAAGACCCACATGTTTAGAAATATCTGAACAGATATTGATTCAAGCAGGGTTCGACATCGTCTGAGCATCTTGAACTGATCATCTCTGGATAACGAGCTAATAGGCATTAAACGTTTGCAAAGAAATGCCCTTTCTTGAATAAAACAAACAACACTCAAATGCACATTCCAAAGAGGAAAAATTGTATTACGAGAACTAGTTGAACATGAGTAGGACTGCCTATCCAGTCAGCTGCTTTGTTCAGTACAATTTATGTGGTACTTTCCTTTAGGAAAATGAATATAACTAATTTTAACTTTATCCACTGAAACTGTGCAGAAGGAGCTGATTATAAAATGTGAATAGACGTTTATTTCATTGGCAAGTACTGAGAGATGCCAGTACACGGTACGTGACTCTATGGTACTGTTCATACCGAGCAGTCTTTGTGGAGGTATTTGTAGATCCCGAAGAGTTCGTGACTGATGCCAACTGTTGAGATCTTTATAGAAAGTAACGGAATGTTCTTAAGGTGAAAGAGATATCTCTAAAATGCCACTTTACGCTCGTATGGAAACGTTCATCAACATCGCCACGCACCTTGTATACCTTTTATAGAAGGCAAGGTCACGGATACATGACCATTGAATGTTGGCAAAGATATACATGGCTATTGAATGTCGGTAAAGATGATAAATAATTGCCTAGTCAATTTAAAGTAATCTCGTGTCAATTTCTTCATTACCTTTACCCGACAATACTGAAATCAAATGCACAAGGCAGCAGAGTAAGACCCTCGTGAGCATTTTCTTCCTTTTTGCCTCATATACTTCAGACGTCTAATGGCGGTCCCAGCAATAAAGTCTGACCTTAACCTACATATTTTAGTCAATGAGGTATGTAACATAAAAAATATACACAGGTCGAATATAAATTGTGTAAAATTCTCCTTACAAAAAGAAATATCAATTAGTACTTACATTTTAGGAATATCATTGCATGAGGAGTCTGATACAAATAGACAGACTATATTTTATGACTATTTCGTCAATAGATTAGTCAGCAAATAGTATGATTCATGCAAAGATGACTAGGCCATGCCCATTCCGACATCGTAGCTGGGTATATCTGCGCTTGAGTATAAACAGGTACACGAATTGTTAAATCTATAAATAACATGTGTCACCATGAATCTTCTCTCTCTCTCTCTCTCTCTCTCTCTCTCTCTCTCTATATATATATATATATATATATATATATATATATATATATATATATATATATATATATATATATATATATATATATATATATATATATATATATATATATATATATATATATATATATATATATATATATATATATATATATATATATATATATATATTCTTCTTGGCATCCGTACGTCTACGGGTGACGATGGTGTATCTTCAGAGTAAGTCTTTGTTTCGCCTGCTTCCTGGCTGTCTTTTCAGCTTGCCAATATATATATATATATACCTTTAGTGTATTTTAAATTATCAAAAGTGGTGTAATAATTCAGCACTGTTGAAAATGTATTGCTCACAAGCTCAGAAAATTGTCACGTGCATAAAACTGTAGTATAGTTTTAAGTACCCAGCCTTTATTTTGTTGTTAGTGATATAATGATGATGGCCATCGAATTAAATTGATTGAATGTATTTAGCACTTGTTTCAAAATCAAGTTGTGGGCACTAACTCCACTGTTAATCACTTACTCTCATTACATATGGTAACAATTTTAATACATGGCCAACATATATTACATCGGACCAGGTGGAAATTTTATATATATATAAACGTTGATGTTGTTTCGTATTTCAATTCCTCTCTCTCTCTTGTGCATGTGCGTGCGTGCGTGTGTGTGTGTGTGTGTGTGTGTGTGTGTGTGTGTGTGTGCGTGACTTAGATTTTTAACGTAAGTTTAACACTTTTTCAGTCATATCACTACAATGTCTGCAGTGTGGCAGTTTATAGTGATGTCTACCACTGGGGCATCATGCCGCAGACATGTAGCATCATGTCCCACCCAGACACATTATCCTGAAACTAGGCCGACCAGTCATAACACTAACATCTTAATGCTGAGCGCCAAGCAAGGCAGCTGTTAATACCATTTTTGTAAGTCTTTGGTATGACTCGGCCGGGGATCGAACCCACAATCTCCCGCATCCGAGGCGGACGCTCTAACCCCTTGTCCGACGAAGCGGTCGTGTGTGCGTGAATAAGATCGTCTTTTTATTTGGTATACGTTTATGTGTGGTAATAAAACGTGGATCCCTTCGCAGTAAAGGCATACAATGGGGAATAGACTTAATATAAACAGGGTAGATTAGTCTTCCCATTTATGCACACAGAGTCAATAACCATCAATGTAAAATTTTATAACAAGGTTAATTTGAAAGAAACAGATTCAAGCGAGTGTTAATTAAATGATGGGCAACAAAAAAAACCCTAAGTAAACAGGTAGACACACAAATATATGCCCATTATGTCGGTCAATTCTGCTCGTCAGGTAAAATTTCGCAAAGATACGACATTCCTGTAAACATTGGATTACGTGTTCTTTTTGGTCGAAAATTCAATTTGTATCAGGAAAGAACGATCGTCCATTAAATAAAGAAACTGATATTTATAGAGTGTACAAATATATCCCATATTTCTACCCTTAATGCATATGAAAATGTTATTTCTAAATGTAAACATGAAGACCCACTCAATGGCCTTTTTGAAATTGTAACCCAGAAAATCCTATTTACTGTGTATCTTTTAGAATCATACAAGTAAATACATTATATGAAAGATGTAAATGTGTAGCTTTAAACGATACGGCATTTTAGTCCAAGTT
Organism: Sinohyriopsis cumingii; assembly: GCA_028554795.2. Taxonomy (NCBI): domain Eukaryota; kingdom Metazoa; phylum Mollusca; class Bivalvia; order Unionida; family Unionidae; genus Sinohyriopsis; species Sinohyriopsis cumingii. The sequence continues at coordinate 117,807,737 of CM068831.1, forward strand.
TCCAAAGGACTATATTGAATAATGGCCATTTTCTGCCCCTTCTCCAAATGTCTTATATTATGTATACTGTACATATGAGGTGGTTAATATTTATTTATGACATCAATTTTTTTTCACATGTCCGTTGCCATGGTTACAGGGTGTCAAAACACTATAAAATAAGACATGAAAAGTAGTCATCTGTTCCATTTATTTCTCATAGATACTGTTTTATCATGAGCTATTCACTCAGTTTCAAAATTCCAATATGCATTTTTATTATTTTAGGGGTTATAAAACTGTGTATATATATATATATATATATATATATATATATATATATATATATATATATATATATATATATATATATATATATATATATATATATATATATATAGTTTACTTTCTAAAACTATTCCAAAACGGTCCATCATAGACAAAAATAGAATCAAGAAATTATACATCAACTGAAAATACGTTGACAAAAAAGGTACTTTATCATAAAATAAAAAAAACTGTTCCTCAATAAAATATTGCTTAATATCATTGAATGATGTTTAAAATTATTGAATTATTTAAATGATTGTTTGATATTATTGAATATGATTGTAGGACTCACGGTACTAATTCAGCTCCAATAGTAAACATATGGAAACACTATCATATTCAAAATTCAGTAACTTAAAATTTCTGGGTGCTCATGATGACACCTATAATTCTCCATGCACAACTAACCTTGGTGCAAGCTTATGTGTGGAGAACACCATATGAGCCGCGGCATTTTGTTTATCTACATGTGCATGAAACACATGTTATTGATTCTGCACCAAATGAATCAGGTGCTACTTTCATTATTGAGTACTCCTAAGTCAAACCTGTAAAAGGACTAAAATTGCATCAATAGAATGTTTATATTTTTTTTTAAATTACATATCATCCTATCTCAAAAGATATTTTTACTAAAATTTTTATTTTCATTATTAACCAATTATGGACCACCAAACCCTTATATACTCTATTATTTGTTCACCTATTTCTAGACTGGTTCACAGTTCTTCCGTATAATTAGTACCGTGTGTCCTATAACCAGATTTAAATTTTTTAGAAAACGTTGTATTTTACTCATTGATATTGGAGCATAATTGTAAGAAATAATTGGCCATGCTTGTGCATGGATAATAGTGCAATAGCATTTTATGTGATACCAATGTCTGTAGCTAAATTGCATCCACATTACATGTTGCTGTGTTGTATTGTACATATTAGTGGCTTATTCTTGTTATTAAAATAATTGTTTTCTGCCTTTGTATCTTCATGTTATCTTTCTATGGCATACATGCTACACAAATGAAACACAAGCATGCTGACATCAGCAAGTATGACATCACAGGGTATCAAACTACATGACGCATTGTATTTTCATCTCTCACTGGCTATAAGACAAGTTTTAAATGTTTTAAATTTCAAAATTGCATTTCTTTTCTTGCTGACTCTCACAGAAATAAGATGCAGTGCATCCCTATTCATATCAATCAAACAAAACAAATACGTGTGCCACATGACAGATCAAAATGATAAGAGGCCATTGTCCTGTTGTGACTAAAGCAAATACACACACCCATGAAGCATCAAGAGATACTAACATTCCAAACTTATTTAAACTATCATCACATGTGATTCATCACCCCCAAATGTTAATAAAAAGGTATAAAAGCCAAAGAAAAGTTCCATAAGCTTTATTATACTGAAGAATTAAATGACAGAGTGCTACTTCCGTATAATTAGTACCGTTTGTCCTGTAAAGGCGTTAAAAGGGGCCTGTAAGTTCGCTTACATGGGCCAAATACATGGGTTTGTTACCTTCACTGGAAATGACAAGTGTTATTTATGTATGTATATGCCTTTACCCTTATATTTCATGACTAAATAACACACACACACACACACACACACACACACACACACACACACGCGCGCACTACTGTGTTTCTATCTTTAGAAGAAAGAAAAATGTCTTCCACACCCCTTTAGGTAGCCTATAGTCAAACCCTAATCTATTTATAAACTATATATTCGTCCGTAAAGATATAATATGGACATTAATAAGAAAGAAAGCACTATTGGTTCGACACTTTTAATGAACGTCTGAAAAGAAGTGAAATATGCTTTAGAAGTAATGCCATTGGAGAATACAGGAAAGAAACGGACTATAGGTATTGTACTCTCTAGACTTGCTGCGTCTATTTTTAAACCAGCGCGGAATACTGCATTACACTGACTGCATACAGTTGTCTGTGAAATGAGAGGATGTACACGTTTATAAAGAAGATATACCTATAATGAACAAATAGCAACACAATCATTTTATTATGTTTTGCAAATGCTATTTACCAGCACTTATAGATTGCAAAGATGGCGATTTACAGACAGGGGCTCGTATCATTGCTTACAATTTACCTATCGTATAAGTAGTATATAATAACTACATAATGACTACATAATAACGAAGGAAATAATATAGCGCACTCTAGAAATGCCGTCGAATAGCTCACGCGTAGCGATACGTAGCAAGCTATTGTCCAACAGAGAAAACGACAAGGATACATAGACAGCATTTTTTAGTTTTTAGTCATTAGCGCAAACGTGCTGTCATACGTTAATATGAGAACCCAGTAAGTATGTTTCCATCATCCTATATTCTTCTTGTCTCTTTTATCTTCTTTTTTCCCTTCTTCCAATTCTGTCCAATTCTAATTCTTAATATTATTTTTAACAGAATATTCTGGTGACAATTGCCTCTTTTCAAATGGTAAGCGTTGCAGTATTTTATTTTCGTCAATCGGTCGAATTCGGTATGCATTTTGCTTCAATATTGGTGACAGAAACATAAAGTGCGCAGAAATCCCCGGCTACATTGTATGGATCTTTTGAAGATCATGAATATGAGCACTTATATTTTTTCATGAATGCTTTTTTTGGAGGGTGCTCTCTCCTGTTTAATCTTCTCAGACCAGTTAGGGAGGCCCTCCTGCCCTAATATTAGTATTGGGTGTGTTATGTGTTTTTGATTATGAATGTTTGTTTGGTGGTTGTCTTTTATTTGTTGTTGTTGTTCATATTGTATTTTTATATATATGTATATTTTTATTCGATATTATGTTCCAGACATTCATTGTCGTCTAGTAAGTATGTTTCCGTCATTCTCTGTTCTTCATGTCTCTTTTGTCTTCTTTTTTTCTTCTTCTATTTTTGTCCAATTCCAATTCATTTATTTGCTCCTCTGCAGTGTTGGTTTTGTTGAATCACTTGATTTTATCTCTGTTGCTGGTGTTATTTTGGTTTTCAATTTAATTTGCTGTTTTTCCCCTAGTTCGTCATGTTGGCCCTGTCTTTGTTCTTGATGTTTTGGTTTTTCTTGTTCTGTGTCTAACGTGGCGATCCTTAATACTTGTTTGATTTTGGTTTCTTCCGTTGTTGTTTCTCCCTTTTGTTGTTGTTTCTGCTTTCTTGTCTCTTTTTGTTGCTGGACTAGCTTCTCTCCTAATTCTTGCTGCTGTTTTTCTCTGTGTTGTTGTTTTGGACCTTCTTTTTGCTGTTGTTGTTGTTTTTGTTTCTCATGTTCTTGTCTTTTCTGTTGTTGAAATTGCTTTAGTCTTGGTTGTTGCTGTTGATTTTCTTTCTGTTGTTCTGAGCTTAGTTTTTCTTCTTTTTGTTGGGTCTTCTCCCGATGTAGTTTTTGTCGTCTCGCTTGTCCCTGCTCAATGTGTTTGTTTTATGTGAATGTGGAGTAGTGTGACTATAGCTACTAACTCTTTTGCTGAGGTGATTGTAGGTAATTGTGTTTGTAGATAAAAAAAAATTCTTCTCCACAATGTATTGATAGTAAATAACATTGACTTAATATGTGTGTATTGTTTTGTATACAAAATTATTTTAGATTAGCACTCTCATCACTATGGAATGTTTGGTAGGTGATTCTATGTTTATATAGTTATATTTCCCACACCGCCAGGCGTTATAGATTTTTTTCCGCTGTCCCTGTTTGGCTCGATTGAGATCAGCCCCTTGCAACATTGTTGCCAATGTCCAATACTGTGACGTCACCCCACCTGTTCCATTCCAATTGTCCCTAGACAGACCCTATATTTTTTGTTGCTATACAGGCCCAACCTTTGGTCCGTATAAATCCTGTCCGTGAATCGTCCCACGGTGTTTTGTAATATTAATTTTCATTGTCCTTGAATCGCTGTGGAAAGCTATAACGCCTGGCGGACATTGTTTCCAATGTCCAGTACCGTGACGTCATCATTCCTATTTTCCCTATACAAACCCAACCTATGTTCAATACCCCTTGTCGCTAAGCAACCCCAATATTCCCCATGTTAAATTGCTCTTGCCGCTAAACAGCCCCAGCAATATTTCCTATGTTAAATTCCCCTTGTCGCTAGTCACACCCACGACCATTTTGCATGTGATTTCCATTGTCGCTAAACAGCCCCAATATTCCCCATGCTAAATTCCCCTTGTCGCTAAACAGTCCCAGCAATATTCCCATGCTGCATTCCCCTTTTCGCTATACATCCCCAGCAATATTTTCCATGTTAAATTCCCTTTGTCGCTAAACAGCCCCAGCAATATTCCCATGTTAAATTCCCCTTGTCGTTAATCACACCACGACCTTTTTGACTGATTTCCATTGTCGCTAAACAGCCACAGCAATATTCCCCATGTCAAATTCCCAATGTCGCTAAACAGCCCCAAGGGTTTTGTCCATATTAAATTCCCACTGTCGCCAAACAGCCCCAGAACGTTTTTGACTAGGATTTCCCTTGTCACCAAACAGCCCCAGCAATATTTCCCATGTTAAATTTCCCTTGTCGCTAAACAGCCCCAACAATATTCCCCATGTTAAATTCCCACTGTCGCCAAACAGCCCCAGGGGTTTTGTCCGTATTAAATTCCCATTGTCGCCAAATAGCCCCAGCATCTTTTTGACTGGGATTTCCATTGTTGCCTTACAGCCACAAAATACTACTTAGTTGCTGCAGGAATGCCCACCGGTTTCTTCGTTTCCTTCTATGTTTATTTTGTTGCGGACGCGAATGTAATCACTAAAATAAAATAAATTATTCTTTTAGACATGAATAAGCGGCACTTTTAGTGCTGATCATCTGCAACTAGATGAGAATCATGCAATCATACTTTGTGCTCTGGCTCAATAAGAAGAAAATCCTATTTGCGCTAAATCTGTATACAAAACCTTAAAATAGAACGTGTTGCTATAAGATGAAAAAATGATTGGGATAGATCTTGAATATACATTTTTTGGAATTCAAACAATCATTTAAGTATCCAAGCAAATTAGTTTATTCTTTTGATATGAGTTCACCTTTTATTGCTTCAACTGATGTCATATTTCAAGCTGACTGTTAAGTTTTATTATATCCATTAACTGAGCCTTGTAAACATCTAACCATTCTCATGTTGGTTTTTTATAAAAAAAATTCCACAAAATAGATGTTAATGTTTTGTTAAATCTCTCTACTGTGTTTGTTTTTTCTCTGAAAATGTAGGCAAGTATTCAACATCTTTCTTTCTTAAAATAGTAACTTACATCTTTGTTAAAGATTTCTCTTCTTTCATCAAAGTGTAATTTCTTTGGTTTTCTGAGTTTAAAAATTTGTTTAAATGGATGTTGTAGTTTATGAACGTTATGTAGATAAGTAGCTAGAATTACTAGTTGATGCTTTCCAAGGAGAATACCTTATTTCTGGTTGAGACTGGGGGAATCAAGTTTATGTTTAAAGAAAACGAACTATAATAACAATCATACCAACTTTTACTGGTAGACATTTTGAAATATTGGTATCGCTGTTTGTACCTAAGTACAACTCTGTAATCAAACATTTCAGAAACAATGCGGTTTTTTTTTTCTTTTTTGGGTGGGTGGGTGGGTGGTTGGGGTGTTGTTTTTTTAGTTCATTACTACTACTATCATGACTGAAAATAATCTCATCACGAATAGTTACAATAAAGAAACTAAATACTTTAAAAATCTTCACCCAGTTTAAATCTTTATATTCTATTTTGTATATATCCCTCACACCACAGTAGTGTTCGATTTCTCTTTTTAAATCATCTTTAATCGTATAATTTGTTCCCAATCTGAAATTAAGACCATTGCCCATAAGCATTGTAAAATAAATATCTTCTATGAACAGTTTTAGATAATAGTGGGGCACTTGGTAGCATGTTTTAATGACTCTGTTTTCTTTTCTTACTTTTACATTTTTCTTTAGTTTTCCTTCGTCACAAAATGTATAACCCTTTGGATTTGAGGCATTCTTTCATTGGGTAAATTGTTTTACAAGGAAAGTTAAATAAGTAATCTGATTTTGTCGAGGTTTCACATTTTTATCCTAGATATAGCACTTCAAATACTCAAAACTTATAACACGCCGTAAGCAAAGCAACATCATCAAACCCCACTTTTTTCCAAAAAATCGGTCGAGAATAACAGGCTCTGTATGTATATTATCCGGAAATGAGACTGTGTAACGTCATAGGTGGTTATCGACTTTGCACGCCCTTCTATGATACAGTATCTAAAAATGCATAATGCAAATGTACAGGGTCAAAATCAAACTTATCCACTAAAATCACATTATCTTGGTATAATGTACAATACCTCTGAGTGCCCGACTTAAATGTTGCCTTATTAAACAGGCATCGACTTTTTGGCAATTGAACTCCCAAATCTTTTGTATACTTTTCGTATGTTAACACGTGTATACAGGAATCAGTCCTCATATTCATGTTTTGCAAAACATTTATCGATTTGTGTATGTCTGTCTGTTTACTTATTATTTGCCCTTTGATACAAACAGATAAACATGAGGTTGACTTTTTATGAAGACAAGCAGCATAAATAATATTTAAAAAAACATTCAAGAACGGTTGTGTGTGTGTGTGTCGTAACTTTAACAATTTTTCAGCCATATTGCAACGATATCTGCAGTGAGTCGCTTTATAATGATGTTTAGCACTGGGGCATCATGCTGCAGAGATGCTGGATCAGTAGTGAAGTGGGGCGGATTAGGGACAATGGGACTTACCATTAAAAACAGGGTCCCGTCCCTTTGGGGACTATGTAAATTTAACATGCGGAAAACTGGCCTGTCCCTTTGGGGACAATGGGAATCAACATGGGAATCTATTTTGGGTCAGTCTAGGGACAAGGGAAATTTAACATGGAAGAAAAAAGCAATTCTAGGGACAAGAAGAAGTTAACATGGGATTTTTTTGTTTTTTTAAAAAATAAAAAAAAATAAAAAAAAGGGCTAGGCAATTGAAAGTCTATCTCTTTTCGAGAGATTGGAGTGGCCCTGAAAAGGGCCTTTGGTTTTCTTCTTCTTCTAACTCCTTAACTTCTTTATCCATTCCCTTATCTTTTCCAAACTTCCCTTCTTCTTTCTCTTTTCATTTTCCGTTATCCAGTCCGGGTGACCCATGGCTCGGAACTTGTTCTGGATTTTCATCCAGTTAACGTTCAGTTTCTCTAGTTCTTCCTTATTCTTTCTATTTTCTTCTTCTTTCCTCTCTTTTCTCCACCTCTCCTTTATTTTTTTCACTTCTTCACCTATCACCTTTCTCACCTCTTCTTCCTCTTTTTTCAATTGTTCAACACCCCTTTTGACAAAGAGCCACTCTGACCGTTGTTCTATCTCTTCCAAAAACCTTCTTACTTCTTTTACCTTCTCCATGGCCTCTTTTATTGTCCCCACTCTGACATAGGGGGGATTTATCAGCCCTCTCAATTTCTTCACTTCTTCTTCAATTAATCCCTCTATCACCTCCCTGGCTAATTTTAGTTCGTTCACGTAGTGCAGACTTGTTCTTAACCTCCAATCTCTTTCAATCCTTTCAACTCCATATTCCCCATCCACCATCCAAAAGTAAATATTCCTTAACTTGTGACACTTCCATCTTCGTTTTGTTTATTCCGTGGAATGGTGCTAATAACGAACACTGAGGGTTCTTATAGTTAAAGTGCGGACGTGAAGGAAAACATCCCCCTAAAACACAAAATTTATATTACCTAGATCATCACTTAAAACGCGCGGACGTGAAGGAAAACATCCCCTACTTTTCTCATTTCATATTATCTACTAACCACATACATGAAGCAGCAATAAACAAACCCCAAATCTACTATCCACACACGCAAAGCATTAAAATTAAACCCAAATCTACTATCCACACAAACCAACTTAAGCTCTTACAAAACCCAATAATCTACTATCCACACAAACGTACGTCAGCGCTTACAAACACAAACACATACACTCACACTAGGAAAAAAAAGAGTGTTTATATTCACACTACTCTACATACACAGATTGGCAAATTGATTACTATTTCTTTTCTAAAAGTTTAGGTAGCCCTGAAAAAGGCTGTTTTTTTAACTCCATGGCACCTGGTTAATGATGGCACCTTCCAGGCCTGGCACCACACACACATCTCCTACTCCAATCTCCTTTCACTCTTTTTGGGGGGAGAGCAGAGGCGGAATGAGTGGCTTCAGAATCCCAATCTTCTGTCTCTGGGATTCTGAAATTTCCTTCTTGTGGCTGTGGTACAGCCATTCCTCTCTCCTTTTCCTCCTCTTATTTTTTTCTTCTCTCCTCCTCTTCTTTGTTTCTTCTCTCCTCCTCTTTCATCCTTCCCTCTTCGACGATGGCCTCCGCGGCCAGTTCATTTAGTATGAGCCTGGCATATTCCAGGTGCACATGAAGTTCTAACAGTTTCGCTAGCCTTTTGCTCATTCTCTAGTCTTAATCAATCAACAAGGGTAGCTAGACTGCCGAACGATTTTCAATTTACACTAAAAGCGCGGACGTGAAGGAAAACATCCCCTAAAACAAAATTTATCTTACCTAGATCATAACCAAACAACGCGCGGACCTAAAAGGAACACTCACTCACTTTTTTTACTACCCATTACTATTTTAAAAATTTTCATTAAAAATAATTTATTATCCACATACGCGGAACAGCAATAAACAAACCCCAAATCTACTATTCCCACACGTCAAACATCAAAAAACATTATCATTATCTACTATCCACAGAAACGTACGTGAGTGCTTACAAACACAAACACATACAATCACACCAGAAAAAAGTCAGTGTTTATATTCACACTACTCTACATACACACATTGGCAAATCGATTGTTCTTTCTTTTCTAGAGATTTGGGTAGCCCTTAAAAGGGCTGGTTTTTTTTGTGCGAAATTGAAGCTAGGGCGATCTTTTATATTCTAAGAATGCGACGTCCTTTGACGATAGACTTTCTGACGATAGGTCTGCTTCTTCGGAAAGAGAAGAAGAACTCTTTGGTGTCGATACGACAATCGACAAAGCCTCTGTCAGGTTCAGGTTGCTGCTGCTGCTGCTGCTGCTGTTGTTGTTGCTGTTGCTGCTCTCTCTGCTGTTTCTGAAGTCTGTACTTCTCTGTTCATTCTTCTTTCTCCCTGTTCACTTCTTCTCTGAAGAGCTCTTCTATCAGGTCTTCAGTGACTTTTAACATTCTCACATTCTCTATCTCTTCTGGCTTCGGTATCAGACTGCGTCTGACCCTATGCAAATTCACGTAGGCATCGTTTAGCTTAGCTAGTCTGGAGCACATCTTCGTAGGAGGATGAGTCGACAGTGGATGGTTAGACTTGTTGTTGTTGTTGAGTTGAATTATAGTGGTGTGCGCTCGCAATGAGCATGTACCACTGGTTTGTGATGCCACAGGCACCTTTTTGATTACTCCTGGGGAAGGAATGGTGCCACTTCCTCCCAGGCATTTATGTGTTCACAGAACACTTATTGATTGGGCCGTCAGGTCGAAGTACTTTTGTGTACATATCGATCTGATTGTAAGGCCTATATTTTTGTTTGAGTGGGATTGGACCCAGCACGCACTCTGTCATTCATTTGCATTGATAAGCGGCCAGTGGGATTGGACCCGATTTGGTTCGCGTTTTTAATTTATGATGCGTGCACTGCACGTATGGGTTTTGATTCCTGTCCGTGGTAAAGGGTGAAAGTGGTCGGGCTCGGGCGGAGTTGTCTTGCCACAGGTTAGCAGGGTTTTTCCGATCCAGGATATTTTGTTCTAAATTTCCGTCTTTGGAATAATAAAAAACTGTTTTTAAGAGAGGTAGAGTTTATTGAGGTAGATGTTAGCTACTAGGTGACAGCATTTTGATTGGTTTGTTTTGCAGCATTGTGCTGCTGGTCCTGGATGGAGTTGGTGTTTTTCCATCTTATTTAGTAATTATTTTGGGTCCTATTTTTCTATTTATAAGTTTTGGTTGCAGCCTTGTGCTGCTGGCCCTGATAGTCATTGGGTCTTTGACTACCTTATGCGAGTAATTTTGGGGATGTAATTCTGTATAGTTTGTTATATTTGCAGCATTGTGCCGCCGGGCCTGATAGTAGTTGGGTTTTTCCGACTACCTCATATGTGTAAGTTTTTGGGATCTTAATAAGGGGATCCCTGATGGTCTATTCTTGCGACCACCTTATACGTTCTATTTTTGGGATTACATAGTTATATCTAGGTTTATCTTAGCTGTCACCTATGTATAGAGAATAGAGTTTTGTAGCTGTTAGTTAGGGTGTTCGGAGAAGGGTAAGTGTAGAGGGGTGGAGTAAGATTGTTATTTTCACCACCTACCCCCCTGTACATTCCTTCCTGGTTTTTGGACTAGTTATCTTTCTGTGGTTGGTGTTTTTTATTTTATTCTTATTATTTGTAGAGTTCTATCAGTCAGTGGATTTGATTTGCTTATAATTGTTTAGATTTGATATTAATTTTATGTATGAAAATATTATTGTAGACTAATAAATTTCGTTGCTTGGCTGGTTTCCGATTAGATTCTCTAGTAGATGGAACTCGCAGTCTCATAAATGGAGACTTCAGGAGAACCGAATCCTAGTCCCTGCCATTGGTCTAAAAGGGTATATGGCTTAATTATTTATTTATGATTTGTAAAAATAAATTTCTTTGTTTAGCTGGTTTCCGATTAGATTCTCTCGTCGATGGAACTCGCAGTCTCATAAATGGAGACTTCAGGAGAACCGAATCCTAGTCCCTGCCATTGGTCTAAAAGGGTATATTGCTTAATGTGACTTTATGATATGTATTTAAATTTTTGTATAAATTTCGGTTTTTGTAAGGAAAGTAATGATATTGTTGTATGTGGTATTTAAATTGGGGTTTGTGCTATTAAGGAATTCTGGATATGTACTCGGCGATCCTATTTTATTCTGTTCCGCTTTGAATATTTCCCTTTCTTTCTGTAATTTGTAGCATATGTTAAATATGTGGTGCAGGTCTTCAGGCTCCCTACAGTAGAAGCAATTTGGGTTGTGAGGTTTTGGTCCTATGTGTTTTCCGTAGCTGTTAGCCAACTTGGTTTTTCCTGTGTAAATTCTATTTATTACTTTTTGTTCTTTCCATTTAAGTAAAGGTGGTTTTCTATTTCTAATGGTTTCTTTAAGTGTGTTATGTAGTTTTTTACCTGTCTTGCTATTGTCCCAAAATTCTTGCCATTTCTGATTGATCATGACTGTTATTAGGCTGTATATTTCACTAACACTATATGCCAGTGGTACGTGGTTTAGCTTGCTTAGCTTTAGTTTGGCTAATTCGTCTGCTAGATTGTTTCCTATTATGCTTATATGAGATGGGACCCATAGGAATTCTATTTGTTGTTTGTTTCTTTTCAGTTGTTTTAGTATTAGATTGATTTGATTTAGGAAATTTTCTCTACTTTTGGTATTGTTGTTTAGGATAGTTGTAAGGACGCTTAGCGAGTCGCTTATTATTACTGTTTGGGGTGGATTGTTTTTCTCCACCCATTCTAGTGCTTGTGGTATTGCCCAGAATTCTGTTGTGTAGATTGAACAGTGGTCCGGTAGTCGGTGACCAACTTGTATTTTAAGTTTGGGGATTACATATGCAGCTGCAGTTTTTGCGGGTTTAGTGGTTTTTGAACCATATGTGTATATTTGTAGACGGTTTGAATACTTAGTTGCTAAGATTTCAGATGTTATAGTGTGCAGCTGCAGTTCTTGATCTAATTTATTTCCATGTTTGGTGATAAAGGTATTGATGTTTGGGTCTTCGTTATACCAAGGTTCAGGATCGAATGTATTGTTATTTTCTTTTTGGTTTATGTCTATGGGAAGTAGTTTCGTTAATTCGTGCACTATTTTTCCTGTTGGTGCGTGGTGCTTTTGAGTGTTACTAAAGGAGATGTTGCATTTCTCTATTGCTAGTAATGTGGGGTGAGTGTTTGATTGTGTTCGTAATCGGGCTGCATATCTCAGTATTAGTTCCTGTCTTCTGAGATAGAGCGGTAGTTCACCTGTTAGTACTTGGAGCTCTACTAGTGAAATTGATGGTAATGTTCCAGTGATTGTAATTAGGGCTTTTCGTTGTATTTGCTCTAATTTTTTAAGTTGTTTTGTTGGTGCTAGGTTGTAGACTTGGCACCCATAATCAAGTTTGGATCTTATCAGTGCCCGATATATTGCTAGCAGTGTTTCCTGATTGGATCCCCATTTCGATCCTTTAAGGCTTCTTATGAGATTGATGTCCTTATCGCATCTTTGAACTACTTCCTGTATGTGTTTTCCCCAATTTAGGTGTTCGTCGAAATACATACCCAGAAACTTCTTAAATTTAACATATTTAATTACTTGATTGTTTATTGTGAAAGTCGGTTGTGGTTTGTTTCTTTTGCGTGTGGGTGAGAAAATGATGACTTCTGTTTTATCCTGTGATAGTTTGAACCCCCATTTGTCAGCCCATTTTCCGATGTTATTTAGACTATCTTGTATAGTTTGTATGGTTTTTTGACTGCTGGGATTGCCAGCTTTCCATATTCCGCTGTCGTCCGTGAATTGCGAAATTTTAATTTGTGTAGTTGCCAGATTTTTATCTAGGTCGTTGATCATTAAGTTGAAAAGAGTGGGACTGAGTACACTGCCTTGTGGAGTTCCATTTTCAAGGGAGTGTATTTCAGAGTGTGTGTCTCCAACTCTAGTTATTATTTTGCGGTCTGTTAAGAAGTTTTCGATGAAATTGAACATTTGACCAGTAATTCCATAGTGATTTAATTTGGCTAATAAGCCTTTGGTCCATACTAAGTCAAATGCCTTTTCTAAGTCTAAGAATACCGCTATTAGATTCCTATCTGCTTTCCTTTTTGAGTTAAAGGCTAATTTGATCGCTGTTTCCAGTCTTATGAGTTGATCCGTTGAGGATCGTTTGTTTCTAAATCCGCATTGGTTTTCGGATATTAAATTATTTTGCTCTAGGTGGCATTTCAGGCGATTAGTTATTATTGTTTCCATGATCTTGCATATATTGTTTGTTAATGAGATAGGTCTGTATGAGCTGACGTGGTGGGGGTCCTTATTTTGTTTCAGGATAGGAATAACTATGGCAGTTTTCCATTTATTAGGTAGTTTTTCTGTTTTCCAGATTTTATTTAAGAATTTAATTATTGATTGTTTGATGTTATTTGGAATATTTTTATACATGATATATCCTATTTGATCCTCTCCAGGAGAAGTTTCTTTTTTGGTGCTTAGTGCTTTGTCCCATTCGGCAGTTGCAATATCTTTGTTTAAGTAGGAATTTTTGTTGCCAATGTCAGTAAATAGTTTACTATGGGTTCTTTCTACCTTGTTTCTATGTTGTTGGAATGAGTTGGTGTGGTTTATATTACTACTCATTTCTGCAAAGTGCTTAGCTAGTGTTTCAGCTTTATCTTTGTTTGTAATTGCTCCTGGTATTTTTGGTGTGCTATTATATGTTTCTCCTCTAATGGCTCTAATTTTGTCCCAGATTTGTTTGGTGCTGGTTTTGATATTTAAACTTTTGCAGTATTTTTGCCAAGTAGTTTCTTTGGCTTGTTTAATGATTTTTTTGAGTTCTTGTTATTTTACTCTGTAGTTGGTGAAATCCAGTGAGTTTCCTGTGCGTCTAAATTTATTGAGTGCCTTTTTCTTATCTATGTGTGTTTGTTGGCATAGTTTACTCCACCACGGGACTGGTTGTTTGTTTGGGCGGCCACTTGTTTTAGGTATGCTAGATGTTGCAGCTAGATTGATAGTATTAATCAGGTTGTCATAGTATGTGTTTAAATTGTCATTTTCTATGTCCTTGTGGTCTATTGTGCTAAGTAAGGTTTTATACATTTTCCAATCTGCTTTTTTCGTATCTCCACTTGGGTTGTGTCTGTTGTGAGTTAAACTGAGTAGTCATTTGCAGGGTGGTTATCAATGGGAAGTGGTCACTGCCTATGGTGTCAGTTTGATCCACTCTGCATTCCGCCACCTGTGCTATTGATGGGGAGCATATGGTTAGATCGATGGCGGTGAGGGTACCATTTTCGGGGTTTAGTCGAGTTCTGGTACCGTTGTTTAGTATGGTCAGGTTGGATTATGCTATCCAAGTTTCAACCAACCTGCCTCTTTTGTCCGTTCGATCACTTCCCCATATCTAGTTATGCGCTTTGAAATCTCCGCATATGACTACTCGGTCTACCCGTTTATTGTCATTAATTTGTCGGTATGAGTCTATGTTTGAATTTTTAGTACTGCCTCCTGGATCGTATAAATTAAATATTTGGATATTCTCTATTCCTGTATGTATTATTAATGATCGAATTTTCACTGACTGATTTTCGTCTACTTTGAGAGGTATGGGGACTGGTGTTACATTGGGCATGTTATTTATAATGAAGGTAGCTAACCCCCCTCCTTGCCCTTTGAGTCTATTTTGAAAGTACCCTGGGGCGTAACCCTGAATTCTTGGTAGGGCCCTTATTTAGTTGGTGATTTTTGTCTCTCGAATGCAGATTATGTCAGGTTTTATAGGTAAGTTTTGTAGTTTTAGTCTTAACTCATCTATAATGCCTGACATGCCTCTTGCATTCCATTGCCATAATGTTAAGTCCCTATTTGTTGTACTATACATGATGGTGTTGTTCGTTTATTGGTCTTTGATGTTGTGGAGTTTTATATCCTACTTGTTCCAAAATGAATTGTAGTATAGTTTCTAGGTGTTTGATCCTACTTTCTAGTGCGTCTAGTTTGTTATTTGTTATATTTGTTGGATCCTTTATATGAGGGGTGTTTATGATATGTGACCTTTGTGGGGAGGGTGGGTGTGGGACAATAGGTCTGCTAGAAGTTTTGAGGTGACAGGTTTCAAGTTTGTTGTTGTGCTGTCAAATACAGTTTGCTTCGACTTGTTTAATAAAATTACCTGTTTAGCTAGTTGATATCGCATGTTTTTAGAGTTCATTAATTGTATAATCTGATCTTCCCTAATAGCATAGGGGCAGTTTGGTGTGTCGGGGAGGTGGTTACCCTTACAGTTTGTACATAATGGGGTTTTTCTTTTGCATTGCCCTCTGTGGTTCCCCCCGCACTGTTTACATGTGTGTTGGAATTTGCATTTGGTGCCATAGTGGCCCCAGCGTTGACAATTGTTACATAGTCTGGTTTTATTGATATAGGTTTAAAGTTTATATCTGATTCCTGTGGGGTTTAGTTTAATTATTGTCGATAGGGGTAAGTTAGATTCAATTACTGCTGTGTTTGTTTCGAATCCGTGGTGGTTCCTTAATTTGAAGGCTCTACTGATTTGGGTTCCACCTTCCTTGATTTGTTCAGTGATTTGTTCGTTATTTAATTTTTGTAGATTTCTAGTCAACTTCAGGACAGATTTGAAAATTGTTTTTGGTGGCTCTGCCTTTTCGTGTGTTGGATTCCTTGGTTTGTTTGAAAATCTGATATTTGAATTGAGAGTGGCTCCTGTGGTTGTTTGGTGGTGTTTTTCTACTTGAACTGGTATCGTGTTGATATCCCTTATTTCTAGATATTTGGCCATTTGCCTTTGAGTGCCGCAGTGCACTATTATGTATCCTGTGTTCGGTCTAATTATTTTGAGCTGCCCTGAGTGGTTTCTTTGTAGGGCTCCTATGATACTGTTTGTTGTCATGTTGGTAAATCTGGGGTTTCTACTTTTGATGTATAATGTTAGTTCTAAAGGGTGGTACTTAATTTTTGGTGTTTGTTTTTCGTGTTTTGTACAGTTAATTTGGGGGTAGGTGGTTTTCTCTAGTTTGGTAAGTTCTTCTATTTGTGGTTTTTAATTTGCTAAAGGTTGTTTCGTATTAGTCATATTAGTCTGTTTCAAGGGAGCTTTTCCTTTTCCTAGATATCCCTTTTGTTTGACTGTTCTAGAAACGGGGGTGGGGTTGGAATCTATATCGGTTTGACTATATAGTAAGTCTTCTTCCGTTAATGGTTTAGATGGTCCCGGGGTTTGACTATTGTGGTATTTAATTACACAGCTTTTGGTCGGATTTACGGGTTTTGTTTGAGTTTTGCCCGTAGGCGTTATTGTTGAGTTGCCTTTGTTTGTCTGTTTAATCCCCTGCTGTGTTGTCTCGCTATAACTTCCTGCCCCTGCTGTTTTTGTTTCAATTTGTATAGTTTTCTAGGGGATAATGCCAATGTTTGGAAAGTTTATCGTGTTGAATTTGACTGGGATGATCGTTTTGACGTCCATAGCAATCTTTCTTGATCAGTTCCGTCATTTTTTCGACAAAGTGTTTGGCACAACAGGAGACTAAATGGGCTTCTTGTTCTGGCCATCTCGACTTCATCATGATAACTTCTTCTTCCACGGTCTCCTCACATTTCATCTCCAAAGTTTCTCCACTAGATAAAGAGGGATAACAGTCTTCCATGGCTTCTAATAGTCTAGAATGACTTCTCTCAAACTGTTGATTTCTATCGTATTATCAAATTCTGCATACAGGATGACGTTCAACGTTTCATCAGGGTCTCGTTTTGCAAACTGAATTTCCACACGAATTTGGCCTGATTTTATAGGGTGGAAATGTCCCTCGTCGCTGCCTTGGTCTGGAGTGAAATCAAAAGCCCACAAAGCATAGTCTCCTGCATATTCGTCGTACGTAATACCGTTACTGGTGTGGGTTCCTAACTGTCCGGTAGCTTCGTACAGGGACAAGTGCCATCTCAAGTAATTCTTCACGGCACCAAAGTTAGGCTCAAAAGGTCTGGTACACAAGGTCTTGCTATCGCGACTGACTTCGATCTTGGACACATTGTTAAGCTTAAACTCAAAAGGATTGATAGTGTTGGATCCGTTGAAGGCTGCATTGCTCACGATGCCAAGGATTAAACGTTTGGGTAACTGTCCTTGGAACAGATGATCTTCGATCATGGATCGCAGTCCAGCAGGAATGGTTAAGGTTTTCACTTCTACGCGTCGTATCGGATACTTGGCGGTGGTTCTGCTCAACGTGTGACTGACGTCGTTTCCCACTTTGGGTAACACTTCCACACGTCGTACGTAGAGCCTGGCTTCTTGGATGACAGTTTTGTACTCGTTAACATGAGCCATCAAATGGAAAGCAGCAGTGCTACGATTCAGTCTCAGGCGGATATCCACGCCGTTTAGCAAATACTTTTCTTGCAGCCACATGTCCAAATGCAAACGATCCATCATTTCTGAACTTCGCCCTTGCAGAATTTTATTTCTACGTGTGTTAAACCCCACACTGTGAGGATTGTCAGCTTCTGTCAGGGCTGTATCGTTAAACGTGGTATCACCCGCTGTGTCAGGTTTCCATGACACGCAAGCATCCAGATGAGTATTCTTGGCTTCTTTTCCGTACGTCAAGAGATTTTCCAGGTAGGCATGATACGGTAAGTATCCATGCTGCTGCTGACCAGTTTGTTATTCAAGTACAAGTCCACTTCACTGAACAAGGAATGCATGAAATTGTTGATAGGAGCTACTCTATCATTGGCTCCAGGATTGGTGTTGTCCGTTTTGATCACTTTGACTTTCAAGTACAGATAACTGCTATTCAGATCGATGTAATCTTCGGGTTGACCTTTGATATCAAACTCGATGGGAGCTGATTCCGTTAAAGAGGAGACGGGATGAAATTCGACCCACTGGGATTCTTGCATCGTCATCATGTTGGGTTTCACGGCAAACAGATCTAGTTCCGACTTGGAACAAACACAAGACTCTCGGTGCATCATTTTTTTCTCTTTCTCAATAACCGAAAACCTCTAAGTCTCGAACAGTTCTTCTTTTCTTTGTCTTTCTAGCTTTAGACGTGTGAAGTATGGTGAAAGGGTGTTTTCTTCGTCGTCTCTTTTTGCCTTGTCCTTGCTGTGGCTTCAAGGAAGTAGGAATGCCTGACTCGGTAGCGTGCAGGGCATTTATAGGTGTTTCTCGTCGGCCCAAAAGGTCTTTACCCGTTTGCAGCAAGACATTTTTGCCTGCCCTCAAGAAGGCTTCTTTGGGCTTTTGTTTGTCAATGATGACATTTTGGAGAAATTCTTTGCCTTGTGTCAGTGCGACATCTTTGAAGGCGTGCAATCCGCGTGTCACCATCGGTTTCAACACTGGGGCCACCGAACGAAAGGCTGATTTTAGCATATCTCCTAAACCGTGTCATCGCTGTCGAGCAACCCCTCGGTACACTGGATACATGACTTACGAGTCGTGAGAGAACCGTTTTCGAAAATGGAGTTTCACCGTGACTTTTCCTTTGGTGAATTGAATATTTTGTCCCAAATCTCCTTTTATAGCA
The DNA here is from genome assembly GCA_028554795.2 of Sinohyriopsis cumingii. Lineage (NCBI taxonomy): Eukaryota > Metazoa > Mollusca > Bivalvia > Unionida > Unionidae > Sinohyriopsis > Sinohyriopsis cumingii. The sequence continues at coordinate 117,826,436 of CM068831.1, forward strand.
ATGTTGACCGTGTCCAAATACGACTTGCTGACAGGCAAATAGTGAGGATGTACAAATTCGCGGTGGACGTGATAAATGTTTCCACCTTCCTCATCAGCGACCGTGGCAGAATCCACTTTGAAAGGAATGACACGCAGTAACGGTACGGAGGTGTGTCCCACCACGTTGTACTCCACCACATCGGAGTACACAAAGATCAAATTCAGTCCTTGGTTCATTTCTACCAGGGAAGGAAATAACTTGCTAAAATAATCGTTGTCGGAAATGACTGGTAATTCGTTTTTCTTGATCATGGTCATTCTCATGTCCATGTCCCCACCCAACATGTCAAACAATTCAGGACAAAATAAAATAGACATGATTTTGCCCCCGTCAAATTTCATGAAGAAGCGACGAGCTGCTTTGTGGTATTCCATGGTGACACTTTTTTTGACACTTTCCAAAGCTTTAAGAAAAACGACATTTAATCAGGAGGTACCGGTGCTGACCAGATGTTGACCACTAAAATAATAGCCTGGGGGAACGAACAAGTGGTAGGACCACTTTTAAGTTTTGTCATCACAGCTTTTGTGTTCATATTTGACATGGGTATTCAAGTACTTTTGCAAGGGTTCGTCATGAACTTCCACCGTAAAAATACTTTGATTGGGAAGGACATTAAGGACTTTAGTCGGGTGAATGACTTCTACTAAAGTCACTTCCCAATGGGCTTCGTGATCTAATTGGATGGCCTGAGGTAATTTGGCCGTGTAACAGCACAACGTGTTGTTGGGAAACACCTCCATGGAACTGTCACTGGGTAAGGTTAAGTAAAACTGGTTTTGGTGACTCATGATTCCAGAGTTCTGTGACTGTCCGAGGGGTTACTGGAAGTCAGAGGCGTGTCCCCGCCTAAAATAGGGTTGTTGTTGTTGTTGTTATTGGAGTGGTGACTGGCACTGGCACTGTACACAAGGTTCCCGTTGTTCCCGTTGGAAAAGAATTTCAGGGAGGGATTCGGAAGCAGGTAACCGATGCAACTGTTAATAAAATGGTCCACAATTGTTTGTCTCCTTGTTGCAAACTCAAATTGGCGATGGCTGCCCCAATAACACAATACACCACGAAGATTTGGCAGAAAAAGACGATTTGCGTTTTATTCACACGTTCTCCACACCACACCCACAAGGGTTGTTTTGGTAAATCTTGCAGAGAAGAACTGGGTGAAGGAGTGGTAGCAGTAGTCGCTGCGTCTTTGTGAAAGGGCATGATGGTCACTTCTTTTTATAGTCGAACACTTGCGAAGCGTAGATCCAAGAATCAAAACTGGGTGGATATCCTTTCCAACGTACTTTGACTTCTTTGACACGTCGTTTGCCCACTTTACGGGTTCTGCGTTCGAGAATGCTTTCGATGTCGTACACGTCGTCTTCTTTTTTCGTGACACGTTGTAACTCGGGCAAATAAAACGTTCCTTTGAGTACTTCTCCGTTCATGTCTTCCAATTTATAGACGGCAGGATGACGGCCATGTACTCGTCCAGTGACACGAAACAATTCGGTAGTCCAGTTAGGTAAGTAACCTTTGTCGAAAGTGCGTTTGGTTTTGCCAATGCGCACCCAATCTCCTACGGCCAACACTCCACTTTTCTTGGGGACAGCCCTCGTCGGGGACGTACCAAACAGGCGCTCAAAAACCAGCACTTCGTTGTCGGGAGTCACGTCTTGCGGGGCACGTCCGATGCTTCGATAGTAAGATTGGTTGTACGCTTGCACCAGGTGCGGTAAGATGTCGATGTACTTCAGAGTGTGGTGATGCGTAAAATATTTCCACATTTGTTCTTTCAAAGTGCGTTGAAAACGTTCCACGATGCTGGCTTTGGTTTCGGGACTCTCGGTGGTAAAAAGATGAATGTCACGTTTCTTTAATTCTTTTTGGAAAGCTTGGTTCAGAAATTCGGTGCCTTTGTCCGTTTGCCATCGAAGAGGGTGACGACCGCTTTGTTTCAACACTCGTTGCAGGGCTCACACTAACTCCCTGCTCGATTTGGAAGTCAAGGGTACGACCCAGGCAAATTTGGAAAAGACGTCGATGACAAAACAAATATTTGTAGCCACGATTGTAGCTGGCCAAATGAGAGACATCGGCTAAATCGGCTTGCCATTGATGATCGATGCCTTCCACTCGGGTGCGACTTCTGGAAAACTTGCGTCGAATGGGTTTGTGTAAAGTGTAGGTAGCTTGTTCTTGTAACCATCGTTGCACTTGAGGTAAACGGAGACTTTTCAGTCGCGTTTTGGCAGCACGACACAATTTTTGAACTCCTGCGTAACCTGCAGGATGGAGGGATCGTAGTAAATGCTGGCTAACACTTTTTCCAAATTTTATTTGTTTGTTAATAAGACACCCACTCTTGAAGGATGCTACTCTTTTTCTCTTGGGGTATTTTCTTGGATTGCAATGCTTTGCGTGTGCGACCGGCAATAGGTGTCGCAGAGGAGGATGTCTGAACAGGGGATATCGGTTCTTGTTTCACTTCTGTCTTCACCTTCTTTTTCTCTTGTGATGAAAAAGGGGTGGTCATCATCTTTTTTATCCATCTAATTCTGGAGGTAGGTGGTGTTGTTAACTTGCATACTTTTTCTGGAGGAGTTTGAAACCCTTTTTCTTCTTTTTCTCCTTTTTCTGTCTTGGTCACTGGTAGTGGTGGTGGTGGTGGTAGTGATGGTGCTGGACTTTTCATTAAGGTCTTAAAATCTTTCAGAGTGGGAAAAGCTGTTTCGTCTGAGGCTTTCTGGTAAAAGAGTTGCAGTCATTGCGAGAGTTGACCGTACTTTTGCGATTTTTCTGTTTCGGACAAATCTTGGCGATCCATCAAGGACTGCAATTCGTGTTGTAACTGGGACATCTCGCTCAAATAGGGATTGGGAGGTAAATGCGGGGTGCGCTGTCCTTGCCAACGATGGTATTCCATCCATCGTTTGTAAGGCACTAAAGCTAGTTTTCGTCCTTCCATGGGATGTCAGGGGTCGATTCTGAGATCTTGGGACTCCAGAGGGCCTTTTTATCTTGCTCCCACCAGTCATCCCAACACGGTTCCCAAGACTCCTTTCAATAATGAACCTAGCAAGAGGGGTAAAATTCCTCCACGTTGGACCAACATCTTCTTCTTTTGACGAATGGGAATTTTCTTTTGAACCATTTGGCGAAGAACGTGACGATGTTTGCCTAAGCATTGTTTCTGGTGTTTAGACAAAGGGATCGTGCCTTTCAACACGTTCAAACAACATTCGCACACGGTATCGATGACCTCTTTGGAGGCTGATTGAATGAGTTTTTTTCGCAGGGGTGAAGAAACTTTGGACAGGACAGATAACATGTCCCCATGTTTGACTAAACGTGGAGGCAGTCCTTTCCTTTAATTTCCTTGGAGTTTAGAAGGGGAATGTTTTCTGGAGGATGACATCTTTCCTTGTGGGTTCCGGGACATTCACCAAACAGACACTAACACACGCCCTTTTATCGTTTTTGGGGGGACTATCGCTTTGTCATAAAGGTGACAATGTTTTTTCCAAAATCGCCAAGGAATACTCCCCTTTGTTGAAGCCTCTTTTTCTTGGAATGACTGTATTTATTCTTAGGATAACGTCGATACTTGGCTAAGCGCTTTGTCGGATGACTAGTCTGCCTTTGTCTCTTTCTTTTTTGACTTCTTGGAGGTGACATCTTTTGGAAGTTCACTGATACCCCTATTTGGTCACAGACCTTTTTTATACTGGAACGCGTCGCTACTGATTGTCTTTACGACGTATCAACTTGAGGACAGGCATGACACGTCGTGCATGGGTACGCAACGGACTAAATCGAGCCAGTTCTTGCTTGGACAAATCCAGCAAACTTTGTAACATGCTCGATCTTTCTTGAACTTTGATTTTGGGAGAAGGTACTTCGGGTTATCAACGGAGAAGTTCTTGGTGTAATCAACGTCTCCAAGTACTCTTCAGTTCTTGGTGTCATCAACGGAGAAGTGAATGAACCTGAGGCTACCAGAGAAGCGGTTAAAGCCGTTGTAGGTCGTGGTTTGCGAGTGTAAGGTTGCGTCCTGGCCGAAGTGCCTCTCTTGCGACTAGTTTTCTTCTGTGGGCTTTCCTTTTCCTGGGGCCTTTTTCTCCGTTTCTTTTTCTGGGGGCTTCTTTTCTTTTTCCTGGGTGGTGACTAGTAAGAGGAGGGTCCCGCCACTGGAGAAGTTCTTGAAGACACGGGTCTCCTTGGGGACCTGGTCTTGACAACGTGGCTCTTTTTCTTCTTCTTGGAGCTTCGTTTGACTTTTTTCTTTGGGAGAACTTTGGGGGCATTAGGATCCCATCTTAAGAGAGAGCGAATGTTGACCCCTCCTAGAGTACCGCTCCCTCCAGGTTTCAAAATGATTTGTTTTTTGGTTTGAGTGTCGATGCGGGGATCGGCCAGTTGGGTCAAAGCGACTTTGTTTCGATCAAAAAAGCGTTTGGTTTGATGAGGAATCTGAATGATCCCTTGCAGTAATTGACGTGCCGTCACCGTGAACCATCGTAAGACTTTTTTGAGACTAGCTTCTAAGACACGAACTCGTATTTGTGGATTTTTTTCTCGACTGATGCCATACAAGGCACGAATCAATTTGACGGGAAGATGCGACTGAAGGGACGTCATGTTCAAACTGTGTGAGACAGCCGAAAAGTGTCTGAGGTTTTTATAGATTTTTTGTTGAGTGAAATTAAGTCGAGGACGGAGACGTGTACAGGACAGGCCCTCCGTCTTGGCACCAGTGGTGAAACAAGTGAGTACGAAATCGCAAATCATCGGGGGTCGTAGGTTTCAAATCGACGAGTAAATAGGCGTGTGGAGTTTGAGTGGCATCGTCGTACGCCTGAGTCAGCCAAGGCATTCCTAACTGTTTGGCTAAGACTTGCACTTGCGATTTATCTCGAGGGCTTTTAAACAAGACCACGTAATGCGCATTGAGACTGATGGTGCGATGAGCTTTACTTTGTTGAAACAAATTTTGGGTGATGTAAACGACACTGGCATTACGGTGATGCCCTTTGCGCGTAAACCACAGTTTAATTTCTTCTTCGTCTAATCCTAACATTTCGTCCATAATGACCAAATGGGTTTGACGGGAGTCAGAGACGATGCCGTCGTCTTCTTTAGGAATGCCTTCCACAAACACGATGCAATCGCCTTGACTTTCTCGCAAGAGGCTGTACGCCGATTGCTACTCTTTGTAACACCACACGATGCGTTGAGGTGGTCGATCGATCAAATGATGTTTATGTTCGATCAAACGTTTGACGAATTCGGTTTTGCCTGAACCGCTAGGTCCAGCAATGAGCATGTTAAAGGGATGGCGAAGATACAAAGCCTCCCAACTGGCACGATCTAAGTGTTCGTCGATGACTTTGACAGTGGAGGAAGAGGGAGCAGAGACAGCAGAGGTAGCCATAGTGTTAGGAATGTCACTTGTGACACGAAGACAAACAAGACAAGAGTTTATATACTTTTCTCAGGACACGTTTATTGAATGTTTTAAACATGAACACGAAAGACAAAAGTACATAAAAGCCAAAGGCATAAGTACAACGATAAAAGGCACATCAAAATCATCAACGTGGAATAAAAACAAGTGTCTGTAAAACATGTTTTGGATAATGTTCTGACCAGTTCTATAGGCGGTAAGGTCACACAAGTGTCCTCCCAAAAGGGTCTTTCAGGCATGTCCATGACAATCCTGTCCTGGGTAACGGGTCCTTCTGGCACCGTCACTAACACGGGTTGAAAAGTGACTTTTTTCCTTGAACAACTCTCGTGCATACTGGGCCACTTCTTGGGTCCAAGCCTTTTTTCCAGGCACGGACATCTGTCCAATGGGGGTGTAAGTCACAAGCTACACACACATCGTCATACACGTCTTCGGTAGCTAAAAGTTGACGAATCTTTTTTTCCCCTAGAGGTCGAGAAGTATCCAGATGAAAACGCAAGGCTTTGAGCAAAAGGAGTGTTTCGTGACCATTTAAGGACATTTGGGTGGTAAGTACTGTTCGTAAAGAGTCCACAAGGAATCGGCTGGTAAACGAAATCCCAGAAAACAAGTCACTAAGACACACACCACTTGTCGACCCAAATTGACTGGATACAGTTCTTGTAATAATTGATGGTAATGATCCACGGTTTGAATATGGTCATTGAGTTCCTTCCACGGAATCTGTTCAATGACATATGATAAAAGTCGTGGCATGGCAACCTGTTTTTATACTCTTTTTGTTTCGGAAACAATACACGTCCTTTCTAGCCAGAGATCTTCGTTCTCCAGTGGGGAATCTAAATGCTCCAAACTGTAACCTAAACTTCAAAGTTCGTTTAGAAGTTTCCTCTTCCTCTAAGTAGATTCCACGTAAAATATGTTGGTAATCCTTTAACTTGTCTTCCTCAATGCGTTGCACTAGGTGAATCTCGAAGTAACCAAAATGATGAACACGTGGATCATCGGGGGCCTGGAAGTATTGAACAAGGTCTGACCACTGAAACAATTTCTGACGAATCAGTTCTCTTATACCATTCAGGTACCAGTGGTTAAAGATCTGGTGACGTAACGGATGCAACTGTTCTTTACGTTTGACTTGTATTTTGACCAGCTGTCGGTAAATGCGTTCTCTCAACTCCACAGGCAAACCACGAATGTTCTCTTGTAAAGTATCCATGAATAGGTCATATTAAATTCTCTTTCTGACACAATAAATGTAACATTTGCACAGACATGGTTTTAATTCATTGTCGAATCTAAATCGTTTAATCACTAATCTACACATTAAAATTCGTTCAGAAGTTTCCTCTTTCACTAAGTTGACTTGCGTAAAAGATGTTGGTAATTCGTTAACTCTTCCTCTGGAATTGGATCCAGTAAGTTTACAATGTAGTAGATAGAATTATCAATACCAAACCAATTCTTTTTAAAACCAGGGGGTCGGTGATCAATGTCTGTCCAATGGAACACTTTCAACTCAATCAGTCCTTGTATAGCATTCACGTACCAGTGGTTCAAACACCGGTGACGTAACGGATGCAACTGTTCTTTACGTTTCACTTGTATTTTGACCAGCTCTCGGTAAATGCGTTCTCTCAACTCCACAGGCAAAGCACGAATGTTCTCTTGTAAAGTATCCATGAATAGGTCAGTCCGTACAATTCACAATCTTCTCCTAGAGCAAAAGTAATCCACATAGTGAATAATTTTTGACCACTGCCATTCAGGGTAACGTCCAAGAATGTCACTGAACTCTTTTGATGTAAACGGTCTAGAGTAATATAATAGGACGAATGCACACTTGACCCAGAGAAATCTAACACTTTGATTGACTTTTTTCACTTTCCTCTTGTGAATTTCTCGGCACAAAAGTTCTACAGTTACCCATTGAGATTTCACTCTGGCAAACCCCTACAAACTTCCTTGTAAATCTTCTCTTGCAGTTCTTTAGGTAATGATTCCATATCGTTTTTGAAATGAAGTTTAAATACTGGTCTCGGTGATGTCCAACATTTGACTCCTAACCAGTCTGGTTTCTTCTTCAACGACATGGTAAGTTACTTCAATGTCTCGGTCCCACTAAGGGTAAGTAATGAGAATTCGGTGACCCCTTTTTATCCTAGTCGCAATGCAGTCTCAAGCTTGTACATCGTTCCTTTTTTATGTCTAGTTTTGGAAGGTACCGCCGTCTCTAAGGTACCGTCATAATTGTACCGTATTGTAATGGGTGGAAAGGCCATAGAAAGGTAAGGGCAGTGCGGAGACCATCGAGTATGTTCCAGAATAGCTGAATCTTTATAGATACATAGATCCATTCGTAATTTCAGGCCACAACTGAAACACTGTACTTCGTATCCCAATCCATTCTCACGTCCCAAGTAGACAAATCCTGTTCTAGCTAAAACATTCGAAGTAGGTAATCCTTTCCTATCCATAGGCCATTTTTGAAACGTTTCCAATCGACAGGCACAATCACAATAGGCAGGCAAGAAGACCGGAAAATGGTGGGGTTTGAACTTGGAGTTCTCATCGGGTTTCTCACTCGATTCTTGCTGTGGCAAAGTTATTCTTCTGGTGAGTGGCTATCCTCTTACAACCAATGTTTTATACCAACGTGTCCATAAGGCAAAGTAAAGTGGTTGGGAAGCCGCACTCGCTTCTGGTACACGATTTGATAGACTTTTTCCAAGGGTCGACTGACGATGTGGTTAGTGGGTAAACGTACAATCTTGTTGGGTTGATAGGTGGTCACTTTAAAGTTTCCATCCTCTCCAGATTGCAAGGCTTCTTTCAATACCCCAAAGTTGACCACTCGACTGGTACGATAATTTAGAGTCAGTCCTTTCACTTTGCACTCCGTGTGCACTTCTCCTTGTTCGTCTCGGTATTGGAAGCGGTAATTTTTAGGACCGCCACTGGCGAAACTTAGAATCTTGTCGTCGGGATGTTCGTCTGTCCAGGCTCCTAAACGGTCTCCTTCGATGTCAGGGTGTTGTTGACTTGGTTGATCGATGTAAATGCAACTGTCCGTGTCAAAGTACAGCACACGTTCCCTTAACAGCTCTAAAGCTTCGCACAATTTTAAGCGAGCATGAGCTGTCACGTAAGCCGCAATGATGACATTTCCAAAGGGGTCGTCTTGTACAAAGTCCAGATCTTCTTCGTAATTCACTAAGATTAAATTCTCGCGAACGACGTCCACGTGCTTCATAAATTTGGTTTTGTCGTGAATCATCTGAAAGTAGCGGGAAGGTTCTGTCAAATATTCCGTCTTGGGTAAACACGGTCGTTGTGCCATTTTGCCCCACAAGCAATTTAACATCACTTTGGCAAACGATCGCCTGCCTTCGTTTTTCTCGATGTGATCTAAAGTGATGCCTTCTTGTGCCCAGTATTTCACTTTCAATGCCTTTTGGCCTTCGGGAGTGTGACACCAGGACGGATAGCCGCTGGCTTCTTGTTTCAGTTTCAAAAAGGCATCCACGTAGTCTGCGAAAATGCCTTTCTGCGTGGGGTCAACCTTGTGGTATTGTTCTGTCTTGGGAAAGTGACAAATTTCGTACACTTCTAACAGTTGGTATCCCATGTCCAGAACTTTTAACAATTCTACGCTGACCCACGTCCTCGTCAAGGCCCGTTCTTCCTGGGTGTGATGACATGGTTGATCTTGGTTGCACGTTTCGGCACAAGTACGGTACAAAGGAAACATCAGTTTGCCTTGACAATGGTGAGGTAACTCTGGATGGTACAAATCCGTGGGAGGCAAAACTTTGCACTTGATCAAGCCTTCGTATTGTCGAATGTTTTTCAGGTCGATGTGTTCCGTGAACAATTGTGAGTGCCCTGCAGGAAAGCGACAATATTTGCACACGTAGGGATACAGCGAACACACGTCCAAGTATTTCATTTCTTCTCCTTTCTCTTCGTCGGCTTGGTACAGCAAACAGGTGGCATTGGTCCTTCCTCCGTACAAACTATCCCTCGGGTTCAGGGGGTCCATGAACTGGTAGCTTTCCACGAGGCGTTTAAACTCGGGATCGGTTTTCAAACGGTGATCGTACTCGTGTTCCCACATTTCCACCACTTGGTATCCTTCCTGTTCTAACTTTAGGCGTCGCTGACAAGTGTCCTGGTACAAGTCTTCCATGGTTCGTTGTAAAAACTGAATTTTAGTGCCGCGGTCAGGGTAGCAGACGGGACATCCGTGAAATATGCAACCGTTAAACTCGTACACGATCTTGGGGTTTTCTAAGTCCCAGCCATCGACCGAATGCGTTCCGATGGTCTTTTCGCCTCCTCCGTTGCGGGCATGCTGAATCCATTTGTCTTCCTTGTCGCACAAGTAATGTAACCAGCGTAGGGCTTTGACCGAGTATTGACGTTTGACATAGTTGGTCGTTTGAGGACTGATGACAGCCACGGTGTTTTCAGGCATGAATCGTTGTCGGTAGACTAAGGAACACGCTTTGGCAATGGTGCAAGCTTCTTTCAAAGAATCGACCCTTCCGTATTCCATGAACAGTCCTCGAAATTTTCCACAGCATCGCCGTAAAATGTCCACGTCGGATCGACAATACTTTAGCATTTCTTCCTGAAAGTCGAAAGGGTCGGAGGCATGGACCTGGTACCAAGCGTAGAAAGCTTCTCGTTGTTCGGTACGCATGTTGTCAGGGTCGTAATAGTGAGCCTCAGGCAAATGGGATAGAACGGCATGCTGATTGGCTTCAGTATTGAAAAGTGTGGAAAGTACCCTTTAGCCATTTCTGTCATTCCAAAAGTTTTAGGCATTCGACTCAAAGGCATGGCCAAGTAACTCATCGAATCTTTAAACTGTACTTGTCCCACTTACATGAAAATGATTTTCGCTCCATTCAAAGTGACTTTAGGACGCTCAGTACCATGTTCCGTATAGTATCTCAAAAGAAACTGTGAGCCATCACCGTGGCATGACGATGACAATCTCCGCAACGTTCGATGTCCTCTTTTCTCCACGTCTTGTCGATGGGGTCTAACACCCATCGGGCGAAATCGGCTAGCGAGTTCGGTCCTCGAAAGATTTTTTCACGCCCTCCAGGAATCTTGCTACAGTGAGGGCAATAACTCAAGATAGGTTCTTGTATGCACTTTTCGCACGCTCGATGAGCCATGCAGAAATTAGGAATGTGAATGCCGGTCTCTTGCATGCATTCGAAATCGAAAAAAATGAAATTGCCTTTCTTCTTGTGTCCATCTTCTTTCTCTGATTGGGGTTGGTATTTTTGCACGTAGCATTCGTGTTCCAAGTCCACGATGTGGTGACAAATGTGACATTTTTTCTTTCCTCAGCATACGTGTGCCTTGGCATTATTGGTAAGTATGCCTTGTCCACATGTAGGGCACAATCTCAGCAGTTGACAAGCACATTTCTTCTGTGAACCTTGCGTCTTCAAATGTTGTTGGTAACAGGCAGGGCTGACAAACGTACTCAGACAAGCAGAACAATGCACTGGTTCTTGCCCTTCGCTCAGACAGGGTGGAGAGGCCAAACATCCTGAGCATTTCGATCAGCGATGTTTGTGTTGCTCTCGATTATTATAACCATAGTCACATTTCTCGCAATAATAAACATATCCCAGGAATCCGGTGATAGTGGTAATGGTATCGAAATGGTCATCGTGATGATAAAAGTGAACGTATTTTCCATCCTTAAAATCTTGGCCTCGAAACAACAGAGGACAACGCACTTCTTGAGGGTGCACTTTCAAGGTGTAGCGTGGAGCTAGGACATCTTGCAATTTGTGCACCTCAGGAATGCCGCAGGGTGTGTCTTTGGACAGGCCGGCTTGTTATAACAGGAGTTCTGCTTCGTTTCGTTGTTTGGCTCGGTTCGATTTTCGAATGTTCTCCCATGCTCTTTTCCATTCTGCCGTGTCGTTTTTGTCGGCATAGGTTCGTCCCACCACGATAACCCTGGTTAAACACATCTGGTCTTGAGAATTGTAAATTGGGACGAGGCTCTTTTTGGTGCTACGAAGGCCGTTCACCGATAACACCTTTTTGCGTTGTCCGGTCCCTTGAGGAGGAGAGACGTGTGTCATGTCCAGTGTGGCTTTTCCATCGGTGATGTCAAACTGGTCATTGGATTGTTGTACATGTTGAATCTTGTCCATGACTTTGGAAGCGGTCAATTCTGCAGGGCTGCTAAACTCGATCCAAACAGGGGATTTCAAGCCGTCGTATTGAATGGAAAGTCTCAAGCGATCGTCTTCTTTGGGTTGACATTGTCGCTTGAGTGTGGTGAGCAAAGAATCCCACATGTCAGTGATGAACCCTTCTGCTTTCTCCAAGGGTACTTTAAACTTCACCGTGTATTTGTAAGCCGTGGTTCTAAATTTTCTAGAGGAGCGCTTTTCCGTATTTGAATGGAATAGTACTTTTCAGGGTTGACTATGGGTGATGAACTTTGTTTAGAGGGTTCGGATTCTGGTTCACTCATGTCCTCTTCAAAATCACTGGCGTGAATTTGTGCCAAGACTTCAGCCCTGGTACGAGGCGATAGATCACGTTTCTGCCTCTTACTTTCTTCTTCTTTCTTCTCAAATGAATTGGATCGTTTCATCTTGATAGCAAAACGTTAAATGATTAAAGTTTAAACACCATGGACTAATTTATAGTCATAGCAGACCAGCGTATATAAAAGGGTATGTGTCTTGTCCTTTCACTATTCATTTCACTCTCAAACCGAGCACAACGATGGAAGAGACCACAAATCGAACGTTTCATCAGAGCTTTGCGAGGGGTCATTAGAAAATTCTCTTCAGACCAGCCGACGGACTCCTCTCCTTCCTTGCGAGATAAAAGTCAAGATACTTGCTATATCTGTCAGAAGAAAAAGCATTGGTCTTCAGAGTGTCCAGACCGTCAAAAAAGAAAAAAAGGGGTTAGAAAAGACAAAAGTCAAGATACCTGTTATTATTTTCAAGAAAAAGGACATTGGTCTCCAGATTGCCTAAAAAAGAAACAAGAGGAGTCAGAAGAAGAGAGGGATTCTTCAGAGGAAGAAGAAGAGGATGAAGAAGAGGAGGAAGAAAGCAGACAGGTGAAGAAAAAGAAAGAGGAGAAGAAAAGAAGAAGGGAAGAAAGTGAGGAGGAAGAGGAGGAAAAGACTGTGACGGTGAAGAAATTCAAAAAACAGAGAGACTAAACAACGAGACAGAAGTCTATGAACTTTTTAAAGTGCTCTGTTGTGAATTGTGAATTGGATTGTAAATATTTATAAAAGAATAAATTAGGTATAAAAAGGTAAGTGTCTTTGAGTTTTGATTTTAAAATAAGAAGCTACACTCACGCACTCATACACACCTACTATAGGGGTAAAATGGCTTTTTTTGAGTTATTGGCAATTGAAAGCCTATCTCTTTTCGATAGACGTGGGTGGCCCTGAAAAGGGCCTTTTTTTGGTGTAGAGGTGGGTTTAAGCAATCAACTTTAACTGTCTTAAGCCTTTGCCACGGCCAAGGCCTACTTCTGGACTGCGTACTGTTGATGATGATGATTTGGTTGAAATCACTAAGGGTGGTACGGTAGGCTTAGTCACAGGGTTGGAGTGTTTAGCTCGGGAAGGTCGTATTCTCTTCGGTCGTAATAAAGAAGTCGGATACATTTGTTTCAGACTTCTTAACTCCGCTAAAATGTCTAACAGTACCGTGACCGTTTGATTTTCACACCCTTGTTTCTTTTTGCTGCTGCTTCTTCTTCTTCTTGTTTTTTTTCTTACCTCTTCTTCTTGCTGTTGTTGCTGTAGGAGAAAAGCTGTTGTATAAATTTCTCCAATTCTTCTTTCTGTCTCTGTCTAAAATTCTCCACGTGCGTTAATGAAGGTACGAAGGTTCCGGAACAAATTCTTGCGAGGTAACAAAATCCACAAAATCCCAATTCACCTCTTCTGAAAGTAAGTCCGGGTTCCCTTGCACCCCAATTTATCGTTTTCTGAGTTTCCGTCATGTTGAAAAAACTGTCGCATGAATTAACTGCGCACAGACGCTAGCGAATCTATATAGACCACGTGACGTCACAGACTGCTCTCTTCGGATTGGATGTGGGCTGACTGAATTTTGTAACACGTGTTTGGATTGGTCAACGAACTCAATCCGTTTCAATCCTTTCTCTCCTTATAAATAAGTGCAGTTCACTGCATACCTTCACTTGTTCTCGGCGCCTCAACATGTGGACCGACGTTCAATCTTCTGCGCTTGTGTCAACAGTGATGTTCAGGACGGACATACCGATGTATGTCCGATCCGAGTGGACAGTTGTCCATAGGACCGCCACAAGCCTATGGATACGTAGGATTTACGTGGAGAGGCAAGGATGCCTCAAAAGAGTTTATATCTATGGACCTACCATTAGACAAAGCCTAAGACGAAGAAGATGTTGCAGATGCCCTTTATGTTAAGGGCATATTAACATAAACCCAAAGGCCCTTTTTAGGGCCACTCCAGTCTCTCGAAAAGAGATAGACTTTCAATTGCCTACCCCTTTTTTTTTTAAAAAAAAAAACAAAAAATCCCTTGTTAAATTCCCCTTGTCCCTAGAATTGCTTTTTTCTCCCATGTTAAATTTCCCTTGTCCCTAGACTGACCCAAAATAGATTCCCGTGTTAATTCCCATTGTCCCCAAAGGGACGGGCCAGTTTTCTCCATGTTAAATTTACATAGTCCCCAAAGGGACGGGACCCTGTTTTTAATGGTAAGTCCCATTGTCCCTAATCCGCCCCACTTCACTACTAGGATCATGTCGCACCCAGTCACATTATCCTGACACCAGGCCGACCAGTCCTAACACTAACCCCTTAATGCTGAGCCCCAAGCGAGGCAGCTGCTAGTACCATTTTTATATGTCTTTGGTATGACTCAACCGAGGTTCGAACCCGCGACCTCCCGCATCCAAGGAGGACGCTCTAACCACTTAGGCCACCGGAGCGGTCTGTTTAGATTACTCAAAAGCAAGATCTTTGAAAACAATTGTCTGCATTGGCACTATAAAGATGATGACGGTAATAATGCTAATGATAAAAGGAATCAGAGATTATCATTATAGTGGTGTAAGTATGTATTTTACTTTATTATTATTATTATTATTATTATTATTATTATTATTATTATTATTGGTACAACTGCAACAGCTACTACTGCTACATTTTGCAACATGGAAAAATTCTAAGGAAAACCTGAAATTATCATGTCAGTCGTGTAATAAACTTTAAAATAAATAAATTATTAATGACTTTTAATGATCAAGAGTAGGAAATACCACATTCAGGGTGGTGTACTAAATATAGTCACCATATCATTTGTGCGAAATACATGCTGCATTTGACTAAGCTGTGAATAAGATTTCCATGAAAATCGGCATAAGAAAACTAGATTGTTAAGTGATCAGATTATTATAAGAAATTCCTTATTACGAAAACTTGACAAGAATGAAACCCACTTAAAAGATTTCGTTACTGCATCACGTGAACAGGTGGCTCGTTTAATGTTCAGTACGTCGTGTAATCTCGTGAAGTATAGCCCCTATCTTTTAACATTATTACGACTCTATGTTTTGAGAAGGAGTAATAGAAAATAGTGAGAAGCAACTAGCTATGTAAAATTCAACAAATAATATACTGTCATAGTATGCAAATTAAAAATGTAAAAATACATTACGGTATTGTGATTTAAATCCCAAAAATCCTAGAATTTCTAACACAAGTTCTAACGGATAAAGTTAAAAAATAAACTTATGTCGTATTCCAAAATAAATCCAACGTGAAGAATGTTGATGTTCCTGTAACTGCCTACAATGTGGATATGTGCTAACAGTCTTTTGTTGAAACACTATCATATAATCAAAATATATATCCTTAATTGAATTGCACTTTAATTCCAAGTCTCTCTGTCCGAGAATATTAAAACGGAGCAATTCGTATTTCCAGGTAGAATAATGTGAATAATTCGAAATCGAAATCTGAATACAATAATACAAATGATTTCTGGCAAGGTGTTATCGCAGGATAATTAATTTTTCCAGTAAACAAGATTGTTTACTCCTCTACCTGACTTCGGTCACAATCAAAATTTTCTATTGAAAAACACTATTACTTAATGGAAAATTTCATTCTAGAAGATTCCATATGTTTACAAGATAAAATCTTAGTTATAATTAAAAAGTTTGTTACTACATTTTAGAGAAAATATTAGCTAGTTGTTTACAGAATAACAAAGAATCAATGACTTTTGGTCAGGTACACAATGAACTTGATTTTCGACTAGGTAAGCTACAGTATAAAATTGTACACAACCCACAGCGTATCATGAAGAAAAAAAAACTAACAAGCAATACTAATTAAATAAACATAACAACATTTACAACAGATTAGGCTTGATGCGAATTAACAAGTGCTCATTTATCATGAGTAAACAAATCGTTCAACAAGAGAGAAAATAGAAACTGAGAGAATTTACACCCTTCATGAGTTCTATATTTACTTTCAGAATACTCACAGACAGATACTTTCCAGCTCACAAAGATCTCTCCACGAATATGTTTCGTACTTAGGCATACAAGAGTCTTTTTGTCAATTCTGCTTTAAATAAGTTTCTAAAATCTACATATAGACAGGAAACTATTTCTTCGATACATTTTGAGGAACGTGTGACTGTTATACTAAGATAATGTACATAATTGTATACCTCGTCCTAAACCCAGCTTGTGATTCTGGTATTTTCATTTGAAACTGTCGTGAAGACTTTACTGCACGTATCTATTTAAATTAGTCCGTTATAGTTGTTTACATCAATTCAATTACCTGTCTTATGAGCAGGTTTTACTATACATTTTTGTCATCTTTCTTGGAATGCACCTTCCATAATATGACATTAAAAAGATGAGTTAGACTGGTTATTTTATATCGTTTCTGTATCGGAAATATGTTCTTAGTATTCCACTAGGAGATTTGCCTACTTGTAGTAAGTGCACCTTCTGTAATATCTGAAACGAGAATTTAAGTGGTACCATCGTCGCTGTAAATTTCAACAAAAGAAATTGTCATGGTTAGATGCTGAATTTCAGCAAAAAAAAATATAAAAGAGGCCCACCCAATTACGTGCTCAGTATCAGTCGTAATCAGTAAAACATAGAGATGTTTAGTTTGTAAAATGGAGACGGTAATTAAATGTGACCGCAAAAGAGTCTTTGCCGCAAGATTTATTTCAGGTAAATAAAGGTTTGAAAGACTATTAATACATAAAATACAGTAGTACTTACAAATATATATAACGGGTGGCAAGTCCCAGCGTATTTATAAGCATTTCTCTTCTTGCAGTCTCACCACCTGAACCCTGATCTCACCCACAGGGAAAACATTTTACTAACATTTATGAAACCATTGCGCATTCTGCTACATCTAACCCATCCCAAGATTCAAATTCATTTGAATAGTTTCAGCATCTTGTAAGAAGTAGAACTTGCATTTTGGATGGATAAGGTCCCAAAAAACTCACCCCAGCCCAATTCCCCCGTAATAGTTTTCCAGCAGGAACGAAAGCAAACCCATAGAAAAGGAAATTATATTTAACTCGATTTTTCAATTCATTAATTGTGTTAAACGTACAGACGATTTAAACAAATAAGGAGAAGTACCATCAATTATTTCCTCGCTTATTAGTTTAAATATAAAGTTTAATCCGCATGTATCCAAACATGATACTTTTGCCGGCATCTCTCTCTCTCTCTCTCTCTCTCTCTCTCTCTGATATGTGCTAATTATAAAGTAACATAATCTGACTATCATCATCCCATCCTAATGTAAATTCCATAATATGGAGACTAAACAGCAGAAGCTGTAAATATTGCACGCCTTTCGAATGCTGCTTATCACGTCATAATGTCAATGGACACAATACTAGTAGAGATAAATTGGGCTATGAAAACACAACATATTTCCACAATGGCCTCGCCACACTTTCTCTGTATAATCTGCGATCGCAGACGATGCTCTCTTTCCACAGAAGATGATGACGCCGAGATGAATACATATCAAAAGGAAAGTAATTTTGTCTTCAAAACTGTGTTATCGGAAAAGCTTGGCGTAGGAAACATACCCGTGTTCTCAAGTAGCCCACTCCCCCTTTACCAATACAACTAATCAAAGCCTACAAGAATGATAGCTGCTTGTAAATAGACAAATCCTTGACACTAACTTGGATTTTATCCGGTGTACGACAAAACGTTTCATACAAACTACGGCTGATATGAGAATGATCATATTGGTATTAATGATTTCTTTGGTGACTACAACCTGCTGAAGCTGAATTAGCTTTGTTTCTGAAGAAAGATTTGGAAAGAAATTAATACGTTAGCACAAGCGTCCAAAACCAGCTATACTGTATTCCAAAGAGATATCCTGAAGGTAAGATAGTTGCTGTTTTCTATGGAACATTTTTTCAGATTACGCACAATTAAAGTGCCCGCGTGCTTTGCTATGACAAAATAATTAAGTATGCTATATCAAAATTCCTCAGGTTGTATTCGAATTAGAGATAGAAGCAATCAATAGTAATATAATGTATGACTTTGACTGAAGCATAACTAATGGCAGAATACGAGCGAACACAAGCTATATTAAATTGTTTGATAAGTTGGAACACAGAATACGTGTGTGTTACAAGAAATGAGGTCGTTAAATAGAACATTCATATTTGTTAAGGACGCTCTCACAATAAGTTATCAGACGTAAAAAAAAAAACAACATCTGGACCGCTTTGATTTTTACGCATAGTCCAGATGCTTTCTAAGATCCTAATATAATAAACTTGGCAGAATGTAGTCGTTGTATTTTCTTATCGTTGTTTAGTAGTCACCACAATATTCAGTGCTAACGCTTTTCGTTTGAAAGCTGCAATGCTAATATATGTTTGCATAACTTATTCATATATGCGGACATATTAGGCTTAGTTCGACCACAATGTTATCTACTTTTCTGAACAATCTGATCAAAATCAGAACTCCACTGTTATACATGAAGATCTGACAGCGACCGCTTAGGGGTCATGTTCTGGCAACCTATGTTATTAACATAATCGCTAAATGTATCGGCCAATCAGATGAAGTATTATATATTTGCGGTTGGAGATTGAGTAGTGTGGATGAAGAGCATCAATGTGTACAGAGCGAGTTGATTCACTTTCAGGTTTTTGAAAGCTGCATTTCCATTGGCTAATTCAAAGGTCACCAGAACATGACCCCTCAGCGGTCGTCGTCAGATCTTTACGTGAGACAGCGGAGATCTGATTTTAATCAGGCTGCTATTCTGAATTCTTTAAGAAGATTTGCCATGCTGAATGCGGTACCACGAAACACATCTAGATTTGATCCAAAATTGTGTTGTTCGAGTTTTCTTAATGCAGTTTGCGCTGCGATCCGGACTCCAGAAATAATTTAAAAAATGGACTTAGGAAAGTGCACGTGCTAGCAACACCTGCTGCACTAATACTAGTTTAATTGCGGTAAACAAAAAAGCAGGCGCTTGTAATGTCGGTAAGATTTTTTGAAGCAGTGTGGTCGTTTGTGATATGATCTATTTTGCAATGTCGATAGTCCTTATTGATTCTTCAAATAACTGTGTCATAGAGGCGCTTATTCGTGTTGAACAATATTGATTGCATGACTACAGCATAATAGTCTAGATCTCCTCCAAGGTCCTCTAGCTGCATTTTTGTAAGCATTGGCTCATTACAGTCACCTTTACTCGTTCTTAAAGGTGAGCAAGATATGGTATCAAATCTGCCTTACACTATTTTCTTGAGGAAATAAAGTTCTCTTGTTGAAACAGGATCCTCGTTTTCCTAATATCCATACCTAGTGATAGAAATGCCTTGACTATTTTTGGGGGTTGGAATCTGGCTTAGGCTGTGATGGACTTAGCTGTGGCTTTTTAGGAATTCATCATCTAATTTACTTTGCATTAGTTTATACAGGTAGGGCATATTTCTTTTTATCGTGTCACTGAACGCGTACCAGGTGGATATAAAATAATTTTTGGATTCATTTATCTTTTGCTTGCTAGCGTCTACTGATTTTGCAAGGTTACCTTCGGGTAGTTTGACTCCAGTGAAGTAATTACAGCACAGGCATGTTATAATGATACTTTAGAGAGTCAGTATAATGCGTTGCAGCAGAAAATAAGCTTGTGATTGAGGTGGATAGCCTAGATTTAATTTTCTGATGATGTTTGAAAAAAAAAAAAAAAAAAAACCAGATCTGAAACATTTTCAGCATATTGTAATGCACTTGCGTTGAATGCGTCACCTGTAGTCTAAATAGTTCGTTGCTAGATTCTGATATCTCTGGAGTGCCATGAAACATTCCTTGCGGCATTGCTGTTGTAGCGAATATTTTGATCCTCATGCATACTGATTCGACCGTCAAGTTTTGCTTTATTAAAATCAATAGCGGCTTGCAGCTCATTTACATTGTACTTGTGCTTGCGATTGTATTTAGCTATTTATGTAATAAACTTCAATCGCTTTAGCAAATTAGATGAAAGCTTAACAGCTGCTATGTTGTCCATGAGAGCTTGAGAAACATTTTCCCATTTTTATTGAGAAAATCTTCATTGGGTATCATATCCAATGTACGATACTAAATATAGACTGATATTTCACCAACAGGATCGCCTGCTCCTACAACACTTTTGCTGCTATACTTTTTATTTTCTTGTCCTATGCAGCAAGCACTAATGTATCCTATAGTGGTAATTTTCCGACGTGCTCAAGAGCTGCGGCAAGAATATTGCTGTCGTATTCGTCATAGTCTGTGTACTTCATGATGTGACAATAAGCTACTGCCGCGATTTTGCAGGTTGTGAAATCTCATATTGTTTCGGCCATTCTGCCTGTGGAATTTCTTTTTCAGTCTCAAAGTCATATGGAGAATTTTGCTATTTACTTTTTTAAATCAGACAATTCATCACCTGCAGTGTAGTTTCTGTGTCATTTTTGTCTAACCCATGTCCTCTGTAAACTCTTCTTCTGCTGACTCTTTCTGGCAATCTTCTTTTAGTTTTTAGGTTTCTTCGTCTAACTTGCTTGTCCATGCAGTCGTGATCATCGCATTGGTCTTTTTTTCTTTGGCATCAATTTTTGCGGGCGTGGTGGTAGTATGTCCCAATGCTTGATTTAAATGTTTCATGATATAGCTCATTTACCTTATCATATTAATAAAGTTATTTCTGCAGCTGATAACTCTCATATTGGTAATGGAAAAAAAATATGATTCATACTAGCGTCTATTTGTAATGCAGCTGGATTTAAAGATAAACAGTTTGTATAAGATTTTCGTGCCGCCTATACTGTCATAATATACTTTGGCAAGCACGCCTTCAAATTATGTCTTATCATGAGTCTCCTCAAACAACAGCTTATTAAGCTCTAGCGCAATCCTCGCAAACTCTGACATGACAAATATTGTGTTGTCTGCAAAATGTCACTGAATATGAATATTTTACAGTAACCGAGACCCGAGTTATGGCGTTGAAGAAGCATAAAATATATTAATCATATTGTATTTCGTCGTAACTAAATTCAGGATGTCAAAGCTATATATTTCAAACACCTATTGTGTAAAAGTGACCGAGAATTAAGAAAACGTGTCAATATATATGACAATGTTTTTTTGGGTGTTTTTTACGAGAACTTAGTCGTAGTCCGAAAAAGGAAGAGAAATATAAACTTAATTAAGTCATTTTATCTTGGCTTGGCCTTGCTTGAGGTGTCAAAGATTTTATGTATGAATTTCATAATAATACAATCAAGAAGAAATGCGGAGACCAGTCCCAGCTGCTGCTCATCGAAGCTGACTCCCTGTGTTATGAAATCAGGACAGAAATATTTACAAGGATCTATTTGCTTTGCTAGACAATATTGATTTCTCAGCCCTCTCAATAATTATTTTGACGCCACCTACAAGAAAAACCAATGTGGGAATGTTCAAAGAAGAACACATGGCTGAGATCGAGGAGGTCGTTGCACAAAGAAGTTAAATGTTTTTGCTGAAGCTGCATGACGAATCGGAGAAGCGCGCTAAAGGTATTTTAAAAAATGTTGTTTAAAAATGTTATGACAAGGCTGATTATTTCCCCGCATTATCTGGAGAGAAACTGTATATAAAAATGAATTCTTTCAGAACAGATCTTTATGTGCTAAAGTATAAACACATTTAATAAAATTGGTCTCTAAGGCTACGATGACAAAAGATTCATCAAAGATGAAGGTGTCCACACATGGCTCATGGATACTTTAGAACAAAGTCGAAGGACAAGGCGAAATATGTTCTTGAAGAACTCTGTCTTATCTGATATAACAATAAAAACAGACTACGCTATAATGTACACAATATACTACTCACAATTCAAGTTGTGGTTGTGTTTGAGATTGCTTCACAAGATTAAGATTATCACATCTCCTCCACCACACACACGGTCACATTCATTTGCGGTAACTCAAACAGTATTTACAGAGTTATAGCAGCCGGCGGTGTCAATCAGAAGTATTGCCTTACTTTATTTAAAAGGCAAATAAACACTAAAAATGCTCGGAAATAATATTTATGGTGATTTCACTTAACTGATATTGTCATCTCCGTCATTTTCACTTTGTAATGATTCAAGTGATCCTTTTGTTAACTTTACCAAGTATGATGTTACTCTCCTGATAGAATAATTAATGTAGAAGTATATCAAGCATGCGTATGATCGATAATAGCAGCGGGGGGGGGGGTGAACCCTACAACTTTTTAGGGCCCTCCGTTTCGTGAATCAAACCCTCTGCCAAAACCGAAGGAAGCGTCGTTTCGTGTCGGGGACCGTTCGCCTCACGACTGCCCTCCAGCATAAACATTTTAAAAATTTTATAGTTCACCAACCCGATCCGCGTTGTTGTCGCTCACCGACCTGCTGCTATACTCGACAGTTATGTGATCAAGGGGGCGACAAATCCTCAACCACTAGCCAAACATCAAATATTTCGATTGTGTCCCCTGAGGTGAACAAAATTATGTGAGCTCCTGACTCAACCAACTATTGAATCGAGACCAATGGGGTCATGTAAATTTATTGTGACAAATCCATGAGGGGTCGCTTGAGCACGTGAAAAGAAATTCTTAAATCTAACGATATCCATATCACCAGAACACCAGGTCTGATGAATATTTCGTAGCGTGTGAGTATCAACCCTATTAAAGACAACTAAAAGATTGCAGTTATCTCTGATCACCTTGGGTATCTGAGAGTATCGCTGGGTAACATATATAATATTTGTGTTTTTGTGTCTACCTCGAGAAAATATCCGAGTCGGATTTGATTGTTTGTCTAGCACCACATCATCATATTCAATAAGATCATTATTTTCACCGTCATGGCATCAACTAACGGAGCATTATTAATGTTAGTAATAAAATCAATAATATCATCACAAACAATCTCCCTCACATTATCGCTAAACTCCTTCAACACAATGTAGCATCATCGGTCAGTCACTGATGGGGCCACTAAATATAACTTATCCCAATTAAGCCATCTCATTATCATGTTGAGCAGCAATTGAGTCTTACCAGACCCAGATGGACTCATAGCAAATTCTGTCAAGTCAAAATCTGGTTGGGGGCCATTTATTGATACCCTAGTCATTTCATGTGTAGGATGTTCGAGTCGCGTAAAATATGGTGCGCATTTACAAATACCAAGAAAGCTTCCAGGGTAACACGCAACCATATCGTAGTAGTCGCATACAGTATTCCACAACCCACCGTGTCCATACTCAACACGTGATCGCTGAATATCTTCGAGAAATTCTTTTGGGGTTGGTCTCCATGCATTTTTCTTCTGGGCAAAATGAGCAACAACAGACGGAAGAGTAAAACAATTAATCAGTAACCGTTTTATCTCTTTCAGGTCATCGGTATATTTCTGTACAACCTTTGTCATATTGTGCGTGAAGAGATTCTGTATGATAAAGATCGCCGCATGGCAGCACCAACTGATCAAATATTTGTTTCTCATCGTCTCTCTGAAACAACCACACGGACACTGGATCGGTTTTACTGATCTTATGAATACACTTAAATATATCATCGCCTGCACAGAATCGGACCATTTTATTAGGTGAACATTTTGCTATACTTGACGTCCATGCGTGTCCGCTATGGTCAATTATTGTTATTGGAGCTCCATTTTTCACCTACTTAGCGCTGTAGAAAATCTCGCCTGTTATTGTTTTAACAGCGATTGGAAATTTTAATGCCTTTTCAATTCTGCAATGTCGCCAATTGTGCCCGATTTGATGGCACTTTAGCCTCCCATTGATTTATTTTATCACGTCTTAGATCCGTAAGACCCTTCCCTCGTAATCCATTTTCTCATCATCAAGAATTATGAGGCATCGCGTGCTGGTATCGCCAGAAACTGTCGACTAAAACACCAGTCGGTTTTGTGACTAATGCTGGTTATCTCAGATTCACTGCTGTGGGAAAAAAAAACATTATCACATGCACAGGTTTGATTATGAATGTTTTAATTTACTAATCGAGAAAAGCCTTGTGATTGACCACATTAACGGGCAAAACGGTGATAATTTTTTTAATAATCTTCAGGCTATTACACAGTCAGAATTCTGCACGGAGAAATACTGCAAAAAATAAGAAGCATCCAAGACTAGTTAAATCTATAAATTCATAGACAGGCGAAAAAATAATATTTTCATCGATATGTTCAGCTGCCAAATATTTCTGTATTTTTCCAGCTTTGGTTCGGCGTGTAGCAAATAATATAACCAACTCAGCATTTGCAATGAAATACGGACAAAAAATAAAATTTCGATATGAAACTCTGGAAAACCCTCCCAGTAAGAACTTGTTAATCAAACCGCTTGGTGCTAGCCACCAGGGGGAATAACTCCCTTAAGATTAAACAGTACCAATTCAGAAATAACCTCGCTTGTTTCTGTGTTACAAAAAATATTTATTAGCTTTCAGACCTTTACGGACTCAGAATTCCTGACACTAACAGTGCACGTTATAATTGTTTATTTATACTACGGTCCATTTTAACGTATTTTCACATGTCGCACGTGCCTTAACGTGGCCCTTGGTCCGATCTTAAAAAATTGCTTAGTGTTAAAATCATAGATCGTTTCACCAACTAAATGCCGCAGTGTGTGTTTATTTGCTCTTAATAATGAATACTGGACATAATACAGACATAAACCGCGAACGATGCTGAAGGTTTCCGATTCACTTAATATTTTCGTGTATTTAGATTACTTAGAATTTATCATTAAAAATGTATTTGGAATCATAGATGTAAAATAAAGGCGTGAGCCATGTCAAAGGTCTAAGATACATTTGATATAATGTGTTCTGTTAGTTAACTTCATATTAATTTTTTGAACATATATCCATAGAACTTGTGGCGGTCGTGTGGTTAGCGTGTTGGAACTTATCTATCGGCGTGTGGAATCGTGAGATCGAACCACATGGCTGACAAATTTGTGAGCGGTTGGAAAAACAATTATTATTATTGAGGGGCGCGCGACTCCGCGATTAGCAGGAAAAACGTACTGATCATTGGGATCTCACTCAGAATACGTCGAACCACGTGGCGGTACATGTTTTGTACACCCTGTGTATTCACCTTGGGGATGGGTGAGTTACTAATGATCAGTAGGTTTTTCCAGTTGATCGTAGAGTTGGGTGGAAATTACTTTGACAGCCTTCGGAATTTCTAGAGTTTCGTTTCGTGTCTAGAAATTCGCCGGGACGTGAGTCCATGACCATGAAATAAAAATACCCCATCTCGCTTCATGGTAAAAATAGACAGTAAAAGTAATGAGCACAACAATATCCAGCAAAGCTTCATTGAAGGGTATCTCATGAAGGGACCCTATGGAACGGCAGAAAAGAAATTTGCTAAAAGAAACTGGTTCAGCTCCTACTGTCTATTTTTTCTTCTCAGAACATCGAGTGTGCCAACATATAAAAGAAATGTTTTTATTATATAATGAATTACAAAAATATTAATGCGATTATGTCTGCAATTGAAAAATTACATTACTGGATTGCTAGCAATTTGTATGCTAGCATCCATCTTTCTTATCAACTTGATCCTGAAAGAATCACAAACGATTTTAAAATATTACAAAAATGAACATCTAAAGGAAGATACATACGAGCAGCCGAGTACAGGTTTATCAAATTACTCCCACAAGCAATGACACAATCGCTAGCTTATGTATGTAATGATACACAAGTTGAGCAATGCGTTCCACTTGCACAGGCGATAGAGAAAATTAGATCAGAGCTATCTCAGCAATATGAAAAAAGAACGATTGTGGGTACGCGTGTAAGACAGCTAAAGAAATTTATATTGGAACGGTCTAATCACTAGTCATGGAGCCTTACGGATTACGAACAAAAATCCCATATCTTCCTTATCCCTGACGAGGATATTAATCAAGGCGAAGCACTTTTTTTAACCTCTTGACAGAGGTTTTCATATTTTTCATATTCATACACCTTGTCTGGAGACATGGGGAGGGGAGGTCTATGGTGGACTAGCTCGGATCGTTTCACGATCTAACATACAAACTTAGCGACAAATATTCTCCTTTTAAATCAAGCAGGTGTTGCTTTTATTTGTCAGTCGGAAACGTATCCGTGACAACGGCGGATTATGACATCGCAGATAAACCGGAACAACAGGCATTGACACAATCAGATGTCCAGGTTAAACTTCAGGAGTAAATGAATATAGCCCTGATGTGCCTACCTGGATTATTCAAGATTTACTCCAGACACAGTCTGGGTCTGGTAGTTGCCATCAGGAGCCTCACACATCAGATTGATTGCGATCGTTGATATGATGTTGACAACACCTGGTGATACATGACGACCACCACCATCTGGATCATTGTTATATTTGAGAATGTTTGGAAGTGCGGACATTTTTCTCCATGCCTCGACGATTTTAGGACAATTTTCATCAAGAATAACATTGAAGGTTTTTTCAGCAATTCGGTGTTGATTTCTGGTATCTTAAATGTTAGCAGATCTGTTTCTGTGATCACATAGTGATCGAGTAACAACTGCTTATATGATATCTTATTATCACCAAACTTAAACGAAGGGCCATAATCCAGAATCGCTGTTTCTATAATAGATTGGTAAATGAACTCAACGTCAGACCTTACCTGGTTTAGATATTGTATCGTTCCGATGATGTTTTGTTTCAAATCATCGCTGTGATATTCATGTTGTAACTGGAAAACAATTATTGTAAGTCGCTGCTTACTCGTTTGTGTTCATAATTAACTTCATCGGAAAAAGATTTAATAGCATCTTCGTTGATCGGTGGGCCACCAGTGGAGAATGTTGTGAATATACTGCTAATACAGGTAGAACTTTACCATCACTCATAGTAAGATATGCACTTACCTTGTACGCGGGGTCCCGTCGATAATAGGAATGCTAGTTTCTGTCGATTTCCATAGGTATATGTCATTTCGTTTCGATAATCTGGAAGTTTTAAGAATATTCGCTTGTCTGATGAAAAATCAGATCGTTACGGTTATGGTGGTCATTGATGAACCAGTGCAATCTCTGGCCATCCTAACACAGTTCTGATCGATGATTGGTATTTATCAACAGCATAATCTGGCGTTGATATTTCTAACGCGGCTGATAACGTTGGTTCGTGTACAATTATTGCTATCATGGATTCTTTTCCTGTGGTAGATTTTTAATTCTGCGTTGAAATTCATCTTTGAGTTGTTCGATTTGATAATTGTCTGTTGGAATATCAACGACATTCCAATCTGGTGTTCCATCATCCTTTTTCATCCATGCAGATACCAGAGAGTTGTTTGCTTGCAACCCACCAAATGACTTTGCTTTGAATATACTTGCAAATGTGCTTGTGCTATTGCCTTGGCGGGAATTGCAGTAGGAAAACTAACGTCAAACTCAGGTTTGGTTTAGCTCGCTGGTTCTTGGTGGTGTTGTGTTAGCGACAATTTGTTCTAGCAGTCGTACCGACACTAATCTCGGGGAGAGATCTTGCGACATTATTATTTACTTCCTGATTTAAATCAGGGATCTAAATCCCTGATATTTTACGTGTTTGTCGGAGACAAGGAGGATTCTAATCCTTGGCAGAGTCCTTGAAAGAATCAAGGGGTTCATTTCCAGTTGTTTCATAGTAAACCTTAATCATTTCTGCGAATTCCTGATCTGATGTTATTCCATCTTTGAGACCTGATGATATCAGCATGGATAATTTGACGTGTGCTCGTGTTGCCGCTGATAGCAAAGTTGTATATTCATGTAATTTATCAGCCGCGCACGACGATAGCTTATTTGTATTAAGAATAGCAGCAACACCGGTTATAACGGCTACACTAATTCCTATTACTGATGCTATTATGTATGTGGCTGGTAATGTTCTGATTATAGTTACTGTTTTAGCGTATACAATTATGTCAGTAACAACGATACGTTTATGGTATTTATTTTTGTTTTACTCTGTGCGCATCAATGACATTTGTCAGTTGGCTTTGCCAGAAAAATGCTTGCTTGTATCTGAAACGTTGAACGTAAGTTTGGATTACCGGTGATTGGATCATTATGTAGAGTGTTGACACTCTAAATAGGTGGTAGTTTGGCGATAAAAACAAGAAATTAAAAGTGCAAAGCCGAGTTCAAGCTTTTGTTTTCGAGTTCCACTATGAATGTTTCCTAGTTGTTTTGCTCTAATTTCGCTAATATAGGTACATAAGGAAATTCGCTACCACCCGAACTACTTCGACTTCTTGACATTGCTGCAGATATTCCAAATTTTGAACTGCCACATACTGAGAATATGTACACACCGGTAACCTCAGCGGTATATTTGATGGAGGCAGTTTGTTGTGGTGTCCATCTTACTTTACCAGACGCTACTCTGTTTGACATGTTCATGAGCGAAGTAGTATGAGGTACACCATCGACATCGATAATCTTTCTGATTTTATCGAATTCAGTGCTTATCGAGTCAATTCTTTTGCTGACGCTACTAAGCTCATTGTTGTTTTAACGTTGACTAGATCAAGAAGTTGCATGTAAATTTAAGCGAGCTTACTGTCGATGACTGCTGGATTCCAAAACAATTCGTTAATGGCTATATATATGTTTCTACGAAAATTTATAAACGCGGTTACATGTTTAGCATATTCAGATCTAAACCTGGTCAATCCATCATTGATTGTCATGAACAAGGTCATCACCGGGATGTTGCTGTTGTCCACGTATTTCTTCCTTGAATTGTCATCTTTTCATTCTGTTCTCTCAAATAAATAATGCTATTTCCGCTCATGTGGAGATTGCCAGTCATTGCATCGCCAGTTTTAGCAACATATTTGCTGATCTCAGTTCTGATAGTGGCGTCATTGCTGTGCACATATTTGTTTTTTGTTGCCACGTCATCGTCTGATTTTGGTTCTCTCACATTGGTAATAGTATTTCTGCTCATGTTGGGATCGCCATACATAATGTCTCCAATTCTTCTAATACGTCCAGCAATCTCTCCCATAAGTGTTATAATTGATTCCTCCGAGTTTAATTTTACCGCCTTAAGCAAATATCAATAAGTTATCTTCGGTCGCGCCTGGAACTCGCTGTATTAATATATGTCAACGGGATATTGCTCGTCTTTAACCTTCCTTGCTGATCCTGAAAAACAACAACTTCATTTTGATCTACATCTGCGAGACGCAAACGATTAGCGAACTCATCCTTGACCTCATCAAGCGTTGAATATTTGGATACGTCACCTTATGGCTTGCCCTGAGTGAGACTCAGATCAGATCTTCCTTAAATATCTACCAGTATAAACCATTAACCTGCTTAAAACAACCACTTATGTATTCGTGCATGACTTTATAAGGTGGCAGTCCCCCGTCTGGATGTTCATCAAGGATGATCCATGATGGCCTTGACACAGCGTTGAGTACAGCAAGCACTTCTGCACCTCATATTGGTGGATTTGTTAATGTCTGTGTTGGCAATATAGAATACCAGATCGGAGTGCTATGCATGCTGCTGCTGCTGATATATTGTAAAAATACTCTCGGTGGAGCTAGTCAATACGAATAAAAATAAACAACTCCACGTGGATCAAACGTATATGCAAACCAGTGAGTGCCCGGACCAGAACTTCCATCGAGATTAATGACACCGGTTTCTTGGATATTTGGTTGTTATGATAATTGATCAAGCATACAAACACCTCTGAAGATTTTATGTTTAATTTTTTAGCAGTATCAAGTAAATCAAAATTGGACATTGGAAGCTCACAACGCAAAGCATAGCCAAGTGTCTCAGGCAGTCTCAGACCTTGCCCGTACTGCGTTCTCTTGCAACCTATACCAGACATTCTTAAACCGCGTCCCCTTTTTATTGAGGTCTTTAATCCGTGTCCTGTTGCTTTCTTTAATGCCATCCCAGCAGCAGTTGCAACAGCTCGGGCTTTAGCGGCTGTCAATGCGGGTATAGCTGCAATAAGTGGACATTTACCACTCGTCTTGGCTATGTCCTTAATGACAACCGCAGAAAGATCAAATCTAACACCTGTAGCTGATTTCTTGGCATCGCTGAAGTGCCTGAGTTGACGTCATGTCACTGATAGTTTATTTGGGCCTTGCAACGCCCTGGATTTAAACGATATTTTTATTCCATAAATCATTTCTGATGCTGATTGTAGCTTTTAATCTGACCAGGGGTCAGAGTAACATTAACGTGATGATATGGCATTATAATATCATAGGCGATTTAATTAGCTAGCGATAAAATGCTCGCTTGCGATCCAATTACATGTTTTCTACTGGCGCATCAATTGTTTTGTCTGAGAGTATAACAGCGATTGCTCTTTACTTAGCACTAGCTCATCTTGCCACTTGAGCTCGGAAGTGTACATCAACGACAGATTGCCTACATAAATCCAGGTGTTCCAGCGACAAGTAATAAATCGGATACAACGCTGTAAAATGCAACTGTGATATCTGTAAACCAGAATCAATATTTTGATCACGTCCCATAAATGTCCTCAGATGATGATTTGCACGTGATTATTATCAAAGTTCAGTATTATTTCCTCAGGTTTTCCTTGATGTCTATTTATTCTCAGTGAAACTTCAATAACATCAAGCTTCTCAAATATCATAAATACTATGTGTGTGTGTGAAGTTAGTCTAGCAGCATCCTAGGAAGCAATGAATATATATCGTGGTGCAGAACAACCTTGCTGTGATAATATATGCAATGTGAATAAACCGTAAGTGGTACTTTGAACACTATCTGTGGTCATCGTCAACCATGACAATGTTGATTTACCACCCGATTCCATAAAAGAAAGTAGCCGTTGTTCTTCGGTCATGGACGGTATCATTGTTGGCATCCACAACGAACGTTTTGTCAGTATTACTTTTGCCTGCATCACGGACAGGATTGCATCATCGTCGGTAGTCTTTCTTACAAGTACAACTGTATGATTGGCTTCGAAAATAACTTTACAAACATTTCTGCAAACTCCAAAGATATGTAACAGGTGAATTGCACATGAAAATCTTCTGCGTCCATCTTTCAGCATTGAGCGACGTGCTGTGAATCATAAGCTGAATTCTGGATTGGGTCCAAAAACCACCGGCCACACATCAGCGTCAGCGTTGTGGTCGAAGTTTCTTGGTCGGCTGATATTATACTGTCTGTTGTCAGGGTGGTCAGTAGTATCCCTCACAAACAGCATTGACGGACCAGCTGATCTTGAATAATCATCGTAATATCTTGCTAGACAGACCCAATATCGTCGTGGCAAAGTCGACGTTTTCCAGGCATGATTCAGTGTTTCTTCCGTCGATGCTATACTGGGCATTGTTGAAAAACGCCATGATGCCATTATTAGCAAAACCAACTCTAACATCAGTTCCATATTCGGTATCATAATGAAACTATTTTTCCTTTAAAATATTATAATGCAGATGTCAACTTTGTATGAATAAGATCCACATGGGCTAGGTGACCTGACTTTAGAATATAATCAAATGAGTTATAGGGATTGCTGTTTGCTGTTACAATAAAATGCCTTCTCTGTTTGAAGTAGGCATTACCACAAAACTATAGTTGGCAGCATATGTTGAAATTTGTGATGGGATCTTTTTCATATGGTCAATCAATATACCTATTTGTTAGAAAACAATAATTGGCCACATGTTTGTATATGCTTTTATCTGCGTACAAATCACTTTCCAGCTACACATCTGAGATAACCCCTGCTGCATTTATTAGAAAATTTCACCAAGTTTATGCCCTTTATCGTCCATATTCAGCAATGTTTAAGTTTGTACTAAGTTTAAAAACATAACAGGATAATAACACCTACATTTATTTGATTTTTTATTTAAATCCTACGAAAGTTTTAGGCAAGACCCATACAATGTAATTTAAATGGATACAGATGAGTTCGTTCACATTCGTTTGTCAATGTCGCTTCGCTGTGGATAGTGCTTGTCAATAAATACCATAGTAGATAAAGAAAAAAGATTGATTTTAAATATTCAAATCCTTTTCCAATACTTTCAATAAATATTCAGTATTCAATTTGGTATTTATTTCACCTCTAACCTAAACCTGTGGCATTTTGAGTAAAATATTTATAAGCTTTTCCCTAACAACCTGTTCGTCAGTGACAAAATTTTGGTGCAGGTACATGCTCCAGAAGAGAAATGTTTGTGCAGGAATCATATTTCGTCCTTCAAAGTGAAATGGTTCTTTCAGAATCCGAAATCAATTGGCGTCTTCTATGCTCAATGTGCAAGCCATTCACAAACTGTTGTGTATATGTGTGCTGAAACCATGTCTTCTGTTTTGCACATTGACTTTCACCTATGATATTTGGGCTCACAATGGACGGGCTTCTTCCTTAATCTAAGTGAAAGCAAGCTCAGAGAGCTAAATTCAATTTGTAATGTAGAACCAATGTTGCTGTGTGGAATCAGATTTGTCTCTCCTTTCAATCACGGTAAACTTGACCATTGCCCCTAATATTGTAAGACTTTTTTACCTCAAGTGAAAGCCATATAAAACGCTTGGTAGCTGTAGATGGCAGAGAAGTTGCGTTATTATACAGAAAAGAAATTGGAAAGAAATGGATGGATGTAGAACATAATACATTATGCCCTATGGCGGGCATATACATATTGTGCATACGAATGCTGATTTAAGTAAACAAAGGTTCTGTGAATTGGATATATTCCTGTCAACAATACATGTATGTTCCAATACTGCTTACAATCGGACATTAATACATCAAACAGAGATAAAGGTTTTGTAAATGCTAAATTGGCCTGCATAATGATGAATATCCTCTTTGTAATTATTAAATAAGGACAGTGGATCATGAACAGCCTATTTGTAATTAATTAATATGGTCAGACAATCATGTAAACGGTATCTTATCTGAAAAAGCTACATATATCATGGCAATCTTGAACACCCACTTTGTAAATGATAAATATGGCCAGACAATCATGAACACCTGCATTTTTCCTACTAAATCAAAAATCAAATCATTAGCATCCTCTTTGTACTCCGAAAACTATAAAGTGATAAAATATGGTTTTAATAAAAACTTCTCATAAATGTACATATAATATCATTCTAGCATCGGCAGTTAACATTTATTATGTGTAATTCACGTTGTATGATGGGGAAATGGCATTTCTCCCGACCTGAATAGGACAAAGTGGTGGGAAAATAATGAGAAGTGAGTGAGAGGTGTAATAACGTGTATTGCTCAAAACATTAACTTAAAAAGTGTATTTTACTAAGCCATTGAGCCAGAAAATAAAACAGGAGTTCAGCTTTATTTGGCTGAATCGCGTTTTCTCCAGGTGTTAAATAATCAATATATTTTACTGCTGAGTTTTGAAGCCATGCATAAATATTTTCAAATTTTTTTTAAAATTAGCCACGGTGTCAGCCATATATATTGTGGGTAAGTTGGGATTTATTTTCATCAAGAGCCAATTAGACATTGTAGTAGTCACATACCATCACGTTCGTTCGCCCCTACACATTTTCGAAATTGAAACCATCATGTTATGAAAATTGACGAGAGGTTAAAGCTAGAACATTGGTGTAAAACGTGTGTCCAAAATTGACGTCAGGTGTGTGTGTGTGTGTGTGTGTGTGTGTGTGAGAGAGAGAGAGAGAGAGAGAGAGAGAGAGAGAGAGAGAGAGAGAAGAAAATGCCTTTTCAGTATAATGTTGATTAGAGAAATATATGAAATACAAAACTATAAGCAAAACCTTAGCAATCAAAACCGTTGATGCCACTGCCATCATCACCGGTCCTAACAGGTTTATTCATATGCGATTTTACGGTTTGAGGCATTATTGGACAGGTTATATCCAGTTTTAAGCGGATCAAACCGGTTCAATCCGTTTCAAGCAGGATATATCAGTGTCAAACCAGTTAATCGTGGTTTAAAACCCGTTCAAACCGGAATATTCCAAGTAGAATTTATGTTTTAAGGCCGATTTGACAGGTTGTGACCGGTTTTGAGCTGTTCAAACCGATTCTGTTACTTTGTAACCGGTTCCATCCGTTTCAAACAAGGTCTAACCAGTTTATCCTGGCTCAAAACCGGTTCACACCGGTATCTTTCAAGTAGGTTCTATGTTTTAATGCTGTATTTGACAGGTTTTAACCGGCTTTAAACGACTCAAACCGGTTCAGTCTGGTTCAAACCGGTTTCATTCGTTTCAAACCAGGCAAAAACAGTTTATCCTCGTTCAAAACCAGTTCAAACCGGTATTGTAAACAGCTGATTTTATGTTTTAAGGCTGTATTGGACAGATTTTAACCTGTATGTAGCGGATCAAACCGGTTCAATCTGGATCAATCGAGTTCCATTCGTTTGAGACAAAGTTCAAACTAGATTATCCTGGTTCACAATCGGTTCAAACCAGTTTATTCTAAGCCGATTTTATGATTTCAGTCTGTAGATGATAGGTTGTGAATGGTTCGAAGCGGATCAAACGGGTTCAACCTGATTCAAACCGTTTCCAACCATTTCAAACCAGTTCAAATCAGTTTATTCCGGTTCAAAGCCGTTTCAGACAGCTTTATTCCATGTAGATTGTATGATTTAAGTCAGTATTGGACAGGTTTTGACCCGTTTAAGCTGTTCGATCTCGTTCAAACCGGTTCCCTCCGTTTCAAACCAGTTCAAAGCAGATTATCCAGGTTCAAAAATGGTTCAAGAAACGGTTTATTCCCATTAGATTTTTTTGTTTGAAGGCTGTATCTTACAGGTTTTGACCCGTTTTAAGATGTTCAAAACCGGTTTATTCAAACCCAATTGAATTGGTTATGGCTGTAATGGACATTTTTCAACCGGTTTTAAGCCGTTCAAACCAGTTCAGTCCAAATCGAACCGGTTACATCCGTCTTAAACCAGTTTAAGCCAGTGTATCCTGGTTCAAAACGGTTCATTCCAAGTCGATTTTCTGGTTTAAGGCTGTATTGGACAGATTTTGACCGGTTTCACCGGTTCCAACCGGTTTAATCCGGTTGAAACCGGTTCGATCCGTTTCTAACCCGTTCAAACCAGTGTATCCTGGTTAAAAACCAGCTCAAACCAGTTTATTTCCAAGGAAAGTTATGTTTTAAAGCTAATTTAGACAGGTTTCGACCAGTTTTCAGCGGCTTGCAGCGGTTTAATCAGGACGAAGCCGGTTGCAGCCGTTTCAGGCCAGGTCTGACCAGTTTATCTTGCTAAAACCGGTTTCTTAGACAGGCGATGTTATGGTTTAATTCTGTATTGGACATGTTTAAACCTGTTTTAAGCTGATCAAACCGGTTCAATCCGGTTGAAACCGATTCCATCTGTTTCCATCAAAACCGGTTAAAACCGGTTTCTTAGAAAGCCGATTGTATGGTTTAAGGTTGTATTGGATAGGTTCTGTCCGGTTTTAAGCGGTTCAAACCGGTTAAATCAGATTTAAACCTGTTCCATTTGTTTCTAAACGGTTCAAACCAGTATATCCTGTTTCAAACCCGGTTCAAACCGGTTTCTTCCAAAT
The DNA here is from genome assembly GCA_028554795.2 of Sinohyriopsis cumingii. Lineage (NCBI taxonomy): Eukaryota > Metazoa > Mollusca > Bivalvia > Unionida > Unionidae > Sinohyriopsis > Sinohyriopsis cumingii. The sequence goes on from CM068831.1 coordinate 117,862,164, forward strand.
AGATATTATGTTTAAAGACTGTATTTGACATGTTTTGACCTGTTTTAAGATGTTCAAACCGGTTCAATTCTGTTGAAACCGATTCCATGCGTTTCAAGCCAGGTCTAACCAGTTTATCCTGTCTCAAAACCAGTTCAGACCTGTTTTGTAGAGAGCCGATCTTGTGGTTTAAGTCTGTATTGCATAGGTTTTGACCGGTTTTAAACGGCTCAAATCGTTTCATTCCCACTCAAATCGGACCAGTTCAAAACAGATTATTCTGGTTACAAACCGGATGAAACCGGTTTATTCCAATTAGAGTTTATGGTTTAAGGCTGTATTAAACATTTCTAGACCGGTTTTGAGCTGTTCAAACTGGTTCAATTCGGCTGATACTGGTTTCGTTCGTTTCAAACAGGTCAAATCAGTCTATCATGGCTAAAAACCGGTTCAAACCGGTTTCGTAGAAAGACGATTTTATGTTTTAAAGGTGTACTGGACAGGCTTTGACAGGTTTTAAGCGGTTTCAAGTAGATTTTATGGTTTACGGCTGTACTTTACATTTTTCGACCAATTTAAAGAGATTCAAACCAGTTTAATTGGTTCAAGCCGATTCCATCCGTTTCAAACTATTTCAAACCAGGTTTTTCTTATTCAAGACCGATTCATTCCGCTTTATTCAAAGTAGATTTTATGGTTTAAGGCTGAATTGGACAGGTTTTGACCGGTTTCAAGCGGTTCAAACCGGTTCAATCAGGTTCAAACCAACTGCATCGATCTCAAACCAGTTCAAACCAGTTTGATCCGGTTACAAACCCGTTTTTTCTTTAAGGCTGTATTGGACATTTTTGACCGGTTTTAAGTTGTTCTAACCGTTTCAATCCGAATAAAACAGGTTCCATCCGTTTCAAACCAGTTCAAGCCAGTTTATGCTGGTTCAGAACCAGATAAAACCGATTTTTGTTAATTAGATGTTATGGTTTACGGCTGTATTTTACATTTTTCGACCAATATAAAGCGATTCAAACCAGCTTAATCCGGTTCTGACCGGTTTCATCCGTTTCAAACTATTTCCAACCAGATTTTTCTTGTTCAAGACCGATTCATTCCGCTTTATTCAAAGTAGATTTCATGGTTTACGGCTGAATTGGACAGGTTTTGACCGGTTTTAAGAGGTTCATACCAGTTGAATCTGGTTCTATTCGCTTCAAACAAGTTCAGAACAGTTTATCCTAGTTCAAAGCCGATTCAAAACGATTTCTTAGAAAGCTGATTTTATCTCTTATGGCTGTTGTAGACAGGTTTTGACCGGTTTTCGGTGGTTCAGACCGGATGAATACGAATCAAGCCAGTTCCGTCCGTTTCCGAAAAGTTAAAACAAGATTATTCTGGTTCAAAATCGGTTCAAACTGGTTTATTCCATGACGAATTTATGCTTAAATGCTGTATTGGACAGTTATTGACCGACTTTAAGGGGTTCACACCGGTTCAAACCGGTAAAAGCCCATTCTATCCGTTTCAGACCTGTTCAGACTAGTTTATCTATCTTCAAAATTGGTTCAAACTGGTTTCTTCCAAGTAGATTTTATGTTTTAAAGCTGTAATTGACAGGTTTTTACCGGGTTTTAAACTGTTCAAAACGGTTGAATCCGGATCAAATCGGTTCAATCCGGTTCCATCCGTCTGATTCGGTTGAATCCGATTCCAAATATTTCAAGCCAGGTCGAACCAGTTTATCCTGGCTCAAACCGGTTTCTTAGAAAGCCGATTTTTGTGGATTAAGTCTGTATTGGACAGGTTCTGACCGGCTTTAAGCGGTAAAAAACGGTTCAATCCGATTCAAACGGTTCCTTCGATTATAAACCAGTTCAAGCCAGATTATTCTGCTAACAAGTCCAAGAAACTGGTGTATTCCAGTTAGAGTTTATGATTTCAGGCTGTATTGAACAGTTTTTGGCCTTTTTAAGCGGTTATGACCGGTCTATTCTCAACTAAACTGGTTCCATTCGTTTAAAATTAGTTCAAACCAGTTCTTTATTCGGAACTCGCCTCTGGCTAAAGGTTGATCAGACGGCCACATATCCGCTTCAGGGATGTCTGTAAGCACGACATGAAAGCCCTTGATATCGATGTCAACACCTGGGAAGAGCTCGCTCTAGACAGATCAAGCTGGCGATATGCTCTGATCACTGGTCTGAAAGCAGGAGTGGACAAGCAACGCTTGCTAGCTGATAAAAGACGATCGCAGAGGAAGAAGAAGCAGCTGAAACCAACACCTGACGCAACCTTCAAGTGCAGCAAGTGCAGCAGGGACTGCCACTCCCGCATTGGACTACTTAGCCACAAAAGACGCTGCACAACCACCAACCGGGACATCTCTCATGGGCGCAGTTCCATCGTCTCTCGAGACTAACGGATGCCAACACGGACAGGTATCGACCGGTTTTGAACTGTTCAAACAGATTCAATGCAGATCAAACCGGTTCCATCTGTTTCAAATCAGCTCAAACCAGTTTGTCCTGGTTTAAAACCGAATGAATCTGGTTTATTCCAATTAGAGTTTATGGTATAAGGCTGAGTTGGGCATTTTTGATCCGGTTTTAAGCTGTTCAAACCGGTTCAGTCCGGATCAATAGGGCTCCATCCGTTTCAAACCAGTTTATCCTGGATCAAGCTTGATCAAACCGGTTTATTCCAAGTAGATTTATTGTTTTAAGGCTGCATTTTACAGGTTTTGACCGGTTTTAAGCTTTTCAAACCGGTTGAAACCAGTTCAGACCATTTTGTCGTATTTGAGAAACCGTTGAAACCGGTTTATACCAAGTAGATTTTATGGTTTAAGTCTGCATTGGACAGGTTTTTACCGGTTTTTAGAGGTTCAAACTTGTTCAATCCGGTCCAAACTGGTTCCATCCGTTTCCATCTCGTTCAAACCAGTTTATCCTGGTTCAGAACTAGTTGAAACCGGTTTTTTCGAAGTTTATTTTATGGTTCAAGGCTGTGTTGGTCATATTTTGTCCGGTTTATGCGGTTGAAACCGGTTCAGTCTGGTCGAAACTGGTTCCATCTGTTTCAAACCAATTTTGACCAGTTTATACTGGTTCAAAACAGTTTCAAAACGGTTTATTATAAGTACATGTTATGTTTTAAGCATGTATTGGACAGGTTTTGACCAGTTTTAAGCGGATGAAACCGGTTCAGTCAGATTGAAATAGGTTCCATCCGTTTCAAGCTAGTCTCACCAGTTTGTTCTGGCTCAAAACCAGTTCAAACCGTTTGATAGAAAGCCGATTTTATGGTTTAAGTCTGTATTTGGATAGGTTTTGACCGGTTCAAATCTGATCAAACCTGTTCAGTCTGGTTGAAACTGATTTCATCCGTTTCAAGCCAGATCTATCCACTTTATCCTGGTTCAAAACCGCTTCAAACCGGTTTCTTAGAAAGCAGATTTATTTTTGTTTTAAGTTTGTACTGGACGAGTTTATACAGGGTTTAAGCTATTCAGACTGATTCAATCCGGAACAAACCGGTTCCATTTGTTTTATACCAGTTCAAACCGGTTCATCCTGGTGCAGAACCGGTTTTTAGCGGTTCAAACCGGTTCCATCCAGTTTGAACCGGTTTCATCTGGATTAAACCGGTTCTTTTCGGTTCCAACCGGTTACATCCTTTTCAAACCATTTCTAGCCAGTTTATGCTGGTTCAAAACCGGATGAAACTGATTTATTCCAATTAGGTTTTCTGGTTTACTGTTGAATAGGACATTTTTTGACAGGTTTTAAGCGGTTCAAACCGGTTTAATCCAGTTCAGACCAGTTTCATCCGTTTCAAACTATTTCAAACCAGTTTATCTTGGTTTAGGACCGGTTTACCCGGCTTTATCCAAAGTAGATTTTATCATTTAAGGCTGAATTGGACAGGATTTGACCGGTTCTATGCGGTTCGAACCGATTAAATCAGGTTCAAAACACTTCCATCCGTTTTAAATCAGTTCAAACCAATTAATTCTGGTTCAGTAACGTTTCAGACTGCTTTATTGCAAGTAGATTTTATGGTTTAATGGTGTATTGTACGGGTTATGACCGGTGACATACAGATTCATAACGTAATCTTAATCAGCTAGGTTATTAGAATCTTTATCTTATTCAACTATTGTTTTATTTTATGAAGCATCTTCAAGTCTGAAACTGACATTGGCCCTTTCCTATTGTATATAATATGGCAACATGACTCATATTTTTAACACGAGTTAATACTTTTTAAATCTACCAAAACCAACTAAATTTTCTGATTATCGAATGGATTAAAATAATGCTAAAAAATTGTCTATAAAACATCATAAAACACATGTGAGAATTTGCTCAGTGTTTTAATTATTGATCTTAATTCATCTTTGCCCTTCACATTTACCATATCTTTCAACATCAATTGCATTAGTACAGTGTTGTCATCTAGGTCAATCATGAAAGCCCTACTTACATCTTATCACTTCCCATCGCTACAAATACCTCACTTCTCAGTATATATATATATATATATATATATATATATATATATATATATATATATATATATATATATATATATATATATATCTTGATGTACAGGTAGTTTCCAAAAATTGCCTCACTCTCCTGAACCATCACTTGTTATCCATTTTTAAAATGCTGCAATATATTCATTTTATTTATTGTTTTCATCTAAATAATTTCAGCAAAAGCATTTCCTTTGACATTGATGGTCATACTATCTAGGTTTTAATAACAGTCAGGATGCATTGTTGATTTAGAAATGACAATGCAATCAGCATTAGTGCCTGTCCAAAATTACCCAAACAGGTGGATCTCAGAATAAAGTTAAATTAATCATGCAGCACGGGAATCAAACACAATTGCTTTGTATAATTTGCTACAAACTTAAACTGCTAACTCAACTGTTTCAAGTGATTGTGGGCAATTTTCTGCAAAGCATTGTGGGTAAAGCTGGTACAATGTGATAATTTCACTGTAAAAATGTATGTCCATGTGGTCATGTAGGTACCTTTATTGATCTTAAAAGATATTAACTGTTTTAAAATTTAATTATAGTTTTACCAATTTCGCAAAATGAATTGTAAGTATAAACAAACAAAGTGAACAGAAATTTACAAGTCTGCTTCATATGCATTTTACCCATAATGCAAAATTATTCTAAAAAAATGTGAGTCCATTGACCTCTCTTGTTTTCTAGCCAGACATATTTTTCACACCCAAACATACGTTTATTCATTCAACAGCAAGAGGGGTTTTAATTTCCTCAGACATGGTCACCTGACGGCAATCAATACTTGTCTAAGAAACAGAAGACACTAGCTTTCAGGCTTTGATGTGCAAAATTGTTGCTATAGCTGAAGGTAGAAAATAGTGGATTTAAACAGATTAGATCAGTAGTGTCTTCAAAACGCATATTAGCCAAAAAAGTGTTGCAACTCTAGTCACATTTATTACTTCTAGGTCAGTACCTATGAATGTGATCCTACGCTATTTTTAGAGCACTTTTTCTTCTCATTTTTATCGTGATCCTTGGCTTCGATTTAATCTTATATGTTACCGATTTAAACGCAATTGTTTTTTCTTTATATTTTAAATATTATGGTGGTGTTGTCTGTGTGTATTTTGGCGATAGCCCAGTGATTAATTGGGCAATGATAAGACACGGAAGTGAATTATCTATCCATCGGCACCTTGTTATTGTTTATTGATTATCCTCTCAACAACAAATTCCGGGTAACCTACCACAAGAAAATAGCAGAGTTAAAGTCTGATTATACATTCCCGTTTGTTTTTTTTTTTTAAAAAAAGAAAAAAAAAAAAGAAAAACACACAACCGCTCCTGTGGCTTAGTGGTTAGAGCGCGGATGCGGGAGGTCGCAGGTTTGACCACAGCCGAGTCATACCAAAGACACAAAAATGGTACTAACAGCTGCCTTGCTTGGCGCTCAGCATTAAGAGGTTAGTGTTAGGACTGGTTGGCCTGGTGTCAGGATAATGTAACTGAGTGGGACATCATGCTACGTGTCTGCGGCATGATGCCCCAGTGCTAGACATCACTATAACCTGTCACACTGCAGGCATCGTAGTGATATGACAGAATATTATTTAAAGCTACGTTAAAAATGTAAATCACACACACACACACACACACACACACACCGATTTCAATAACGAAAAAGTTTAATGTGCTAACAAGTGCACAGATCTAAGTCAACTGAATCATTGATTTATAATTTTTAACTGACTGTGACCAGAATGGCACTAATACTGGCATCCCCTGCACCTTTCATGCTTAACGGGCTTTCTATACTAACACGGAGCCATATTACGTACACTATGGGCTAGTTTATTTCTGTCCGACAACATAATGACGTATTTTATCTTATTCGGTAAGTGCCAGATAATTTCCTTAATTACCATAACGTTGAGAGTTTTGAATTATATCCCTTTACACACATGAACATAGAAATTAAACCGCTTGTTAAATCCACATGAGAGGCAAAATTGTTGCTGGCATTCTTTTCCTTTGCTTGATTCGACATTGTAAATATCGGAAGCAGACGACATATGTATGTACATATGTAATCGTGCATACACCCCTTTGTTGAAAATGGAATTGTGCATGAACTGGAAGTGGATCTCGAACATGTGCTTCTATTATGTTGAAAACTTCCGTTAAACATGAAACGCGCAGATGATGACGGTGTTAGGGCCACTCTATTCATAGTCAGGTTAGAAATTACAAATCAATGAATGAATTGACTAAATTCCTTGCACTTTTTATTGAAATCGGTAGGGTGTACAAGCAAACGTGTTGGTATAGTCAGACTATAGTTCTTATTTGAAACTACGCAGATAAAACATGATTTGTTTAAAGTTGGTCACACTGGAAACTTCTGTACTGACAAAGACATACATAAACGATTTCGGGAAAATAATTGTGATCCAAGTCGACGTTAAAATAAGTATCGTTTAGTGTGTTCGTTTCGTTTTGTGTGTTATGCAACAATAACAAAGTATACTCCAACGCTGTATTATCGCGGGTCTATATTATCGCGGCATACGGGATTTTCTGATTGGTTTTGGACACGCGCCATCTAGCGGTTGCTTACATATGTAAAGATGTAGCCAGAAAGGATGCAAAATATCTTATAGCACACTTTCCTCTAAAATGTCAACATTTTTTAAAAAGTTTACAATGAAAAAGAATGAACATCCCTTTTTTGTAAAGTGCATGCATTTATGTTGATCATCATATAAAAAGAAAACTCCAGTCGAACTTGCTATACCTGAATTGGCTTTGATTACAAAATATATTCAGTGTATCGTCTGAATTATAAATTATAAGTAAGCAGCAATAGCAAACGGTTTTAATATGAACCGATAAAAACATTAAGTATCGGATAATACAGCGTTCCGGGCTGCTTACTAGTACATAAATAAAGAACTCTGTTTGCTTTGGCGTGAACCTTTTTCCTACTTGGCATAATACTGCCACGAATCTTTCGTCTGTGGGCATTTCGTAAATGAAATCGGCCAGACCCGTACTCAGAGCTAGTTCTAACATCCACTGTTCAGTAGCACGATTTTCTTACATTATATTGACTTTTTTCCTTAATCGAAACAACTTCGTTGCTTTCCTATGCTAGTTGAATCGCCATACCTATAACTACTAACACCACGCGAACAGAACTGAAAAGCAGCTTGCGCATAATCAGCATCCTTCAGTTTCTACGCAAGTTTATTTGCGCTGTGTAATAAACTTCCAGATCTCGACAGAACGTATTTGTTTACAATGATCAACACTGGTTCGTATAGTCATTTGAATTAAAACGTTGTCGAATACCCTATCAATGTGAATCGAAACAAAGATGGATACCAAAAAGATATCCTGTTCTGTATAATTCGTTTCTTCTCCAATTAATAAGCCCTCATAAAAATGTTGACCACAAATTACTCGGACAGGGCAAATCAACATCCCACCATAATATATATCTAGTCGACCGCTTCAGAACGTGTTTGGAATGCAAAGTTACATGTCTAATGTTTTCACCTATATTTAGCGTTTTTTATGAGCTATTAATATTCAGTCAAATGTACAGTGTACCCAAGCTTCTTAAGTCCGTGTTTTTCAAAGCCTATCGTTTCTAAATTGGCATTATGCGATAGCGGACGATATGTAAGGTTTACTTACCTCCGAAACTGAGGAGCCTGACAACGTGCACAACTATTTGAACATAGTCGTCTCTTTACAATGCGATTCGGATAACTTTTCTTTTTTTTTTTCCTTTCTAGCATGCGATGGAAAAGACTGGCGACATTTTGACTGCGTCCAAAACAACGCACGTTTCCAATAAGTATGGGCAATTTTACTTTCCGCAAAAACACATATTAACACCATATTACTCTTAACATACATACGTGTCCGCCAAGATCCTTGGCGAAGGGATGCTAGTAAAAATTGAATAGTAAATCTCCTTATATATATATAGTAAGCAAAGATACACACTCCTCCGCCACCAAGAGGCACATAATTCACATAGAGGATATCATCATTGGGTGATTACTCACTGTGAGCTGTAGCCAGAACACACAGAGATGTTTCATAATCCTGCTCATTCTAAAGAATGCCTAATTCTAAGCAAGGATCCAGTCAAGAAAACACAGCAAAAAGTCTCAGAATTTGCATAGGGAAAATCATTCTTGTGATCCAAGTTGTATCAGGCCAACGTTTTGTTGCCAAATTTGGAGAAATTCGTATTTTTACGTGTCATACAGAATTCAGCTCGTGCGGCGTTAGGTGTGGAGCCACGATTGCCATCACACAACTAGTTTAATTGGGAGCGGGTACCATAACTAAGTTTCGGTGAGACGGAAGGGGCAGTATAACAATTCTTCTCCTTCTCCATCATTGTTTGGTCACTGTAATTTAAATTTTAATACGTCACATTCTTATTTCCATGTGTAGCTGCTGGTTATTTTATTGAATATTATTTGGTCTATCAATCGCCCATAAAGTTAGTGCCATGTTCAAAGGAACAAGATAGGTCATAACAAAATATTCATACCATTTCAAATAACCTTCGTATGTTAAAAGCAAATAAACATGGCAAACGTTGACAATATAATACGAATCAGCACAATGTCAGTATATCTTCAAGTTAGAGAGCTTCAGAATGTTTGTACCCCAGTAGTTCATAAAGAACACATAAAGACATTGAAAAACATAGAAGATTGGATTTAAAGATACGAGGAAAAGAAATAGATGCAAATATTTTGAGGTTTGAGAGTGTGAAATTCTATGTGACCCACTGTTATGCGTTGGGGTGGAATGCTCCCAATATTTATTTGAATTACTATGGAATTCCCACCCTGGCTCGTTTTTGTAGGAAGTGAAATTAGTGATAGAGAGAGATACAGCTCCGAGCCCCCCAGTCCGACAATTAAATTATTAAGAACACAAAGGTGAAATTCAAAAGAATAACAATTTAATATAATTTAAACGATATTAATTTCTCAACCAATCTTCTTCCTCTCGACCATGTAACAACCTATTTCATCACGTGATTTTAGTGTGAGATGGCTTTCCCTTGAACTTGATTTCTACTCATCTGTGTTTACTCCGCCAATTGCTTTCCTCCTTCCGGCGTCCTCTGATTCTTCCTATCCTCTTCCCCTTTTGTCTCCTTTTCTCCTCCTCCTTTTCTCTCTCTTTCTCCAGCAACAAGGCTTGCTCTCCGCCTATTTCTATCCTGTCTCTCTGAGACTCGGGACTTAACTACCCGGTAGTTCTATCCCCAAAAGCTTGCTACGAAAAACACAAGGACGTTAGCATTTGTGTTAGCCATCTCGCCTCACACTACATCAACAATTGATCGATCATCATATAAAGGCTATCTACATCTTTGGTCACGCATTCGTGCACATCGAAAAACCCACACGTTATTATAGAAACAACGTTGCACTAAGAGCGGTATCCTACTTATCATACAGAAATCATTAAATTGCGTCACATCAATATATATATATATATATATATATATATATATATATATATATATATATATATATATATATATATATTCTTAATCTCATTATTCTCAACAATATCACAACAATCCGACACATTTCTGTACATTACACTCCCACAAGTGTACACAAATATTCAAATATCCATATTATTTAAATTTACACACTGCAACCATTTTACAATTGCAATTTAATTCAACAGTTGCAAAATCTAGAATATCACATAAATAAATACACTAGTTTACCACGAAGTAACTAATAGCGAATTACAATATTAATTCTGACGAGCGAGCAATCTACATAATCATAGCTCATTGCTCAAGTACGCATGTAAATTAAACAATACAAAGGTAATTCTGCGTACTAACGAATCTAGTAATGAAGTATACATACTGCACATAATTACAATTACAATGCTGTAACATTCTGCAACAATCGAGCAAATAACTCACTGACCTTTACGAAGCTTCCTGTCCTTGAATGTACTAAGGTTTCTCCTGCCAAATCACGAGTGTCTCCCGGAGTTATTGCTACAACTAGATGCTTCACAATGACTAATTCGTTCCCAGCCCAAATAACTGTTAACTTCTGGTTCGAATTGATGGCCCCACCCTTTCTCAGTTCTGATTGGATATCAATTCTACCCCAGTCGGTTCATCTTAACAGACGAGCCTCAGGCCATCTGTCAAAGCGGGAAGATTTACAACAGCATCGAGGGTCCTTTGTTCAAGCACAAAGCTTCTAACATCTACATGTTAGTTTTGACACCTAACGGAGCGACTCTTGTACAAACACAAATCGCCACGGCAGTGCAGGGTCGACATACTCATGGTGCTAACCCATCCCTTTGTTCCTGACTTACGTAATCTCGGGCAGGCAAACGTGACAGAGAGGTGGATTAGCATAAAAAATTATGGCCAGAATGGATTAGAATGTAAAAATATGGCCAGAATGGATTAGAATGTATAAATATGGCCAGAATGGATTAGAATGTATAAATATGGCCAGTGTGGATTAGCGTGAATAAACATGGCCAGTGACAAAAATATCGGTCTTAAATAGGACGATGTAGACAGTTAGCAGTATCTACGCGCTCTTCTCACCATCTACATTTTTGAAGCTTAAATATTTTTACAAATTATTTATACAACTAAGGCCGACGAGTGATTCACAAATAATGAAAATAATTAAATTTAAGAAAACTTCAAGCTTCCGGGGATTATATTCCACAAAGTGTTTCAAACCCAAATAAAAAATATGTTGTCATTACATGATGAAAGGGATAATAAAGAGGGGTCAATATTTTTTTCAAAGACACGAAATGTGAATATTTACCAATTCTGACCATGTTGCATGTATTCAGATATAAACATCACAGTCTACATCTATTTTCTTTCGCACAATGTTATGCATTTGCTGGCATGCTATGACATCAGTGAGCTATCGATATTGCTATATACATCATTCTCGTGGTGGCATTTCAATGAGATTTGATTTGCAATGAATAAAATATGCTGTAGCCAAATGAGTAGATGAAAACCAAACACAGACATCTTGTTGTGCTAACATATCCATGCCATGGCGGATTTGCGCCGCAGTTTATTACTAAAGCAATCACTGGCAAAAAAATTACACCAGGACTGTGAGTAGGGTTGTAATTGTTAGCTCAGCGTGGTATACCCCGGTTACCAATCAGTAATTTCGTGTGCCCATACATTCTGAAGAACATCGTTTTTTATTGTTAATTTATTGAGGGGAAGTTTCTGGAATCAAAGAATCCCTCAGTTGCTTTATCGGGTTTCTAAATAATGACACTGATAAAGTACGGCTACCGTAATTCTTCATCGGCAACACTTTACAGTGCAGAATCAATTTGCAAAATCGGGAACCGAAAACACTCGTGACTATGAACAGAGCTGGTTGAGAGGAAATATGAATGTATTGAATTTTATTTGTAATTTGTACATTTGTTATAATAATGTGTGTTAGTTATCACACACATCGCTTCTCTCATCACGTTTGTGTGTAAATGCGTGTTTTAATTATCATTGCAAGCAATTTCCCACATCATTTTCTTTGCAAGAGTGTGTATTATACATCATAACATAGTACAGAATGCACCTTACACATTCTAATTCGTAATTGCGAGTATTTGTTTATTAAAGTGTTTGCTGGTTTGTATAGCCATGTGTTTGTATTTAAGAGTGAGTCATTGCTTATATTTATGTGTGTATTTGTCTGTCTCCCCATTATGGTTTATTCCAATGTTATGTTTTCGTAAGACATCATAGGAACCCATCATGTTCAATGCTCACATAATCCTATTTTAGCCCTAATGTTAAATTGCCATGCATTCATACAATGACCCATCATATTAAATTTTATAACATTCCGATAATGACAATCATGTTTGGTTGTAAGTGCATGTATATAATCTCTACAGTGGCTCATAATGACTAATTTCCATATATGCCCACAGTGACATATAATGTTCATTCTAGCGCATTTCCAAAGCGATTCAAGCTCCTCATACCAAGCCATATTGCTACCTACATGTACTGCTGACAGAATTACCATTGGTCTCTCGGAAAACAGCATATAACCTCACCATGGTATATCCACGTAACTATTTCCTGGCTGATGTGCACGAACGACTACATCCAGTTACTTTGGCTTACAAAATAAAGTTCGACTATGCGCTATGCTCACCCAATCAGTGCGGGACATTCCATTAGGCTAATACTTCTATGTCTGGGTAAGTACAAATATTTGTTTCGTGCCAGTTTAATTTGCAATTAAAATTCCCATACAGAACCAAACATAATCCGTTGTTTCAACAATACACAAAAAACTGTTACTTATAATCTTGTGAACCTGATGGATCCTTCATTTTCTACTTATAAAATACTTTACGTTTTTGCAAAAGCAGGAACACCATTATAGAGGGTTTAACGGTTGCAACGGAGTTACTGATCGTAGCGCTTAAATTTACTTCCCTTAGCTCCAATGCGCATGCCCACAAAAATATTTCCAGTTCGGGATAGTTCAGAATGTCGCACCGTTTTACGCTTGGTTAGCGAAACAAAAAGACATCAAAGGAAGGAATCTTAGCTGCGCCACTGATCATTATGGTGAAACCAATGAATAAGTTATATATGTCTAGCATCTTTTGTTCATACTAGGATAATAATTATAGACATTACATCAGATAATTCGATATCTTTCCATATTGAATACATTTAAGTTTCTAGGTTTTTCAATATACATTTTAAAAAACCATTTGTCATTCTTAATTTCCCTGGCAATCCATATACACACAGCAGCAGGGAAGTTCTACAGACCCCCTGGCACAGACGAAATTAACCCTTCCAGACAAACAATTTCCGTAGAACCCTCAGAATTCAAAAATAACGCCTTCTACGAAAAATAATCCGAAAAATTCCCTCCTAAATTGCATTTTTGGACACAAAAAAAATGGCAGCTTTTTTGGGGGGGGGGTAAAATTTGTTTGTGCCGTAATTGAATTTGGGTTGTGGATGCTAATTTTATTTCACAATAAAACAATATCATTGAAAATAAGATGAGTAAAAAAACTAGCACAGTCGGAGAGCCTCACTCGGCTAGATTGGCGCGAGAGCAATTAGCGGCGGTAAAGAAGCTTATTCCGACAAAACAATTATTTAAGAAAAAAGTTCGTGAGTACGATGACGAGCAACATCATATTGGTGAAGTATCGTCAAAGTGGTTGAGTCCAGTCACCGGAGTGATCGAACAAGTCGCATATGGTAGTAAAAAAGAAGATAAGAAACTTAGAGAGCTCGGGCTTATTCCTATGACAAGAGATATCGAGCAACACACTCGAGTTGTTCCTGGTCAACTTGATCAAATTCATCAAGAACAAACACAAGCGCATCAGGATCTAGTACAAGCGCAAGAACAAATACTAGAGTTACAAAAAAAAGCACAAGAACAATTGCAGCAGGAACAAGAGCACCCCGAAGAAGGAAGAATAAAATTCTCAAGTACTGATAAATTTACCGATGAGGTTATCACAAGAATAAGGGAAATGAATCCGGATGAAGTTATAAAATTTGCTGTGGAAAATTATGATAAAAATAGACGGAAAAAATTAATGAAACCTCATCAAGCCGAGAATGTGTCTCGCGTACAGTGGATAAAATGGATATACTATATACACAAAGATGTCAAAAAGGTCAACAAAGATGATCCTGAATATATCAATTTTATTGATTCGATAGTCAATTACAAACCACGAGAATTTTCAGAGTCGCGTTTGTTCCCATCTTCGCTTGAAGAAATCAAACCCGCAGAAAGCAAGGAAGTTCAAGAATTAGCTGAAAAAATCGTATTTCCTTCAAAAATACCATCTGATTTTGCAGATATACCTGCGAATTTGTTTTTGAGATTCCAAACTATCAACAAACTCGATGATAAAGAGACAAGATTGCACATTGCTGCAAATTATAACCCATTAAATAAACTTTTATATCTGCAAGAAAACTTGCATAAAATTGTTGATGCTAATCCAGAAATCTGGCCTGCGGTAATTTATTTTGGTAGTTTAGGGAAGAAAATATATTTGAAAGATGACGGATTTAAAAATTTTATGGAGAAAATTGAAGAATATAAAGAAGAACAGAAATTAAGAAAAGAAAAACCAATATCAGGAAAAGGATATGGAAGCGGATATACTGTTTGTCCCGACAGTGTTGTTAACGACGTATCTCGTCTTGAAGTATTAATCGGAGGAAAGCGAGCTGGAAATAACTCTCGTGAGATAATCAATGAAGCTTCAGATATTTGTCAGCGATTATTCCGTGGTGGCGTGATTGATTCTCATGTTTATAAAGAACTTGTTGATGAGCTTATCGATTAAAACAACACAATTGAAATAATGATTATTCACAAACATCAACGCAGACCAGCACCGGTCCGCGTAGTTAACTCTCGATTGCCAGTATATAAATATGTTCACGGCAACGGACTTGGCGATATCATTGGAAGTCTTGTCACTCGAGTAGCACCTAAAATTGGTCCAGTGATCAAACAACTAGGATTAAAAGCAATAGGAAAGATTGGTGAAACCGCTGTTTCTGGTATTGGCAATTTAGCTAGTAAAGGATTCAACGCTGTCAAAGATAAAATATTAAATTTAATACGTAAAAAAAGACCAGTCAGATTACCTATCACTAGAGAGATGCCGCCAGAAATTAGCAAAACCATAAATGAAGCAGCAAATAAGAAAATAAACGATCTGGCGCAGGAAGTTGCTAAGACGAATATAGCACATGAAATTGCAAACACAAATCTAGCTCATGAGATTGCAAACACAAATCTAGCTCATGAGATTGCAAATACAAATCTTGGAAATACAAGTTTTATTTCAGGAGATGGTCTTCGTTTTAGACGATATCATTAGTAATAATGTTTTCACAAGTGTCAAATGAAGTGTTTGACATGGACGAACCCGTAGGTAGAGACACATCAGTGCGAGATTTTCAGTATTTCTCGTACGAGGTAGTTGAACCAAATACACCTAACCGCAAGGAAATTCAAGTTCACGATACAACAAGATATTTTCTTCCGTCTGAGGCGTATATCGAGGTTGTTGGGATACTTAATAAAACCGATAATACCAACTACGATGCAAATTTTAACGTTGGATTTGTCAATAACGGTATCATGGCATTATTCAAGAGTGCCACTTACATGATTGATGGAAGAGAGATTGAATCAATCACTGACAATGTTGATGTAGCAACAACAATTATAGGTTTAGCAAGATACTCGGATGATTTCACCAGATCGGCTGGTCCTAGTATGATGTTTGCTAAGGATAATTCTAATGCGCCGATATTCAAACCGTTTGTTGTTAGACGACCGAATAATAACGCCGGCAATGCTGTTGCTGATGTTGAAAATATGATAATTAATCAAACTGAAAATTATAATCTTGGATTTGCTACGCGAAAGAAAATGTTAGTTGGAGACGAGAATAATTTCTCCTGTGCAATTCCGTTGTCTCACATTTTTGGATTTTGCCGGCATTTCAGGAAAGTTATTTATGGAGCAAAGCATACAATCTCCTTTATTCGAGATGCCGCGGGTAATGATAGAGCCATTTGGCGAGAGGCGAGATGCGGGTGATGCTGGTAAGGTAACATTAACTAAAATTACTTTGTGGATGCCAGCAGTAACACCATCAATTCGCGAGGAAGAAAAATTATTATCATTCATGAATCAAGGAGGAAAATCCATAATGTCCTGGTTAACAACAACAACCGACTCCTCCGATGTTGATATAAATGGAATATACACTTGGCGAATTGCGTCACAGCAAGGTGTTTCAGCGCCCAGGCATATCTTCATTGTTCTTCAAGCCGCAAACAGATACGATCAAACTCGCAGTCACATGATATTTGATCGATTCGAGGCAACAAACGTATCATTAAGAATAAACGGTCAACAAGAACCATCCGAAGAAATAGCTATTAATTTTGCTAATTATTCCACTGCACGCGCGTATCATCGATTATTAAGTTATATGGGTCGCGATCAAAATATTGATACCGGATTGCAAATATCACAGTTAGATTTTAATACTCTCTATCCCATCTATTACTTTTCCCTGGAACATCTTGATTTGGTAAAGCAGTCGGTTGTCGATATTCATTTCAAAGCCAGAATTAACACTGGAGGACCGGCAAGAGCCATTGCGGTTATTCTTAGTGATAGAACAATGATCCTAGAAGGCATCAGTGGTAGAATGAGAGTCATCGACGCGCCCGTAGAAAATATGTGATAAATTCTAAATTTAGATAAAGTGATTATTAATATGCCATACGAACACGTCAGCGTAACACTGACCCCGGGTCAGATAAAAAAACTTCAAGCAGCAACAACAGCGCGAAGAGGTTTAAAATTAATCTTGAAAAATAATCAGATTCACGGTGGACCTAACAAACTATCACTGACACGAGGTCAACACGGACGATTTACCAAAGCCAGATCAATGAATTCTGGTGTTCATGTAACTCTCTCCATTGGCGCAGTGAAAGACATGGTCAAGGTAGGTGGCTTCCTTCCTTTCCTGTTGCCTTTATTGGCTCCGTTAATAACAGGCGCGTTATCAGCAACGGCTGGATTCGGAGTTAAAAAATTATTGGATAAAGTTACCGGAGGAAGATACGGTAAAAAAAAATACCATCGCGGATCCGGCCTGAGACTAGGACGACCTCCAATGTACGGATCCGGCCTAAGATCATCACGCCATCATCGAATTTAGATTTAATCAATGAAGCAAAGAAAAAGAAAATAAGATTTTTCAGAGGAGTATTCATGCGAGATCAATTACCGGACAAACCAAATTCTACCGAGACAGGAATAATTAACCTCGATAAAAATTCCGGCCCTGGCACTCACTGGGTTGCGTACGCGATTAATCCTCGTGAAATCATTTACTTTGATTCGTATGGACTAGCACCACCAAACGAATTTTTCAAATATATTTCCTCACTGAAACTTCCAGTTTGGTATTCAACACTTCCAACGCAAACATCAACCGATCCACCAATATGCGGTCCAGAATCAATTAACGTTCTTGATGCAATTTCAAAATCATCCCGCCCTTATCACAAAATTTTATTTGAATACACCGTAGATAAATATCATGGTTGACATTTATGGTAGATCTCTCTTTAGAAAGAAAGAAGAAACAGATGAAGAAAAAAAAATCGATACATCAAATTTTGCAACCAAGAAAGACATTAACAATCTTCTATCGTTGGCAGAAATAAATCCTGGTGAAATTGCTGTTTTTCAAAATACCGAAGGTCGATTACAAACTAGCAATGTCAAAGTAACTGATATGATTAGCCGAGATGAATATAACGAACGCATCAAGCAATTTACTCAATTATCAGATTCAGTAACAAAATCTATCACTGACGTTACTAATATTATCGCAAGTTTACCATCAAAGGCAAATATCGCAGATGTAGAAAAATCTGATAAAGAACTATCAGCGACATTATTGTTAAAGTTGGATAAGGCAGTCTACAATGAAGATCAGGAAAAACTTACAAAGCAACTAACTAAACTAACTAACGATCTTAAAAAACTCGATGAAACCTTAAAACAACTTAGCAAGAAAGTTGATGATAATATAAAGAAAACAACTGATACTTCATTCGTCGCAGATCAATTAACAAAGAAAAAAGTTGATCAGGAATTGCACGATGACCTCATTGATAGCGTAGGAAAGATCAACGAAGATATTACTAATATTATCGCTGACGTTTCTGAAATAAAAACCACAATGGATAAGAAAGGCGATAAAGTGTTATACGACGATCTTAGCAAGACAACAAAGAAAATTAGCGATGATATTGCAAAAATCAATAAACACATCGAATCGTTACGTGGAAGTGATGATTACGATGATCTTGTTGAAAAAACAAAATCCATCAACGATGATATTGCCAAGATAAATAAAGATATCGAGGCGGTGCGTTCACTAACATTCCAAAAAGCTGATAAAACATCACACGACGATCTTAGTGATAAAACAAAGAAAATTAGTGCTGATATTGAAACGATGCGTGTGTTAATGAATCAGAAAGACGAGAAAACAAAATCTATCAATGATGATATTGATCAAATCAGCAAAGATATTGAAACAGTCCGTGGATTAGTGCACCAAAAAATTGATAAAACATCACACGATGATCTTGGTGAAAAACTAACAAGAACAACCAGGGACGTTACTAACATTCTTGCCGATGTTACAAAGATAAATACTGCAATAAGTGAAAAAGTTGATAAATCATCACACGACGAGAAAACAAAATCCATTAATGATAATATCAATCAAATCAACAAGGACATTGAAACGGTTCGTGGATTAACTCATCAAAAAGTCGATAAATCATCACACGATTATCTTAGTGAAAAACTAACAAAAACAACCATGGACGTTACTGGTATTCTCGCAGATATTAACACAGTACGTGAACAGAAAATCGATAAATCATTATATGATGAGAAAACAAAATCCATCAGTGATGATATTACTAAAGTTAGTAAGGACATTGAAGCAGTTCGTGGATTAACACAACAGAAAGTCGATAAATCATTATATGATGAGAAAACAAAATCCATCAGTGATGATATTATTAAAGTTAGTAAGGACATTGAAGCAGTTCGTGGATTAACACAACAGAAAGTCGATAAATCATCACACAATGATCTTGGTGAAAAACTAACAAGAACAACCAGGGACGTTACTAACATTCTTGCTGATATTAACGCAGTTCGTGGATTAGCGATTCAAAAAGTTGATAAATCATCACACGACGAGAAAACAAAGAAGATTGATGAGGATATTAACGCAGTTCGTGGATTAGCAAATCAAAAAGTTGATAAATCATTGCACGACGAGAAAACAAAGAAGATTGATGAGGACATTGAAGTAGTTCGTGGATTAGCAAATCAAAAAGTTGATAAATCATTACACGACGAAAAAACAAAGAAGATTGATGAGGATATTACTAAGATTAGTAAGGACATTGAAGTAGTTCGTGGATTAGCAAATCAAAAAGTTGATAAATCATTACACGACGAGAAAACAAAGAAGATTGATGAGGATATTAACGCAGTTCGTGTATTAGCAAATCAAAAAGTTGATAAATCATTACACGACGAAAAAACAAAGAAAATCAGTGATGATATTACTAAAGTTAGTAAGGACATTGAATCAGTTCGTGGATTAACACAACAAAAAGTCGATAAATCAGCACACAATGATCTTGGTGAAAAACTAACAAGAACAACCAGGGATGTTACTAACATTCTCGCCGATATTAACGCAGTTCGTGGATTAGCGATTCAAAAAATTGATAAATCATTGCACGACGAGAAAATAAAATCCATCAATGATGATATTGAAGCGGTACGTGAATTAGCAAATCAAAAAGTCGATAAATCAGCACACGACGAGAAAACAAAGAAAATAAACGAAGATATTACTAAGATTAGCAGCGACGTTGAAACGGTTCGTGGATTAGCAAATCAAAAAGTTGATAAATCAGCACACAATGATCTTGGTGAAAAACTAACAAGAACAACCAGGGACGTTAATAACATTCTCGCCGATGTTACAAATATAAATACCGCAATAGTTCAGAAAGTTGATAAATCAGCACACGACGAGAAAACAAAATCCATCATTGATGATATTAACTCGGTTCGTGATCAGAAAGTCGATAAATCAGCACACGACGATCTTCACAAGAAAATCAACGAAGATAATATTAAGATCATTGAAGATATTAACGCAGTACGCCAAATCGCAATTAAGAAAGTTGATAAAACAATACACGACAATATCCAAAAGAAACAAAAGAAAACCAATGATGATATTCTCGCAGATGTTACTAAGATAAATACTGCAATAGGAGAAAAAGTTGATAAAAAAACAATTGATGATATTAATGAGAAAGTAAAATCTATCAACGAGGAAATTGCTAAGGTAAATACAGCAATGAGTGAAAAAATCGATACATCATCCATTCTAAAAATCACCACAGAATTAAATGATCTTTCTATAAAAATTAACCAAAAAGTTGATGAAATATTATACGACAGAGAAATTCTTAACATCAACACAAAACTATCACAGTTGAATATTCCTGAACTTGCGCGTATCACGATACCTAATGGAGTAGTAACAAATAATTTACCGTGTCGTGTATCGTTTGTGATTCACATAGATAGTGCTAATTGGGAATTTGATGCTGATGAATATACATTCACTCCACAAATTAATGGCATATATCGAATATACGCTATCTCACATTTAACTTTTATGATACAATTAAAAGATCATAAAATTTGTGAATTCTCTCCTGGATTTTATATAACTAAAATGGAAGCAAATGTCGCTAAAACATTCAAATTAATACCATCGGACAGAACCAACATGGGGCCTTTTCATTATAACATAATTTTCGAGTATTTATCTTCCTGGATGCTAACCTGGGAGGGTTTTGATGAAAAGATTATAAAATGATTAACTTAACCCAATTGGCTAGATAAATAACTAATAATGACCGCATCAGATTACCGATATAATCTTGCGCGATCATGGCAAGATTCGCTAAAAAAACAAATAGACGAGTATCAGATAAAAATAAATAAATACCAGCGTAGATTGGTTATCATTGATGTTGTTGTTTATACCGCATCAGCTATAATCGCCGGCGCGGGTATTGTTTTATCCGTAGTAACAACCATCGCGCCAATCGTAGCAACGATAATAATTTCATCAACAACAACGATAGCTGGCGTTCTCAATATCATTGCAAGAAAAATATCTTCGTGCACAAGTGAGAAACTATTATCGTACAAAAACAAACTAACTAAGATCAATGACGCATATTCGAAGTTATCGTCGCTGATTTCCGAAAGTCTCAACGATGGAGTTATATCCGATATAGAATTTTCCTCAATGATAGAAATCTACTTGGAGATTGAACAAATAAATATTAATAATGTCCGAGTTAGTCCAGATAGTAACAAACACAACACCGCCAACAACGACGTTAATATCACTAAGTTCAACTAATCCAGAATTTAGTATTAATTTTCCAACTCCAATTAGCGTCAAGGAAATGGCGTTGATACAACTTCGTGTTTATAATAGCTGGCCTAATATCAGATCAAAATCATTCGGTAAATTATTATCAAACAATTCACTTGTTGTTGCTGATAAGAAACACGCCGATGGAACTCCTAGTTGGTTTGTCGTTAGTATACCAACCGGCAGCTATGAGATTGAACAGATAAATAGCGAGTTCAACACTAGAATATCGAATATTACTGGCGATGCTCATCCAGGAATAAAGATATCAGCACATGAACCAACGTTATCATCAATCATTGAAGTATCGTCGCCGTATATGGTAGATATTTACCGTTCATCTATTAGGTCAGTATTAGGCTGGCCTGATATTCCGCCTGGCAGAATAACAACACCAGAACCAAAGAAATCCGACTTTATCAGCAATGAAAAAAACTTCCACGGACTTGACTTGGACTATATTGATCAGTATGAACAAACTAAGGCGAGTCTTGATTTTTCATCAGGATCAGTTTATATGCTAGATTTGTTCGAGGATAGCATTACAATATTATTTGTTAAAATTATCAACGAATACGAAATACAAAAGAAACTGTTAGAACATTATTTCCAAGATTGCGTATTTAACGTACAAGCTTCATGCAACGAAATTATAATTACAACAGAGCGGATAAATAAATTAGCTGCTGATATGGAACTTATTAACGAACTAGCAACGGGCTATATACAAAACAGCGCCGTCTTTGGTATGGGTTTTATTATTAACGCGTTTATGCAACGACATAATCTAACCGAGAGGACGTTGCCAAATTATAAATTTCCCGGCTACAATGTTGATGAGATGAGAAAATTTGTCGCTGATACAGTCGATAGGTTATTTCCTAAATTACACGACGCGTGGGTTAAGAAGAAATCACAAGCAGAATCAGTCTTGATGCATGATAATGATGGAATTGGACAAGGAAGACATATATCACCTGGGATAGTTAATATAACCGAAGTGATTGCTGTTTATCTTCATGCTGATGTTGTAGAAGGTAGCTATAATGTTGATCCAGAAATATCAAAAGCGGAACAGGGTTTTGTATTATACACATTCTCTCCTAACGTCTCTCCTGGTTACTTGATAATAAAGGAGCCGGTTAATCCGTTTTACCTACGCTGTCATAATCGATTATTATCAAGAATAAATTTCAAACTAACAAATCAAGATGGAAATTTACTTGATATTCGCGGAGAAACGCTGAGTATAAGTTTGTTGGTAAAATCATGAGTGAAAGTCTTTTGATTTTTAAATCTATATCCCAGGAAAAAACAAACGAAAAAAATAAATAAAATCCAGGAGAATTTTCAAAATTAATATGTTTTTTTATTTTTTGTGAAATTTATTTAGGAATTAGCTTACTTTCATCGACAAGTCTTTTCAACTGTCTAACGCGCGAATTTGTAATTTTTCTTGACTCATACGCGTCTGATAAAGTCGATCTGGCATTTTCTACCAACATCGATAATTTAACAAAATCCTCGATGCGATCATCGTCGATCGTTGCAAGTGATTGATATATCGCAATCTGGATTTTCTTTATTAATTTATATTCCGACGGTAGTGTATATTTATATTCAAGTTTCCCTTGAACAATTGTTTCGAATTCCGATCTGATTTTATTTGTATCTAGATCCGATGGAAGATCAACTTTCTTCTTCAGATCATCAATCGCTACAATGATGTCGTTTATTGTTTCTTCTTCCATTATATTAATTTTGTAATATTCAATTAATTTTCTTCGTCGTCGTCAAATATTATTGGGATATAAGAGAATTTGATCCACTCACCAAGATTGTAGGAAAATGTTCTGTGGTTTATTCTTTCTGCTACTCGCCATATCGATACTGGAGTAATTTCATAATACTTCGCAGCAGCATTTATCGATACAAATGCAACTTTCTCTCCTGTTTCTAGATTTATCGACTCAACTGACTTGGCATTTTTCGGATGTTTTCCAGCGTTACCAAATTTTGAATTTTCACTAGAAGTTACCGCGCGAAGATTGGAAAGTTTATTGTTGAGTTTATTTCCATCAATATGATCTATAACCAAATTATCCTTGATGAGTCCATTGAAACATTCGAACACAAATCTGTGAACGAAGTAATTTGTGCTTCTTCGTATATTATTTTTATGAAATGTAAATCTAAGATATCCATATTTATCAAAACGACCAACAAGATTTTTTGTCTTGATGTGTCTCACACTTCCGTCCTTAGATGCTTCGTAACCCTCGACGGTTGGATGTGACCTATACTCGTTCATGATTTTCATTGCAGGAATCGTTGATTTCATTTCCATATATAATATTTTATACTTCTAAATCATAATTTGCTTTGAAACGATTAATATAATCTTCTTCACAAGAAATTACTGAGGAAGATTTCTTTTCGTAATATCTTCGTAACTCACGATATTTCTTTCCTCCACAAGAGAAACACAATCGAGTTTTTCCTCGAATACCAACTTGACAAACTAAACATCGCTGTGGTCCTTTGTTACCTCGTCGAACTTCGTATATATGAGCGCCGCAATATTCACCTCTACAGGATTTATCGCATGATTTTGTTGATCCAACTATTATCCACGCACATTGCTTCATTATATAATTAGATATTTGTCTAAAATATAATAATGGATTTATTTGATCTTGATGAGGCAGAATATATCATTCCTGAAGTTGATCGTGCGAAGAAAGAATTTTTCGATGATGGAGCGATTCATGTTTGGTCAACGTGGAAAACTAACTTCATTGATGTTACGATGAATCTAGAGCGAGCGAAGAAGATAATCGAACACATAAAATCTGAACACAAGGATGAGCGATTTATATTTGGAATAAAATTTATTGCACAAATGCCGGACGATAATTGGATTATTCGCGACAAACGAGATCCAGTACGCGGCGGTAAGAAAAATGTTGTTCTTGATAAAAATTCGAAACCAGGATTGTTATTGGGAATTGATGGTCCTTATTATGCTAGAGCTTATCCTTCTAGTGCTGTAGTTTATGGAATTTATCGTCTGAATAACAATCCTGATGCGAAAAATCTACCAGCGATGAAAGAATCACCGATGATAAATTGCGTGGCTGAGCGAGTTATCGAGCATATGAAAAACGCTCGTCGCGGATCTGGTCTGACCCAATTGAGATTGGATAAAATTAATTCATGGGCAAAGACAGTTGCTGATGGCGCATCGATTGATGATGTTGCTGCGCTGAGCAAGAAACTTAAATTTCCTATTACGGTTAAAACGCTATCGGGTGAAATATTATATTCTTCACCATATAGTTCTCGAGGAACACCAATCGAAATCGTTGATCATAATTCACATGCGTGGTCGCAGTCAGTGATGATATTCCCGAAGGATCGTGTTGTTAAATTCTATCCCGCGGAATTTTCCACGGATGGCGCTGATGCAATGTTCCGATATATCAAATTATTAGCCGCATCTGATCCAATATCGGTTTGGTTATTCTCAAGCGAAGAAAGATATGATCAATTTATCTTGCCACGCGGAGATATTTACCGTAATGAAATACTGCATGAAGCGATGAAAAATATCGCGGAGAAGTATTCATCAAATCCAAATCAGTTGCTGACAAATTGTTTTACTGTTCCGTCTGTTGCCGCTCATGCTGCTAGAGAAAGAAATTCGTGGAAACCTACAAAGAATGAGTTTCTTAATGATATTCAACTTAGCTGTATCGAATATGGCCATGGAGGATTGTGGAATACCAAATATTATTTCGAAGATATGATTTCAGTTGATATGAGCGCGTGCTATCCTGGAAGTTTCCTCGGATATGGCGATTGTGCGGATTACTTTGCTAAATTCGGCCATCCAACCAACGAGATGACGAGAGTGGCAATTAACGGACCGTTACCCGATTTTGTCATGACCGGATTCGCTCATGTTACTTCGTTCGAACTTGCTGAGAATTTGCATAGGATTTGCTATATTTGGTTTGGTCGGCATTTATCTCAGCGAAGATGGGTTCCTATAGTGTTGTTGAGATATATGCTGGATTCATCGATGTTGATATCGCTGACGATAAGCGAGGTAATTATATCGTATAGAAAACAAACTGAAGTGTGGTTACCCACGGATTGCGAAAATGCGAAAGATATTGGAAGAAAAATAATTGGTAAATTTACTCAAGAAGGATCAGTTGATCATAAACACCGTCACGCTAGATTATTTATCAATGACGCTGAAATGGATTTTATTATTGCCGATACGGTATCGCGTGGAATATTTTGCAATAGAGAAAATATTATTATTGATGGAGAAAAATTAGGAACCGTGATTACTTATCTCGATGGAGAATCCGCGCAGTATACTCATTTAAGATCATCGATGCTCGCTTATGTGAGTATTAATTTGTTGTCGATGATAAATAAATTTGCTGATATCGCGGTAAGAGTTGCAACTGATTCATTTTATATTGATAAGAAATATCAGTGCAGATTAGAAAATTTAATCGCTAATGGGTCTTGGGGAACCTGGAGAATAAAAAATGAGGATATTCTAGATTATTGTGAAGACGCTGATGTAGAAGATTGCGATAAGTTTCATAAAGACCAATGCGATGAAGTATCAGCAGCATCATCTGCGTTTGATCCGATTTCACGAAACAAATTTGTTTATCTTAATGGTCCTGGCGGTAGTGGTAAAACAACAAGAGCAATAAACTTATTTTCAAATTCTGACATGATAGTGTTAACTCCAACTCACAGATTAGCGCGAGAAATAAAACAGCGTGGCGTTATTTCTTGTACTTATCACAGTTATTTCAAATACAGCGGCGGATTGTGGAATCCGGCTCGAATGGGAAACAAATATATCAATAAAATTATAATATTTGATGAAATTTGCACAGTAAATTTAGTTTTGTTAAAATCGTTCCTAAGTTGGCTAGAAGAAAAAAATACCGCAGTAATAATGTGCGGAGATCATGGACAACCTGATCCTATTGATGGCGAATCTCCTCATAGATGGCTTAGAAATTTTGTAGATTATTATGAAGAGATTGACGCTGATTATAGATCTAATGATATTTTACTGACCGAGTTTAAAAAAATGATTCGGTTGCAATCTAATAAATTTCAATGTGATGTGATGAGAAAAATAATTGATGAGACTCCGATGGATAATTTTCTAACTTTGTGGCGTCCGGATCATTTGATTGTGGCTAGTAGAAAAATTATTCGCGATGCTATTCAGGAAATACTATTTAAGCTTCACTGCGAGAAATTTCCAACGTTGCAGGTACCATTATGCTATAGGCCAGCTGATACTAGAAAACAAAATATTAATGTTACTTTGCCGTGCGGAAAAGAAAAAATAATGGTTTTGAACGATATTATTTTCGTTGATATTAATCTTGTCAATGATGCGATAAGCGCAGAAAGATCGCCGTGGAAACTCGGATATGCAGCAACGATTCACTCGTCACAGGGATTAACAGTAGATGGTCAAGTTTGGATTGTTGATGATAGAATTTCCTGGTCAAATTTAGTTTATCTGGCAGTTTCTCGAGTAAGAAAATTATCTCAGTTGGGTAGGATTAGATTTCACATTAACGACGACGGCGGTAATTGAGTATCATTTGGAATTACTTGTAGTTCCTCTTTGGTAAATCCTCGTTGTGGTGCTAATGAATCTAGAAAATAAATTGCTGGTCTTCCTGATGATCTTGTTACGGCCGATATTTTATGCGTTGTAACGCTCCAGTTTGGATCGGTTGCTCTTTTTCTGCCACCCTCGGCTTCTCCTTCTTTATATAAATATCTAACCGTGACACTACCTAACACCGGCGAAATTATTGAACTTCGCTTTAGTGGTATATTTGTTTTTGTAATTGCAATTGCGGGTTTCATTGATATTGTTCGTGTTACTTCGTTATTTAGTGCGTTAATCACGTGAGGTAATCTTGTTACCCAATCGTGAGATCGTTTATCTTGGATAAATTCGCGCGCGTACTGATATCCGAATAATCGTTCTGCAAGAGTTTTATTGAATCTCTCAACGATAGCTTGATTGTGATGAACACCTACAATACCGCGACGGATTTTAACATTATTCTTTTTCATCAGTGAAGTAACCGCGCCAAGAAATTCTCGACCTGGATCAACCTGGAGAAGCTTCGGCCATGTTAATGGAGATCGTGAATAAATTTCGCTAAACGCCTTAGCAATATCTGTTGCTGTTTTATTCGATAACGGTTCCGCTTCTTTGTACCTACTTGCAATATCAACAACCGTCAGAACATATTTGTATATAACTCCGTCAACGGTATCGTAAGGAAGAAACATTAAGTCGGCTTGATGAACTTCATTAGGGACGCTGACAGAGAAACTCGCATATGGTATTTTCTTAGGCGGAGGAAGATAAATTTGCCAAACCGCTTGCTTTGATAACCATGATGCAGCGGTGGAGTGTTTTACTTTTGCAGCCTTGGCAAGTTTGGCAATTGCTGATTTTCCTTTCCAGAATCCTCGCGGAGAATAATATATTTGCTCCATTATAAATTAACCAGCACCTAAAACTAATTTACCTTTCATTGCTCCTTTTATCAACCAAGTTGCCAATTTTTCTTTGAATTTTTTATTAGGAATGGCGTCTATTGCGTGAATTAGCTTCACATCAGCGAGATGTCGTTGTTCTAAATCTCCACTGCGATATGCGAGATCGTGATAATAGCATGCGTTATCGATAGCGTTTACTGGTTCTTCACCAGGATTTGGTTGATCATTATTATTAAGTCTTATATCTAATCTTGTACCAGGTCCGCAGTAATTGTATCCTGGCAAATGTTTCTCTCCGGGATATTTTGCCCAAGGCAATCCTGGCAGATTTTTCATAGAGGCGGCAATGTCTCCTCCGGTTCTTCTATCTTTTTTTTTACGAATCTAAATTTGCTTGTTCCGCAAACCGCACATTCGCCTTTGATTGCATTTCTGTTGTTGCGCGTAACGACTTCGATTGGATTTAGCGTAGCAGTTCGAGTGCGACACTTAACACAATATGAATCCATAATATTCTAATAACATGAATGTAATTGATTTTTCAGCCACGAAAAAACGCGAGCAAGTAAAGCACACCGAGGCATTACCAAATTCGATTAGAATGATAATCATTGGCCCGTCGGGATCTGGAAAAACGCAATTGTTGCTAAATTTGATAATGAGATGGCTAAAATGGGATAAATTATATTTGGTTGCGCCATCCGTTGATGATCAGCGATGTTATCAAGTACTGAAGGAATTTAGCGATAATACTGAGGATGGCACAATAGAATTTATAACGGATATAAATGAAACTCCATCAGTGGAAAATTTAGATGGCGATACTAATAATCTTGTTGTTTTCGATGATGTGATGCTGGATAAGCAAACTAACCCAGCTAGGATATTCTCGCGTGGCCGACACAAAAACACCGATGTGATTTACGTGACGCAGCGATATACGCAAATTCCGAAGGTAATTAGAGATAATTGTAATATTTTATCGGTTTTCAATGGCGTTGATACTCACACGCTGAGGAATATCCATCAAACTTGGTGCAATGGCGACATGGATATAAATAAGTTTAAAAGTTTCTTTAGTCACGCTCAAGCAACTCCGCACGGATTTGTCACGATTAATCTTCATGATCCGCGTAGTAGATATCGAGTCGGTCTTGATCAAATTTACTCATAAAATTGCAACCCAAATTCAATTACGGCACAAACAAATTTTACCCCCCCCCCAAAAAAGCTGCCATTTTTTTTGTGTCCAAAAATGCAATTTAGGAGGGAATTTTTCGGATTATTTTTCGTAGAAGGCGTTATTTTTGAATTCTGAGGGTTCTACGGAAATTGTTTGTCTGGAAGGGTTAATTTGATCTGTGCCAGGGGGTCTGTAGAACTTCCCTGCTGCTTACACACAGTTTGTGTACACTCCTCCCACATAAAATTAATTGGCTGGTCATTAACGTATGCAGTGGAGGGAAACAGGTTGCAACTGCAAATATATACATGTCAGCCAGTACAGACTCATTTTGCACCTGTACTGTGCGGTTTTCTCAGCAACCTTCAGCATTATCAGAAATCAGGAAGTAAGTAGCAGAGAACAACTTATGGCTTTCATTCCCACCCATTATATTATAAATGCATCTAAAATATGAGTACAGTCTAATATTTAACTCTGTTGTATCTGAAAAATACTTTAAACAGTATATGCGTCGAGTCGGTATAACCGAGCGTGGTAAGCGCTATTATGTCCACACGTCGCTATTTTTAGAGACGGATCGATTCAATCCAGAGATTTAAATAACGTTAACTGATGTTCATATGTGTTACTTGTGCCTCAGATTTTCTAAAAACGATCATAAAGTCGTTAAATGGTGTTTTAGCAAGGTAGATGGGAATATTCTTACCTGTCTAATTTCATTTCACCCTTCGACATCGGCTCAGGGTGAAATTGAATCAGATAGGTTGGAAATTCACATGCTAACTGTAAAAATATCGTGTAGCTAAAAATATACATTTTCGTCATCGGTATTTCCATTACGATATGGAAACCAGTTATATCTTGGGTAAATTTGTGCACTAGAAGCCGGACCTTGAAGTAGGTAAGTTAAGTCTGCTGTTGTTTTCATACATATTTGTGGTCGTGCCGTAGGATTTGGTTTGGTTTTGTGTGGTTTAAACGCAATTGTTCAGCACACGATAGGCTGCAAAAGGTGGCAAGTATATGTAGTGGAGCAAGGTCCCGGAAAGGATCCGGGATTAACTACAAACCCACGGGAAGCTACTGGCAAGCTTTCTCAGGTACCCACGTTGGCCGAACAAAGACTCGAACTCACGCACACAGAAGTTACATATGTGAGTGATCTGTAAAGGCCGATGCCTTGGACTATTCGGTCACCTGGGACCCCGCATGTCTTTGGGAGAGAAAAGTACAAAATTTGTGATTATGTATACTGAAAACAATTTATTCGTGCCAGGTGAATAAAGTATTTTCGTTGCATGTCTCGGTAAAATGATATATGTGCTTTTTATTTGTTTATTGTTCATGTGATTTACAAACATTATCCTGGAATATATATTACATAAACTTAAACGTCCAACAGACGTTCAAATAATATTTCCTTTCATAGGATACTGCATTACCTCTTACATTTGTCTTAAATAATAATAATAATAATAATAACAATAACAATAACAATGCTTTATAACATACAACCAACAAATACTTGATAATCACTATATCTCCCCTAAAGCGCATCGGTTGTATTATCATTTAGAAGCCGATTTTCATTTCCTTTCTTTACAAAAAGCGACATATTAGACTCAAATCAAGCAGCTACTTTTGATGGAGTTCTTAAAGAAAGGTTTCAGTTCAACACCTTCCTTTTCAGCTGACAAAATTGCATTCAGTCTCATCAACGAAAATAGGAATAGTTTTTAAACAAATCGAACCATTTCTTCCTCTGTGCGTGTTTGCATATGTTTGCGAGTTTGTTTATGTACCTTCTATTCGACTTAATATCATTCAATCTCTGAATTTGCCTTAAATTAATAAAGCCCATGGATGTTACGTTTTAAATACTTTTATCACATTTGTGTCAGAAAACGTTGCTAAAGTCGATGTGCATTAGTTGCTTGTCTGCCTTCGTCTGCTTCTATAAAAGATCGATAGCAACATCAGTGAGAACGGTCTTCCCTTCCATTCAGTATTTGAAACGTCAGATCATGCAAACTGTCTCTTCCAATTGTCCATGAGGGCTGATTCGAGTGGTGAGAACTCGGCAGGGCCTGTTTAACGCATTGGGCGAACTAGGCGACCGCCTAGGGCGCCAATATCTTGGGGGAAGGGGGCTCAATTAACGAAGTGCACTGTCAGATTATTCATTTATTATCATTAAATATGTAGACTAAATAATTACATTAATAAATGATCAAGCTGAACGTGTATTACTACTAAAGAACAGTTCATAATAGGCGATTCCTAGAGGAAGGGTGACACCAAGTGGAAGGTTCACCTTGGGCGCCGAATACCCTTGCACCGACCCTGGAACTCAGATACCGGTTTATACTACTCATTCAAGTGTATGTCTCCTCTTGTGCAATAAATGTAGTCCTCATTTCTCCGACTGTCGTAAACTGCGTAACCTGAACTGCTGACCTTACAATCTGCCTCCAAATACCGTCATTAGTAACTTTTTGCATTCCGGACAATATGTTGCACGTATACAGGTAAATACAGCTTTACCTGGAAAAAAGTTAAAACGAGGTTACTCTACTTTCGGTATATTAAGTAGGCTATCATACAGAACCACTCATAATGTCATGAAACAGTACCTAAGATACGATAAACCAGTGATATGACCGAGTGCAATGAGAAAGAACAACGACCAAGTTGAAAATACACACTCAAACATATCGTTGATTAATTATGATTCTTATTTTTAAGCCCTTCTCTGTAAAGTAATGTTTGAATTCCACAATCACCAATGATATAAGGCACCTATTCAAAACTTTTCTCATGTTTACCTTTTTTTGTCCATTTGTGCAGATTTGTGAGCAAAGTGCGCATATAAAAAAAAAACAATCATCACTACTGTAGCTTAATGACTGCTTAAAGAAAATACCCCGACCCAACCCCCAAAAGCTCATCAGTTAAATAAAATATTCGTTGGAATGTAAGTCGGTTATTAGACCAGCAAATATCTCCGATATAGCACAAATTAGTGAAATAAACCTCCTTTTATGATATGAGACACAATTAAAATGCAAAAAGAATTCACGATACCTATAACTAGTCATCTCAAGGAGAAGACTCCATGCACTGATCACGTAACCTCCCCAACCACTCCCTCCAACCCCCCACCCCCCACCCCCCAAAAAAACAGTATTAAGGTAACGGGATTTTTCCAGGCTAGATTTCAAGTTTTGAAAATATCACTTAACACTAATATGCTCAATTTAACACCTAGCTTTCCAGCAAACAGTCTTAGTGTTACGTCAATGTATTTTGTCATACCAAGTGTTTAATAGTACCTATATTGGGCAGCATTTTGGATTTTTGTCCAACTTATTCCATCATATATTTTAAAACATTCCCCTGTAAGTTTGACATTTCATAACCATTGTGTTGCATATCAAGTTACGTTTTTCTTATATGCCACTTTCTCGAGTTAACAGAGACAAAAGGAATGTTGTATCGACTAAATTCATTATGTTTGTTAATTTTTAAATAGTAGTTATTTTCTCTCCAAAACGTATGAGCAGAAAACACAAATTTGCATGTCATCCGTCATGCCAGGGTAAGATTGATATATATATATATATATATATATATATATATATATATATATATATATATATATATATATATAAGACAATTAGTAATTAGATACTTAATTCAATTGGCAATGCCACCATTGCTATTATGCAAAACAAATGCCAAATCACGAATTTCAACATTTATGACAAATGATGTCATTACGCTCCCAGAGAAAATAGCAACAGAACTAAATATACATTCAAAAAACTCTGCTATCGAAATATATTGAGAAGCACACTTAATACAATTTTTCCATGCTTTCATATGTTATAATGTACAGAGAAAAGTAAATGGAAATACAGACTTAGCTACCATGAGGTAGGAAATGAAGCAATGCACTGTACGTATTGTAAGCAAACTTCTAGAACAACAGTACTTTGAACGAAAATCACATAATTTTTCGCATTCTTTTTTAATCTCTGAAATATTACCAGTTTTGGGATCTACATAATTCTTTTCTTAAAAAAAAAACAGAGGTGATCGTATTTCAGCTAAAACAAAGTAATTAATAATATTAATAATACTTATACAACACATATTAATATTCGCCGCTGGTCCATTCACACAGCGTTTCAAAACAACTGGGTTTCTTCTTTGACATGACTAATAAAGAAACAAAAATTTGAAATGACAATGATAATCTAACCATAACTATCATGGTAAACTGATGTACCAATATTAGTATGATGTATACTTTCTCGGTCTGTTTAACTTACTCAATCGTAAGAAAATAATCTCACTATGGCTTGTAATATTTACAGTTTTGTAATGTTTGCACCAACTATGTCAATAGCCATAACAAAATATTTTGGTATACCCAATCTCGTCCGATGCATGCACTTCAAAGCGTTCGTCTTAGCTGTGATTGAAATGCACAATGATCCTACCACAAACTAATCGACCTATCTCTGACTTATTGCTGACTCGTGCAAATTGCTGCAGATCTTTAGATAACCTACTTACTATACCAATATGCCTTTTATTTATATTCCTGTTCCATGGTTCTTCTGATCAGGGGCCATGGATGGCATTGTAGAGAATGAATCGCATTCCAATAGACGCATGATCAATCTTTAGATCATACTGGGTCACGGTCGTAAAGACGAGTTTTAAGTCCACATGGGTTACCGTTTCACCTAATTGAACGGCAAAATACTAAAGGCCTCTCTCTTACAGCGAGACAAACTTCGGACGTGATTTGAAGCACCAAACAGCTAATTTTGACTTTTGTTACAGATATCTGTATTCTTCAACTGTTTAATTTATGATATAGTTTTATTTAAGTCATTTGGGTTTATGATATCTATATTTTAAATTCTAAAATTCAATGACTGGCTAGCACCTTATTAAAGTACATGTACACTACGTTGCAAGAATCTCATTCATAAACCAAGACCGAATGCATAGGTCAAGTCAAAAACTATTTAGTTCAAATACGCCACACAATAATTAGAATGGAGGTCGCATAAGCATCACATGACAATAAGATTACATTTGCCCTGTAGAGCTATCCTGCACGCTCTAATTGATGATTGGTTCAATAGTTTCAGAAGTTCAGAGCATGACTGTTTGAGTTGTTTCAAAATAATACGTTTAATTGTTCTAAAATCTTCAAGTGAATCAGATATTGTTGATTTGGTGCAAATTTATAGATTATATGAGAATACACGCACCACGTATTCTATTCTTCAGCGTATGCCAGTTATGTAAGAGTATTTGAGAAGAAATAGTGATTTGTTTTTAATATTTGTTCTTTGGATTTAGCAGAGCGGAAAATCTTCAATCTAAATAGTCAGTTCCTATTGGATAAAGATTATTCAGGGATTTGAATATTATATTTAAATAGTTCTACTGGATTATGTGAAACTTTGAAGGATTCTGTTATATTCTAATTTCACGGGATTATCTTGAAGTAAAACCATTTGGATTTAGAACTGTGATTCTGCAGTGGTGCTCGCACATTAGCACATAAACACATTAGGACCTTCATTCGGAATACCTTTGAATGGTTTCCAGATTAGTGGGAAATCGATAGTACGATTTAGGATATTATTCTATGAATGCATAAAAATTAAATTATTTTTAATTCTTTAATTTTGTTTGATTTTATATTTTATTTAAATCAATTTATATTTTAGAAAGTTGAATACTTGCTGGGTTTACCTTGTCTTCTTACTTAAGGTGATGCCCATAAACTTAACACGTTACGGATGCGGACTGCAGATGAGTTACTGCAATCGTTGTTGTTAATTGGAACCTAATGTTGAACGAGTTGAGGGCAGAAACAAAATTCGTCGGGGTTTCTTTTTGGGGGGGAGGGGGTGTATTTGGGTGAAATTCTGATAAAGATACTCTTAAGATCAACACTGCAAATGAATTTAAACTAGGTCCCCAACAGTACTGGCCATATAAAATGATATTGAAAGACTCGTATCTAATTGGTTTAGAAATTACGTAATAGTCAAATATGAGAATTCTCTCTACCTAAGTCCTAGACTTCCTCGTGAGACTGCGTTTAACTCTAGCATAAACAACATCATGGAGATGATAAACTGTCGTTATACTGGTCTTGTTGTGCAAAAATTAGACTCATTTCACCTTGTATTTAGCATGAATCGGCCCTCTGCGTCTTTCGATTACCTCCGGCCAAATGGTACCCCGGATTTGAATCTCATTCTGTGAAAAGCATGACATGAATATTGCTAGAACAGGCAGATTTAAGCATTAGCTGGTCGTCGCCATAGCTATCACAAGCAAACATAAAGCAATGGCTCAGTGCATCGTTAGTTTGTTACCAGTCTTGCGCTCATACATTTTGACAAATGTTAATTTTTATTGTTTCCTTCATCAAGGTAGTGTTTTTGGTATCAAAGAATCCATCGGATGCCTTTGGGACTTTCCGAATACTTTCCTTGACAATGAATGGTTGACTCAATTCTTCTTCAGCAACCATTTTCTTATTGTGAGTTTTTCCGTGATGCTCGTCATGTTCGAGGGGAAAAAGGTTGACTTCTCTGAGATGTCACTATAGAAACTATTAGAAATGCCACATGTGACATCCTTTGCGTGCTGTCCTTGTCGAGTGAACGTTCGAGAAGGGTGAATTATTGAGCTGTGTCACAGACGGGAACTATCACTGGTTCACATGATTAGGAGAAACGTCTCGCTGAGATTATTACAACGTTCAAGCCTCATCTGTAATAACAAATAGTAAGGCAAACCCGATCAATGTATTCATGAATGAAATTTAGACTAGGGAAGGGAACTAAAGTAAACTAAGCTAGAGAAAGTAATTTCTTAATGACCATTTGCTTCAAGCAGTATGCAAAAATTGTGTTTGACAACATGTTTTCGTCTTGAACCTAGCTGTATCAATGAATAATAAGATTACAAAAGCTAGGGTGGGGTCTTTCTTTCTCTTCATCGATATATCGGTGTAATCAGCGGGTTGACATTGAAGTAAAATAAAGTTTATATAAATAGTGCATATGTCTTTCACTTACATTAAAAAGTCATAGAAAAATTCCTTGTCGTCTAATATTAAAGTAGAATGTTGTTTAATCAAGCCACGATGTGGCAAATTTTTAATTTTACTTCATCGCAGTATTTATTCTAGATCCAGTGTCGTTAATAAACAAAAATATTGTACAAAAATGATTTTGCATATACTTATATTTTTGTGTATGTAAATCATCTCCAGTTATACAGAATACTTACAGTGTTCATAACACGATATTGGTATACATTACTTATAAAGGTTGTAAAACGAACAGAGTTTATCTCCTAAGCGTAATTAAAATGCGTTAAAAACCAAAACCCTTTGTCATGCAACACAGTAACACCACACCATGCCATTTCCGTCAAGGAATACTGTATTGCCGCTGCGCCTACTTCTGCGCTGGTGACGATAAGTAAGGATTTTCTGTCGCCATTATAACTGCGTCAAGAAACACAGTCTCCTTTGTCACTTAAACAACACCGCACTTAAAACTTCTAAGCTAATTTCAGATTTCTTTTCGAAGTCATATGAGTCTCACTTTGGGATTTGACGAAAGGCAAGATAATCAATAATGTCTAGTCATATAAAGCATACGTGAAATAACAAGGAGTACGAATGTTTCGGAATCGACGATGAAAGCATTGGTCATTGATTATCGATTCTCAGAATCTGCATTTGTGGCAGCGTAAAATGTTCTGAAAAAAAACCAACACTAAGATTTGACTGTTAGAGGTAGGAATCCAAATGATCTTTAATTGTGATTTTGACCTTGTTTAATAGCTCATAGGTTAGTAGGTGTACGTTTACAGCATTTTATTTTGCTGTTGTATACCCAACATAAGCTATAGAATCATCCGATAGTACGTGTTCTTAATGTACATGCAATCATTGAAAATGAAACATAATCTCTTCGCAAAGTGTGGTGTACTGATCAAGTGGATTATAGATGAGCTCAATCTTTATATGACGTAAATATTCTCAATTACACGCTGCATATATCAAATAAAGTACGATTCTGCAACTGATTTACATTTATAAAATAATGACGATAAATTCCAGCTGTGATGCATTAAAAACTTTCGATACAATTCTAGAAGTATCTAAACATTTTCAATAAACCAAGACGTCCTATAGCTATATTTTATTCTAATAAATTATTTCATTGTATACAATTGTTCAATTACCAATAGCGTGCGGACAATTTTATTCTGCAGAAACGCATATTTTTCGTATAAGATTTGTACCTTTGAAAACAAACAAACACAAAACACGTAAAATAATATGACTGGGATCTCGCTACATTTAAACAATATTTCGTCAATTCCTAGTCAGATCACCAACAGTGAGCAGCAGCAGCAACTATGGATCATACTACTCGTATTGCAAATGCGAATAACACAATGAAGCAAAAACAGATGATGATCGATGTTTGCAACGTTGTACTCAGTTAAAACTTTGATAATCAAAGCGAAGCTATGTGCATATGATACAATGCATCTAAATGTTATACCCCATAAACCGTGTTTCTTACGTATTATGATTTCGTCGTCTGCACATGTGATAGAGACTCGGACACTTCACATGCCATGGTTACTTAAAACCGTGTAGATTTCCCATTGGAAACTTCGTAAATGAGTGCAAATGAAAGCATTGAAAACTGAATACAGTACTGCAATAGGTTTTCCCAATAATACGCCAGGTTTCATTTTCGACCAGGAAGCCTCCGTTGCACAAAGGATGAACGAAAGTAGTCCGGGCGCGCCTGTGTAAGAGGAATACTTAAAGAATTAAAGAACGTCGCACATGCTGTATAATCGATAATGTCCTCGCATAATCTGCAGCGGTTCCTTTTATGCCATGCTGTGTTACAGATTGGATCTACCTCTATTGGAAACATGCACCTAGTGGAATAGAAAGTTAAGAAAGAAATATTTTACGGATAAATGAAAGTTGCAATTTTAAGGACGTTTATTCTTAGGTAAATTTTATTCAGTAATGATTAATATTTGATGGAGGGGGCTCAGTAAAATATACATAATAGTGCTAAATTTCGAAATAAAACTCAATGCAAATCGAACGAATTAGGGCTTATAAGGAACTTTTGGAATTTGCAGTATTGTGATTTTTTTAAATTATGTTGCCATATTTGTTTCTTTA
This sequence comes from Sinohyriopsis cumingii, assembly GCA_028554795.2. NCBI lineage: Eukaryota > Metazoa > Mollusca > Bivalvia > Unionida > Unionidae > Sinohyriopsis > Sinohyriopsis cumingii. The sequence goes on from CM068831.1 coordinate 117,900,902, forward strand.
AAAGTTATATCACAGCAAAATTAATAAAATTAATTTCCTATGTTCCTTTTCGACGCACGCTGTTCGATGCATGCACTTCAAGACGTTCACCTTGGTTAAGATTGAAGTGCACTACGATCCGACTTGAAACTAACTCAATTTGTCACTCATTTATTATTGAATGATGTTTACTGCTATCTATATTAAGATAACCAACCTACTCTACTGAAAACAGAATGTAATCGATGATTACTTAGCTCGCCCCAACGCAATATTAAGAAGCATCAAGCTGTCATTGTTAACATCAACTATTCTGCAGAAAAATACTAAAGTAGTAATTACAACGAAATATCTGGCCTGTGATATAGCATAACAGACATAAAACTATAATAAAAAAGAATTAATTTTCTATCAAACTCAAAAAGTGGTACTATACTCGAGTCGATAAAAATCAGAGATTATTGTTTGTTTTGTTTAAATCATTGCTCTTAGAATCTGCTTCAGACGCGATTATAATTGTTCCCTTCCAGGAGCCATATTGTGCTAGGTGTACATCATAAACTTTGAACAGGCTTGTAAGGTCATTGAATATGGCTACTATCTAAATCAGAGTTCACGTGTCAGAAGGTACCTTGATTAGCACCAGATGAGACCTCATATGAAGCTGACACAGTCCGATGATCTAATTCGTGAACTCATTCACATATACAATACACAGTTAATCTGTTGAGGGTGACCTTTCATGAATATACAGCCATTACATATTAATGTAATACTGCCAATCATGAAAAAGGAAGTATAAAGGACAGGCTTTCTGTGAAGCCATATATATATATATATATATATATATATATATATATATATATATATATATATATATATATAGTGTGTGTGTGTGTGTGGAGAACAATAAATCGGCATGGTCATTAACTAAAAATAAATACTTTAGCTATAGGACTAAATCACAACATGTAGGTCACAGTGACAAGCTATGCTTGTAAATGGGTAGTACTAATATAATTATATCATTCCATAATTCTAACATAACACCCAATAAATGAGCATCAACACAAAATCTAAATAAAGTCACTAGAGCGTGAGATATCCGTTACAGTGACCTCTTTGTGGAATAAGAGTGTGATAACTTAGTAATACCCTAGGCTAATTTCATGACCCTAGGTAGAAAAGAATGCACATGCCATACGGGAAACTCATGCGGTAAGTATAATGGGCAAAAAAGCCTATGTTGTCATGTGCTGATCGTAAATACATATCTTAAGCCAGCAAAAGGTGATTGAAGATCACAGTGACCGTTTTGTTGTGAGAGTGTGCTTCAAAAAGAGCTGCAGAAAATTCCCTAGCTTTATGATTCTAGCATGTTTGAGAAATCAACTATAAATAACGCTTTACCAAACTCAGTGGAGCATGGAATATAGGTCACGTTGTTCTACTTTCCTGATGAGGGTGAACTAACTCGTCAAGATATATCACATCTCTAAGTTTCATGATTGGCAGTATAACATTATCTTTATAGAGAGCCATATACCTAATGAAAATGCAAAACCTTAACCAAGAATGTTCAAATGATTTACATGTATGTAAGAATGCTAGTCCCAAATTACTCCTTTCCCGTGGGATAGGTGATATGAAACCTACTCCTAACAGTTGTTATATGGCCTACGTTAAGGTTAGTGACTCTGTATAGTCGACTATGCTTGTATGTGTGGGGCGGCTGACGCCAGGGTTTAATGCAGTAGTTCCCAATTGCTTTATAGAGGAGAGTTAATATATTTTATTTCTCTGGGCAGTCGCCACTGAATATACTTGTCAGGATTGATAGCCTTATAATAGAATCTATTTTTGAAAGCAAACAACAAGATCAATCTTCGCATCCGCAAAATTGTGTTCTTCTGGTTGTTAAGGACCCGTTTAAGTTTCCCAGGGATACAATTTTATCCAGACGAAATGCATAGACAAATCTTCTCTTTCTTAACATAGGAGACACATACCGAACTTAATTTGATGCAATTATTACCTAATTGTGATGTCATGGATACAAAGTTGGAGGTCTGGTACCACAGTTATTGATGTTTTAGTTAACCATACATTGAAATAAATGAAGGCAGAAGCAAATGCATCGTTTGATGGTCTGACATTGAATGACATTTGGTAGTAAGAAAGTACTAAGACTGGACGCATGATCAAAGCTGCAAATGAGTTTGCGGGTGAACTTATATGCATCGATGCAAAGCCGATGTCCATCCCAGGACTGGCAAAATTACTGATAAGGAATACTAAAGCTGCCCTTGATAGTTACCTTTAGTAAATGCCTAGAAACGGTACTGTTAAATGTGAGGATACCTTCTAATTATGCTCTAAACGTATCCACGAACAAGAGTTAGAATCCATCATAGATCAAGAGCAGTTCCTTTACAATTTTCACTTTGTGTCCATGGGAGATAGATATATGTTGAAGTTCACGAGATTGTTGATTTTGCTTTTTCTGTTACTTAGTTTAAGACGATCGAGTAGTGACACTGCAGTCACATGTTATCCCGATTTTATGAATGTCTTTAGCTAGTTTGTCTGTCGAAATATTTCATCGGCTATCAACTTCTTAATGGAGGGGTAAATGGGTTCACTTCTTGAATACAGCTGGATAAACTATCATCAATTTCATGCAGGACTTCACCTCAGTGAACACTATATCATATATATTTAAAATCATTTACAGTTACACCCAAAAAGGTGTACGAGTAAAATCTAAGTAACTGCATGGATTTTAATCAGGAAAGTGATAATTATATCTTTCAGGGGTCTTTTTCGTGTAGACATGTATAAGTTAAAAGTCTTGCTTCTTGACTTTTGTAATACATACCAAGTATTTTTGAAAAATATAATGAGTGCATTTTGTAAAAGTGTTCATTCCTTTTCTTGTCATTGTTAATTGAATGTGCAAAGAAAAGAAAATAATGAAAGAGTGTATCGTGTAGTATTTTTATATATGCAATATATATGTGTGTGTATGAGTGTGCGTGCCTTGAGTGACCAGCTACATCATGTTTTGGCTGAATTTGGGAGAGATAAGAAGCTATGTTTGGGGAGTGACATTATGCAGTTGACATATATATTTAATTACATGATTTTTTATTGTGCAATTGAATGCAAACTACACCGGTTCTGGAAACATAATTGTATACATTACCTGCCAACCTATTCTACCTAGTTATCTTTGTATCTAATGATGTATATGTCACTTCAAAAGGGAACGAAGATTTTATATAGGAAGAGCTAGACGTTAACGTGCACAACGACTATCAATGTACCCCTTATCACCCAATGCTGACATTTCACCCAGCACACGAACTAAGGTTCATGACATTGTAAAGCCTCAACAGATTGCAATATCTCTCATATCTGGAAGTTTCTGATTTCATTAAATTTGTAATTTGTTACGCATCAGTCCAGATATTACAATTATATTGCTTTAGACCAAACGTTTAGATTTATTTTAGATCTTGATGATAAATGTTGCAGCAATAAACATTCACACTTTAATCAGTCACATTTAATCCTGAAAAGTCCATCAGTACAATTGTGCACAGACACTACAAAACTATGGGGATGTGATCTCACTAAAGCACACAGAATGTTTATCTTGGTGCATGCTAGATCAGTGTTGCTAGTTCAAATATGTGTTCATTAGCAGGGAAATATCTCTTGAATCACTCACAGTCATGTAAACGATATTGTGTCTGTCTTCCGATTACGAGTGTGGAAGATCTTAGTTCGGTTTAAGACGAGCATATATGTACGGTTGGTTATTTATCTACTTTTATTTCATTCAAATCTGCATCATGATCTATGAATGACATAGACTCTTAATGTGAACTGAAATGGTGGATGGGCGATTTTCTTTCTTACTTTGAGGCAAAGGGGTAAAACGACGAGAACTAGACGGGACCTTCATTTTTTACTCGGATCCACCGGTGATATCTATTTGTGACAGAAGAAATTGTGGGGCGATAAATTCGTATTACTCCCATAAAGAACAATGTAGTCATGGCTAGTGAACGATGTAATTTCTTTTTATTATAATGGATCTTTATAGGGAGGGGTTCATTGATCCACCAATAGATGATCCGTTTATTAGGTCCGTCGTCATGATTAGTATGACAAGCAGATTGGCATACACATTCTATAAATGTCTAGAAGACTTTGATCGACAGTTTATGTGTATTAGAAAATTCCATTCTATCTTAATAAACGATTCCCTTTCAATTATGTGTATTAGAAAATTCCATTCTATCTTAATAAACGATTCCCTTTCAATAATAATAATAATATATAGTATCATTATATGAAACAGCGCTTTAGTGCTATTCAAGAACATATCTCGTTTTGCGCATTTGTTGTTTTCTAGGGGAAAAACGTGATCCTATTACAAAACTCTTTATAGATGATACATAGCGGATTTAGAGAGAGTTCCAGTTAAGATCGTGCACTTAGTCTTGTCAATGAGACCAGGATATGTTTAAAAACCACCTTCGTGGAGAAAATAATTACTGGATCAGCCCCTGTATGACAAATACTATGTATGAAATTAAACACTGTGACAGCTTTCTCGTATAAAGCATGGTTTAGGTAATACCTGAGAGTTACTAACACAGCGTCATATTACCAACACAGACACGTAATCACAATTAGTACTAATTGGCTTCCTGTATAATGATCTTTTCCTATTCCAGTCAGGAACGTTTCTCTCGGCAGTACCACAAATTGATTTCCTTGTACTGACTTCAAAACACTTGACTATCTTATTCGTCCACCATTTGATTCCCTTGTACTGACTTCTAACCAGATTATTGTCTTCCTCGTCATAAGCTGCTTCAACCAAAATTTACTGTATTTGTCTCGTTAGTTTCTTCTTTCGTCACCATTTTACTTTTGAACCTCCTGCTTCTGTTCGTTTTCTTTCTACTTGATATAATTGCTTTGTGGTGAATCTATTCCCACTCTTAACAAAGTTAACAATTGCAACAAATGGCACTCAGGAAGTGCTCAAAAGTAAATATTCCCGTTTTCATTTATTTTATTCGTTCAATTAATTTGACTACAACAGTTTCAAAATACATAATATTGTTTGGCCACGTCGATGGTGCTTTTGATTTCGTTTCCGACTGAATCATAGTTTTTAACTTTGGAAAGAAGAAATTGTCTAATCACTAGAGGACATATTTAGTGTAATGCGCTTTGTTTAACTACCCACACTACACATTCATCCTTTGTGTAACTTCCCATATAGTTGTAGCATCTGTTATTTACTAATTTTACAGTATCAATTACAAACAATACCTGGTTCTTATCGAATTTACAGCAGGAAACCGTTAAGCCCTATTAATTCATTAGCATATTCATATCTTATGCATAATGATTTGCCAATAACTTTTCAAGCAAGGTAATCGTTAATCCTTGACGACATTGAGTTTGACCTAATGGTATCTCAATTAATAAGTTCTTATCAGTAATCTCCTCTGAAATGTGACTGACCAGTGATTGAAGTGTAGTTTATGTAATGTCAATAGTCATATATACCTACTTCGAATGTGCATTTTAGAATACGAGAATATTTCGCTTATCGCCATACCACCTACTGTACGAAGAGTTAAAAGATTCTGACAAAAATACTGAACTTTAAATCGAAAACAATGTTTAATGGTAGTTAATGTGACGAGTAATAAATAATTCGCAGCCAAAGGTTTACTGGCTGAATGTTATTATATATGCTGAGTATATATATATATATATATATATATATATATATATATATATATATATATATATATATATATATATATAATCTAACTCATAATCACTGCAACTATTTCCATCTTTTTCTATAGATTGAAATTGTTTTTCATTTTCAGTAACATATCACTCGATGAAGTCAAATGGAGACAATCTGGTGGGTTGTATTCATCATTGTGGCTTTAGGCTTCGGTATATATTTATGGTGGAAATTCTATCCTCAGAATGTTGGCATTCATCTGAATAGATGGCAGTATCCTGTGAAAGAATTTTCCAAGACAGACGACGATCTACAGAAGCGGCTAAAATTATTGGAATGTGGCGGGGATCTGGATATTTCTGAGAAAGACTGGAATACAACAATATCTGTAGTCAATGAAATTCTGGAAACACTTTTGCACGCAATGCGGTCAGAAGCACAAGAGTACGAAGGCCTCGTATTAGATGGTTATCGAAAACAAGGGAGCGCTCGAGAAGGCTTGAAGATTCGAGCCCCAGATGAATTTGACGTTCTTCTTGAATATCATATTGAGGGTCTTTTGGTTGAGGCAAAGCCACTAATCGACTTTGGAATATCATATCCTGGCCTTGGAAAAATGAAAATTCTTACTGCACGTGACGAAGTCAATAAGCATTTTAAAACATGGCTTGGAAAAGGGGTAATCGTCATGCACAACAGCAGCTATTACTTAAACGCACGTATCCTGCATCAATCGATATTTGAGTCTATCATTGATAAATGCCGAATAAAAATCACCAATATCACTAAGCAGAACCTACCGTTCACACTTATGCGTACTATGAACCCACCATCTATAAATATCAGAATTGAGAGACAAGTGATGAATAGTGGGCGTTGGAGACGATTTGTCAATTGGGTCCTCCGAAAAGCAAATATTCCTGAAGTAATTGATATTGACATCGTACCCGCAATGATAATTGGTATGGAAAAAGCAAGAGGCCCATGGAAATTCATAACATGTCCAAGATATGCAGTGGTCAAGTGGATGGACGATAGACAAATATCTGCATCGCGTTTTGATGCTCCATCCATGATATGGCGATTCTGTACCTCGGGATACGAGAAACACTATATGGATCTAGCCAGAAAACACAAAGGTAGGCGATACATTATGACGGCCTGCAGGATCATCAAAATGTTGATAAATAAGGAAAAAGAGAAACGTCGCAGTGGCTACCAGCCTCTGCCCATAAGTTTGTTCCTCCGCTCTTATTACTTGAAAAACATTGCATTTTACTGCATGCTGTACACAGAGTCAGTTAAGGGCGTCCATGAAGCTCTTGGTTATTTCTTAGGCTTTCTAAACATCAGTCTAAAAGAAGAAAATCTGCCTCAGTTTTTCACAGGAAACAAGAATCTAGAAGAGGAATTCCCGGCATGTGCGAAAGGCGGTCAGATCAACCTGTTTACAGATGTTCCACAAGGGACCTTTATCCAGGCACGGAGCTCTTTTGATACCATTCTGAACCAATTATTTGGAATGTATGATAAAGAGGCTTTCAAATCTGTCACTAGACCGGCATTTCAGAAATTCGTTAAACCGATTCAGAATCAAACATGTTCAATCGTGTGACGTTCAGTTTGTACGCCTAACACCAGAAGGAACTGACCTTATGCCAGAAGGTAGATAGCTCCGCCTACCGAACACGTGACTTGACAACCTCTTAACCTCCGGCAAATATTCTGTGAAAATGGCGGGCGTGGAGAAGTGGCCCCAATTGGTTGTTTTAGTCATCCAAAAACTTGTCACCCAAATAACCTTTTAATAACAGAATTAAATCATCTTTTACGTGATTCATATTTACTTTTTATATATACGCGATCACAAAAGGGATATTAACTAAATTAAAGCAATATCATAGTAATATTTATAAGGACGAAATTAGGTCTGTATATAATTTAATGAATGACGACAGTATAATGATTGAAAAGGATGATAAGTCAAACACTATTATTATTATGAATCAAGATGTGTATGTTAAAGAAGTTGAAAGTCAATTAGAAATTAAATAAAAAAGTTCAACATGCATTAATGAGATCGCTAAAAATAATAATTCCGTATATGAGGAATTTGATACTTTCCCTCTTAACATACGTACACCTCAATTCTACATATTACCCAAAACTCCTGACCATAATTTACCTTTAAATTGTCCAGGACGACACATTGTATCAGGTTGTAATTCACATACTGAAAACCTATCCAAAGTTATTGATAGTGTTTTACAACCTTTAATGAAATCACTTCCTTCATACATTAAAGATACAATTACTTTCATTAAAAAGTCGAAGTCTATTCCACATCTATCTGATAATTTCAATCCTGGTATCATTAGATGTAACATCACTATATTCCAACATTCCGCATGCATATGGTATTGAAGCGTACAAATATTTTCTTGATAACAATCCTAATAATAGCACACTATCTAGTGAAGATATTTGTAAAATAATAAAAACTTATCTTGGAAAATAATTATTTTCAATTTAATAATATGAATTACATAGAAATAATCGGTACGTCAATGGGTAATCATATGGCTTCTTCATACTCTTACCTTTCATGGGCAAATTTGAAAAGGATTTTATTCAAAACAAAAAGTTTAATCCATCTCTTTGGTTTAGATTTTTAGATGACATATTTATGATCTGGAAGCATTCAACTGAAGAGCTGAAAAAAATTATTGATCGCCTAAATCATTTTCACCAGACGATTAAATTTACTTATACTGCATCTAGTACGCATGTTTCATTTTTAGATGTAAATGTAATCAAAAATATTGATAACACTATCTCTCAAATATCATTAAAATGCATCTAATGATTTGAAGAGAAGAGCGAAAGGGACATATAACACTTATTTTTCGTTAAGTACAGAATTCCAGGGTAAGAGAAACTAGAACATCAGTAAATCTATGTAACTATGACGTCAAACGTGAAAACAAAAAGGTTGCATTCGGAAATGGTGGGTCTGTACTAGTCACTGTATATTTTAAGTAATTGAATTTGTAGCTGTAAAAGTTGATTTGAAGAGACGGCGCCCGATTTTGAGTCATTGATACCTTTAGTGCATGATGGGGAAAAAATACAATGATAACATATCTAGCATTTTGTTCCTGTCGGAACAAAGGGATATATAACCTGGAATTTGAGGCCCTTACCAAACATCATGATAGTTCCATACACAGAGAAATCTTCTGCGAAACTTTGTCCTATTATGCAAATACATATAAAGGAATTAGTCGCCTTATTCTTTTGTAATATAACATTTGAAAGTCTCCGAATTTACGTTCGCCAGGTAGCTAATGTAGCTACTTGATGCTGTGCTGTTTACTTCCTTGCTCTCCACCTTGATTTTCTTGATTTTCTTTATGATGGAAGAACAATGAAAAGATTTTAGAGTTTAAAATTGGGTTAGTTTGATTTCTTTAATTTTATCTTAATTTAATTCTAACTTAATGGTAACTGTCCTAATTATTATTTACTCTACTTTATAATTTGTAAATTAGTAGCTTTAAGGTGATATAATAATAGCTTTTAATCTGATATTTTGTAAGCATTTGTTTGTTTATTACTATTATCCTAAATACAAATAGTAATAATTTCTAGCCAAATGGATAAGGGTTTACTTACCCTGATCCAATATTCCTTTGTGTTTCTTTGTTTTCCCTCCTTTTTTCCCTTTGTCCAGATTTCCTGTCCTTTGTTCCTCCGAAGAAGATACATTGGGGTATGAAATTTACAAGAACCTACCCCAAAAACTTGTCACAGTTGTACTTACCCTCATTAGTAAAATATGGGAAATGGGTACTATACCTAAAAGCTGGAAAAAAGAAGTAGTGATCCTGATTCCTAAACCCAGAAAACCCACAAATGACATAAAATCATACAGGCCCATATCACTAAAGGACAATATATGTAAAGTAACGGAAAATGTGTTGTGTTTATATAATGCAAATAATCAAATTACCATATCTCATATATTTCTTTGAGGGAAGCACTTACCCCCAAAGTGTTCCTTATCCAATAGTGCTGTCTGAAGTATCTAAAGCAAGGCTTCCATTTACACATTGTTTATACAATATATGGCACCTTTAGTCAACCTTACAATCCACTGTGTAAACATGTTAAAAGCAAATGATGGTATGACTAGATTGCAAATGTTTGTTTGGTCTAAATGATGCAGTACGTCGTAAGGTGCATATAGCAATTACATTACTATATATAAAAAATATCCTATATATTAAGTTACATCACTATATATCAAGTTATATTCTATATACATATATCATGTTACATCCTATATTCATATATCATGTTACATCACTCTACAGTAATAGTGTATAAGAAACTGTTCCCAGTGCAAAAGGGTAATTTAAATGTATATCTATGGTGTGTTAAATATAGGTCACAGTGACATAATTTTGACTGTTGGACGAAGTAGTTCTTAAGGATCTACATACAAAGTTCCATGTTGTGAAAAATGCATGACAACACACAAAAAGTCAACAATTAAACAAGAGGCCCTAGTGGACTGATATCACATACTTGAATTGCACAGCTTAACAGCTGGCCATTTTACTAAACAAATTTGTTTTGGAGCTAAGTGCCTTTCCCATGGACACACCGAGGCAATCAATTTGCACTGGTGGATTTTCCCATGAAGTATTGGAAAAACACATGCTATGTAAACTATTTGTATCTTCCAAACTTGATATCATGTTGAGTTTACCAATTTTATCGTGATAACATTTTCTTTAAAATATAAATCATAATTAATATGCATAGCTTCTTGCACATACAGAGATATATAAGCTTAATATGGAGAAAATCCTAATTGGAATTTGGTCTCTAGAGCGTTAACAAACTTGTCCAATAGATAAAAGATCACTTTATGATTATGTGTTGATCATGCTAATTATCAAACTCATGCTAAACCTGTATGATATAAGACTGCTTGGCAAGTTTGATTAAAATCTGATCAAAAATATAGTTGCTACATTGTTGACCTCTTCATGTAAATTGCTGCACCATTAATGTGCATGCTTTTCTCTCGTAATCATACTCAACCAAGATCTTGATGACAGAAGGCCTGATTGCCAGCTGTGGTCAAAGTCCGATCATAAATAGTCATAGAGTGATTAAAACAAATCTCCAGATTAGTTTCAACATCACATTATACATATGCATAGGTTTCTTAACAGAAATCATCCAACATCTTGCCAATATTAGCCTATTCCCAAAATAATTCATATCTGTTCATTTCTCACATGAAAACTGGTACCCAATTCAAGGTAAAAAGAGCTCAACTAATTTGGAAATTTTGATTTATCACTAGTATTTAGCATTTACGACCAATGTACTGAATCCTTTTTAAAAAAAATTAAATTGCTCTCAGTTCTTTTGATATTATTAAGTCTAAAAACATTTGGTAATCATAAAAAAATCTGGCTGTTAAAAAGCTGGTGTATAATATTTAAAGAGTAGTTTCAACTCTCAGTGTTTTCACAAAAATAGCAGTGCTAGGATAAAGTGAGATCATCAAATGCTCAAAGTGTTGGCATTTTTTCTCATAACAACACAGGAACTGTTATAACGTTATTAATTTAAAAAATAAACATATTCATGGAAAAATGTGGCTTTTAAAACCCCGGGTTATAATACATTAGGAGTTGTAACCCCTTATACAATTGCACAAGATTCCCGTTGACTTTTATGTCCATTTATACTTTTTCAAATGCTTATCTAATATTTACAGGTGAAAATTGCTCACGTTCATGCTTTTCCAGAAAGAAAACGTTTTTAAATAATAATTAAAAAATGAACGTTTCTTTGATAGTGAAATTTTAACTGCGAAGCGTTGCTAGGAAATATAGACCAATACAGTTCGAACAGTGAATTTCCCATAGACCTTGATCAATACAAAATGTAAATACAATTTTCATCAAGAGGTAATGTGTTGTTTCTCTATGAACGTTACAATTTTACCTTGACCTTTCATATAAATTTAACATCAGAATTGCCATGTATTAATACACGGGATAAATCAATTCATCAAGCTATTTAATTTCTATAGTATCTGTACAAATATATATTACCAGATAAATCTAATGGACGTTTTGAAAACCGAACAAACATTTGGCAAAAGAGTCAGATGGATCTACAAAAGCCCATTATTATGAAACCATGATGTAAATCCTTAAAATCCCTTTCAAACACCACAAGGCAATAGTAGAACATGAACTACTAAAAACAAGTTCACCATGCCAGGAATCATGAGAAGATGCTTGTTGAAAATCATTCACCCAATACCTCCTTATTTATTTGAAACAGTCATAGAGCCCAAAACAATGTTTCCTATTTTACTGGTTTTAAAATTAGGGTAGCGAGGTATGTAGGTTTTTTTAAAATTCTTTTCTTTAAAAGTTATTTATTATATTGTAATGATTAGTATATATAATGCACTAATCACTTCAAGTACTGGACTAAACCAGCTCAATCTGATGCACAACTCAATTTAAGAAATTATTTTATTTTTTTAAAAATCTTTCTTTTAGCGGGGCTGGTGGGTGGGGTTGGGGTAGTATTAGGGTCGACACACAAAAAACAGGGATGGTCGGCCGACCAGAAATACATACTTTTTTGTGCATAATATATACCATGCTGAAATGCACTGACAACAACAAGAACTAATACAACCCCATCTAGTATAACTTGACAAGCAATGTCCTGGTTTGGATTTTTGATATACATAATGATGTTACAAATAACTAAAACTGGACCCAAATGAAATATCTAAGAGAAAAACAATCCAGAAAAATTGCTCAGATTTACTTGTATTAGTATGAGTAGTATTTCGTTTAACGAAATAGTATTTCGAAATAAAGAAATAATATTTCGAAATAACGAAATAGTATTTCGCTTAAACGAAATACTTACTCGAAATAACGAGATAGTATTGCGTTTAAACGAAAAAGTGTTTCGAAATAACGAAATATATTTTGATTGAACGAAATTAAAAATATGCGCATCCACGTCACTTAAGGTGCTCCGTAGTAGACGGTGTTATTTTCAGGCGCTCTAAATAAAGATGTTTGTTCTGTCCAAGAAATTGGTCAAACAGTTACGTGGTCTTGTTCAAATGAGAAAACAGGCGCACGGAAGCAAATGTGACGAAAATGTTTTTGTTTGTTTTAGCTGAACCGAGGATATACATTTCGAGGTTACACTTTGTTCCTAATAATGACGCTACTAAACCATGGCCAATGTCATAAATGTTCCTGAACTAGCGAAAGTGAAAAGCGGTTTTGGTATCCAAAGAACAACCAAAAGCGGATCCAGCTATGAGCCTTCCAAACTGCAAGCCGGTTTAATAATTCAAAATGAACAGTTGTATTACTTTAGTCCTATAGAAATTCAGATATATTTGTGCAAGTACCTAATATATTTATAGATGGGATCGGCTGTGATTTATAATAACTCTTCCAATGGAAGGCCAAAATGACAGTGTGCCTACCAATAATTGATAAATCAATACCTGTAACTTTCCAAGCACAATTCTTACACGATCAAGCCGAAATTGGAACATACTCGACTCTCTGGACATGACTCGAAAGTAATGGTAGTGATATCCAAAACTGGTAAACTCGTTTGGCAAGATTTAAATTCTTATCAAATGATAGGTATTGAAAATAACACTCAATGGCGTTTCTACCATCAATAAAATACCTTCACCTTTGATATCTAATGTCACTGATACAATATTTTACTGACCATATTAAATAAATCTTTCGATTGTAATAGTTTACTTTGTTGCAAACATCGTTGTTAGTGACGACACGTCATCAAGTCGTTGTGACGTAAATCAAGTTATTATCATGGTTGCGTTCTACGTGTTCGTACTTATAGGGTGTGGGGTGTAAGTTTTAAAGTAAAATAAGTTCTCACTGGCTGTCGTGGCTATGTTAGATTAGACCTTGTATATGCTACGTTTTGTTAAAAGAATGTGTAATTCCCTTTATTCTGGTGTGTGATTGATTAGCGTTATTCCGGCCACAGTGTATACAGCTTGGCCTTATTTCAGACGTGTACTTATTTAAAAGCTGCTAGCTCCGCTTTGTCATTTTACCTTCTTGGATTTTAAACGTAAATTGTACGGAAAACGAGCCGATAACATTTTCTTTTTGTTTTTCTTTATATATTTTTTAATTCTTTCATTGCACTTTCAGAAGCTTGCATTGCATACTCTGGCAAAATTCATTTTCCGTTGTTTACATTGGTGCAGAAAGTATACATATAAGAAGTGTGTGTGTGCACGACAGATTGTCGTAGTTTTGCTTTCACAATATTTTATTCTCAAGTGGCTATACCAAATTATTGTTAGTCTAAGAGGAACAGCGATGGAACCATCATAGGACTGGAGAAGGGCGACAGCCTATTGCAAGAACAGAGCCATCTTATTCTTAATAATTGCCAGGAAGGTCTTCTGCATATTCGTATTTCTTTGCATACACGATGCTACTTGAGAAAGGAGAGAAAACCATACAGGACTATATCGGTAGAACATGCGCCAATCAGTTATTCTCATTATGTCAAACAAGAGAGACGTGCTTTCGACTTCACTGACTATAAACCTGCATTTGACACAATCTCTTTCACACATGATAAAACTCTACGGCATACGAGAAAAAGTTGCCCTTTTACATCATGAAAATATATATGTTGGCTTCTCTTGCGTTGTAAGAGTTGACGGCAAAAAACAAAGTCAGCATTGGCAGTGGAGTGAGAGTTAGATGTGCCTGAGCTAGTTCTAACACTAATAAGAAGCAGCCGGCGCCCAGTAGTATTACTACCTATCTTTGACATTACTGATGACCTCGCACCAGTATAAAACCATGGATCGTAACTGCAGTGCACTACAAACCAAGCGAACAAATATGTGAGGATAGTTAACCTCAGTATCAGCAAGCCAATACCACAAATCATGCTAGCGGGATGCTCATCACCACGATCTGTATACTTTGATTATTAAGTACTTGAAAACGATTCCTACTTATCCTACCTTGGTAACTATGTCGCCAGTGGCAGGTCAATTGCAAAACAAAACCTCAACGTTAGAATTGGGGAAGCATCTGCTGCATTCAACTAATTCGCAAACATCTAGAAGCAATAGAACGTATCCCTCAAAGAAAAGATAATATTCTACAACCCAAATGCCATATCCATACTCCTATTTGATGCAAAAACGTGACTTATTGCTACAGGCCAGGAGAAAAGACTAGAAGCATTTGATCAGCTTCGCCTGCCGAATACTCAAGATATCTTGGCGACACAAAATATAAAAAAAACAACAGAGAAATACGAAATATCACAAAGCATCCAAGTGACAGCAGACTTCTACCACAGAAGAGACAGGTGATGGGACACTACTGAGAAGGAAGTAGAAAGTGATTTCCCCAAAATTACTAAACTGAAACGCTGCACAACCGAACATGTTGTGGAAGAAGAAAAACCACTTGGAATAATACCATAAGGAGGAACCTGAACCGTATTTATCCGCACCTGCTTGAGGCAATACTTTTACCTTTCCTCCACTCCCACCCAGCAATATAAACAAATGTTCTGTCGGCATGCCTAACAAATGGACGATGCCACGTAGTGAGTGAGCGTTTATCCATAACTGAGATCAATGAAGCATTATACAAGAATCCTGCTACAAGACTTTTGCGTTTGGCAAAGATCTATTGAGCCATGTAAAATGTTAGTCGAACAATACTAGGTTTTCGCTGCTTTTACCTGTACGATTTGTGACATCAAATATTGGTCAGATGTTGTTGGAATTTTTTTAGTGCATCATTTTTCGTCTTTCAAAGTACTCTTTATTGTCGGCGTTTGGTATAGAATGTATGTACTTAATAATTAACAATGTAAGTATAAGGAGTCCAGTCATATCGCTAAAGTGTCTAGCACTTGGGCATCATGCTGCATATATGTTGCATAATTTCCCACCTAGTCACAGTATTCTGAAACCAGGCCGACAAGTCCTAACACTTATCCCATGATGCTGAACGAAGCAGCTGCTAGTACCATTTTTGTAAGTCTTTGGCATGTGTTACGTGTTTAGGCTCGAATAAACAGTAACACGGAAAGAGTGGCAACAACAAGCTTAATAAAATTTAACAAATAATTTATTTTCCTGGAAAAATTCTGTAAAAATGAAAAAAGGAGAAGAACTTACGGTTTCAAGAATCAGATCCAAAAATAATCTAAGAATAATCCCGAATTACTTTGCAAAAGTCCTAGTAACAAATGTTCTAATAATTTCAAGTTCGAATCCTGATAGAAAATCCAAGATGGATGACGATGATGTATGCTGTAGTCAGTACTGAGCTTATCTACAGTTCTTTGTAGAAATACAAATAATGGTACTCCGGTGTTGGAAATCCAAATTAAATTTGCAAGCAACGTCTTTCCAAAATTTCTGTGTGAGCACTCCTCAAAATATTTCCAGAGAAAAAAGAATTAATCCTTTTGAAATCCATCTGTTCTGAAGAAAATTATAACTCAAAATCTGGCTGCAACAAAATAACTTGACATGAGTTTAAAAAGCCCCAAACTGAGAGATCTCTCTCTAAAACAAAGGTTATATTGTATTATAAGACGCAGTTTCGAAATTCCCCCAAGTTGCGAAATCAGAAGGGGTCATGTGATTATGTTTATATCACGTACACAGAATATAACCTTGATTAGACCAATAATTTTCTCTAAGAAATAAAAAAATAAAAAAAAGTTGTTTACATCTTAAACCCAAAGCCCCATCATGACCTTGACAACAACCAATCATTGTAAAATAAAATTACAACTTTGTTCACTAATTTTGATTCAAGGTCAGCATCCAGGCCAACACCTGGTGTTTATGAAAAGAATGATTCAGATCAACCAATTTTCTGGAAAAATATCATCGCCAGTGAAAAAATTTACATTATAATAGCATATAATAGAATACAAAATTTAAAACTGACAAACAATTAAATTAAAATAAATATGAATTAAATCAGATATACGTAACAGTATGACTTGGCCTGGGACCTGCGGTTTCCGTGGTCACTTAGGCCACCGGAGCGGTATTAAGCATAACAGTTATAAATAGTATGCTATATGCTGTGATCAGACGCTTGCTGGAGTTCAAATAAAGAGTTTGAACCCGATGAGTTCAGATTTTAATCCGCGTGTTTTTGCAAGCTTTTCCACATTTCGACACTATGAACCTCAGCCTATAATAGTATAAGCATGCAATGTCCTTTATTGCTTTGTATTTCTCAAGTATGCTACACGAATGCGTAATTGTAAATATACATATTAAATATTGTGAACAATCACTAGATCATAGATTTATTATACATTAACCAGAAAATATTTGTGCATTTTTGTAATATTTTATTTCTTTCATTTTGACAAGCAGCGTTTCTAATTAAAAAAAATGTGGAACCCGATCGTACTCTTGTCAAGCCACTGGTGTACATTAAATTATGATACCCTCCCACAGCCCGGGCTCACGCCGTTTTTATTATTCAGTCTCCACCGGCACAACCAAAATAGTCCCGATCAATGTTGGCGCATAAAGCTAAGATTACAGTTTAAAAATTAATACAGTGCACAAGGTGAGACAGAAAAGATTTTCGTATTATGTATTTTTACTGTTCATTTAAATTTCATTGTTGCAATTCTGAGTCCACGGGAAAAAATACAACAAAGTTAGTTTGAAAATTAATATGTGATGACGATGTCAATTTGTTTAATAATAGTGCTCCTGTAAAATGAAACGAGCCTAATTCTAGGAATCGTCGATGCTCTACTTTCAATATACCGAATGTTTATTGAGAACCCGATCTCGCTACATTACTAACATACATATCTGGTATATAGGCAACCATCACGTACCATTATTGTAAATAGCAGAGAGCACAATTATACGGCGTACAGAAATCATGTGACTGGAACGCATCTTCTGAAATCATGTGACTGGAACGTATCTTCTGATTGGCTCTGATAGGCATTATCACTCAACAGTATTTGAAATTGCGGCGCGTTTCCATCTGAAACGTGAAAGCCCATATGGCTTGTCAGACTATGATGTAATATTTGACGACCAGACTTCAAGTTATACACAGGACTTCAACCAGCAGCTAGCTTATTCGGAGACCGGAGTTCATCATATTTGGGCTTGACTAGTGAAGGTAAATTGATCTGGTTATTAGGTTGTAATACCGTATGTTCAATTAATGTCATTCATGACGTACCGATTTCAAAGGGAAAATTGAGACTTGGTCCAATACCAGGTTCAAGTGGTCGGAGTTCACTGCTTGTAACAGAATAATCTATGCTCTCGCATTGTAGTATATTTAGCTACAATGAATGCTTAATTCATTTTGTTCCCTTCTAACTGCATTCTATACAGCTGTAGAGAGTAATATATAGATACAAGATATGATGTATTTAACGTAGGCATGTAAACAACAATTCAACATGAACTATAGTGAACTTTGTATCGACATTGCATAAAACAAATGGCGGAGAGGGCAGAGGCGGGGAGTGGTATTATTTACAGATATTACATTTACAGTCTTTTCCACTCCATGATAGAATTAAAGATCTAAATTAATTGAAATTTGATTGCTCTCTAAAGTTATTTGGACGCTCATTCCATGGAACGTCAGCTGCATATCAAACAGATTTTTTGACAACTGTTGAGGTCTTAATTATTGGGACATCAGAAATATTTGAATATCTAAAATTACATTTATGGTGTTTAAACTTTATTAAATAATCCAAACATTTGGGAGCAAGCTTATTCAGAATTTTAATCGACATAGGCAGACACAGGTGTGACGTTTGTGCAAGTTAATCTGTTTGTCACGTGCAATGGAGAAGAATTGATACTATTTACCCTTCTCCTTATCAATGTCAATTTAAATAATATTCGAACACATCCATTTTAAAACGTTAGCAACACTCCAAGATATTATTCCTCTGTGCTTGTGAATTGTGAGCACTTTCAGGTACAGGTTAATACAGTATGATTGTATTATTTCCCCCCCCCCCCCCATTTTATTCATTCATCAATTTATAATTTTGACCTGTCACCAGATGCCCCTAACACTGTCTTCTTATGTGCGTTCCAAACCAAACGGGAATTTATTTTTAAAAAATCAGCACCATATCAGGGAGGGCCTTTCTTCCCCTTCAATTTTCGTAACTTTGCGAGTTACATCCCTTAGAAAACTTGTATGTAAGAATTATATTTTATATTTTGTTCAGTTCTTTCTAGAAATATTAAAATTAGCCATTGTTACTCTTGGATGCAGATGACAGTGTTTCCTGATACGTTCGAAGTTATAAATTGATGAATGAAATTATTGCTTTATGCATTTTTATAAACTTGATGACTTTCTTTTTCAAAATGAGGGGAGGCTGGTCTCGGAGTAGGTTGAAGTATGCCTTTCCGATGAAAAGAATAAAATATACTAATATCGAAGAAAGTGTCTAGATACCTTCGTTTCGTTCAGGATATGTATAATCCGTGTAACTGATTTTGGCATGCCTGGATTCCTAGCAATCCAGCCAACTGAAATGTAAGGTCTCTCTGGATAATTTTGTATTTTGACACCTCCCTAATTTTTAAAGTAGAAGGCATGAGCCTAATTTTCATTAGCCTAGCATGTATAAATTCACACAGAAGCTAAATCTGTAATGTGGTTTAGATTTACTTTGAGTTAGGCTTGGAAATGGGTTGGCATGTTTGGTGACTGCCTGTCACGCTATGACTAGCATTGAAGATCAAATGCGTAACTTGGGCTGCAAATGAACGGCCAGTTTGCTTACGTATTTACGTATGTTTGCTACAGAGATGAAGATCTAAAAAATCAAGATGGTTGAGGGGTGATAAAAACTATGCTAATATGTTATAGTTCTAGTGAACTTTTATTCATGCATAAGGCACATATTGATTCTTTTAGCCACCAGGTCACAGGATAATATTCACACTAGCTCTTTGCTGTCAAAAATAAATGTAAAAGAGAGGGGTTGGTGGTAGTGTTGGTTTAGTATAAAAGGCGCCAGTTGTATCAGGAATTAACCTGATTGTCTCATTCAAAATCTCACATGCATGCTTTCTACAAAAATCATTAGTTAGTTTTTATTTGTATCTTCAGTGTAAAATTATTCTCATTTTTCTCCATAAGGTCATTGTCGAATAAAAATTCACTAGATACACTGTCCAGTGAGATCTTAAGAACCGGTGTCATTTTTTCAGTCTTGTCAAATGTGATTCACTGTGCCATACATCATTTCCTTATTACCTCCATGTCTTGAATCTGACATAGTTAGGTATTCCAAACATACACTTCCTATAGATTTGATAGCACTTAATCATAGTAGAAGAAGGGAGTTAACTCAACACTGTCAGAGTTACAAGGTATTGTTTTGATCCCTTCTTCTCATGAACAACAAAAGCCTTATAAGTTTCATGCAAAGTGGTTTAATTGAAGTATTTCACATACATATTCAGTTTATCAATATTTTCAGTACATACTTAGTATATTTTCCTAATTTTATTATGAGTGCCTTAATTTAATGCTTTTACATCCACATCTACTCATGATGAAATGTTTCAATACATAGATTTCATCTTATTTACGGAAATTTAAGTTTAATGAAATTCATTTAAGTTATAGGAAATTCAGGGTTTTATTTTCTTGTAGGCCTCAAGGAGCACACCTGCAGAAGTGATATTGTTAGCCAGGACAACGTCAAAGATTTCCTTGGGAGTCAGCCGCACCAATTGTTGTGGAGCTTTCACAGGAACAAATATATCTGCATCAGCTTCATTTGAGTTTTTGGTGAGTTATGCGAATTGGATGTCACTTTTTACATTGTGTTTTTTCTCCTCTCCTGTTTTACTTTGCATGATTTTCTGTTTGCTTTAGATTTGATTCTATACAGGTGACAAGCATTAGCAAAATAAATGTCTTTAAATAGCAGCACATTCAGCAACAGTATGTGTTGGCCAGTGTGATAATGATACAAAGGTGACCTTCTTAGTGTTCTTTAAATACATTATCCATACATATTGTTATCAGCAGATGGGATGAATTTGGGTATAGAATTTCATTATTTAAGTTTCACAAATGATGTGGTTTAGTTTACAAACATTGGTCCATAGATTTTTTGTTACCTGATGAGTTGCCTCCCTTACAATCTACCTCTATTGTAGTATAGATTTGACCTTCATGAAATCAGTGCGAGAGTTCTGGTCAGTTTATACATGCTGTGTATCATTCATTTTTTGTTAAGTACTTAGCATGCACATTTTGCAGTTATTTTACAAGAGAATCAGCTTGGCTTATTCTACATTTTTTATTCATTACATTTTGAGATGTCATAAATAGTACTATTTTTGCTGTGAGATATCATTTATATCACCAGGCACTAACACCACAGGATATATTAGCTAAGAAAAATGATGACATTGAATGGGGTTTGGAAATTGTATGTTTAAGTGTAGAAAATAAAATAAAAGTAAGAAGGTGTCTCATAGCCGTTGCTCTGTATCATGGCTCTCGATCATCAACAACTGCCATACATCATAGGAAACAGATGATTGTAAGTTTTACACATGTTGAGGTTGTGTTTTATTCAGAATTTCCCAAAGTTTTGAAATTGAGAAGCGTTTCCCCATATCCGATGGCATATAAATTCTTAAGGTCTCACTGGATAGTTTCATATTTTGACACCTCCCTAATTTTTATGGTAGAAGGCATGAACCTAATTTTCATTAGCCTAGCATTTATGAATTCATGCAGAAGCTAAATCTGCAATGTGGTGTAGATTTACTTTGAGTTTGGCTTGGAAATGAGTTGGCTTGTTTGGTGACTGACTGTCACAATTAGACTAGCATTGGAGATCAAATGCGTAACTGCAAATGAACAGCCAACTTGGCTTACATGTTTATGTATGTCTGCTACAGAGGTAAAGCTCTAAAAATCGAGATGGTTGAGGGATGATGAAAAGGATGCTAATTTGTTATAGTACTAGTGAACTTTATTCATGTATAAGATGCATATTGATTCTTTTAGCCGTCATGTCACAGGAAAATATTCAAACTAGCTCTTTGCTGTAAAAAAGAGGAGCTGGTGGCAGTGTTGGTTAAGTATAAAAGCCACCAGTTGTATAACCTGATTGCCTCAGTCAATATCTCACATACATGCTTTCTACAAAGTTCATTAGTTAGTTTTTATTTGTATCTTCAGTGTTAAAAAAAAAGACCGCTCTGGTAGCCTTGTGGTTAGTGTCCGTCCCGGATGCAGGAGGTTGTGGGTTCGAACCCCGGCCGAGCCATACCAAAGACTTCTAAACATGGTACTAACAGCTGCCTTGCTAGGTGCTCAGTATTAAGAGGTTAGTGTTAGGACTGGTTGGCCTGGTGTCAGGATAATGTGACTGGGCAGGACATCATGCTACATGTCTGCGGCATGATGCCTCAGTGTTAGACCACTTTAAAATGCCACACTGCAGACATTGTAGCAATATGACTGGAAAATTGTTAAAGCTATGTTAACAATCTAAATCACACACACAAACTCAGTATAAAAATTGTTCTCATTTTTCTACAATAGTCATTGTTGGATGAAAATTCACCAGATAAACTGTCCAGTGAGACCTAAGTCAGTGGAATTTGAAAAAATATTTATTTGCTTGTGTGAAAATTAGCATTTATTAGAAAAAAATAAATCAGACTAACTTAAGTCTAACTAAAGCAAATCGACTTTCAGTCGTCGATATGGGCTGCCAAATGTGTGAGATATTCCTGAAAAGTTGACATCTCTTTACAATGTTAGTCAATCTTGGAACACGCTTCACGTCGCCTTTATTTGGGTAGTATGACAGCGACTCCAGAAACACAAATATCAGCAGAGGTGTCTTATATTGTAGGACAAGTACAAATGCTGTAGACATCATACAAGAAAGGATACCAGTTTCGTGAAGTTACCCCAAGTCACACACGCTCGCATCCTACCTATTTTATATCATGTCAGTACTGTACAAGAAGCTATAATCTACCTAGTATCGTCCGTTTCAATATGATGTGCAGAAGTCCATTACTACTGATAAGTTTCTCATTTTTGTGTGTGGGTGGGTGTATGTATGAACTGTTGCAGTTGTACTATGTGTTTCACTACTGTGTGAGAACGCGTTTCCTGCAAGGCAAGAGTGTTTAAAAATTTTTTAAAAAGTTTAAGAAAATTATGAATTGATATGGTAAGATGAAATGCTTTAAAACAAGGTACTTCACTGAGTGGAAGCTATGATTGTCACTAATTGTGAATGTTAAACTTAGTATAGTTGAACATGTTGTTCACTACATGTATACGATTATAAATCCTTGTATTTTCGCAGTGGAATCTACAGTGTGTCGAATAGGCCATGTGCAAGGAAAAGAGACTACTCTTGTACCATTAGTTCAATACATATTAGTGGTGATTTAGTGACATTATGGGGTACTTATAATTAATAGCTATTGATATTGGTTTAAGCGTGATATTTGAACACGGAGTAAATTAGTTCTTATCGTTGTACAGTGCAGTCATGGGTTGCTTTAGAAAGCAGGATATAAGGAAGTGATTTAATGTAGATGAGTTCTACATCGGACACCAATTCAGATATTTAACTTCGAAAATGTTAAATGTGATGTGCATCAAATGATACAGAAAATAGCATGTTATTTATGTTTAAATGTCAATTGTGGTAATTACATTAAATGGTATTTGACCAACATAGATTTATTTGGATCCCCACTGGATGGGCTTGATAATTGTCATTTCCTACATATATCAAGTACCTTCAACAGTACATGTGACATAGTGTGATTATTTCAGTGGAATGAAGTTGACGTAACATAAGAAATTAACAATCATGGATGTTTCACCACTGTACGCTCCCTCTCATAGGAGCCTGGAATGGAACCAATGATAAAAAAGACAAGTCGGTTTCATTAACGCTATACCATTCAGACTTAACGTTTTCATATACACTATTATTAGAGTCTTCTGTCATATGCAAGTGAATGTTATTTTTGGTTATGTAAAAGAATTACATCGGACACAGTGGCAGGATTGTTACTGCATCAACATTTTTTCATTTAATGCTTGGTATAATATATATGCATGTATGTGTGTGTATATATATATATATATATATATATATATATATATATATATATATATATATATATGATTGCAGTTACAATGGTATCCAAATTGGAAAATGGGTTATGTCTCAGGGAAGGACTGTGATGAATTAGGATATGTCTCAGGGAAGGGCATAGATGAACTGGGCTATGTCTTAGGGAAGAGTTGAAATGATTTAGCCTATGTCCCAGAGAAGGGCTGATATGAACTAGGCTATGTCTCAAGGAAGGGCTGGGATGAACTGTGTCTCAGGTAAGGGCTTAGATGAACTTGACTATTTCACAGGGAAGGACTGAGATGAACTGAGCTATGTCTTAGGGAAGGATTGAGAGGAACTGACCTATGTCCCAGGGAAGGGTTGAGATGAACTGCGCTGTGTCACAGGGAATGGCTGAGATGAACTGGGGTATGTCACGTCACGGGCTGAGATGATCTGGGCCTTGTCGCTGAGAAGGGCTGAGATGAACTGGGATATATTCCAGGGAAGGGTTACGTCGTAGGGACGGACTGAGACACAGCCACACTGCAAGAGCAGAATTAGTCACACATTTAAGCTGATATTATCAGGGTCACTAAGTGTACACATAAATTGAAAGTGGATATCTAAATCACTGACATGTTGTGACTTCAGCTGCATGTCCCCACATGGTAGGATTTACAACAGTCCCCTCCAACTTCACTGGTTGTTCCTCTAGGTCCTTTCGTTTTAACATTCTCCAACCTCCCTACTGTCTCGCCTCTTTCGGCCCTCAAACTTTGTGTGGGTAGGTTGATACGTAAGTACGTAGATACTTGGATAAGTAGGCACGTGGATACGTCAGGGGAGCTATTTCCCCATTCAAAAAAAAAAAACAGAAGCAAACTAAATCTTTTCTTTCAGTTGTACCATTGGGAATAAATCATTACTCCGCTCTAGTTATGTCAGAGATCTTCCAATCGGAATCCATATAGAAACCAAAGGCTATCTGTTCAAGTTAAACATGGCAGACCATAAACAAACTTAGTTTCATAAGATTAATGTACTTCCTAATGGCTATTACCTCCTGACTCACATTAACATCACACGAGACATGACAGTTCCATTCGTCTCAATTAGACAAATGAATGAATAAAATTCATTCTATGGCTTAACTACTTTATTTTCAGCGAATGCACACATTCAAGTCTTTATCATATGTGAAATCATCTAAGATCGGTGAATTCACACGGATTCTCGTAACTCATATCAACAAAAGTGATGCATGAAATTCTTAGATTTCTTTAACAAACAAGACGACAAATTCTAACAATTCGTCAGACTTATATAACGAAGATCAATGTCCGAATTCAGGTAGATGAACTCTCAGTTACACTCATATCAAGAGAATTGATATACGGATTTAAACAAATACATTCATGCAAATATAAGCAAATAAATTCAAGCAAATCATTCTATTGGTATCGACGAATTACATGAGATTGACGCAAATATCTTGTGCTTTCAAGCTTTGCTCGCTTCTAACGCCGAATTGTGTCCATCGACTTTCCCGACATCCGTTCCTTTTGACAAATATTTTACGAGGGGATTTCTTCTAAATTCAATCTCGCAGTCTTTTTGTTTCACTCTTGCAGGAAAAATACAAACTGACTAGATTTTTCGATGAGGGCAATTTTAAAGACCAAAAGGTTTCGTGTGGAAACCACGCCCCTTATTTAGCGTAACCAATCAAGATTAAATATATCTACCGCCTGTTTTAACTAGACGCCAAAATTGAGGTCAGCCTGACTTCTAGATTTTCAAATAACTGATTCTGGAAAAACTCAGTTCTGACAGCTCCGATATAAAATCGAAGTTAACCTTCCCATTCCTAGTCTGTCTAACTGTTAAATAAACGAAGGCTTAATTAAGAATCGCTTCCTTTCCCGACGCAGACATTATAAATCATTACAGTATAGCGATTTAACAAGTACATGTCCCCATAAATCTAATTAATTGTTCTCTGGCCCAAAGTAATGTGCTCTTTATAGATCGACAGAATTTCGCACCCTTACAGCTTCTACTTTGATATCATATAAACTAATGTTAAATTTATTGTTTGATTATTTTATTCCCTGTCAAAATATGTATGTACATTTTTATGCATGTTATTCAACGGCATGCCATCACAATATTGGGAATATAATGCAGCTTCAAAGTTAATTTTTAAAATGTACATAATGCATTTTGCGACAACAATTAAAAAAGTCCTGTGTAAATGTGACCAACATTTCATCGTGAAAATCACTTTAGTATGGATATATTTTCAGCGTGATAGTTAAAAGTTTATATTGTGTGCGTGATATAGTTAAAGATTACATTGTCGGCGATATAGTTAAAATTTACATTGTCGGCATGATAGTTAAAGTTTACATTATCGACTGGTGACTATTATAAGGTTGGTAGAGGTGAGCGTTTGTAATCACTGACTACCCTCTAGTTTGTTGCTGAGTTAATTTATATCTATGTATGTTTGCATCGGTGTCATCATTTTCATTTATTATGCAAAAAACGATTGTCTTGTTTTTAAATTATGCATGTGTTTATCCTGTGTAACCTACAGGTCGTCCTATATCGCACAAAACCTGGAAAATCCACGAAAGGATGTTAGTAGCAAGAAATAACAATTTCATGCAATTCTGACGTATTTATCGAATGTGTACGTTTTGAGTTCTGACGTATATATATCTAATGTGTACGCTTGGATTTCTGATGTATTTATCTACTGTGTACGTTTGCAGTTCTGACGTATATATCTAATGTGTACGTTTGGAGTACAGTTTTAAACTCAGTCTTGAGAGTTTTATACATTGAAGAGAAGTTCTTTTTCTCAGGACACTATAACAAGGGATTGTGCAAAATTTATTTCAAAGCTCTTCAACGATAAATTTGTTCGGTTACAAATTTGAAATTGTACATGCTATTATTTGTTCATATATAAATGTATAGTCACAGTAGGACATGAATCTACTTCTAGAGTTGGGTATCAAATAATACTTAGCATACTCACCACGTGTTATTTTATAAAGCTAACCGTATTACTCTGTTACGCTGACAAGTACTTTGTTGTCAGTCTGCAGTGAAAAGTAGAGAGGATAAATGTACTCATGTGCATTTTTAAGAGAGCTTGTTACCGTCTATTCATAGTTTATTTAGCCCATTCATATCCTCTTTTACTTCTTAGGCGGAGACCAAACTACCAAGAGGAAATGGCATTGCCTCAGAAGGACAAGGCGGCAGCTCAAAAGGACATGACACTAACTATAGGCCTAGGGGCATTAGCGGGAACAGCTGCAGGCATCTATTTGTTAACAAAATCAGCTCCTCATACAAAATCAGCTTCTCATGATATTGGAATTAATTTGAACAAATGGCAGCATCCTGTGAAGGACTTTTCGTCAGCAGATGGAACACTTGAGTATAGGCTGAAAAGTCTGGAATGTGTCGGGGAACTGGATATTCCTCGATACGTTTGGGACGATGCGACTGCTTTAGTGGAGGAAATTCTAGACTTCTGGATAAAATGCGGGTGCAAGCATCAAAATACGAAGGCTTTGTATTTGATGGTTATCGAAAGCAGGGGAGTGCACGAGAAGGTCTGAAAATTCGAACACCGGATGAGTTTGACGTCCTACTTGAATACCATATTGAAGGACTTGATGTTGAGCCAGTGCCTATTATTGATTTTGGAATACCACGTCCTGGACTTGGGAAAATGAAAATCCTGAATACAGATTACGAGATCGAAACAGTTTGCAACATGGATCAGAAGAAAGGTTATCGTCAGAAACCAAGACAGTTACTTTTTGAAGGCAAGGAATCTGCATCAGACGGTATTTGAGTCTATCATGGATAAATGCCTAGAGAAAATTGCAAGCATTACACGGCAGAACATATCGTTCAGGCTGACCCGAAGCATGAATCCACCGTCAATCAACCTGACAATCACGAATATTAAGAGAGAGAAGGGGGCTCTTAAATCCTTTTTGGATTGGGTATTGACAGCAGAAGACGGGCCTGATGTTATCGACATCGATGTTGTTCCTGCGATGATGGTCGTAAAAGAAAAAGCACGGAGCAATTCAGGATTTATGGAATGTCCAAGGTACGCAGTTGTCAAATGGATGGAGGAAAGTGAAACACTAGCATCACGTTTTGAGGATCCGTCAATGACATGGCGTATCTGTACGTCAGGATATGAGAGACACTACATGGATTTGGCAAGAAATGACACGGAAAAACGTTATGTTATGACCGCCTGTCGGATCTTCAAAACCTTCATGAGCAACGAGAGGGACAAACGTCTCGCTAGACAACTTCCTTTGCCGATCAGTACGTTTCTTCGCTCTTTCTATCTGAAGAACATCACATTTTACTGCATGCTGTTCACCAAATCTGTAACGGGCGTCTACCAGCCCTTGGATATTTCCTGGGATTTTTGAAGATTAGCCTTGAAGAGGAATGTCTGCCTGAGTTCTTCCATGGAAACTACATCCTGAAGAATGATTTTCCGTCTTGTGCTGAGGGTGGTCAGGTTAATCTGTTTGGAAATGTGTCACCAGTCACCCTAATCAATGCCCGACACTCCTTCGAGACCGTGCTGTCCCAACTATCTGAGATGTTTGACGAGAGGGTTCTGGATTCAAGTACGTGTCAAGATTTTCAGAAGTTCGTAATAAGTTCGAAATAATTCGTCTCTGAAAACTGGTGTCTCTAGTATGACATTTACACGTCTACTGCCGTTTGCATCAAATTTCCGATTTTACATGAGACATTAAGTTGGAGTAAACCGAGTTGTACATGCCTTCCAATGATACCAACGATACCTTGGTTTTCGCAAAACACAGCTTTTCATGACTAATGTAATAAAGGGATAAATTATTTTTTATACTGGAAACTTATTCTGGATGAGTCATATGCCTTTAATAAAGTCGATGACTATTTTAGCACTGTAAAGATGGGTGGAAATATATGCAAATGTTAACTAAAGTCGAATATTTTTAGTTTCCTGCACAGGACCTGGACGTGTGGAGCATAACCTCATAACATGAATAAATGGGTGCATGATCTGGTCAATGTGTAGAAAAATGATAAAATTTAGTACGGCTGCATTTTTAAGTACTTTTACAAAGGAGAATTCAGTTGCGCCATGTTTAATTCATTGCAAGGGAGGAACGAATATCGACTGCGTGAGACGGACGGATATGAAAGAAATGAAATTTCAGCTTTGTTATGAGATTCCTTTGAAACAACGTGCACTTTTGTGTCATCTAAATCCATTTGATAAAATGATTGTTGTATGTAATATATTATCTCGATGCGTGCAAATATTCCTAGCTGTTTGATGCATGTGTAATAACTTGCATAAAGAAACGGTGATAATAGCATAATCAAATTTTAAATATAGAAACACATTTTTAGGGACAGAAATTTCTTTCTCAATTTATATAATCGAGTACATATACTTTGTAGAAAATTCTGGTGTATTGTGAAAGCATCTGTACATTTTAAAGGGTGTATAGCATTTAATCAAAGACACTCTAGTTTCACATAATGAATAAATCGACATACCAACAATGAAAAACCAGTCTTCCAAACTATGTGATCTACCAGTCCAAAATTACTGCAATAATATAAAAGTTTTTTTTTTACTTTGATAATTAGATGGATATGTCCAAACTTTGCAGTCCACAAGTATAGCTGCCACTGCATTTTCCCATATTACATTAATAATTTTTTGTATCATTGAATTATAACCATCACTCGTGGTACCTGTGGGGGGGTGGGGTTCTGTTTTGTTTTTGTTTTGTTTTGTTTGCTATAATCAAAATCCTTCGATATTACATCTTCCAATATGGCCTTCGGAACGAAAAACTATAATCAAAACTCTTCGATATTACACCTTCCAATATGGCCTTGGGAACAGACAACTATAATTGTTATTCTCATACAATATTTTCCAATACGGCATAAGAAGATGAGAGGCAGAATCACTCTCTATAACACATTTTGAATTGATAAACTTGCTTAATGTCGAAACTTGTGGGCTAATCTAAATTATTTCCAGCGAGTATAAAGGCTATAGAAATTTGGACTTACCTTATTCTCTTTATAACTAAAATCAAATGTAATGTAGCTATAAAAAAAATGCCTGGCTTGCAGGTATAGTAGATAAAGAATTTCTTTCACTTACAGAATTACAAAACAGGATGAACATAGCTGAACTTTATTAGTACCGATCGACCACGTCCCATTCAAATAGAAGGGATGGTTTGCTTCATATTTGTTTTCGAGGAAGGGATAAATATTCATCAACATATGATCCCTAGATTTATTTGTATTATCGGGAATGACACGTGTAATTCAGTATGACATAAAACAATTGAAACACGCCACGCTCAGCTTGTATATTCCCTTTATCCAGATAGGAAAGTTGCAAATCTTATATAACTACAACCCGGAAATATTAACTGCGGAAAACGAAAGTACAGTGTATTTAAAAAATATAATGCTATTTGAGTTATCGAAGATGCGACATCTGTATCTCACATTAAGTTTGTTGCCTTTTCTTTTGTTTTCTATTTGCTTTGGGGTGTTTTTAGCAAGCTCACATCCTGACGTTCTAAAGAATGATACACCCGTATATGTGTATCGATTAACAATGCGTAAGCTTAATCCGATATTCACTACACTCATATGTGTATCGATGAGCAGTGCGTAAGCTTAATCAGATATTCACTACACATATATATCTATCGATCAGCAATGCGTAAGTTTAATCAGATATTTACTACACTCATATATTTGTATCGATGAGCAATGCGTAAGTTTAATCAGATATTTACTAAACTCATATGTGTGTATCGATGAATAATGCGTAAGTTTAATTAGATATTCAAATCTTGATCTGTGCATTTCATATAACAGCTTTACGATAGACGGAACTGGTACAGAAGGAAAAAGTAGGTCAGGAAAACACCGCCAACCTGGAAATTAGAAGTAAAATTATTTCATAATATTGCTTTCTTTTGCACATAAAAAATAAACGTGCTGCAATAATAATAATAAGAAGAAGAAGAAACTACTAATATCGTCGATATCTTTTTGTTTAAAACCTTGACAAAAAGCTGGCATATGACTGTATTGAGATTGTTGGTGAGGAGATAATTAAAATGACTGTTGACAAGAGTGACCAGAGAAAAGCATTGGACAAGCCATCATCTCCACTAGAGGCAAGACAGTTTAAAATGACATTTGTGTGCATGAAATATCTTATAATGTAAACGTGATAAGGAAAATGACTATAGTGACACAAAATGTGTCGAATTTAACTTTTTTGGAATAATAGGTGACCCTTCATAAAATCAAGTTAATATCTGTTTATATGGCACTTGGTTTTATTAATTCAATAGCTTTTGTTGGATCAAAGCACCCACGAGTGATCACAGCACAGAAATGAGATCCTTGATCTGTTGAAGTTATAAAATTATTTTCGCTATGCAATCCGTATTACTGTATTTATTATCTGGAAGAAAGAAATGGTTTTATCTCTGTTTCACATGTGGATTTTGTCCGCAGTCAGCGAATTAATCTGCTGCGACAACCGTACGTCTTTTTACAAGTTAAGAATAAACTAAAAAATCAAAGTACACGAAGCAGTTAAGCGCTATACAAGTGTTACCAGACAGGTATATCATATAGATCATAGCAGAAACCAATAACGGTGGAACAGAACCCAAATTCTAACCAGAACCAAGCTAAGAATAGCCTGAATCGTGCATGATTTGGCCTTGGATCTATTCATGAATTCAGCGTGGTTAGATAGCAGTCGCTATTGCAAATTTTTTTCTTCTTACTTTACACCAATCCTTTGTGTACTGTACTAAAAATATGTTGCTTTCTTGTTTGGTTTCTTATTTGTTTGTTTGTTTCCTCGCTTTATTGACTATATCATGAATAGGAAAAGAGAGCTAAACGTCTGTCCCGAAGACACCGCGGCAGCTGACATGTGCTGGCAGGAGCGGGTATTGAATCAGTGACTCACACCCTATCAAGTGACTTGATTCACAGACTTGTATGTGGTTATCTACCTTTAATCGCAATGAAAGACTGACGTTTTTCCAGGCTCTAGCTCATATTCCGAATAGGAACTCTATATTACTATGAACCAAGATTTTACCATTTGATGCGGTTGCTGTCTTCTTGCGAGCCGATAATACTATACTGTGTGTGATTTGGATTTTTAACGTAGCTTTAACAATTTTCCAGTCATATCGCTACGATGTCTGCAATGTGGCAGTTTATAGTGATGTCTAGCACTGGGGCATATGTCACAGACATGTAGCATGAGGTCCCACCCAGTCACATTATCCTGACACCGGGCCGACAGTCCTAACACTAACCTCTTAACGCTGAGCGCCAAGCGAGGCAGCTGTTAGTACCATTTTTGTAAGTCTTTGGTATGACTCGGCCGGGGATCGAACCCACGACCTCCCGCATCCGAGGCGGACGCTCTAACCACTAGGCCACCGGAGCGGTTAAAATAATGAATACTATACTGGGATGCAGAGTTGTTGTTTTTAAAAAGACTCCGTGTGAAATGTAAAATATATGACAAGCGACCGTCACCCTTGCCCTCTATTAAAAGATGGTAATTCGTCTTAATCTTTGGCAACATTAAGGCTGTCATATATCACCTCACAGTAATTTCGACGTAACATATATCGAGGAATCGACTGGAGAAGGAATTATTATATGCCCATTTTCGTCTCCGTTAACTTTACATTGTCAGAATCGTGCAATATTTTACGATATCGAACACCATTATATTACACGCACGTGCACGACACGTGTCCCAATAGTAGTATAATAGGAACTACTTTGTAAACAAATCATCTGCACTCATGTAGTAGACGCTTTACGTTTTGGTTGATCAAATTTGTTTCTGAATGAACTAAAGAAGCTGTTTCGTGGACTGCCACCGAGCGTTGCAATATTACGCGTTAACTTTTTTATACAATGTTTCGGATTTAGGCTAGCGATAGACGCCAGACAGGTGATAATTGCTGGAGTCCCTACAAAGAGCATGCAAGTGATAAGGCATAAACGCGTCTTGTTTAGTCTTCTTTAGCTGGTAATAAGAATGGCAAAATATATATTTATAGTTTTACATCCTAAGTTCCTCAAAATTTACTTTCTTAGTTCTGCAAATTCGAATTACATGATCTATGTCATAGTTTCTAAAGCTTAATTACACATTTTGAAATTGTACTGTAATTTCGACTACATTCCAAGTGCATTCCTCCTTACTGCACTCAAAATAAAATGAACATTATATTCCATAGCGTCTCTTTGATAATTACAATTGAAAGTGTTCATATTCTTCCCATAGTACGATTCCAAACATTCAATGACAGAACAGAAACACACATTCAGGTGAGTCAAGACGCTGCTCCCTCGTTGCTCAAATAAGAAGTATTTCATTTAGAACTGACACAGATCGATCCAGTCCATAATCACGAAATTTAGAAGATCAACAAAAATACAAAAATATATTCATTCCTGATCAAATGGAAAAGTTTTACAAAACACACTCATTTACAATATGACTCTATATTTCAATTTTAACTAGACCAAAACGACTATTTCTTTTGAAAGTTATGTCGAGCGCGCGACTACGTTCAAATTTCGCTGGGGAGAGTTATTTATGTGTTCATTAATGTTGTTGTGTACTGATCAATCCGCGCTTGTGTATTTAGTTTGGAATACAGCATAAATTCAGTTACTTTGTCTCTTGTAGTGTATTTTTGTTGATATAATTAAGCCTTATGTAGTGTAAGAAAACGAGCATATAATTAAATAATTACTGCATTTGTATGGGAAAATACGAATTTCTTTTGTCCGATGGATATACTTGCATTCCCAAAGTCGAGCAGCATATCCATCCGAAAAAATTAGTTCATATTTTCCCATTCAAATGCAGTAACCTATAATTCTTTAGAAGACGCAGTGGGAAATATGCAATATTAAGAAAATACTATGTATCGTCCTTTCCTTCGTCTTCGCCTAACAGTAAAAAAAAAATATTTGGAGCGTAACTATACAACTGAATTGCTGGGTATTAGTAAAGTTCGTATTGTGTCTCTAATAAACAGAACATCCGTTTAATAAATTTGCAACGCTTCTGATTACCGAGCATTCTCCATATGCGGCCATTTTGTGTTTGGTCTCATGACTGTGACCCAGGTGCGTGTTTGTCATGAGTGAGCGCAAGTGAGTGAGTGATCGATCAGTGTACGAAGCGCGTGAAGGGGATTATACCGTCGAGCGCCTGGCACCTAATAAACGCCCTAGGCACTCGTCGTATCAGCTCTGGACGAACGACATCTTATTCATTTTGTCTATGCCAATGGTGGCGAATACAATTCGCGAGAATTGTAGCATTTGAATATTTAGGGTCTTCGTGTTGCTATGCTGGAATACCGGCGTGTCGTATTTGTCCCGTTTGTAGTATTGTATATTTAAGTATTTGTTCTGTTCTGTTTTAGTATGGTATATTAAGTATTTGTTTTGTTTCGTTGTAGGTTTCGTGTTTGTTTTTGTGGGGGTTTTTTCATCTTTTTTTCTTCTCTTTTTTCTTGTCTTCTTCACATGACAATATAGCATTTGCTTTCGCCTCACTTTCTCAAGTGCAACGCAGGAATTATACGAAGCAGGGAACCATAATAAGTGGGATATAAAGTCCCTTTGGTAAGGACTGGAATGCGTAAATGGACCATAATGCATTGGCTTCATGGTTTGGTTAATTCGTACGACTCGCTGACTTCTTACAAGCAGGGACGTCATTGGGGGGGGGGGGCATTGCCCACCCACCCCGATTTTGCATGTGCTGTTAAATGTAAAATTGCTGTTGCCTATGTACGATAATTAACAAGCCCGTCAAGTTTTGCTCCCCCCCCCCCCATCAAGTTTTGCCACCCCAACCCCCGAAAAAAAAGTTGAAATTACGTCCCTGCTTGCAAGTCGAACTGATTCTCATGATTTGGAAATTCACAATACCACTCTCCCGCAAGAATCACTAGGTGTTCACGTCAGACATCGTACAGTCCTTGAGCTGCTGCTACAGGCAGAACAATCCCTATTTAAGGAAAGCGGGATATGATTCACAAAGACGGTGGCCACGCATTTAGTATGCCCAGTTATTGCCAGGCCAGGAAGTTTTCTCTAACTTTTTGTTAGAGAAAATTAATGCTTTCAATTTGCAAAGCAAGATAACTATGAACTATGGACTTATTTGAACTCTGTTTCACCCCAGTGTAACGGTGTTACTCGCCGTGGAAGACCACTCAAGCGTTTACTCTACAAAATACTGCTTTACTTTGTATGGAAACACGTACAACACTACCAGAAATCAGGCTGCTGCTTATTAATAAATGACACTGTCTAATGGTAGTTCAGCAAATACAAGCAATCGTTTCTGTGGGTAATAAAGGAAAGCTATTGACAACAACTACTCCCTTTCTACCAATTAATGCAAGGTGACTAATTCACGATTTTTTAAAATCCATTCTGATTGCTAATTCCGTTCTGATCTTCTTATACCGTCGTTGTGTTTAGTCATTCACAAAGTATTTCACCCTTCAATAATTGTCAGTACTTTGCTACCGAGTGGCCAACTTTACGCACAGTCTATTTTTTTGTTGTTGTATCTATTCTACTTGGATTGAATTTGGTGGATATTCGCTTCTGGCATGTCACAAAGTAAAATATGACACATTCCGTTCAGATGCTAATCATGGTTTGTTCCAGTCTGTACAAGTCATGCTGGTCTTGTCGGCATTCAGTTCCAAATAGTTCATTAATTGGTATGATTATATTAGAATTTAATTACACATACCTTTAGATGGCAATTATTCACTTTATTTCGAACCTCATATTCATTGGAAAGCCATTATATGCGCGCCCCGAGAAATGCATACGGCAAAATGTTAAATTTGGGAACATTTATGGATGAGGTCAGCATAAGGTGTAATACAGTACAAACCTGATTGAATGTCGCGAGCTGTGATGTCACAATGAAAGCTGCACGTTTTTAAAACAATTAGTAATACCATGCTATATATTATGATTAGACATGACGTTCTCTGTTCTTGATCCAGTTTAGTTACTGGTCACCACTGTAAATCTCCATAACGATGAATATTTTTTGTCTGGTGTATGTGTGTGAGTATGTGTACTTGCGTGCGTGCGTGTGTGTGTGATTTGGATTTTTAACTTAGATTTAATAATTGTTCAGTCATATCGCAACGATGTCTGCAGTGTGGCAGTTTATAGTGATGTCTACCACTGGGGCATCATGCCGCAGACATGTAGCATGATGTCCCACCCAGTCATATTATCCTGACACCAGGCCGACCAGTCCTAACACTAACCTCTTAATGCTGAGCGCCTAGTGAGGCAGCTGTTAGTACCGCTTTTAAAGGTCATTGGTATGACTTGGTCGGGGTTCGAACCAGCTGACACTAACCACTAGGCCACAGGAGCTGTAATTTTTGTCGGGAACATTTTTACGATAATGAAGGTGTCGAGCATTCAACAATCAGAATTTAAAATATTGTTTTGTTAAGCTATATTAGTGTTTAATTTTAGACACAACAGTGAATATTTCAGACGAGTAGACGCGCCTGCATAACCACGTCTACATCGACTCTGCATAACCACGTCGACAAAGACTTTTAGTTAAATAAGACTTACTCGTTCGAATTTGTCGACATCGACTAATTTCCAGCTTAAGAGGACATAACTCTGTTTATATCAACTTAATAACAGGACATGCAACTTCATGATCATATCGATATAACCACGTCAACACATTGCAAATGGTAACTACGTTTGACTAAATGACGTCATCAAGTATGCTAAAGATAAAATAGTCCATCACGGCGACGGCTGCTTATTAGTTCTTAAGAATACAGTAGAGGTAAATTACTTACTTAAGTTTGGAACTTACGGTCAATATGAATTCTTTGTTAACTGGAATAAGGTCCAAGACTGTGAAACCAATTTTCGTCCCACTGAGTTTTGCGATAAAAATCTGCAACTGAAATTAAAATAGTATTACGGAATAAATAGCAACAGTAAAAAACAAAGCATCCTCCACATTCAATGGCTATGTTCTATTTCACTGCATTCTTCTACGCAGACAATTTGTAGCTTCACTTCATCTCAGATTTATTGCACTGCAAAGACTTTTATAGAAACAAACAAAACAAATAAAGAAGCTCACACCTAACCCCAAAAATATATACGTACGGCAGAATTGGCATTTCCTTCCCAGTCACCGATGGTCTTTATTTTAAGGAAAGATAAAGTAGTGACATTGTATTGTTCTGTCAATACACCTGGCCTTTGATTCAAGTATTAGGAAACGTTTATTTCCTGTTGTTCTATATGTAATAAATTATATACTAAGAAAAAAAGAGAACATGTTTGTGTGTGTGATTCGGATTTTTTGCTTTCGTGAGACCATTCACTGGAAAGGGAGTTATATAAATATGCCAATTTAAAGTGATGTATAATACTGGGGCATTGTGCCGCACACGTGTACCATGATGTCCCAACCAGTCATATTATCCTGACACCAGGCCGACAAGTTCTAACACTAACCTCTTAATACTGAGCGTCTAGCGAGGCATCTGATAGTACCATTTTTATAAGTTCTTTTTGTGTCATTCGGTCGGTGTTCTAACTCGCGACCTCCCACGTCCGAGGTGGACGCTCTAATCACTAGGCCACCGAAAGGGTCTGAGGATATGTTGATAGACACAATAGCTCTCAAAATACATCAAGTAAATAGTACGCAGTAAGTTTTATTTAACCTTAACACACAGAAACACTCACAAACAAAACGCATGGTTGCAGGGAATGTACTTGCGACACACACACACACACACACACACACACACCTATTTTTTCACCAATGCGAACGCAAAACAGCAGGAATGTTTCCTACAGCAAGTGTTTTGACAGATGCCCTGGAAACTCGTAAAATGTCCTGGAATATTATGCCAAGGAATCTAGTAAAACGTAGGACCTCTGAGCCCTCCCCCCCCCCCCATGCAACAGAATAACTGTTGGGATGGACGAATGTGACTTGTCAGTAATAAGGTATCTAGTATAAAACTGGATACAAAATAACCAATGCATATACAGTACTTTGACGATATTGGAAGATATTGAAAATAGGCATGACAGGTTGGCAAATATTGCTAGCTGCGTAATATTCACATTGGGATTATTTTACATTTGCTCGACTATGGTTAGAAATATTATCTAGTTAGCGTAAATCTGTCTGTCTGTCTGTCTGTCTCTCTCATTGAACGTGTCTTCTACTTACATTGGCCAGCTGGTCATTTGTGATATCAGCTACAATCATATGGAATATATGTTCCAGTGGAGAGTGTGCCTGTAAGTAAACGAAAGAGTTATATAATTACAGAAGTAAAACAGACAATATTGCAGCGGGGGGGGGGGGGGGCAGTGGCGTAGCTAGGATAGCAAAGCTTACTTATGGGCCCCTGCCTAATCTATATTGTACAATAGTGTACAATAGTGCACAAAAATAATTCAAGGGCCCCTGTGATTGCATACTCTTGTTATATGGTAGCTGCCCCCCCCCCCCCCCCCCGGGGAATTCTAGCGTGCAAACAGTGGCCTAACAGACACAATCACAATATGGTTACACGGGAAAGAAACCAATATTCATTCACTTCTTGCATTGATGATATACTTTGAGTAAAAGTTAGCTGGAGGAAGGTACTGTAGATAATGTAAGTATGTAAAGGCATTTGGAATCTTTGTATGACACTTGTGTGTTATCATTCATTTTGTAGAAATGGGGATTTAGCATGGCCTTTCATTTAAACAAACTATTTAATTTGCACGCCATATAAAGTGGGGTGAACATCATACCTGTGGTGTGATTTGTTTCATCAGACATTATTGATAGCGACGAAATTCCTTCTGTTATACACTGGCCATTTCAACCGCAGTTTCAAGACTTGGAAAAACCAGTCAGTAATGTAATTCACGTAAATAGCATTGAGATTCATTTTAAATATATGCATACGTACGCTGATCATAAATCACTATTGTTTATGCGCTGACTGATACGCATCAAAAAAAGGCGCCATGCTTCATTCGTCCTAATGCCATACATCTGTGTGTGTGTGTGTGTGTGTGTGTGTGTGTGTGTCATTTGGAGTTTTAAGGTAGCGTAAACAATTTTTCAATCATATCATGCACCTGTAATATGCTTTTTGAGCATAGCGTTGTTCACTATGGCAAGAACGGTATGCAAAATATTTATGTTAACTGCCAAAAAAAAAAAAGAGAAGTTACCAATGCAAAATGAAACAGTGTAGAAGACCTTAGAAGAAACAAGCGACTCTTCATTTATGTTACAATTAGTGCGGTTGATAAACGAAGAGTGATGAATTGTACGACTAACCCGAGTGCTGACAAATCGGTGTGAGAAACAGAGTTGTGGGAACAAGCTGGCCTGGAGGTTATAACAATATTCCTGTGCTCTAGCCCAGACTGGACCCAACGTCTGCTTAAGTATTGTCCAAGGACTGACTAATCATCTGTCTGCTTAAGTAATGTTCAAGGACTGACTAATCATCTGTCTGCTTAATTAATGTCCAAGGACTGACTAATCATCTGTCTGCTTAAGTAATGTTCAAGGACTGACTAATCATCTGTCCGCTTATGCAATGTCCAAGCTAAGTTTTCAAACCGGACTTGGTGGTTAAATAAAAGCAATTATCTGAAGCAAGAAAATCATGCCAAGTGACTAAATTACCTCAGTTTACCCCCATGACCCGTTCTGACATTGGACCCTGTCTATCATACTATACAAGAGACGAGGTAAGTAACATCCAAAAACTTCGTTCCACGCTTGACCCTCGATTTCCTTCTGCTATTTAATCTATATTGTGTTGTTTTCCTGAGATATTTTTATATTCATCAAACCATACTTGATTTTTCTGAGTTGCACCAAGCTAAAATTACGGTCTCCGAAACGTACGAATTTTGTATCTAAATGTGCCTCAAATTGAACATGTGGAAGTTTTCCTTTTGCAGTTTAATTCTATTAGATTCTTCTCTAATCTGCATATTTACAGTTTCTTACGTTTGGAAACCCTGGTGGCTATTTAAGGAATAGTTCCGTTTGCAAGATTTAATAATGCATCTAACGATACAAAACCTTAAATTCACTATCGCCTAATTCACGAGTCATCCTATGATACAAACCGTTTGCCGTTGTTTTATTTTTTTTTCATCGTCGTAAAATACGAAACGATGACAACAATTTTACCTCAGCCTTACTGTGATGAGTCTTCTTTCATTTGTTTGTCCCCCCCCCCCCCCATGTCATTTCTAAATCGAAAGTGTTTTATTGCTGCGACGG
This sequence comes from Sinohyriopsis cumingii, assembly GCA_028554795.2. Taxonomy (NCBI): domain Eukaryota; kingdom Metazoa; phylum Mollusca; class Bivalvia; order Unionida; family Unionidae; genus Sinohyriopsis; species Sinohyriopsis cumingii. The sequence goes on from CM068831.1 coordinate 117,941,443, forward strand.
ATCCTTAGCTAATCGTAAATCCAATATAGTGTAAATTAAGTGACCAAATAGTCAAATGTTAAATTGGGAAACACTGGTTATACACGAATAACTCGCCACGAAATAGAGATTCTGTAATATATGCACTGGTTTCCAATATAAAATAAAACATACTTTGCTCAGTAAAAATATTCGTAGGTGCCACGTTCACACTTAAAAATCACATCTTTTTTAAACTATGCAGTACTTAATACACTGTGTAACAGGTCACTGCGTTTCCAGTGATCAAATTTCGTCACGTCGAGACCCGGTTTAAGACAAAAGCTGGCAGTAAGGTCATGAAAACATTATTATGATCTCACTCCGACTCAACCGAAACTACGCCATCTGATTGGTCAGTGGATGCATACTAGTCAATTAGACACCAAGATTTGGAGTTGATTCTACGTCTGAGCGTGGTAATTTTTTTTTAACACTTTAAATGGATGCTTAGTGCTATGTGATGTCAAGAGTGCTGTCATCTTGCGATAAAGTCTATCAGCCTTTCCTTGGATTTACCCCACATTAAAAGTATATGTCAATGCCCTAAAAATGACAGTTGAGTGATATCAATTCGTTCCGTGATTTCTTAGTGACCTAATAAGGAATGTTACAGAATCAGTACAAAGAAACAATAAAAAAAAGAAACAACCACAACAATAAAAGGCTTACCTAGGTTCATCGCGCGCCATGCCCGGTTCGTTTCTAGCTGACTTATTGTCATTCTCTCAAAGGATAACAGGTTACTAACACACTATTCAGAAATGAGATATTGAGACCAGAGGCAATGATAAATTTACAATGCTGTAAAGTATACCCATAAAATCACACTTAAAAATGTACAAGTGTGTGTATGTATGTGATTTGGATTTTTAACGTAGCTTTAACAATTTTTCAGTCATATCGCAACGATGTCTGCAGTGTGGCAGTTTACAGTGACGTCCAGCACTGGGGCATCATGCCGCAGACATGTAGCACGATGTCCCACCCAGTCACATTATCCTGACACCAGGCCGACCAGTCCTAACACTAACCTCTTAATGCTGAGCGTCAGGCGAGGCAGCTGTTAGTACCATTTCTGTAAGTCTTTGGTATGACTCGGCCGGGGATCGAATCCACGACCTCCCGCATCCGAGGGGGACGCTCTAGCCCC